>CAXKVI010000005.1:48383061-49103840 GCA_964058755.1 Campiglossa producta | reverse complement strand
CAGCAACAGATGGAGCAAATAACAACAAATCTTAAGGAATATTTGTCCGCAGGAGATTTTGAGAAATTGCTCAAAAGTGAAACAATAATCGCAGAAAAACTGACAACAACTATAAAGAAACGACAAGAAGCAAAGCACGAAAAGCTACGAAAAAATCGAAACCATCTCTTTGCCGACAATAACAAAAATGAAGGTTGGTTCGTAAACAAAACGAACGTTGAGTTTCCATCAGACGTACAAATGCTTTTGACGAAAGGTCCAAAATTTGCTCTTCCAATCGAAAATAAAAAATTTCCTTTGTTCAAATATATAGCTGACGGGGAGGATCTTGTTCAAACAATTAAAAATAAAGAAAAACAAGAGGAAGCAAGAACAAAGTTCTCAATACTTATAAAAGATCATACAACAACAAATAGGCAAAGTGCAATAGATCGTGCAATAACTGATACAGTGGGGCGGACGAAGAAATTTCTTAGCAAAAATAAAAACATTCGTATATTATCATCTGACAAAGGCAATAAGACGGTAGCTATGGATATAAACGACTATAATAAGAAAATGGGGGATATTTTAAATGACTTGACAATGTACAGGGTTCAAAGACAGGATCCTACGTCGAGACTTCAAAGCAAAAATAACAGTCTGGTTGACAAACTATATAAATTAAATCTTATTTCAAAAATTGAGAAAAATAAATTAGCTACAACAACGGCTTTACCACCGAGAATTTATGGACTACCAAAACTACATAAGGAAGGGACACCACTTAGACCAATCTGCTCGGCCACTGGATCACCAGCACACAACCTATGCAAATATATAGCAGATATATTAAGAAACGTAACGGCAAACTCGACATACAACATCAAAAGTACACTGGACTTTAAAACAAAAATAAACAATACCTATATATCTGACAATGAAAAGCTAATATCCTTCGACGTAATTTCCCTATTTCCCAGTATTCCCACACAATTAGCAATTGACATCATAAGAGAAAAGTGGAAGAAAATAGAAGAACACACACAGATACCAAAAAAACTTTTTATGGAAATACTCACATTTTGCATAGAAGAAAATAGATATTTCAAATTCAATGATATATTATATACTCAGCTAAAAGGTTTGCCAATGGGATCCCCAACTTCACCAGTAATTGCCGACATAGTGATGGAAAAACTATTAGACAACACAATAACAAAGTTAGCAAGAGTACCTAGATTAATCACAAAATATGTCGACGATCTATTTGCCATAATACACGAAGAAGATGTAAAAATCACGCTAGACACACTCAACTCTTTTAACAAATATATAAATTTTACAACAGAACTTGAAGACGAAGGAAAACTACCATATCTTGACTCAATTGTTATTAGAAATAAAAATGAATTGAATTTAAAGTGGTATAAGAAATCAACATCAACTGGACGAATCATCAACTTTTATTCAAAACATCCAAAGACGATGATAATGAATACAGCAATGGGCTGTATTAGACGAATGCTAGAAATTACCGACGACACTTACCACGACGAAATAAAAAATGAGATAGAACTACTGTTAAGAAGCAATGATTTTCCCGAGCGTATAATTAAAACACTATTAAGAAAATATGAAGAAGAAAAGAATCAAAAAAGTGAAAAAGAAAAAACCCCGAAAATATTTAAATCAGTAGCTTATGTGCCGAAACTGTCAGAACGATTGGCAAAATCAGACTGCTACAACAAAGAAGAAATAAAAATAGCCCATAAGCCGATAAATACGTTAAAAACTATATATAACAAAACAAAATCAAAAATTCCACATACGGAAAAAAGCAACATAGTATACGAAATCCCTTGTAATGGAAAAAACAACGAAGCATGTCACAGCGTATATATTGGCACAACAAAAGCAAAACTAAAAAGTCGTCTATCACAACATAAATCTGACTATAAATATTGCCATCAGACTACAAACCAAAAAACAGCACTCATGACCCACTGTACCGAAAACTCCCACTCACCAAACTTTGACGACGCCAGAGTTCTTCAACAAGAACAACATTACAGCAAACGATTTACACTGGAAATGCTGCATATCATAAACACTCCGACTGGGAAACGAATGAACTACAAAACGGACATAGAAAACAATTCGGCTAGCTTCTATCGCCATTTGTTTACAAACAAACGAATAGTGACCAACTCCACGTCAAGTGATACACACGTGTAAAAATGTATGTTAATAATTTTTTAAAAATAGTAAACTTGTATGTAATGATTTGTTATTTATTTATTTTGTTGTTTTTATGTTTTGTAGTTTCACCCCGAAGACGATTACCGTGTGTAATCGAAATATATTGGTAATAAAAACAACACTTTTGTCTTTTATTCAAATTCGGACCTCAAGCCAGCTACATAAATCTTTAAAATAAAAATGAATAAGATACGACGAGTGGAACCAAAGATATGGTATTTTGAATGTGGGCAAGTTTGCTTACTCATCGAATTTGAGCACATGCAGATCTCTGAAAAAAAATTTTTTTTCGAGGAAATCCTGATACATATATTTGCTTATTTTGTGCGAGCATCTTAAAAAAAAAGTTTGAGCCGAATCAAAATTATGAAGTCTCAAAAGTTGTTCGATTTGTAAAATAATGACCCATATATAGACATTTTTGAATCAACTGTACCAAATACAGTTGAAATTATTGCAAAATTAGTAAAGTGCTGGTGGCGTGAGTGAAAAAAACGTATAAAGAATAGCCAGAGGACATAAAGGTGAAAAAACCGCCTTAGAAACAAGACAGTTAAAATAATAGCGGTCATAGAAAACCACGTCACCTACGCTCTATATGCACATACATATGGGTCAAAATCTGCCAACTGTGCAAACGTTTTTTCGATGTGCGAGCTTTTTTTGCGCAATAATTTTTTTTCGGTTAACAATAAAAAAAAAGACCCGTATTTTTTTATTTTTCGAAATTCGAATTATTTTCGAAGTTATGGGTATTCGAAATTTTTCAAAGGCCTTTGGATTTTATTTATTTACTCGCGATCGGTTTAACCGATTTTGCTCATATTTGGTACAGTTAAAGAGGATGAATACATCTCCTCAGTAAAATTTTTTTTTACAATAAATAATTTAAAAAAAAAAAGTTATTAGCAATTGTTTTAAACAACTAAAAAAAAAAAACTTCTCAATCGCTTTCAATTGTGTTACTAGTCTTATTTTATTGTGTGATTCACAACAAAAAATAATCTAAAAAAAAAGTGTTAGTTTACCATACAACGAAAGTTAGAGGCATTTTTCTGCACGCGCATCGTATTTTTCGTATGTGATGGTCATACGTCGTCGCTACCATGCCCTATGCTGGCCTTACAAGCGCATCAAAATCCATGTTTTTCATACGGATAGTTTTAGGTAGGTGTCATGTTGAGTGCGAAAACCCCAAAATGTATGTATGTATGTATTTGTGGTTTGCATTCAGGCCAATATGATTGTGGTTGGATAGTAGGTAGGTACTTATGTTCTCTGGCAGGTACTTATTTTGAAGGATGCCCATTTAGGACAGCGTTCTATTTATTATATTATACTATTGGGATGCATAGAGCTGCATCCGCATTTCCGTTTTTTTGTTAATAGAGCATTACCTACTTTTAACAAGTTAGCTTAGTGTGACCTTGGATAAAGGATATTTAAACGCGTTGTTATACTAAAATTTTTTAGAACAAATAAGTAGAGCACCAGACGAAGTACAATATGCCGAGAGCTAATTCCTGTTGTAATCCTCTTAATAAAAAAAACCACAAATGTGTATCGAAGAATATTGCACCAGTGAGTGTAAATTGGAATACTAAGTTTTGCTGATTTTGTTGGACAGTTCATGTGCAGATCATGTCGAGTCCATATCTATCGAATGCCTATGGACAATTTTCAAGAATCCTTGCAACGTATAAGGGCAGGAGAAAACAAACCGGAAAAAGTAGTCGCAACAAGAGAATATTCCGAAAGTGACAGCGACGATGAGAGCCTTGAAGGGAATGACCCAAATTTCCAAAATCCACAAAGTTCTTCAACTAAAAAGCGGACCTCTACAGATTTGGTTAACTCTGCAGAGGCAAGTTGGACAAAGGATCTTAAAAAATCTTTAGACGAAAAAAGTTCCCGTAACGAAAAAATTGGACTTTTGACTACGGTTCCTTTAGAATGGAGTATTCAGAAGATGATGAACGATCTTGGTGTCACGCGAAGGATGGCATTGAATGCTAGAAAATTACGTTTCAGCTGCGGATACGGATCTCAACCTATTCCAAAAGTTGGCCGGAAGTTGCCAACAAATATATTAGAAAAAATTGAGGAATTCTACTATTCGGAGGATAATTGCCGAATAATGCCAGGGAGAAAGGACTACATATCTATGGTAAGAAATGGCGAGCGAATCCAGGTACAGAAAAGATTACTTCTGCTTAATCTCAGCGACTTGCACAAAAATTACCAAGAAAAGTATCCAGAATTTCAAGTGTCATTGTCATCATTTGTACGACGTCGACCTCGTGAATGCATCTTAGCAGGACCGTCCAAAACACATAATGTGTGCGTGTGTAAAATACACGATACATGGTAAAGGTGCATGTGATGGAATTGGCGGCACCGTTAAAAGACATGCCTACAGGTCGGCTTTACAAACCAGGCATATAACAACACCAAAACTCTTATACGAATGGGCAATAACGTTTTTTAAAAAAATTGAGTTTAGCTACTCCACAACAGAAGAGCACAATGCGCATAGCAATATCCTAGAATCAAGATACCGACTGGCGAAAACGGTGAAAAACACCCGATCATACCATTGTTTTTTTCCACTAAGTGGATCTATAGCATGTAAACTATATTCAAGTTCAGCCAAATTTGTAAAAGAAAGTGTTTTTAAAAAGAGGCTTAATATTAATTTATTTTAGGTGTCATGAAAAATATGTACGAAATATAAAACATAAGAAATATATAGATATTAAATTAAAACAAAACAAATAGCGCTTATTAATTTTTTGTAAGTAGGTATTGTCAGGTATTATTAAAAAACTGAGATCCCCATAGCTATACTCTGTAATTAACGTCAATCCGTGACATTCCTGCATTCCCTTTGTATATATACATTTACATTTCCATTACTACTTTGCTATGTTTTCTCAATTTTTCCTACAAGAATCAAACTTGCACATTACATTAACTTTTCCAAATTTTTGAACATAAGGCCTTTAACACAAATACATTTTTATAAGTACTTAATGAACTTGCTTTTTAAAAATAAAATTATTCCTTTGAAATTTTTTTTGAATTGTTTTGAAAATTTCATGTCTTCTAACACTTTCAGAAAAAAAAATTTATTATCTTTAAAAAAAAAAAAAAATTCAAACTTTTCTAAATACTTTTTGAAAAAAACCAAAACCTTTTGTAAATTTTGATATAACAACAAACACATTGTATATGTATATAAACATCATATAAATAATAATAATTTGGAACATACTTTTATGTACTGTTTTCTCTTAATTGGAACCCTTACAGTGTTACAAAAACATTTTACTCGAATTTCCTTACTTATAAAATAAACATAATCAATTTTAAATTTCAAGTGCGTTTGCCGTCGGTAAAAACAATTTATTTTTCCCAAATCTTTCCGAGTTAATAAGGAAATACAGTGCCTACCAATGATATTCGATCAAAACTCGTTAGTTTACAAATCCTAACAAGATTTCAAATAATTTTTTCTACAAATACTGCCAACAGTTTTTCTCGCTTTTAACGCTTCAATGTAACTTGAAGTTTATTTTCAAATTTTCTTTAT
This sequence comes from Campiglossa producta, assembly GCA_964058755.1. Taxonomy (NCBI): domain Eukaryota; kingdom Metazoa; phylum Arthropoda; class Insecta; order Diptera; family Tephritidae; genus Campiglossa; species Campiglossa producta. The sequence continues at coordinate 49,098,007 of CAXKVI010000005.1, read as the reverse complement.
TTCACAACCACGATTGTTTAAGCGTTCTTATACTGCTACAATATTATCACAAGTCATCTGCGCTACAGTGCCTGCTACGGTATTAGAACCATTTTTTTTTGTAAAAAATTTTTTTGTAGACTAAATAGCAGATCAGACATGGTAAAATCCATACTAGCTTCATCTACCTTCACCGATTCGAAAGACGTTGTCGCGAAAATGGTAATAGAAAGGGAAAATGAGGTCAAAGAAAGACAAGTTTTAGCGTTTCGTTCTCGACCAATAAGAGCAAACAATTTCAGAGAAAATTTTCGCGGTAACACTTACAGATACAATAATAATAATTTTCGATACGGTAACACAAATAGGCAAGGTAGTAGTTCACATTATAGAGGAAATAACAATTACAATAGAAGATCAAATACAACTAATAGAAATAACAATGGTCCGAGTTCAAACAATAGAAATACTGCTAATGTCCGTAATTTAAACGCCGAAGCCCCTCAGGCGCGAACACTGAGGGAGCAGGAGTAAGCAATTCTATAACACAATCAATTTACTGTCTAAACTTAAACTTATCGAGGCCAAATGTGATACAATTACAACTTTGGGTACAGTAGAGACAGATTTAATAGTAGCGAACACCTTAATTCCACACACTCTTCACGTTGTTGATGACCATTTCAATATACCTTCAGACGGTATACTAGGGAAAGACTTCCTTAAAACAAACAAATGCATAATCAATTACGCTAATGACACAATTCAAATTTATCGCGGGGCAAAAAACCTTAAAGTTTCAATTTTACATAGTACATCCAGTAATAGTTTAGCGATTCCACCAATATGTGAAGTTTTTCGAATTTTTAATTTGGGTAGTTCCAAAAATCCAGTTTTAGTAGATTCACACGAAATTTCTGATGGCGTTTTTACAGCCAAATGCATAGTTAATACAAATAATCCAATTTTGAAAATTATCAACACTACAAACGAAGTAAAATATGTAAAAAATTTCAACATTAAAACTGAAGGTATTAGTAATTTTAACATCTATAAAATAAATAAAGCTTCAAATAATCCTGAACGGCTAGAAGAATTAAAATCAATTTTGATAAAACAGATGCCCACGTATGCAAGTGATCAGCTAATTGATTTGTGCCTAAAGTATCCTGATGTATTCGCTCTTGAAACAGACTTAATGACCTTAAATAACTTCTATGAGCAAAAACTCAGACTTTCCGACAAGACACCTGTATATATAAAAAAACTATAGGTTACCTTATTCGCAACGTACCGAAATTAACAGACAAGTAGACAATTTACTGCAAAATGATCTAATCGAGCACAGCTACTCAAACTATAACAGCCCGCTTATATTAGTACCAAAAAAAGACCCAAGCGGACAAAAGAAGTACCGAATGTGTGTTGATTTCCGAGCAGTTAACAAAAAATTAATTGCTGACAAATTCCCACTAGCATGTGTAGATGACATATTAGATAACCTTGGTCGTGCGAAATATTTTTCTACGTTAGATTTATACTCTGGTTTTCATCAGATTCCGTTACACAAGGACTCAAGAGACATCACCTCTTTCAGCACTGATCGTGGTGCTTTCCGATGGAAGGTTTTACCATTCGGATTGAATGTCGCACCTAATTCTTTTTCTAGAATGATGTCCATTGCTTTCTCCGGTATTTCTCCAAGCGAAGCCTTTTATATGTAGATGACGTAATAGGCATTGGGTGTAGTGCGACTCACCATCTCAATAATTTAGAAAAAGTATTTCAAACGTGTCAAAAATTCAATTTACGCTTAAATCCGAAAAAATGCAATTTCATGCGGTCCGAAGTTACATTTCTAGGGCATAAATGCTCAGCCAAAGGTCTGTTACCTGATGATTCCAAAATAGTGGCAATTAAAAAATACCCAAAGCCGTCTGATAAAGACGCGGTACGACGATTTGTTGCATTTGCCAACTACTACAGAAGATTCATACCAAATTTTGCATCAATTGCAGCACCTTTGAACAGATTGAGTCGAAAGAAAGTAGAGTTTAAATGGGACAACGCATGTGAAAATGCTTTTGAAAGATTACGTAAATCATTAATTTCTTCTCAAATTCTCCAATATCCGGATTTTAAAAAATAATTTACTAATACTAAATATAAATAATGATATAACCCTTTTGCAAAACCATATAAATGATATTGGACAAATAATTTTTTCTAGTAAAATAGGCATAATCCCCACAGACATCCTAACGCAAACTGAACTCAGCCTTATTCATGACTTTGATAGTTATAGGGACATAAAGATAGCAGTTATTTTTCAAAATAATAACATTATAATAACTATATTAATTCCACAATTTTCCTCTAATATTCTTTCCAAAATAAAATTTGTACCAATTCCAAATGTTAACAATATGTCAATAATATTAGATGATTATCAAATTTTGTTAGACGAAAGTAACAATGTATATAACACATTTGTAGAAGACAACATGGAAAAAAATTTAAAAATTTTCGAAGATGAATGCATTATAAATATTTTGAAACTTAAAGAAGCTAGCTGTAAGTTAGGTCTAGCGTCTAAAACAAGTATTGTCGAAGTAATACCAGGAATATTAATATTTAAAAATTTCAATTCAGATATTGACCATAATTGCAATAATTTAAAAATTAAACAAATAGGAACTTTTATAATTAAATTTGAAAATTGTAAATTAATAATTGCAAATAATACATACGAGAATAATAAAATTAAAATGTACGACACATTTGTCTTACCCAGCAAAATTACAAAAATTAAAGAAAACTCTAATTTCACAACAACTGAGCTAAAATTAGAAAAACTATATATTGAACAAGTAAAACAAAAGGAGCATATTAAGTTCTTAGTAGACAAAAATAAAAATGTACACCTAATTAGTTTAAGTTCAGACCTACTAATTACATTCATTATCATTATGTCAATCTTTATTTTCATATACATTTACAAATATAAAATTAAATTCTATATATCGCCTGAACTGCAATTGCCAACGCGAAACACCGCAAACATGACAAGTGGTCCATTTTTGCAACTAAAAACCAATTCGTAATAATTTTTTAATCAATTAGAATTTTTCATGTCGATTGCGGACACTCGACTTAAGAGGGGAAGAGTTAACGTAACATAAGTTACTGCCACCCACGTCGTCTGAAATATGATTGCACATCATAAACTAGCCGACCCAAATACCCATAAATTACTCATAATAATTACTTACAATAAAGTAAACCCGTGCCGAACATTTCCGCCCGAAATATGATCAGTCATAATTCGGCCGACCTAAATAAATTCCCATGAAATGCATTGGCGCACAACGATCATTTACCCAAGTCCGATCGCACCTCATAAATTTTAAGTGCAATGCATTTATGCAAAGGCAAGACATTTTAAAACAATTAACTTCATAAGTCGCCTGAAATATGACTACTCATCACATTTCAGCCGCACCAAGTAAAACTCACTTCAAGCGGCATTTAACTATTGCGCTATATCACAATCACACGTACTATGCTTGCCCAAAGGCAACATGCCGAGTCGGCATTCATTAAATATGGGTCATATGGAGAAATGCATTGTCACACAGTGACATACTACAATCACCCATACTATGGTTATCCAATGGCAATATGCTAAGCCAGCACTATTGGAAATGGGTCAAATAGAGAAATGCGTTGTAAACGAATTTCTCTCCAAAATGAGCTCTTTCCCAATACATAGGAATTAAATAAATTATTTTTACATAAAGAAATTTGGGTTGCAGAGCAGGCTTAATTTTAGCATAAATAAGACGAAAAATTGTAATTTAGGCTAAGTCTGGTTTTGGATTTCAATAAAGGCGGCCACGCTGCCCAAATAAATCAAACAATAAACAAACGTTTATTGAACTAGTATACGTATGTATGTTGTAGTTAAGTTGACCAAGCATGCATACACAGGCAGGCGTTGACTGTATACAATTGTAGCACGTACCTGCTGCAAGCAAATGTAAGTAAGTTGCTCGAGGTCAGGTCAGAAATGAGTTAATATCTTTTGAACTACAAAATTGTCCAACTTGAAATAAAAAGGGGTTTTTAGGTGAAATTGTAGCGCATTTTATATATATTTTTTCGAAAATAGTAAGTGGGGAAAACTGTATGTAATAATTATTTAAAAAATTCATTCTTTATTCAATATTTTGATTTTTTATAATTAAATATTTTTTTTAACGCAGTTATAAAGTAAATATTATTACCTTCAAAATAAAACAAAAATGAATAAGATACGACGAGTGGAACCAAAGATATGGTATTTTGAATGTGGGCAAGTTTGCTTACTCATCGAATTTGAGCACATGCAGATCTCTGAAAAAAAATTTTTTTTCGAGGAAATCCTGATACATATATTTGCTTATTTTGTGCGAGCATCTTAAAAAAAAAGTTTGAGCCGAATCAAAATTATGAAGTCTCAAAAGTTGTTCGATTTGTAAAATAATGACCCATATATAGACATTTTTGAATCAACTGTACCAAATACAGTTGAAATTATTGCAAAATTAGTAAAGTGCTGGTGGCGTGAGTGAAAAAAACGTATAAAGAATAGCCAGAGGACATAAAGGTGAAAAAACCGCCTTAGAAACAAGACAGTTAAAATAATAGCGGTCATAGAAAACCACGTCACCTACGCTCTATATGCACATACATATGGGTCAAAATCTGCCAACTGTGCAAACGTTTTTTCGATGTGCGAGCTTTTTTTGCGCAATAATTTTTTTTCGGTTAACAATAAAAAAAAAGACCCGTATTTTTTTATTTTTCGAAATTCGAATTATTTTCGAAGTTATGGGTATTCGAAATTTTTCAAAGGCCTTTGGATTTTATTTATTTACTCGCGATCGGTTTAACCGATTTTGCTCATATTTGGTACAGTTAAAGAGGATGAATACATCTCCTCAGTAAAATTTTTTTTTACAATAAATAATTTAAAAAAAAAAAGTTATTAGCAATTGTTTTAAACAACTAAAAAAAAAAAACTTCTCAATCGCTTTCAATTGTGTTACTAGTCTTATTTTATTGTGTGATTCACAACAAAAAATAATCTAAAAAAAAAGTGTTAGTTTACCATACAACGAAAGTTAGAGGCATTTTTCTGCACGCGCATCGTATTTTTCGTATGTGATGGTCATACGTCGTCGCTACCATGCCCTATGCTGGCCTTACAAGCGCATCAAAATCCATGTTTTTCATACGGATAGTTTTAGGTAGGTGTCATGTTGAGTGCGAAAACCCCAAAATGTATGTATGTATGTATTTGTGGTTTGCATTCAGGCCAATATGATTGTGGTTGGATAGTAGGTAGGTACTTATGTTCTCTGGCAGGTACTTATTTTGAAGGATGCCCATTTAGGACAGCGTTCTATTTATTATATTATACTATTGGGATGCATAGAGCTGCATCCGCATTTCCGTTTTTTTGTTAATAGAGCATTACCTACTTTTAACAAGTTAGCTTAGTGTGACCTTGGATAAAGGATATTTAAACGCGTTGTTATACTAAAATTTTTTAGAACAAATAAGTAGAGCACCAGACGAAGTACAATATGCCGAGAGCTAATTCCTGTTGTAATCCTCTTAATAAAAAAAACCACAAATGTGTATCGAAGAATATTGCACCAGTGAGTGTAAATTGGAATACTAAGTTTTGCTGATTTTGTTGGACAGTTCATGTGCAGATCATGTCGAGTCCATATCTATCGAATGCCTATGGACAATTTTCAAGAATCCTTGCAACGTATAAGGGCAGGAGAAAACAAACCGGAAAAAGTAGTCGCAACAAGAGAATATTCCGAAAGTGACAGCGACGATGAGAGCCTTGAAGGGAATGACCCAAATTTCCAAAATCCACAAAGTTCTTCAACTAAAAAGCGGACCTCTACAGATTTGGTTAACTCTGCAGAGGCAAGTTGGACAAAGGATCTTAAAAAATCTTTAGACGAAAAAAGTTCCCGTAACGAAAAAATTGGACTTTTGACTACGGTTCCTTTAGAATGGAGTATTCAGAAGATGATGAACGATCTTGGTGTCACGCGAAGGATGGCATTGAATGCTAGAAAATTACGTTTCAGCTGCGGATACGGATCTCAACCTATTCCAAAAGTTGGCCGGAAGTTGCCAACAAATATATTAGAAAAAATTGAGGAATTCTACTATTCGGAGGATAATTGCCGAATAATGCCAGGGAGAAAGGACTACATATCTATGGTAAGAAATGGCGAGCGAATCCAGGTACAGAAAAGATTACTTCTGCTTAATCTCAGCGACTTGCACAAAAATTACCAAGAAAAGTATCCAGAATTTCAAGTGTCATTGTCATCATTTGTACGACGTCGACCTCGTGAATGCATCTTAGCAGGACCGTCCAAAACACATAATGTGTGCGTGTGTAAAATACACGATACATGGTAAAGGTGCATGTGATGGAATTGGCGGCACCGTTAAAAGACATGCCTACAGGTCGGCTTTACAAACCAGGCATATAACAACACCAAAACTCTTATACGAATGGGCAATAACGTTTTTTAAAAAAATTGAGTTTAGCTACTCCACAACAGAAGAGCACAATGCGCATAGCAATATCCTAGAATCAAGATACCGACTGGCGAAAACGGTGAAAAACACCCGATCATACCATTGTTTTTTTCCACTAAGTGGATCTATAGCATGTAAACTATATTCAAGTTCAGCCAAATTTGTAAAAGAAAGTGTTTTTAAAAAGAGGCTTAATATTAATTTATTTTAGGTGTCATGAAAAATATGTACGAAATATAAAACATAAGAAATATATAGATATTAAATTAAAACAAAACAAATAGCGCTTATTAATTTTTTGTAAGTAGGTATTGTCAGGTATTATTAAAAAACTGAGATCCCCATAGCTATACTCTGTAATTAACGTCAATCCGTGACATTCCTGCATTCCCTTTGTATATATACATTTACATTTCCATTACTACTTTGCTATGTTTTCTCAATTTTTCCTACAAGAATCAAACTTGCACATTACATTAACTTTTCCAAATTTTTGAACATAAGGCCTTTAACACAAATACATTTTTATAAGTACTTAATGAACTTGCTTTTTAAAAATAAAATTATTCCTTTGAAATTTTTTTTGAATTGTTTTGAAAATTTCATGTCTTCTAACACTTTCAGAAAAAAAAATTTATTATCTTTAAAAAAAAAAAAAAATTCAAACTTTTCTAAATACTTTTTGAAAAAAACCAAAACCTTTTGTAAATTTTGATATAACAACAAACACATTGTATATGTATATAAACATCATATAAATAATAATAATTTGGAACATACTTTTATGTACTGTTTTCTCTTAATTGGAACCCTTACAGTGTTACAAAAACATTTTACTCGAATTTCCTTACTTATAAAATAAACATAATCAATTTTAAATTTCAAGTGCGTTTGCCGTCGGTAAAAACAATTTATTTTTCCCAAATCTTTCCGAGTTAATAAGGAAATACAGTGCCTACCAATGATATTCGATCAAAACTCGTTAGTTTACAAATCCTAACAAGATTTCAAATAATTTTTTCTACAAATACTGCCAACAGTTTTTCTCGCTTTTAACGCTTCAATGTAACTTGAAGTTTATTTTCAAATTTTCTTTATTTCACAACCACGATTGTTTAAGCGTTCTTATACTGCTACAATATTATCACAAGTCATCTGCGCTACAGTGCCTGCTACGGTATTAGAACCATTTTTTTTTGTAAAAAATTTTTTTGTAGACTAAATAGCAGATCAGACATGGTAAAATCCATACTAGCTTCATCTACCTTCACCGATTCGAAAGACGTTGTCGCGAAAATGGTAATAGAAAGGGAAAATGAGGTCAAAGAAAGACAAGTTTTAGCGTTTCGTTCTCGACCAATAAGAGCAAACAATTTCAGAGAAAATTTTCGCGGTAACACTTACAGATACAATAATAATAATTTTCGATACGGTAACACAAATAGGCAAGGTAGTAGTTCACATTATAGAGGAAATAACAATTACAATAGAAGATCAAATACAACTAATAGAAATAACAATGGTCCGAGTTCAAACAATAGAAATACTGCTAATGTCCGTAATTTAAACGCCGAAGCCCCTCAGGCGCGAACACTGAGGGAGCAGGAGTAAGCAATTCTATAACACAATCAATTTACTGTCTAAACTTAAACTTATCGAGGCCAAATGTGATACAATTACAACTTTGGGTACAGTAGAGACAGATTTAATAGTAGCGAACACCTTAATTCCACACACTCTTCACGTTGTTGATGACCATTTCAATATACCTTCAGACGGTATACTAGGGAAAGACTTCCTTAAAACAAACAAATGCATAATCAATTACGCTAATGACACAATTCAAATTTATCGCGGGGCAAAAAACCTTAAAGTTTCAATTTTACATAGTACATCCAGTAATAGTTTAGCGATTCCACCAAGATGTGAAGTTTTTCGAATTTTTAATTTGGGTAGTTCCAAAAATCCAGTTTTAGTAGATTCACACGAAATTTCTGATGGCGTTTTTACAGCCAAATGCATAGTTAATACAAATAATCCAATTTTGAAAATTATCAACACTACAAACGAAGTAAAATATGTAAAAAATTTCAACATTAAAACTGAAGGTATTAGTAATTTTAACATCTATAAAATAAATAAAGCTTCAAATAATCCTGAACGGCTAGAAGAATTAAAATCAATTTTGATAAAACAGATGCCCACGTATGCAAGTGATCAGCTAATTGATTTGTGCCTAAAGTATCCTGATGTATTCGCTCTTGAAACAGACTTAATGACCTTAAATAACTTCTATGAGCAAAAACTCAGACTTTCCGACAAGACACCTGTATATATAAAAAAACTATAGGTTACCTTATTCGCAACGTACCGAAATTAACAGACAAGTAGACAATTTACTGCAAAATGATCTAATCGAGCACAGCTACTCAAACTATAACAGCCCGCTTATATTAGTACCAAAAAAAGACCCAAGCGGACAAAAGAAGTACCGAATGTGTGTTGATTTCCGAGCAGTTAACAAAAAATTAATTGCTGACAAATTCCCACTAGCATGTGTAGATGACATATTAGATAACCTTGGTCGTGCGAAATATTTTTCTACGTTAGATTTATACTCTGGTTTTCATCAGATTCCGTTACACAAGGACTCAAGAGACATCACCTCTTTCAGCACTGATCGTGGTGCTTTCCGATGGAAGGTTTTACCATTCGGATTGAATGTCGCACCTAATTCTTTTTCTAGAATGATGTCCATTGCTTTCTCCGGTATTTCTCCAAGCGAAGCCTTTTATATGTAGATGACGTAATAGGCATTGGGTGTAGTGCGACTCACCATCTCAATAATTTAGAAAAAGTATTTCAAACGTGTCAAAAATTCAATTTACGCTTAAATCCGAAAAAATGCAATTTCATGCGGTCCGAAGTTACATTTCTAGGGCATAAATGCTCAGCCAAAGGTCTGTTACCTGATGATTCCAAAATAGTGGCAATTAAAAAATACCCAAAGCCGTCTGATAAAGACGCGGTACGACGATTTGTTGCATTTGCCAACTACTACAGAAGATTCATACCAAATTTTGCATCAATTGCAGCACCTTTGAACAGATTGAGTCGAAAGAAAGTAGAGTTTAAATGGGACAACGCATGTGAAAATGCTTTTGAAAGATTACGTAAATCATTAATTTCTTCTCAAATTCTCCAATATCCGGATTTTAAAAAATAATTTACTAATACGGTTGATGCGTCTAAAATGGGTTGCGGTGCCATTTTGAGCCAAAATCAGAATGGAAATGATTTACCGGTTTCTTTCGCATCGAAATCATTTAACAAGGCAGAGCAAAACAAAGCAATTATTGAATTAGAGCTTTTAGCTATTTATTTTGCTATTAAGCAATTCCGACCATATTTTTATGGTACACATTTTACAGTAAAGTCGGATCATCGTCCCTTAGTTTTTTTATTCAACATGAAAGATCCTTCTTCTAAACTTTCACGCATACGTCTTGAATTGTCAGAATATAACTTTACTATTGAATACATAAAAGGTAAATCTAATGTTGGTGCAGATGCACTTTCTCGAATCTCAATTGAAGATATTAAAAATTCAACAAATCAAATTTTAGCAGTGCAGACCAGATCAATGACGAAACAAAACAAACAAGAACAAGAAAAACACACAGAAAAAGAAGAAGAAATCAAATTACAGGTGTACGATAAATTTTCATACAACTTTTCGAAAAAAATCCCAAAGATAAAAAGCCAAATAAGTCATGACAATAACGATAAAATTACAAATTTAAATATATATGCGCATCTTAAACACAAAAAACTCGAGTTGATTGATATCTCGCCTACTAACAAAATAATTCATCTCGATGAATTACTTTTGAAGCTTGAAAAAGAAGCTGGTAAACGAAATATTAATAAAATAGAATGGCAAAAAGACGATAATTTGTTTAAATATTTTTCGATATCAAATTTCAAAGTTACCGGTAACAAAATTTTAAAACACTTAGAAATTATATTAACGGACCCTGTCGAAACCGTGACTGACACCGATAAAAAGCTTAAATTGATGACTATTTACCATAATGATCCGATATCAGGTGGACATTTTGGAAGCAAAAACTATACGCAAAATTACGTACGAAATACTATTGGAAGAATAAACAAGAACAAGAAAAACACACAGAAAAAGAAGAAGAAATCAAATTACAGGTGTACGATAAATTTTCATACAACTTTTCGAAAAAAATCCCAAAGATAAAAATCCAAATAAGTCATGACAATAACGATAAAATTACAAATTTAAATATATATGCGCATCTTAAACACAAAAAACTCGAGTTGATTGATATCTCGCCTACTAACAAAATAATTCATCTCGATGAATTACTTTTGAAGCTTGAAAAAGAAGCTGGTAAACGAAATATTAATAAAATATAATGGCAAAAAGACGATAATTTGTTTAAATATTTTTCGATATCAAATTTCAAAGTTACCGGTAACAAAATTTTAAAACACTTAGAAATTATATTAACGGACCCTGTCGAAACCGTAACTGACACCGATAAAAAGCTTAAATTGATGACTATTTACCATAATGATCCGATATCAGGTGGACATTTTGGAAGCAAAAACTATACGCAAAATTACGTACGAAATACTATTGGAAGAATATGACACGTGATATTGCTAAATTTGTCAAAAACTGCGAAAAATGTTTGGTAAACAAAGTGAAACCTAAAAACAAAGAAGAAATGGTACTTACGCCAACACCCTGTAAGCCATTCGATATCGTAGTTATAGACACAATAGGACATTTACCACAGTCAATAAATGGTAATAGGTTCGCAGTTACCATTATATGTGACTTAACCAAATATTTAGTAACAGTAGCTATACCCAATAAAAACGCCAAAACAATCGCTTCTGCTATTTTCGAATGTTTCATTTTAATATATGGCACTCCAAAAGCGATAAAAACCGACCTTGGCACAGAATTTAAAAACGAAATTTTTTCAGAACTTACAAAATTTTTGAACATTTCACATAATTTTTTAACACCTTATCACCATGAAACAGTTGGTACTGTTGAACGAAACGAATGCGAATTTACCAATATCGATGCAAAAAGATGAAATTGACCCGATTTACAACGTTGATAATTACGCGAAAGAAGTTAAATATCGGTTAGAAAAAACAAATTCACTCGCGAAAAAATACGTTATAAAACACAAACTTCAAAACCAAACGGAATATAACCGGCATGCGCAGCCAACTTCGGTTAGCGTCCATGACAAAAATCTATTACAAAAAGAACCACGCGATAAACATTCAAGTCTATACTTAGGTCCATACGTCGTAACAAAAGTTGACGGCGTTAACGTCACATTTTTTGATGAAACTAAACAGAAAGAAAAAACAGTTCATAAAAATAGAATTAAAAAAATTTAGAAAAAAAAATAATATAAAATTTTTTTGTTAACTAATAGTCTTTTAAAACTTAATTATTTTCTTGAAAATAAAAGTAAAATAAGAAAATAGAATTATATACAAAAAAAAATATATATATATTTTTTTGTAAATACCAAATAATTCAATATACCTTTATCTACTTCCTAAATACGAAACTGGAATAATCATTATAAATATTAAAATATAAATAACACAAAAAAAACCTATTTTTTATTTCTAATATATTAGTATTAAATACTTAATTTATCAGAAATTAAATAATAAATTACTATTTATTTTTACTATTCGAAAAATTAGGTTGTAAATACTTTGTCTATTAATAATAATTCTGTAATCAATAAGAAAGTAAATAGTAAATTATTATTAATTATTCGTAACTCAAAAATTACATTTTTAAGTTTTTTCTAAGATGTAAACCTTTACCTAGAAAAAAAAAATGTTTTCTCAAGTTTTTTTGAATGAATGAAAACGGGGGTTGAATTTCATAAAAATTCGTTCATTCAAAACAACTTGCTTCATCTGGGTAAAGAAGAGTTAGTCAAGATTGATCACCTTGGCAAACTCTTCTTTTCCCAAGGGGGATGATGTAATGCGAAAACATAAAGTGTAAATGTATTGTAATGCGAAAACATAAAGTGTAAATGTATCATAAGACTTTTACTTTGTACCTAAGCTTTCAAACTGTTGATCTAGGACAATAGTTATTCAGCAGCACAACCGCAGCCAACTTAAAGATAATTGATATAGATAAGTTGACTGGGCAGAGAATGCAATTTAGATAAGTTGCAGCGACTGCGAAAGAGTTAGTTTAGTGTGAGACATTGTGTATCAATATCAAGTGTGAACTCTTCTTTTGACAACACACATTAAAATGTCGGTTTGTTTACATCCTGCACATATTAAAATGTCGCCAGCACCGAATAACAGAAAAGCAATGGCGTTGTTTTAACATCCTGCACACATCAACATGGCGGTCTCCTATCTTTTACCTAATGGTAGAAAGAGATGGGAAGATGGAAAGAAGTGAGACAAGAAAGGAAATTAAAAACAGGTGACTAAACTCACTTTGAAGTTTTCACGACGAAAGCCAGATAAATCCACATAGAACTCTGGTTCACGCTGTGTTTAATTGGTTTTTTGGTGTCAACTTGGCAGCACTTGCACATGAAGTGTCAGAATTGACAGTTCACAGTATACATACAAAATTTGGCAGCCATATTTCAAAGTGATTTTCTCAATTCAGCAATAATAAATAATTGTTCTTCCATGGTTTTATTTAACTTTAAATTATTTTCAGTTATTTTCACGCTCTGTTTGTTTGTTTCTCTTCTTCTTGCTGTGAAAAGTGACGTTTTCTGTCAGTGCTGCCAACTCACATTACCATGAACCGGACTGTTCCCGTGAGAATCGAGCGTGAGCCGGAGCGATAACTACCAGAAGAATGCGGCTACTGTTGCACGAATAAACCAGAAAGGTGTAGACATTTCTAGGTTGTGAAGCTGCTGTTTGCTAGGGTATATAAACCGCGCAAAGACAACGCACATCAATCAGTTTATTTTGAAGTGTTGTACAGTGAAGTACAGTAAATTAACCCGCGATATTGTACTACGGTTTTTAGTACTGAATAAAGCGTACTACTTATTAAACAGAATCGGAGTGTTTTATTTAACGTACAGTGATCGAACTCAGGGAAAATAATCAAGGAATCATCGAATTCGTCACAATATCACACTTGTTATTAACCACAATCTCAAACAGGTGTTAAACTCATTTTGGAATTTTGCAGAAGAGTTTACACTTGGTATTGATACACAATGGTGTGAGATATCTAAGTGGCACGCACAGCAAGTAAATTAAAAATATAATTGTGAACGTTTTTTAAAAATACATTAAATAAAATATAACGCTTATAAATATTAAAACTAAAAACTATTGTGTTGCGTTTTTATTTAAAGTAAGGATCCCTCCGAACCTGGGATCCAACACGGATCCATTATAATCTAAAATTGCTTCATTTGCATAAAAAACTATAAAAAACAAGACAAATTGCATGACAGCGCCACCTATCGTAGGACTTAGGTGAAAATTAATGTCAAAAATTAGTTCCTCGATCCAAAAAATTGCGGAATACAAAAAAATCCATCTAAAATTGCTGCATTTGTATGAAAAACTATCAAAATAAGACAAATTGTATGACAGCGCCACCTGTCGTAAGACTCAGGTAAAAATTAATGTCAAAAATGAGTTCCCCGATCCAAAAAATAGCGAAATGCAAAAAAAAACTATCTTAAATTGCTTCATTTGATCAAGTTTTAATAAATTTTTCCATACACAGGTTAGGGGTCGTGCATTTTGACCCCCCCACCCCCATGTCACACCCAGTCACAAACTCCAGACCCCCCAAAAACATTAATATGAGTGGTGCTTTCTGAGGCAAGTCTGAACATTTTATTTTTCGGATCTCGTAAACTTGTTTCGATTGCTTCATTCAACTATAGTCAAACTTCCCTCTTCAGAATTTTTATACTGAGGTCAAAACGTGTCTTTGTAACCTTGCTCGACAATCTTCCATGAAAGTTTTCAGGGTACCTATTTGTAAAAGAAAATATCTATGTGCCCAGTAAAAGTGGTACATTAAAAAAATTCAAAACCGTTTGGAACCGGTTCCGGCTTTTGAAACGGTTTCGGTTTCGTTCTTCTTCAGATCAAAATAACGGTTACGGTTTCGGTTTTGAAAAATGAATCGGTTTTAATCGGTTACGGTTACGGTTTCGGTTTTAGTCCTTGAGATAAAATCTGATACATATTTAGAATGTTTATATTAATTATTAAATAATATTTGCCAATCGAAAGAATGAAAACGTGCCAAATTTGAAAACATTCATGGACGTTGCACGCTAGAAAACATGCAAAAAATAACGTGACATCACGTAAGTGCTACTCCCCCCTCCCCCCATGTCACACTTCGTCACAAATCGCTTTTCCCAAAATACGATGCTCTGTGCCACGTACACGTACATTTTGGCTCCTGCCTGGTGGTTCCCTGACTAGCTCCCTATAAGATGGGCAGTGGTTCTTAACGCGCCACCAAGAGCCGGACGTACACATATTTATATTTATCTTCCTTCACCTTTTTCGTTCACACACCTCTTCGACCACATACCCAGCCTACCTTGGACCACTCGCATCATTAAACCGCCTAGCGATCTCCCTTTTTACACCCCAGGCTCCTGACTTACCTCGTCATCAGACCATCTTCATCCCGCCCACAAAATACTCTATCTCATAATTTAAATTTTTACGACAGAATCAGGGAATAAATTTATTAAAGATTTTTACATACATAATAATTTTCTTTGTCCAATTACAAAACGCCCTACATCAAGCCTGGTTGTTTAATTATTAAAATAAACTATTTAAAAATCTGGAACTGGAAATAAAATTTTAAATATGGGGTTTGGGAGTGCCTACCTAACAGAGCTCTATTAGAATTCTTCCCTATGCCTTTGTACAAAAAAAAAATTAATATAATGGTTTTTTTTTCTAGGGGCAGATCCGTTTTGCACGGTAATTATACAATTAGTTCACTTATACACTAACATCTGTAACAAACACTAAAACTAATTTTGCCAAAAAAAATGAAATTTTAAAATCTTAATTGAATTTACTATCAATAAATGCAGAGTGTAGCGTACACTCTCATTTATGAACGTATGGTGCTATAATCGAGCTAACTATAAAATCCAAGTTAGAAACCAAAGATATAAGACACAAGCAAAAAGCTTTTGTACAACATAGGGGACTAACTGAAGTTCGATTTTTCTGTGCACTCACATGAAATACAAAATAAAAGATTTGAAATTACTTTTGCGAATTGTTTGACATTCAGGGGATTTAACACCTATCGACTGAATAATACATAGGGTTTTGAGTAAAAAAAATGCATATACATACACTTACTTTAAAACTAATAGAAAAACAAGTAAGGAAAGCTGTCTTCGGCTGTGCCGAAGGCTAAATACCTTTCATGAATAAGCGTCACGATTTTCACTGTTTGATCCCAGTACAGCCTGTGTGAATTTAACTTAAGCTCATACCGAAATTATCGGAACTATCGATTATATGGGGGCGATGTGTTATATTGGTCCAATCTCATTGATTTTTAATACCGACATTCCACATTTTAAAATAGCAACAGTTACGAAATTTCACGTTCCTACCTATATAACTACAGGAGTTATCTACCAAAATCCGTTTATTGGATCAATCGATTGTATGGGGGCTATGTGAAATATTTATCCCATCTCGATGATTTTCAACATCGATATTTCAGATATAAAAATAGCAATACGTCCAATATTTCACGTTCCTACGTCTTTAATTACACGAGTTATAGCCCAAAATCCGTTTATCGGAATAATCGATTGTATGGGAGCTATGTGAAATATTTATCCCAGCTCGATGATTTTTAACATCGATACTTCACATATAAAAATAGCGATACGTCCAAAATTTCACGTTCCAACGTGTTTAATTACAGGAGTTATAGCCCAAAATCCGTTTATCGGAACAATCGATTGTATGGGAGCTATGTGAAATATTTATCCCAGCTCGATGATTTTCAACATCGATACTTCACATATAAAAATAGCGATACGTCCAAAATTTCACGTTCCAACGTGTTTAATTACAGGAGTTATAGCCCAAAATCCGTTTATCGGAACAATCGATTGTATGGGAGCTATATGTAATATCGGTCCGATCTTGCTGGTTCCGACAAATGATTCCTATATTGGAAAATGGTCTCCGCATGCAAAATTTCAGCCAAATATCTCAAAAACTGAGGGACTAGTTTGCGTTCAAACAGACAGACAGACAGACGGACAGACGGACATGGTCAAATCAACTCATCTCGTCATCTTGATCATTTCGATATACTTATTGATGGGTCTATCTCTTCTTCTTCTCATACTTACAAACATCGGACCAAAGTTATAATACCATTTCATGTTCATGAAAGGTATAATAATATAATAAAAATAATGAAATTGGGGCACATCACCAAATATTGCAACTTCCTTTTGATGTATCTTGAGGTGTATTTCGCGATACTTCCACTAACACGGATCCCTTGATTTTATACCATTTTTAGGAACCAAAATTTGTGACCAAAAAAATATTCCACCTGAACTTATGCTGTCATCCTAACTCGAAATTGTGGTTTTGGCAAACAATATTTTTGTTGTTGATCTCAATCGGAGATTTTATGTTTATATATATATAGCGAGTTGTGCCAATAAGCCGCCCGTGCCGTGATTTTCGAGGCACACTAAAAAAAGAAGTATTCAAAATTGTCCCTAGTTTCGAGGTTAATCTCTAAAAAAAATATACTCACACTCGCACTATATTAGGATCTATATTCTATTCCGTAAACCGGGTGAGATTACCGCCACTTCCTTTATTAAACAAAAAAAATCATCCTTTAAACATTTGTTAAAAAAAACTTGGATGTCTATATATGCATACCTGTACGTATGTACGTAAGTACATCCGTAATTATATATGTGCATATATTCATCTTACTTAAAACTTCATTTTATTCTCACCTAAAACTCGCAAATCCTTTTTATCTTGGCCGCTTGCCAGTTTATTAAAATTATTTTTGATTAAAAAAACTTATAAAAAAATCACAGTAAAATATATACTTTATATACACAGCGTTTATACACACAGCGCGGAGGCATTGATGTGCCTTATCGGTACGGTTTGATATATTATAAACCGCAAAATCCTATCCTTCCCCTTTTATACGCTTTCATCCACTTTCCCTTATTCCAATAACGTTACTCCTTTTTCTTTTTCCTTTTCCCGTTTCAGTTAGTGACTTTACCATTTCTCCTTTGTGCCGCCTCCCGAACTTGTGTCTGGCAACGCTTTACCGAAAAACTCCTTTTTTCTATTGTGAACTGTCTTTGTTTTGACAGTTCTCATGGTAAAGGGGGATTCTTTCCAATAATGTACGGAGCGGCTTTTATTTTTTTTTTTAGCGGGTAGAGGGGGTCGCACAGAGTTCAAAATAAAAAACCGGAGCCGTCGGAGGCCTATATTTTATGAGAAATTTGCACTTAAAGTTGCAAATTTCTCCAAACAAATTTACTATTTCAATCCGATTTCGCTAACATTATACGCACAAAATACAACTATATTATAAAAACACGCTTTTCCTACTACCCGCACTGCTATTTAAATCGAATATATTTAAAAAAAAAAGCCAAATTATAAAATTAAAAAAACCCGCAATGTTTATTTTCACAGAATCACTGGGCAACAACAATTTGCATTGCTTGCAGTTACAGCGAATTGCCTAATGCCCATTCATGAATAAACAAACTACGTGCATATGGTTATTCAATTACACATGCATATATTTTGTTTATTCACCACTTTACCTTTTCCATTATTTACTTCGCACTTTTTACGCGAATAACCAAAATAAAACATTATTTTAAAAACCCGCCATGACTTGGCAACAACAAGGCCATTGAAATAGTTGTGTTCACAGCGAGTAGTTGCTTTTGGTTATTTTCACGAACAAGCTATGTTATTGTTTTTTCACTGCACTTAAGTTTGTTTACCTTTTTTACTTGTTCACTGCACATTTTGTTCATAATATTATATATTATATATTATACATATTATGTATAGATACTGTACATATATCAAAAACACAGCACATAAAACCAACACAACACGCAACAAACAATGGTACATATAACAAACTAATAACTTGAGCTATTAGCGAGTCATAGGTGTTGCCAGACATGTGTTAATGAAGACATACATTTCTTAAGGGGCGTCCATAAATTACTTGTTTTAAAATTAGGGAAATGGACCCCAGTAAAATAAAATCTCACTTGCAATTTTCGAATCCAAATCTCTTGCAGCAATATTTTACCTCGAATAATAATTGGAGCCAATAAACCAAGAACGTCAAACATTTTTGCTAGAATTGATAGGACCGATCGTTTGGTAATTAATTGGACATCTGGCAAGTCAAAGCGAAAGCAGAATGTGTCTGCCGAAGGTTTCCAGGATGTACCTAACGCCTTTGTAATATCCTCCTCATTTGTTTTAATGGCAATTTCGCTGCAAGAAGCGTCAGACAATTGTGGGGAGTTCGAGTGCCATTTAGTAAGCGATAGACCTGCACCTTTAAGAGATTCTATGATCTCGAACTTTAATGAAATTAATTCTTCTTTGGTTTCTGCACCAGTCAATAAATCGTCGACATAAAAGTTGTGTCGAATGGCGGATGCGCCTGCTGGATAGACCTTTTCATTAAGGTCTGCGATGTGAACCAAACTTCGAATCGCAAGAAATCGTGCAGCGGCTAAGCCATATGTGACAGTATTGAGTTAGAATAAATGCAATGGTTCGTGACTCTCATGTCTCCAAAAAATAAGTTGATAGCGCCGATCTTCTTCGGCAACTAAAAACTGTCTATACATTTTTGACACATCAGCAGTTAATGCATAACGATGCAAGCGAAATGATAAAAGAGTAATTATAAGTTCTGGTTGAATGGTAGGTCCAACCATAAGTACATCGTTCAACGAATAATTTGAAGTGGTACGAGCAGAAGCGTCAAAAACTATACGCAGCTTAGTAGTAGTACTTTGCGGCTTGAGTACACAATGGTGTGGAACGATATAATGGGACATTTTTAAATCGAAATTAGTAATTGGAGATATATGGCCAAGCTCCACATATTCATTAATGAAATCAGAGTACATGCTCTTTAAAGTTTTATCGCGTAGTAAGCGACGCTCAAGGGAGAAAAAACTCTTTTTTGCATTTTCGAAAGAAGAATTTCCTAATATCTCAGGTGAACATTTAAATGGTAACCTCACCTGTATGCGCCCATTGTTTTGTACCTTTACGTTTTCACTGAAATGTTGCTCGCATAGACGTTGTTCTTCAGACAGTGTTGATGCCGAATGCACAAATTCTTCGATCTCCCAAAATCGTTGCAAACAATTGTCAATGTCAAGTGGCTTTGAACTTAGTGCAAAATTGCACCTGAAAGGACGAGAGTTTGAAGTTTGTTCGAGCTTACCTCCCACTATCCAACCCAACTTAGTGTTGTGCAAAATTGGTAAACCTTCCCCAAGAGATATTGTGCCATCCTGGAGACATTCAAAAAATACTTCTGTGTTTAGTAACAGATCAATGCGTTGCGGCTTGTGGAATAATGGGTCTGCAAGCTGGATTCCTGGAGGTATGCGCCATTGAGTTGTATCGATGAATTCATATGGTTGTTTTGCAGAAATACGTTTGGTTATGGCAAATTTGGATGACCAGCTAAAATCTCCGATACGAGATTTGATAGTTGCGTTCACTGCGAATTTTATATTAGTTTGTACATCGGAAATACCTGAAACCTCCAGAGCAGATGTGATCCTTTTAAGTTGTAGACGTTTTGCCGTTTCTTCCGTTATAAAATTCAATTCTGAACATGAATCTAATAGAGCGCGAACCGGTTGCATTTGACCAAATTTGTTTTGGATGTAAATTAACGCAGTGGGTATTATAGCTGTTTTGTGAGAACGAGTGATCAATGAAACTGATGATTTGGCTTGAGATTTGTCTGACGAAGTGGTTGATCCAGATGACGATTGATTTGTTGTTGATGATTTTGTTGATTGCGTGGAATCCGGAGTTGTTGCTGAAACCGAAGGAAAATGTAAATTAGAGTGATGTGGTTGTTGACAAACGCGACAACGAGAATGTGATGTACATTTGGACACTATGTGTCCTGTTCGCAAACAATTAATGCAAGCTCCGGATTGTTTGACAAATTGAAACCGTTGCTTGGCTGACAAGGCTAAAAATGATGGGCAATTATTGACGTTGTGGTCAATGCTTTTGCAATGCAGACAGCTAGATTTAGCACGAACAAAAGAATTAGCAGTTCGCTTACCATTTGGTTTGCTTTCTCGAGGAGATACCTTCAAATTTTCCTTTTTTGGACACGTTTCTAAGTATTGGCAATGACGACTTAACCATTTATAGCAATCGTCCCACGATGGTAGTGTTTCAAACCCTTGTTTCTGATTATAGGCCGCCTTCGAATCTGTGTCTATTTTGGATAGAACTATGTAAATAAACATTGAATTTATTATGTCCTTTTCTGATCCCAAAGAAAGAAGGGAACCTCGCACTGCTGCAACGGTATCGATAACGTTTCGCAAACTTACGGCGTCTCACCCTTTCATCATCGGCATGCTAAAGAGTGATGCTATATAATCTCTGAAGATCAATACATTGTTTTCATATCTCTCCTTAAGTCGTTGTAGGGCCTTTAAATAGTTCTCTTCCGTTACCTGGAATGGCTCAATAACACTTAAGGCAGGTCCTGAAAGACAGTTCAAGAGATAGTTAAATTTATCAAGCTTGGGAATTAGTGGGTCATCATGGACTAGGTTAGAAAATGTACGAATGAAACGCTTGTATTCCGCATACTTTCCATCGAACTTTGGCAATTTTAGTGTGGGTAGACGGTTGTGATGTGGATTCAATCCAAGGGATGTTGCATTGAAAACGCTAGTATTCAAGTCATTGACGCGGTTCCGAGAATTTATGAGCGACAGCATTTTCGACTTGATTGAAATATATGTTTCTTCGATTTCTGTTCGCGAAGTATCAGTGGGTGCCAGCGTTTCAATATTATTTTGAACCTCGGAAATTTGTTGAAAATACGATTCAACAATCTGCAAGCGGCATTCGAGGACAGCGGTGTCAAATTCTCCATCTTCTTCGCCGATCCGTTGCTGCATGCTACGAATATTGCGAAGGATTGTTGTTCTCCTTTGCCTGAGCGAGTCCAAATAAACCTTATTTTCCTCCGAAAGTTCACCCACATTTTCGGCCTCGTTGTCACTCATCTTGATATGGAATAGACCTAGCTGTGAAAATTATCAAAATTACGATTATCTTGAAGAAAGTGTAGTAATAGTAGATCGAAAGGAAAAAAAGATAAATAAAATCTGAAATTGTTAGATGATATGTTGTGACAAATTTCCAACGATATAGTGTGATGTACTGCACCGGCCACAAGATGCTACGATTTGGGTTAAACAAAATACGACGTTCTTTCTAAGCGAGATGGTGGCACTATAGCCCAAACAAATTGTCGATAATTTGCGAGAATTTTTGCACTGGTCACACTGCGCCTAACAGCTGATGCTAACTGTACCAATTGAAAAGTTTAGAAGTATCAACGAAATAACTTCCAAGTAGACAATTTGCGAGAATTGTTGCAGTTGATGATAATTTTACCAAGTTGCAATTTTATGTGCCGATAGCGATGAAGGGTTATGAAATATGAATTGATGCTCTGGTCCCAATGCAGTCAACAGCTGGTCAAATAATGTTGAATATCCAGTTGTCGTTACGGGTGCTAGGAGCTGCGATGAAATGTTTCAATAATATGCAAATTGAATAGCGTTTTCTTGACTTTGTTTAAAAACAGGACAAGTTAAATTTGTGACGTGTCCTGTCACGGTGGCCAATAATGTTCCAGCCAAAGAAAAACGCAGCAGCGATGTTGGTCGCTAAAGTACATTTATTCAAGTGAAAATCAATTACAATTTGCTATGTGCTCTAACTCGATTTTATGCCCAATAATTTGTACATACAAATTAAATAGTCCCGTAATATGGCCTGATTTTAAGTGCAAAGAGTACATAAAAGAATAATAAAATTTTTTGCCTTTGCAAAAAATATAAACCGTACAATAGTTCGATGCCTTCTCACTAACAGTGCTTTGCTGTCTAATATGCTGCGGTAATTTAAATGTATGTACATACATACATACCTACATAATCAGCTGACGACAATATTTGAAACAGGCGAACAGTAGTAGGCTGCTTAGAAATGCAAATACATAAAATTATGAGAGCGACAAAAAAGTAACAAGTAAATGATAAAGTTAGAGTTACATATGTATGTAGGTATATAATTTTGAATGTTGGCATAGTGAATTGGCACAGTAGGCTGAATCTGACCAAACATACTCCCCCCATTGAAATGATTGCGTTTCAATCAGAAGTTGGTAAGGGAGCTATTTTGCGTATTGCGCGACGTATGATACCCTTTGTAGTTTTGATGTCCACCACTCTAACCTTGCCATCTGATCCTGGTATTGTTTTCACAATTCTTCCAAGTTGCCACCGTTGCGGGGGCAAGTTATCCTCATGAATAATGACCATTTGTCCGACTTCTATATTAGCTTCAAGTTTTAGCCATTTGGACCGCTCTTGTAGGCTGATAATGTAATCCAAACTTCCCAAAAGTGCTGTTTCAAGTACGATACCCGCTGCCAATGTGTCAAGGAAGACAAGTTGTTTGCCTCAATATGCTTATCAGGAATAGATAGTAAAGGTTTGCCAATCAGCAGATGACCTGGTGTCAATGGTTCGAGATCATTGGGATCGGTAGATAGTGGAGTTAACGGTCGAGAGTTAAGAATTGCTTCGACTTCGATTATGACGGTTTGCAATTCTTCGTAGGTTAGGCGAGCCTTGGTAATGTTTTTGATCAAAATTGTGTTCATCGCCTTTACCGCTGCCTCCCATATACCACCAAAATGCGGTGCGCGGGGTGGAATGAAGCTGAATTCGAAACCAGTGATGTTACTGTAGCTGGTGATTTCATCAATTGCTGCCTTGTTGAAAAATTGGTGTTGTAACTCTTTCAATTTGGCCTGAGCTCCAATGAAATTGGTTGCATTATCACAATAAATCCGTTGAGGAATACCTCGTCGATCTATAAAACGTTTTAAACAAAGTAAAAAATTATTAGTAGATAGGTCAGATACGAGCTCAGCATGAATTGCTTTCGATGCAAAGCAGACGAAAATTGCAATATAAGTTTTATAAGGTGATTTTCCTCGAAGGCGATAAGTTGTAGCGAATGGGCCGCAAAAATCAACCCCACTTATTAGGAAGGGTGTTTGTATTTGTAAGCGTTCGGTAGGAAGATCCGCCATTATTTGATTCATAAGCCTCGGCTTATAATGGAAGCAATGAACACAGTTACGTACTGTCTTCCTTGCAATGTCCCTACCGTTTATTACCCAAATCTTTTCGCGCATTAAACTTAACAAAAGGGTATTCAACAAAAAGTGCTGTAAAGCGATGTTCTTTTGGGAGTAGGGCTGAAAATTTTGCGTCAAACGGTATTGGTGCCTTTGATAAACGACCTCCAACTCTAAGAATGGGAATTATGCGATCATTGACTTTCATTTCATGTAGAAAAGGAGTTAGTTTTTGTAAAAACGGTTTCATCTGCTTTTGTTTGCGAAGACATTCAATTTCTTCCGCGAATTCTATTTGTTGGATTTGAGACACGATCCTCCAGAACGTTAGCTCGAGTTCAGTATGTGGTACGTGTAGTACCACTGTAGCTCGAAGGTGCGTATCAGCTGCAACTTTGTTGAAAGCACGAAAGACATATGATGTTGTGCGAAGCAAGCGATAATATGATGAACTACGATCGATTATTGAATTAATAAGGGGTCCCTCGGTGCTACTACTACTACACTTGAAAGATACTGCCTTTCGACATTCTAGATCTTGATTGGTCAGGTTGGCTATCCTTTTTGTGACCGGCCATTCTGTAAACTCCTTCGATAAAAAGTCTGGTCCTGTGAACCAGATTGTTTCCAATAGGTTTACGGCGCTTGAACCACGTGAGACGATGTCAGCTGGGTTGTCCTTGCTCGGAACGTGTTTCCAAATGATTTCCTTTGTATTTTCTTGAAGTTCCGAGACTCTATTTGCTACAAAGTAGTTTAAAGTTTACGAGTGGGTTTGCATCCATTGAAGTACTATCTCGGAATCTGTCCAAAAATAAACTTTGGAACAATATTAATTTAAATTATGTACAATTTTTTGCCAAGTTCGACTAAGTAAAAGCGCTGCACATAACTCCAGCCGTGGAAGTGATTGCGCCTTGATGGGAGCTACCTTAGATTTAGCAATGAGCAACCTTGTTTTGTATATGCCGTCTACATTTGATCGGACGTAAATGCAGCATCCATATGCTCGGGTAGAGGCGTCTGCAAAACCATGAAATTCGCTAAGCGAATGAGAGGAAGTGCAAACGTGACTGGGTATTTCTATGTTATTGATAAATTGTAAATCAGATTTTATCTGCAGCCAATTGTTTTGCAAATCTTGTGGAAGAGCTTCATCCCACTGCAATTTTCGAATCCAAATCTCTTGCAGCAATATTTTACCTCGAATAATAATTGGAGCCAATAAACCAAGAACGTCAAAAATTTTTGCTAGAATTGATAGGACAGATCGTTTGGTAATTAATTGGACATCTGGCAAGTCAAAGCGAAAGCAGAATGTGTCTGCCTAAGGTTTCCAGGATGTACCTAACGCCTTTGTAATATCCTCCTCATTTGTTTTAATGGCAATTTCGCGCGTCAGACAATTGTGGGGAGTTCGAGTGCCATTTAGTAAGCGATAGACCTGCACCTTTAAGAGATTCTATGATCTCGAACTTTAATGAAATTAATTCTTCTTTGGTTTCTGCACCAGTCAATAAATCGTCGACATAAAAGTTGTGTCGAATGGCGGATGCGCCTGCTGGATAGACCTTTTCATTAAGGTCTGCGATGTGAACCAAACTTCGAATCGCAAGAAATCGTGCAGCGGCTAAGCCATATGTGACAGTATTGAGTTGGAATAACTGCAATGGTTCGTGACTCCCATGTCTCCAAAAAATAAGTTGATAGCGCCGATCTTCTTCGGCAACTAAAAACTGTCTATACATTTTTGACACATAAGCAGTTAATGCATAACGATGCAAGCGAAATGATAAAAGAGTAATTATAAGTTCTGGTTGAATGGTAGGTCCAACCATAAGTACATCGTTCAACGAATAATTTGAAGTGGTACGAGCAGAAGCGTCAAAAACTACACGCAGCTTAGTAGTAGTACTTTGCGGCTTGAGTACACAATGGTGTGGAACGATATAATGGGACATTTTTAAATCGAAATTAGTAATTGGAGACATATGGCCAAGCTCCACATATTCATTAATGAAATCAGAGTACATGCTCTTTAAAGTTTTATCGCGTAGTAAGCGACGCTCAAGGGAGAAAAAAACGCTTTTTTGCATTTTCGAAAGAATTTCCTAATATCTCTGGTGAACATTTAAATGGTAACCTCACCTGTATGCGCCCATTGTTTTGTACCTTTACGTTTTCACTGAAATGTTGCTCGCATAGACGTTGTTCTTCAGACAGTGTTGATGCCGAATGCACAAATTCTTCGATCTCCCAAAATCGTTGCAAACAATTGTCAATGTCAAGTGGCTTTGAACTTAGTGCAAAATTGCACACGAAAGGACGAGAGTTTGAAGTTTGTTCGAGCTTACCTCCCACTATCCAACCCATATTAGTGTTGTGCAAAATTGGTAAACCTTCCCCAAGAGATATTGTGCCATCCTGGAGACATTAAAAAAATACTTCTGTGTTTAGTAACAGATCAATGCGTTGCGGCTTGTGGAATAATGGGTCTGCAACTGGATTCCTGGAGGTATGCGCCATTGAGTTGTATCGATGAATTCATATGGTTGTTTTGCAGAAATACGTTTGGTTATGGCAAATTTGGATGACCAGCTAAAATCTCCGATACGAGATTTGATAGTTGCGTTCACTGCGAATTTTATATTAGTTTGTACATCGGAAATACCTGAAACCTCCAGAGCAGATGTGATCCTTTTAAGTTGTACACGTTTTGCCGTTTCTTCCGTTATAAAATTCAATTCTGAACATGAATCTAATAGAGCGCGAACCGGTTGCATTTGACCAAATTTGTTTTGGATGTAAATTAACGCAGTGGGTATTATAGCTGTTTTGTGAGAACGAGTGATCAATGAAACTGATGATTTGGCTTGAGATTTGTCTGACGAAGTGGTTGATCCAGATGACGATTGATTTGTTGTTGATGATTTTGTTGATTGCGTGGAATCCGGAGTTGTTGCTGAAACCGAAGGAAAATGTAAATTAGAGTGATGTGGTTGTTGACAAACGCGACAACGAGAATGTGATGTACATTTGGACACTATGTGTCCTGTTCGCAAACAATTAATGCAAGCTCCGGATTGTTTGACAAATTCAAACCGTTGCTTGGCTGACAAGGCTAAAAATGATGGGCAATTATTGACGTTGTGGTCAATGCTTTTGCAATGCAGACAGCTAGATTTAGCACGAACAAAGAATTAGCAGTTCGCTTACCATTTGGTTTGCTTTCTCGAGGAGATACCTTCAAATTTTCCTTTTTTGGACACGTTTCTAAGTATTGGCAATGACGACTTAACCATTTATAGCAATCGTCCCACGATGGTAGTGTTTCAAACCCTTGTTTCTGATTATAGGCCGCCTTCGAATCTGTGTCTATTTTGGATAGAACTATGTAAATAAACATTGAATTTATTATGTCCTTTTCTGATCCCAAAGAAAGAAGGGAACCTCGCACTGCTGCAACGCTATCGATAACGTTTCGCAAACTTACGGCGTCTCACCCTTTCATCATCGGAATGCTAAAGAGTGATGCTATATAATCTCTGAAGATCAATACATTGTTGTCATATCTCTCCTTAAGTCGTTGTAGGGCCTTTAAATAGTTCTCTTCCGTTACCTGGAATGGCTCAATAACACTTAAGGCAGGTCCTGAAAGACAGTTCAAGAGATAGTTAAATTTATCAAGCTTGGGAATTAGTGGGTCATCATGGACTAGGTTAGAAAATGTACGAATGAAACGCTTGTATTCCGCATACTTTCCATCGAACTTTGGCAATTTTAGTGTGGGTAGACGGTTGTGATGTGGATTCAATCCAAGGGATGTTGCATTGAAAACGCTAGTATTCAAGTCATTGACGCGGTTCCGAGAATTTATGAGCGACAGCATTTTCGACTTGATTGAAATATATGTTTCTTCGATTTCTGTTCGCGAAGTATCAGTGGGTGCCAGCGTTTCAATATTATTTTGAACCTCGGAAATTTGTTGAAAATACGATTCAACAATCTGCAAGCGGCATTCGAGGACAGCGGTGTCAAATTCTCCATCTTCTTCGCCGATCCGTTGCTGCATGCTACGAATATTGCGAAGGATTGTTGTTCTCCTTTGCCTGAGCGAGTCCAAATAAACCTTATTTTCCTCCGAAAGTTCACCCACATTTTCGGCCTCGTTGTCACTCATCTTGATATGGAATAGACCTAGCTGTGAAAATTATCAAAATTACGATTATCTTGAAGAAAGTGCCCTGCTAGACAGTGCTATGACATTCAGTCAGCTTTGGAATGTTGTCTTTGAGAACGTGATGGGAAATCGTGATGTAAATATAAAACAGCTGATATTTACTTCAGGATTTTCTATCACGTTTTCAAAGGCAACATTACAAAGCTGACGGAATGTCATAGTACTGTCTGGAAGGGTGTAGTAATAGTAGATCGAAAGGAAAAAAAGATAAATAAAATCTGAAATTGCTAGATGATATGTTATGACAAATTTCCAACGATATTGTGTGATGTACTGCACCGGCCACAAGATGCTATGATTTGGGTTAAACAAAATACGACGTTCTTTGCGAAATAACTCCTCAATGGATAGGGTCAACGGTTGACGTTAATAAGCGAGATGGTGGCACTATAGCCCAAACAAATTGTCAATAATTTGCGAGAATTTTTGCACTGGTCACACTGCGCCTAACAGCTGATGCTAACTGTACCAATTGCGAGTTTAGAAGTATCAACGAAATAACTTCCAAGTAGACAATTTGCGAGAATTGTTGCAGTTGATGATAATTTTACCAAGTTGCAATTGTATGTGCCGATAGCGATGAAGGGTTATGAAATATGAATTGATGCTCTGGTCCCAATGCAGTCAACAGCTGGCCAAATAATGTTGAATATCCAGTTGTCGTTACGGGTGCTAGGAGCTGCGATGAAATGTTTCAATAATATGCAAATTGAATAGCGTTTTCTTGGCTTTGTTTAAAAACAGGACAAGTTAAATTTGTGACGTGTCCTGTCACGGTCGCCAATAATGTTCCAGCCAAAGAAAAACGCAGCAGCGATGGTGGTCGCTCAAGTACATTTATTCAAGTGAAAATCAATTACAATTTGCTATGTGCTCTAACTCGATTTTATGCCCAATAATTTGTACATACAAATTAAATAGTCCCGTAATATGGCCTGATTTTAAGTGCAAAGAGTACATAAAAGAATAATAAAATTTTTTGCCTTTGCAAAAAAAATAAACCGTACAATAGTTCGATGCCTTCTCACTAACAGTGCTTTGCTGTCTAATATGCTGCGGTAATTTAAATGTATGTACATACATACATACCTACATAATCAGCTGACGACAATATTTGAAACAGGCGAACAGTAGTAGGCTGCTTAGAAATGCAAATACATACATAAAATTATGAGAGCGACAAAAAATGAACAAGTAAATGATTAAGTTAGAGTTACATATGTATGTAGGTATATAATTTTGAATGTTGGCATAGTGAATTGGCACAGTAGGCTGAATCTGACCAAACAATTGGTTTATAAAATTAACTAAAAAATAAAAAATAAATTTATAATTTCATTGTAACCTTTAAAGATAATTTGGCTTCTTCGTCTGCCACAAAATAATTCCATATTGCGAAAACCTGACGGATCCTGGACCAGCACGAAAGAGGAAACCCTTGAGCTGCTCTTGAATACACATTTTCCGGGGAATCTGCATGATGCACCACTAGCACCTGCAACAAACCTGGCAGTAAATATACCCATCACTGAGGAAAGAGTAAGGTGGGCAGTTAAGAGCTTTGAACCGTATAAGGCTGCCGGGCCGGACGGGATTATCCCCGCGCAACTTATAAACACGTTGGAGACATCAGCTAAATGGCTGGTATTTCTCTTCACAGCCTGCCTGGCTCTCAACCACATTCCGGGCTCCTGGAGAAGCGCCACGGTAGTGTTTATCCCTAAGGCTGGGAAGGCATCCCACTACGAGCCAAAAGACTACAGACCGATCAGTCTCTCGTCCTTTGTACTAAAAACCTTTGAGAGGATAATAAGCGACTGTCTCTTAACGACTATTGATAGCAACCTTATCTCTAGCTATCAGCATGCATACACCAAGGGTAAATCAACAGAAACCGCTCTGCACAGCCTAGTGTCTGTCATTGAGAAATCACTGTGTGAAAACTACTGGACTACTGTCTCGTGGCCCTCCTAGACATTGAGGGGGCTTTCAACAATATAAGCCCGGAGGCTATCAACTCCGCTATAACTAATCTGGGCGTAGATCTCTAACTGGTTTAATTGACCAACTTTTAATGGGAAGGAAAATAGCTTCTTCACTTGGTACGGTTGAGTTATCACGCTATGTCACAAGGGGAACACCCCAGGGTGGTGTTCTTTCCCCGCGGCGGGAAGATAGTGGCATACGCAGACGATTTAGCTATTGCATTCAGAGGCAAGTTCCCACAAACTCTGTGTGACCTGATGCAAGTAGCACTGCGAGAAGTTTCGACGTGGTCCTCTCGCTGCAGACTTAGTATCAACCCAGGGAAAGTGGAACTTGTCCTCTTCACCAACCGGTACAAAATACCGCCACTAAGCCTACCAGAACTAGATGGCACGCGCCTGGGCTTGTCGGATAAGGCCAAGTTTCTAGGCATAGTTCTGGACAGGAAATTGAATTGGAAGGAGAATGTTCTTCAGCGCCAGAAGAAAGCTTGCATCGCTCTTTACACATGCAAAAGAGCCATTGGCAAAAAATGGGGGCTCAGCCCTAGAGTACGCAGTTGGATCTACACGGCCATCATTCGCCCAATCATGCTTTATGTAGTCGTGGCCTGCGCTGAGCAAGGCAACATACCTGAATCTGTTGCGGAAAGTCCATAGTTCCAATATTATCTGTATAAGCGGTGCGCTAAGGACAACGCCCAACGAAGCCCTCCAGGTCATTCTGGGCATTTTGCCACTTGATCTGGAAAGGTTTCGGTCAGCGGCGGCATCAGCTCTGCGCCTAAGAGAAACCTCCAGTTGGGCTGCGGGTACTATTGGACACTCCAGTATTCTGGAATCTTACAGCTTTTTCCCTCTAAGCACAGATCGTTGTGCGACTACTACAGTCGGGGATAGCTGTTTCAAAATAAACATTCCCAGCAGAGAAGACTGGGAGAGGACGGATTGGTGTCCCGAAACAAGTGGTGGCACTTCCATATACACCGACGGCTCGAAGTTGGACGGCAGAGTTGGAGGAGGAGTTTATTCAAGGGATTTGGACCTTGAGCTCTCCTTCAGACTACCTGATCATTGTAGCGTCTTCCAGGCGGAAGTCTCGGCAATCCTGGACGCCGCGGCCTGGTTAAGCAAACGTGTTATCGGAGAAGATATCGCTATTTTCAGCGATAGCCAAGCGGCCATCAAATCCCTTGGCTCATACACGTTCAACTCTGAACTGACGCTCAGCTGTCGTCGATCTCTTCAGGAGACGGCCCAACAGAACCGCGTAAACCTCATATGGGTCCCGGGACATAGGGACATTGAGGGAAACTGTAAGGCAGACGAGCTTGCCAGGCAGGGCACGACCAAGCAGGTTCTTCAGGATAAAGAGCGCTTAGGTATGCCGTTTGCCACATGCAAACTAATGTTGAAGGAGCACACACTCCGTCAAGCCAACGACAGATGGCTGCAATCCCCAGGGTGTCGCATATCGAAACAAACCTGGCCAAAATGGGATCTTAAAAGGTCTAGACGCATTTATGCCCTAACTAGGAGGGAAATCTGCATATTGATAGGGGTATTAACCGGTCACTGCCTCATTGGTAGGCATGCAGAAAGGCTAGGTGTGCCCTACCGACGATGCTGCAGGAGTTGCAAAGATGATGAGGAGGAGGAAACAGTGGAGCACCTCATCTGCAACTGTCCGGCTTTAAGCGGCGCGAGAACGCGCTTTTTGGGAGTTCCGTTCCTGGATAGCCTAAGCCAGATCGCGGAACTGGACATAAAGGACTTGATGGGCTTCATAAAGTCATCTAAGTGGCTCGAGGAGGAGTAACGGTGTCGGTTTAGGAGTGTCAGTCCCGGGATTCTGCTATGTGGAAAATCCCAACAACTAAGGGATTTTCCATATGGCTGGGTCCCGGGACTGACTTTCCTTGTGTTGGTGGTATCACAACGGGCCTTTCAAAACTGGCCTAAGTGTGCCTCTGCAGCCACTTGAACCTAACCTAACATAATTATATATTTCTAACATTAAAACTTTACACCTAAATTATTAAATCTTTCAGTATATAGCACATTCCTAATTTTATTAATAATAAAAGCGTGTTAAATTTTGATGGTATAATTAAGAACATTTGGGACTTTCTTTTCTATTTGATGGTATAATTAAGAACATTCAGGACCTTCTTTTCTTGCTATCGAAATTTAACACGCTTTTATTATTAATAAAATTATGAATGTGATATATACTGGAAGATTTAATAATTTAGGTGTAAAGTTTTAATGTTAGAAATATATAGTTATATACAATATGGAATTATTTTGTGGCATACGAAGAAGCCAAATTATCTTTAAAGGTTACAATGAACTTATAAAGTGTTATATTCCTTTACAGTCAATTTATTTTTTACTTTTTAGTTAATTTTATAAACCAATAATAAAAGCTTATTTTTAAAAAAGTTTTTTTTTAATTTCAAATGAGAATCGAAATCTGGGGCAATGATGAGCAAATCATCCAAGTAAATAAAAACATTTGATTTTAGACGTTGTGGTATAACACGGTTCATAAGTCGACATAGACGTTGCGCCGCATTACACAAGCCGAAAGGCATTAATACAAATTGGTATAGCGGTCCACCCGGGACTGTAAACGCGGTGTAGGGTTTCCTGTTTTCCTCAAGCTCAATTTGCCAAAAGGCGAATTTAAGGTCGACACTACTTATAAAATGGGTATCATCTATACGACTAATTATACCATCAATATTTTGCAAAGGATACGCGTCCTTTATCGTTACCGCGTTTAGCTTCCTAGCATCTAAACAAAATCTGGTTTTCCAGGTTTTCTTACTACCGTAGTTCTGTTGCTCCATGGACTTTTGCTCTCTTCGATTACGCCTAGTTCTAACATTTTGTCTATTTCAGCGTAAACTATCGATTGCATTGCTGGAGACACCGGGTAGTGGCGATCTTTCACCGGGACAGCCTCCTCCATGAGCTTAATGGAGTGCTTCTCAAGCGGAGTACGGCCCAACCCATCCTTCTCAAAAGTTTTAAAACTATCCATGACCTGCTGTACACCTTCTTTTTGCTCAACCGTAAGGTCATGTAAAATGCGCCGTTCGCGTTTATCTTCGACCGTAACCATCTGCTGTTCTATTTTGGATAAATCAATTTCTTCTATCGCTACTACGTTCGGAGCCAACTGTAAAACTCGCCAAAAGTCAATCCCTAGGTATACGTGCTGCTCCAGGTATGGACATAAGTAAAAAGTAATATTGTTTTCTAATCCTTTATATTTTATAGGTACTGTTATTTTTCCCAACACTGTATGCTAGCCACCACCTGCAGTAGTTACGCTCGACACAAAACGCTCTATAGGGACCCCCAATTCCTCTACTAACTCGCGACACCCCCGACCTAATATGCTGACAGATGTGCCTGTATCCAGCAACCCTCGTGCTTGCACACCCTTGATTTCTATGTCAGCATATACCCTAGGGTCGTTTCGGTCTGCCCTTTTAACCGTTGCCACAACCTCACGACGCAATAATTTTCTTTTTCGATACCTATCTTTAGCTTTTTGTATCTTTCGAGATACAGTTCGACGCCCTAAATACACGTTTTAGGTGAAGATTCGCGCGCGAGCTTCCTTATATCTTCTCATGCGTTCTTCCGCTGTGTTATGTAAGACACTATTGGTTTGTTCGTGAATTTGTTTTTGTTTCATTATTATTTTTGGCTTTTGAGCCAACTGCAAATCCGTGATTATATCAGTTTTAAAATTCGTATTTGTAGAACTTTTGCGGGACTTGTGTGGAGCGCGACAACCCCGCAGCCATCGCGTTCCGCTGCGCGTTTCCCGCCTGGCTACAGACGGGTCACTTTGGTGTAATGACATCCGCCTTCCAGCACTTAAAGCAAAAGATTCGTCTCTGAAGAGACATGCAATCTGTAAATACATGCCCCTCCTCTCCACAATTCCAGCATAGCAAGTTTTTTCGATTTGAAATATCGCGGCATGACGGGTGTTTTGTTACGCGCTCATAGCGGAGCTCTTCCACGGAGACTTGACCCTCATCTCCGGGAGGCTCCTGCTCATCGCAAACTATTTCATTCACATGATACGTGCGAGGAACGAATTCACCTTGTTGTGTTCGTTCTCTGCGAGGGAAACACCGATCTCTTAATTTTCCTTTCATAAGGCGTACCATTTCATACTCGGGAATCTGATTTCTCAGCCGAGAACGAAGTATGCCCATTGCGTGAAAGTACTCGTCGATAGTTTCTGTGGGTTTTTGCTTACGCTCAGTGATTTCCCTCATAAGCTCGAAGTCGGTCTGTTGAGAGGCGAACTGCCGCTGCAAGGCGAACTGCAAACTCGGCCAGTCTAGGTTCCGGTTTGATCGAATGTACAACCAGTACCAGTCTCTGGCCTCGCTACTCAACAGACGATGAAAATCTCTTAAAATTTCATCCCAAGAACACCGATACTGTTCCTTCAAGTACTCCAGCCTGAACAAAAAATCTTCGATTGTCATAGCATCGCGATGGCCCTGATAGCTTATACCCCATATTAATTTCAGATCGGTTACCTATGGTTCGATGTTGTGTCTCCGATGGACCACTGTCTTGAAAAGAGCTTTGATTCACCCTAGATGGTCCTTGAAATTGCCGTAAAAATGACGCTGGTTTGATTGGGTATAGCTCATAGGCAACTGACCTTGAATTTGGTGTTGTTGCGGTTGTGCATTCATTGCAGGAAACTGGCCTAAAATTGGCCTATCACGGATTTGATTTTGTGCTTGGATGTTATTGTTGCCTCTTCCAGAAACCAACTAATTTTCATTCAGTGAATGCCTCGACTCTATGGATTCATGCTTTCTTTTCTTATAATGAACGCGTGGCCCGTTTCTTTGCCCAGTAGCTCCCAACTCACCATTCGAGTCACGAACACTTTTTAGGATTACCTGCATGCCTGCCCGCATTTCACCTAACATGGTCTCTTGAGCTTCGTGCATCATTTTCTTGATTATAGGTGTTATTTCTTCTCGTAAATTTTGAATCGTGGGCATCGGCCGATTATATTGAGGATTGAATGTAACGTTCTGGGGAGGCGGAGGACGCGGAAAAGGTAGCGTGGCTGGCTTTAAGAGCACGGACTGAATAACCTGGCTTCCCGTATTGTTTTTTGACACCGCCCCTGTACTAAGGCGTTCATCGGGTTGCATTCCTATGGGCCCTGGTAGCCCTATACCGCTTGACGCTTCACCCCCACTACTCTTTGATACTACTATCCTATCTGATAAGTCGACGAATGTTGGGTCACTCTCGATCGGTAGCTTGGCACTTGGATCGTTATGAGGCATGGTATTTGCTTTTAATTTAGATCGCGTATTAAAAGCAGGTGGTAAATGGCTCATATACGTGGTTCAAAAAAAATAATATTAAAATAAATAAATAAAATTTGGGTATAAATGATATGAAAATATCTGAATATAAATACATAAAATATGCACGTAAATAAGTGCTTATACATACATATACCAATACATATAATTAAAAAATGCAATAAAACAAAAAAAAACTATTAGGCAGTCCGCAGACGAGGCGCATCGTCATAGACGCGTACTTGTCATTTCACTGAGCACGAATTTCCCTGCGTCTCAAGATCTGCACACGACGCTGCAGAAAAAAGCTCACAGCGAACTGTCAAAATTGCAGTTTTAACTAATTAATACATTTTCCGCACATTATTAACACATATATCTTCCGATTGTAAAAATTTTTTATTTTTTCTTTCAAAAGAAACAATTAATTTAATTTGAAAAAAGAAAGCAAAGCCACGGCACACAAAAATCGAAAATGAAAAATGTAAACAAATGCTTCTTCTTCCTCTTTTCTAAGCGTACGACGCCTGGCGACCAGCATTGTCATACGCTGAGCTGCATGTAGCTTTCATGCTTTGCCACTTTCGTGCAGCTGCCGATTCGTGTGCAGCTCTTCATGCAAATATATGTGCTCAGCAACAAAGCGTACACAAATCGAATGTAGCATCTAATACGCGTCTATGACGATTCGCTCCGTGTGCGGACACGCTTAGGTAATATAAAAAATTCAAAACTGCTAAAAGCAACAAAACAAATCGATAACGATTTAAATAAAAAAAATTTAAAATTCAAATTTCAAAACTATCAGTTATTTAATTTGCGGGAGTTCAGATGGCTGATTCTACGACGAGTTTCGCAACGGTCTGGAGCATACTTTAGCGTTCCTGTGATCTACAAAGTATGTGAACTCTACAAAAAAAAATAATAGTTTGGTTCAAAAAAAAAAATATCAAAAAAAACATTAGGCATCACGACCATTTACAACGGTTGAGGTCACTAAGTTTTTTTAGGTATGGAGCATCAAAACCCATGTATGAAATTTCGGTCTCCACTCATCTTCTATACTAACGCTGAAACTACTACTCTTGAACTAGTTATATGTATATGTATGTATAGTTATTAAGAAAAAAATTTGGCTAAGTTTTACGATGTCTGAATGCATTGAAATATGTTGGTGCAAATAGAAAAATCTTGGTGATTTCTATGTCACCGAATGACTATTGGATGGGGTCTGATGGGCTGAATCCAATTTATATCACATATACCTGCCACCTACCCAGCTCGGATACAAGCTGTCATCAAGACCCTTTTACATGAACGAAGAAAAAAAAAAGTTTAAATAAATTTTTTTACAAGCAAGGACAACAGATATTGACTGTTTCCCAATTTTTGTTCTAATAAAGATTTTAGCTGCTCTATGTATGGGCGCCAATTTAAACTTTTTGCGCTCCTAACACTATGGACGACTCGCTGTCTAACTCCACAGTGCACTAACAAACTATCTATTCTAAATTTTGTTTGGGCGCCATTTATAAATATGTCACGTACACGTACATTTTGGCTCCTGGTGGTTCCCTGACTAGCTCAGTATAAGATGGGCAGTGGTTCTCAACCCGCCACCAAGAGCCGGACGTACACATATTTATATTTATCTTCCTTCACCTTCTTCGTTCACACACCTCTTCGACCACAGGAAGCCCACCCTACCTTTAAACCGCCTAGCGATCTCCCTTTTTACACCCCAGACTTCTGACTTACCTCGTCATCAGACCATCTTCATCCCGCCCAAGGTATAAATTTATTAAAGATTTTTACATACATAATAATTTTCTTTGTCCAATGACAAAACGCCCTGCCTCAAGCCTGGTTGTTTAATTAATAAAATAAACTATTTTAAAATTTGGAACTGGAAATAAAATTTTAAATATGGGGTTTGGGAGTGCCTACCTATGCCTTTGTACAAAAAAAATTTAAAATAATGGTTTTTTCTTTCTAGGGGCAGATCCGTTTTGCACGGTAATTATACAATTAGTTCACTTATACACTAACATGGGTAACAAACACTAAAACTAATTTTGCCAAAAAAAATTAAATTTTAAAATCTTAATTGAATTTACTATCAATAAATGCAGAGTGTAGCGTACACTCTCATTTATGAACGTATGGTGCTATAATCGAGCTAACTATAAAGTCCAAGTTAGAAACCAAGGTCTGAAACCAATTAAAATAACGTTCCGGCTACGGTTTCGGTTTTGCACCGTGTTTCGGTTTCGGTTCCGGTTTCGTTCTTCAACATTTATTTCGGTTTCGGTTACGGTTTCGTTCCGGTTTCGGTTACAAAATAAAAACACAAACAAAATAAATGTTACTACTAAAATACTAAAGTACCTATGTACATAGCTTCGAAATAGATCTGAATTTTCATAAAATTTCTGCAAAACAAATTCCTAAAATTAACTCTACTTTTTTATTAGAAAAATATTAAATGAAATGTATAAATCGCCAAAAATGAGTGGTGCTTTCTGAGTCAAGCCTGAACATTTCTTTTTCGTATCTCGTAAATTTTTTTCGATCGCCTCATTCAACTATAGTTAAATTTCCTCTTTCAGAATTTTTATACTAAGGTTAAAACGCGTCTTTTGTAACCTTGCTCGACACTCCTCCCTGAAAGTTTTCAGAATAATTACCTGTTTGTGCCCACTTAAAATTCAAAACCGTTTGGAACCGGTTCCGGCTTTTGAAACGGTTTCGGTTTCGTTCTTTTTCTTTCGGTTTCGGTTTTGAAAAATGAATCGGTTTTAATCGGTTACGGTTACGGTTTCGGTTTTAGTCCTTGTTAGAAACCAAAGATATATGACACAAGCAAAAAGCTTTTGTACAACATAGGAGTCTAACTGAAGTTCGATTTTTCTGTGCACTCACATGAAATACAAAATAAAAGATTTGAAATTACTTTTGCGAAATTGTTTGACATTCAGGGGACTTAACACCTATCGACTGAATAATACATAGTTTTGAGTAAAAAAAAAAAAATGCATATACATAGATACACTTACTTTAAAACTAATAGAAAAATAATATAATAAAAATAATTAAATTGGGGCACATCACCAAATATTGCGACTTCCTTTTGATGTATCTTGAGGTGTATTAAGCGATACTTCCACTAACAAGGATCTCTTGATTTTATACCATTTTTAGGAACCAAAATTTGTGACCAAAAAAATATTCCACCTGAATTTATGCTGTCATCCTAACTCGAAATTGTGGTTTTGGCAAACAATATTTTTGTTGTTGATCTCAATCGGAGATTTTATGTTTATATATATATAGCGAGGCACACTAAAAAAAGAAGTATTAAAAATTGTCCCTAGTTTCGAGGTTAATCTCTAAAAAAAATATACTCACACTCGCACTATATTAGGATCTATATTCTATTCCGTAAACCGGGTGAGATTACCGCCACTTCCTTTATTAAAGAAAAAAAATCATCCTTTAAACATTTGTTAAAAAAAACTTGGATGAATATATATGCATATATACCTGTACATATGTACGTAAGTACATCCGTAATTATATATGTGCATATATTCATCTTACTTAAAACTTCATTTTATTCTCACCTAAAACTCGCAAATCCTTTTTATCTTGGCCGCTTGCCAGTTTATTAAAATTATTTTTGATTAAAAAAACTTATAAAAAAATCACAGTAAAATATATACTTTATATACACAGCGTTTATACACACAGCGCGGAGGCATTGATGTGCCTTATCGGTACGATTTGATATATTATAAACCGCAAAATCCTATCCTTCCCCTTTTATACGCTTTCATCCACTTTCCCTTCTTCCAATAACGTTACTCCTTTTTTCTTTTTCCTTTTCCCGTTTCAGTTAGTGACTTTACCATTTCACCTTTTCTCCTCTGTGCCGCCTCCCGAACTTGTGTCTGGCAACGCTTTACCAAAAAGCTCCTTTTTTCTATTGTGAACTGTACTTGTTTTGACAGTTCTCATGGTAAAGTGCAAAGCAAAAAAGTGTGTAAAGTTTTATAAAATTAATTAATTGTGTTTATTTTCGGGCCGACGGAACAAAGTAAAGAGGTAAGTAAGTTTTAGTGTTCGCTGCTAACCTGTTGCACACATTTTTGAGGTGGCTTGCAACTCGGGGTTGTGTAAAACAACCAAGTTGCACGTCAAATCCTTTGTTTACATCACTTTAGAGCGGTCCAATAAAAAGATAAATAATAAACATTAAAATGTTCTTCATTTATTTTCAGGAATACTAAAGAAACCAGAACGTGCCCAACGCGGGGAACACCCCTAGTCTAAATCGTCTTTGTTTGATTCGCAATTTCTTATTAAATAGTATATATGCACTATTACCAAATGTAAAGTCGGATAGCATTGCATATTGTATGCCTAATCCTTTCTTTAAAAAGATCTACTTGAATCACTTCCCAACAGACATTTTTAGCTAATCTCAATTTGAGATGCATTTGAGAACCAACCATCTTCTCAAATCTCAAACGTTCGTTTTCAATTTTAGGCGAAATAACCTTTGATAGCATTCTCAACCAAAGGGCCACTTGCATAAAAGCCGATTAAGCCTAATCGGTGATTAACTTGACAGCTAACCATACAAAATACGTCAATTAAACTCCGGTTAGTCGTTATCAGCTTTTATGCAAGCGGCCCTAAGAGGCTCATTTTTAATTTGGGATTTTCCCTGATTTTCAAATTGAGAACGGCAGAATTTTCAAACGTTTCTCAAACTGAGCGGAGTGGATCGAAATGGAATCCACATGCTCTCATTGAAATATTTTTTCAGAGATGCCAATCATGCAAAACAAATACCCATTTTAATAAAAAGCGAGTTTCCATTTATGCAGTTAAATTTTACATAATATTTTTTTAATGAATATAGTTCAACAAATAATCCTGTTATATAAACAACATTTGAGAAAAAGTTGAGAATAGATGTTTTCTCAAACGTTTGAGTTTTTGGTGCTCGATGTTTGTTGGGTTAGCTTTAACGAGCATTATAGTACATTTATACTGCACCAAATTTGGCGAATTTGAATGTGTCATTTCGAACCTGTTTACACTGGCAAATTTGCATTTGGCTTCACCTTCCCTGCAAGAATCTTCTACCAGAATACAAAGCCACCGAAAGAAAAGCTTCTCAGCAAAAATTCATTTGCTTTGCAAGTGCCGTTCGGAGTCGGCAAAAAACTGTAGGTCCCGCCAACTTGTAGGAAAAACTCAAAAAGCAACACACCACAAGTTGGAAAGAGAAGCTCGGCTAAAAATCTCGTTAGAGGTTATGATGATAACCTGTAGGTATATCGCCGCCATTAGTTTTTTTTTTTTTTTTTTTGATGTTTTAAACACATGTAGAGTAATAATAAATGAAGAATCAAGAAGGCTTCTTCAAATTTCAAAACTATCAGTTATTTAATTTGCGGGAGTTCAGATGGCTGATTCTACGACGAGTTTCGCAACGGTCTGGAGCATACTTTAGCGTTCCTGTGATCTACAAAGTATGTGAACTCTACAAAAAAAAATAATAGTTTGGTTCAAAAAAAAAAATATCAAAAAAAACATTAGGCATCACGACCATTTACAAC
The DNA here is from genome assembly GCA_964058755.1 of Campiglossa producta. Taxonomy (NCBI): domain Eukaryota; kingdom Metazoa; phylum Arthropoda; class Insecta; order Diptera; family Tephritidae; genus Campiglossa; species Campiglossa producta. The sequence continues at coordinate 49,056,605 of CAXKVI010000005.1, read as the reverse complement.
GGTTGAGGTCACTAAGTTTTTTTAGGTATGGAGCATCAAAACCCATGTATGAAATTTCGGTCTCCACTCATCTTCTATACTAACGCTGAAACTACTACTCTTGAACTAGTTATATGTATATGTATGTATAGTTATTAAGAAAAAAATTTGGCTAAGTTTTACGATGTCTGAATGCATTGAAATATGTTGGTGCAAATAGAAAAATCTTGGTGATTTCTATGTCACCGAATGACTATTGGATGGGGTCTGATGGGCTGAATCCAATTTATATCACATATACCTGCCACCTACCCAGCTCGGATACAAGCTGTCATCAAGACCCTTTTACATGAACGAAGAAAAAAAAAAGTTTAAATAAATTTTTTTACAAGCAAGGACAACAGATATTGACTGTTTCCCAATTTTTGTTCTAATAAAGATTTTAGCTGCTCTATGTATGGGCGCCAATTTAAACTTTTTGCGCTCCTAACACTATGGACGACTCGCTGTCTAACTCCACAGTGCACTAACAAACTATCTATTCTAAATTTTGTTTGGGCGCCATTTATAAATATGTCACGTACACGTACATTTTGGCTCCTGGTGGTTCCCTGACTAGCTCAGTATAAGATGGGCAGTGGTTCTCAACCCGCCACCAAGAGCCGGACGTACACATATTTATATTTATCTTCCTTCACCTTCTTCGTTCACACACCTCTTCGACCACAGGAAGCCCACCCTACCTTTAAACCGCCTAGCGATCTCCCTTTTTACACCCCAGACTTCTGACTTACCTCGTCATCAGACCATCTTCATCCCGCCCAAGGTATAAATTTATTAAAGATTTTTACATACATAATAATTTTTTTGTCCAATGACAAAACGCCCTGCCTCAAGCCTGGTTGTTTAATTAATAAAATAAACTATTTTAAAATTTGGAACTGGAAATAAAATTTTAAATATGGGGTTTGGGAGTGCCTACCTATGCCTTTGTACAAAAAAAATTTAAAATAATGGTTTTTTCTTTCTAGGGGCAGATCCGTTTTGCACGGTAATTATACAATTAGTTCACTTATACACTAACATGGGTAACAAACACTAAAACTAATTTTGCCAAAAAAAATTAAATTTTAAAATCTTAATTGAATTTACTATCAATAAATGCAGAGTGTAGCGTACACTCTCATTTATGAACGTATGGTGCTATAATCGAGCTAACTATAAAGTCCAAGTTAGAAACCAAGGTCTGAAACCAATTAAAATAACGTTCCGGCTACGGTTTCGGTTTTGCACCGTGTTTCGGTTTCGGTTCCGGTTTCGTTCTTCAACATTTATTTCGGTTTCGGTTACGGTTTCGTTCCGGTTTCGGTTACAAAATAAAAACACAAACAAAATAAATGTTACTACTAAAATACTAAAGTACCTATGTACATAGCTTCGAAATAGATCTGAATTTTCATAAAATTTCTGCAAAACAAATTCCTAAAATTAACTCTACTTTTTTATTAGAAAAATATTAAATGAAATGTATAAATCGCCAAAAATGAGTGGTGCTTTCTGAGTCAAGCCTGAACATTTCTTTTTCGTATCTCGTAAATTTTTTTCGATCGCCTCATTCAACTATAGTTAAATTTCCTCTTTCAGAATTTTTATACTAAGGTTAAAACGCGTCTTTTGTAACCTTGCTCGACACTCCTCCCTGAAAGTTTTCAGAATAATTACCTGTTTGTGCCCACTTAAAATTCAAAACCGTTTGGAACCGGTTCCGGCTTTTGAAACGGTTTCGGTTTCGTTCTTTTTCTTTCGGTTTCGGTTTTGAAAAATGAATCGGTTTTAATCGGTTACGGTTACGGTTTCGGTTTTAGTCCTTGTTAGAAACCAAAGATATATGACACAAGCAAAAAGCTTTTGTACAACATAGGAGTCTAACTGAAGTTCGATTTTTCTGTGCACTCACATGAAATACAAAATAAAAGATTTGAAATTACTTTTGCGAAATTGTTTGACATTCAGGGGACTTAACACCTATCGACTGAATAATACATAGTTTTGAGTAAAAAAAAAAAAATGCATATACATAGATACACTTACTTTAAAACTAATAGAAAAATAATATAATAAAAATAATTAAATTGGGGCACATCACCAAATATTGCGACTTCCTTTTGATGTATCTTGAGGTGTATTAAGCGATACTTCCACTAACAAGGATCTCTTGATTTTATACCATTTTTAGGAACCAAAATTTGTGACCAAAAAAATATTCCACCTGAATTTATGCTGTCATCCTAACTCGAAATTGTGGTTTTGGCAAACAATATTTTTGTTGTTGATCTCAATCGGAGATTTTATGTTTATATATATATAGCGAGGCACACTAAAAAAAGAAGTATTAAAAATTGTCCCTAGTTTCGAGGTTAATCTCTAAAAAAAATATACTCACACTCGCACTATATTAGGATCTATATTCTATTCCGTAAACCGGGTGAGATTACCGCCACTTCCTTTATTAAAGAAAAAAAATCATCCTTTAAACATTTGTTAAAAAAAACTTGGATGAATATATATGCATATATACCTGTACGTATGTACGTAAGTACATCCGTAATTATATATGTGCATATATTCATCTTACTTAAAACTTCATTTTATTCTCACCTAAAACTCGCAAATCCTTTTTATCTTGGCCGCTTGCCAGTTTATTAAAATTATTTTTGATTAAAAAAACTTATAAAAAAATCACAGTAAAATATATACTTTATATACACAGCGTTTATACACACAGCGCGGAGGCATTGATGTGCCTTATCGGTACGATTTGATATATTATAAACCGCAAAATCCTATCCTTCCCCTTTTATACGCTTTCATCCACTTTCCCTTCTTCCAATAACGTTACTCCTTTTTTCTTTTTCCTTTTCCCGTTTCAGTTAGTTACTTTACCATTTCACCTTTTCTCCTCTGTGCCGCCTCCCGAACTTGTGTCTGGCAACGCTTTACCAAAAAGCTCCTTTTTTCTATTGTGAACTGTACTTGTTTTGACAGTTCTCATGGTAAAGTGCAAAGCAAAAAAGTGTGTAAAGTTTTATAAAATTAATTAATTGTGTTTATTTTCGGGCCGACGGAACAAAGTAAAGAGGTAAGTAAGTTTTAGTGTTCGCTGCTAACCTGTTGCACACATTTTTGAGGTGGCTTGCAACTCGGGGTTGTGTAAAACAACCAAGTTGCACGTCAAATCCTTTGTTTACATCACTTTAGAGCGGTCCAATAAAAAGATAAATAATAAACATTAAAATGTTCTTCATTTATTTTCAGGAATACTAAAGAAACCAGAACGTGCCCAACGCGGGGAACACCCCTAGTCTAAATCGTCTTTGTTTGATTCGCAATTTCTTATTAAATAGTATATATGCACTATTACCAAATGTAAAGTCGGATAGCATTGCATATTGTATGCCTAATCCTTTCTTTAAAAAGATCTACTTGAATCACTTCCCAACAGACATTTTTAGCTAATCTCAATTTGAGATGCATTTGAGAACCAACCATCTTCTCAAATCTCAAACGTTCGTTTTCAATTTTAGGCGAAATAACCTTTGATAGCATTCTCAACCAAAGGGCCACTTGCATAAAAGCCGATTAAGCCTAATCGGTGATTAACTTGACAGCTAACCATACAAAATACGTCAATTAAACTCCGGTTAGTCGTTATCAGCTTTTATGCAAGCGGCCCTAAGAGGCTCATTTTTAATTTGGGATTTTCCCTGATTTTCAAATTGAGAACGGCAGAATTTTCAATTGTTTCTCAAACTGAGCGGAGTGGATCGAAATGGAATCCACATGCTCTCATTGAAATATTTTTTCAGAGATGCCAATCATGCAAAACAAATACCCATTTTAATAAAAAGCGAGTTTCCATTTATGCAGTTAAATTTTACATAATATTTTTTTAATGAATATAGTTCAACAAATAATCCTGTTATATAAACAACATTTGAGAAAAAGTTGAGAATAGATGTTTTCTCAAACGTTTGAGTTTTTGGTGCTCGATGTTTGTTGGGTTAGCTTTAACGAGCATTATAGTACATTTATACTGCACCAAATTTGGCGAATTTGAATGTGTCATTTCGAACCTGTTTACACTGGCAAATTTGCATTTGGCTTCACCTTCCCTGCAAGAATCTTCTACCAGAATACAAAGCCACCGAAAGAAAAGCTTCTCAGCAAAAATTCATTTGCTTTGCAAGTGCCGTTCGGAGTCGGCAAAAAACTGTAGGTCCCGCCAACTTGTAGGAAAAACTCAAAAAGCAACACACCACAAGTTGGAAAGAGAAGCTCGGCTAAAAATCTCGTTAGAGGTTATGATGATAACCTGTAGGTATATCGCCGCCATTAGTTTTTTTTTTTTTTTTTTTGATGTTTTAAACACATGTAGAGTAATAATAAATGAAGAATCAAGAAGGCTTCTCTCTTTTCTTAGTGGAACTGGTCCAATATCATAAAAAAATAGTTGAAATTGTTATTTAGAACTGTGCATAATGCAAAAGTTTTCACACGTTAATTACCCATTAAGGTTCTTGCTGGGCAATTCTAAATGTGGAACACAGGCAGGGTTGCTATTTTGAGGAATTGTGGATTGTATTGTTCGGCGAATGAGGCCAAATGCGATGGAATTCCAAATTTGGAAAATGAAATTTGTATGGAAAAAAGCGCCACTATTATAGTACATTTATGCTGCACCAAATTTGGCGAATTTGAATGTGTCATTTCGAACCTCTTTACACTGGCAAATTTGCATTTGGCTTCACCAGAATCTTCTACCAGAATACAAAGCCACCGAAAGAAAATGCACCACCTTGATGTGGCGGCCGCCGTGGTGTAGCGGTTAAGTGTTCGGCCTTCTACACCAAGTCGTGGCGGTTCGATGCCCGACAAAAGTAACATCAAAAATTAGAATTTTTCTAAACGGGGTCGCCCCTCGGCAGTAGTTTGGCAAACTCTCCGGGTGTATTTCTGCCATGAGAAGCTTCTCAGCAAAAAATTCATTTGCTTTGCAAGTGCCGTTCGGAGTCGGCAAAAAACTGTAGGTCCCGCCAACTTGTAGGAAAACTCAAAAGCAACACACCACAAGTTGGAAAGAGAAGCTCGGCTAAAAATCTCGTTAGAGGTTATGATAACCTGTTGGTATTTCGCCGCCATTAGTTTTTTTTTTTTTTTTGATGTTTTAAACACATGTAGAGTAATAATAAATGAAGAATCAAGAAGCCTTCTCTCTTTTCTTAGTGGAACTGGTCCAATATCATAAAAAAATAATTGAAATTGTTATTTAGAACTGTGCATAATGCAAAAGTTTTCACACGTTAATTACCCATTACGGTTCTTGCTGGGCAATTCTAAATGTGGAACACATGCAGGGTTGCTATTTTGAGGAATTGTGGATTTTATTGTTCAGCGAATGAGGCCAAATGCGATGGAATTCCAAATTCGGAAAATGAAATTTGTATGGAAAAATCGCCAAATTTGCAATTTTTCGCCAAATTTACCAAATTTGGTGCTGTGTAAATGTACTATTAAGTACGTGTATGTGACTACCTGCATTGTATTTCGTGTGGGCAGTGGTTAACTAGCCCTAAAATAAAGGCAGCTCATTTATAATTAGTTTGAATTGAATGCATTGTTTTTCTTTCGCGAACCTTTGAAATATGTTGAGCGCTTCCATAAACGGCCTGGGTAGTTTGCTGCAGATTGTATTGTTATTTAATGAAGGGGTTTCCCATGATAATCGAGTTGTTGTTGTTGTAACGAGGTGTAGTCCTGCCCAACGCGTATTTTTAATTAGCCTTAATTGTCATCAATATCTTCTAACGGGAGTCCAAGGAAACTAGCAGTTTCAATTGGGTTGGACCAAAGGGAGATTTGTTTTAGAAGAGTGGGCTCCTTAGAGTAAGTGAATAAGTGGTTGGTATTATGGTGGGACGAGCCGCATGCCGGACATACATTGGGCACATCAGGGTTCAGTCTGGATATGAAGGAGTTTAATCTACTACAATAACCAGAGCGTAATTGAGCCAGAGTGACCCGTGTCTCTCGAGGAAGATGACGCTCCTCTTCAGAAATGCGAGGTGTTAAGGCTTGCAAGACATTGTTCAGCGGACAGAGCGCGGCATGATGGCCAACTGACGCTGTATGGATATGCTCCAAGGGCTGCATGTGTACCTCTAGATCAATCGCCGTTGTTATATAATGCCGGATCTCATCAAAATGAGAGACGCGTCCTTACGGTCCTAGGAGGCGGAGAGAGCTCAAACAGTTGCCTATTGAAGTGGTGTGGTTTACAACAATTCAGTAGGTACGGCTTGTTTAGCATTTCATTATGCTCTCTAACTGGAAGCATTTCTGCCTCATTGTGTATATGAGTTATAGGAGACATAAGGACGCACCCCGTAGCGGTTCTGAGCTGACTCCAATGAACGTCTGCAAGCCCCGGCGACCATATCGGCGACGCATAGTTCAGGATCGGCCGACCAATTGCCTTGTACGTTACCAACAACGTTTCTTTATCTTTACCCCAAGTACTGCCGGCTAGTGACTTGAGGTTTTTGTTGCGGCTCTGTAATTTTGAGACAATTGCAGCCGAATGGGCAACGAAAGTGTGCATGGTGTCGAAAGTCATTCCTAAGATTTATGGGTGAGCGACAGTAGGTATTTTTTGATCACCTACATAAATTTCTAATTCCATTTTAGAGAACAGCTCATCAACGGAAGTACCAGTTGCCAATATCGTGCAATCATCTGCGTAAGAAACAATCGTAACTTCTTCTGGTGGAGGAGGAAGCTTCGAAATATAAAAGTTAAACAATAACGGGGAAAGGACACCACCCTGTGGTACCCCTTGTTTGATCTTCCTGGCTTTAGATTTTTTGTTCCTGAACACAACTGACGACCGACGACCACTGAGATAATTGGCGGTCCAGCGCTTAAGACAGGGGGGGGGGGATCGACGAGTCTTCCAGATGGGATACCAGCTGCCCATGATTGACTGTGTCAAAAGCTTGACTCAAATCAAGTGCAACTAGATCCGTCCTGTCATTAGGTCTTTTTTGATTTAGTCCGTCAGTTATCTGAGTGTTTATGACATTTAGAGCAGATGTTATGCTCCTACCTTTCCTGAAGCCATGTTGGTGCACGGCTAACATCAGGTTTGATGTGTAGAGCGGGAGTAGGACCGCCTCAAGTGTCTTCACTACTGGCAAGAGGAGTGATATCGGACGATATGACTCCCCAACGTTGGCTGGCTTGCCAGGCTATAGTAGTGGGATCACAGTTGCCTGCTTCCATTTATCGGGTATGACAGTTGCGGTCAAGGACAGATTGAAGACGGCAGTGAGATACTTATACCAAATTCGGAAGTTCCGTAACCGGTAAAAAATTCGTACCAAAAATGGTACATTTCGGCCAAAACGGCAACCGTGGTTATGGTAGGTTTTAAATTAATAAGGAAATGTCTCACCACCAAGAAATACTCTTCACAAAACGGAAAAATATACTTAAAAAATGACTTTCAATTGATGCAGTTTGGTTGAAATTATTTGAGATTGCAATTTCAATGTTTCACAGCCGTTGGCAACATTTTTTACTGCAACCTTTTTTAACAAATGTAATGAGTAACTCTGTAAAGTTAGTTTGCTCAGTAATTTCAAAACTTTATGAAAAAATTTAAATCTTTCAAAATATTTTAAAAATAATTTAGTTTATGTTTAACGCGGTCAAGTTCTTCAGCGAAATCTAAAACTGAGTACGTTAAAATGGCGAAAACGTACCATATTTGGAAGTTCCGTACCCGGAAAAAAATTCGTGCCAAAAATGGTACATTTCGGCCAAAACGGCAACCGTGGTTATGGTAGGTTTTAAATTAACAAGGAAATGTCTCTCACCACCAAGAAATACTCTTCACAAAATGCAAAAATATACTTAAAATATGACTTTCAATTGATGCACTTTGGTTGAAATTATTTAAGATTGCAATTTTAATCTTTCACAGACGTTGGCAACATTTTTTACTGCAAAGAGATGATTACACCATGAAAAACACTTTTTTATTCCAAATATTGAGAGTGTAACCCCAAATAGTTGATAGCCGGCTAGCGAAATTTTCACGTCAAGGCAATACCAAGCCTTAAGTAAAAAGAGTTCTGTTTTTTCAAAAAAAATTTAAGGTCACCGTAGTTATCGCCACAAAGAAACGCCCTAACGTCAAGGCGATAACTTCTGGGGCAGCAGGTGACGGGGGGAATGTATATATTGAAGGAGAGGCAATGGCCACTCTGGGAGTTAAAGACTGATGCATTTGCCTAGATGGTGGTAGGCTAGGTCGCGATCTCCGTCGCAGTCCTGAAGCCGACGGATTTCGTTCATTATGAGATGAGCGTAAATCCGTCGGCGTTGTGGGCTGCGCAGCTCGACAGCAAGGCGCGACAAACGCATCAGTCCAAAGATTTCTGTTTGCGAGCCTAGAACATATGCGTAGGTGACATTGGCCCAGGCAAGAGTTGCACTTAACCGATGCCACCGACGCATATATCCTGTGCCGACATACAGAGCACAAAGTATGAGGGACCAGAAGCTGATGGACTCGACTCAAATTCGTGCTAGTGTTAGAAGTGGGTGGGGGGTTCAGAGGTGAGTGGTGAAGCTCGGTATTGCTTATAGCATCCACCGATGTACTACGAAAAAAGTAGCTATGGGTGAATACTTGTGGTGTTGGCGCACTAGGACGCGAGCTACAACCGGGAACACACATGTTCTGCTGAGCAATTTATGTATTGCGGGTCGTGGAGACTGAATTTGTAGAAGGCGACAATGCAACGTTGGATCGTCGCTTGCCTCGGGACGTCCTAGGACGTGAGCAGCAGGACGCCACAAAACTTTTGTAGAAACTAGTGGGCCGGTGTTTAGGATCTAGTACGGAGCAACTAGTTTTATGTAACCAACCTTTGCATGATGCACACTGGTCTGAGTATGAGCGTCTGGTGTAAATTTTCTGCCGGCAAACGCAGCAGAACCATTCCCTTGGACCAGGATTTGGCTCAATGCCAGCCCGGATCAAGAGAATGAGGAGCAGCCGTGCTGCAAGGGGCTGTTCCGGGGATGACAATTTTAGGGGAGGGGGGGGGGGGGGAATCGTGACGCGTTAGACAGGGTCACTTTGGGGTGTATTGCTCTTGGCCGAGTCATTAAAAAAAAACGCGGGTCGTTTCGGTATGAAAGGTTGTTACGTGCGGGTCTGTTGCACTACACCCATACACTTCACTTCGCATTGAGTTGTTGCGTTCACACCCTTTCTAGTTAACCCGCCCTCGGCCAAAGATGTTGATTTGGCCGGCCACTCGATACCCTCCCATCCATGGTCGGAAGTGGCAACGGTTTTATTGCCGACCCCAATACGGATCCCCCTTACCCCCTTAATGGTTCCCCCTCCCTGTCATCGTCCGGTCCGCCTGTCTACACCGCATCTGGAATAAAGAAGCACTTAGTTTCAAAGTAAATTAACAACTCATATTTATTATTATCTGAAATATCAAGTATGTGTGTATAGGTTTGTGTACATGGTTGTGAATGTAAATGTGTATACTATTGGGTATATGTATATGTATCGATAATCCACCCCTCGTGAGGGATTCCGAAATTTAGATCTCATAAGTCAAATCTTAATCACTCTTCATGAGTTGGCGTATACTAATATCACTCTAAAATGAGATCATCTGTGCGAACTTATAAGGAATTTAAATCCAAATTGATTATACTGAAATAAAAAGGTTGAAAGTGCACATTGAAAGTAACATATCAAAACCACTTTCAAAGCGATTATGGTAATACTGTAAATATTACAGTATTTACTGTAAAATTGACAGTAAAACATGTGATTTTTGAAAAATATCAATTAATGATATAAGTCCACTTTCAAATTTACAATAACTCATGTCAATATGATAGTGTCCAATTTCAAATTGACAGTAATTTATGTGAATATGATAGTATATTCGAAGAATGATAGGGGGTCACTTTCAAAATTGATATTACCCACTGTTGGACGAAAAATTACAAGGTTTACTATTAATTTGATGGCCGTTTCTTGTAGATTTTTTTTTCAGTGTACTTAAATTAGGTACGTTTACATCTCACTCATGGCGTACCGCCGCTGAGGCCACTATAGGGTTCCAGCGAGCCCGCAAGAACAACTGGTACGATGAGGAATGCAAAACTGCCTCGAAAAAAAAGACGCTGCCTACAAGGAGACGTTGCGAACGGGCGCAACCCGCAGTGTATGGCAACAATATCGTGAGGCAAAGAAGGAAGAGAGACGCCTTTTCAGAAAAAAGAAAAGTGAGGCCGAAAGGCGTGAGTGTGAGGAGCTTGAGATGCTGGCTGGCAGGAATGATGCCCGAAAATTCTATGAAAAGATCCGGCGGATGACGGAAGGTTTAAAGACCGGGGCAAGCTCCTGTAAGGACAATAATGGCGACCTGGTAACCGACGTACAAAGTGTACTTAAATTATGGAGGGAGCACTTCTCACTGCTAAATTGCGAGGGAGACGTCGAACCCGATACCCCAATCCCTGACGATGGAAAAGTCGTCCCACCACCTGACTATGATGAAGTGAGGATAGCTATATCCCGGCTCAAAAACAACAAAGCGCCTGGAAAAGACGGACTATCCGCCGAGCTGTTCAAACGCGGAGGCGAAGAGCTGGTAAAAAGCATGCATCAGCTCTTATGCAGAATATGGTCAGACGAATGCATGCCTCCGGATTGGAATTTAAGTGTGCTTTGCCCAATCCACAAGAAAGGCGATCCCGCTAACCGCACCAACTACCGCGGAATTAGTCTTCTTAATATCGCATATAAGGTTCTTTCTAGCGTGTTGTGTGAAAGGCTGAAGCCCATCGTAGACAAACTGATTGGACCTTATCAGTGTGGCTTTAGACCTGGTAAGTCTACCATCGACCAGATTTTCACGATACGCCAAATCCTGGAGAAGACCCATGATAAGAGAATCGACACTCACCATCTCTTTGTCGATTTTAAAGCCGCTTTTGACAGCGTAAAAAGGAGTTGCCTGTATGCCGCCATGTCTGAATTTGACTTCCCTGCAAAGCTTATACGGCTTTGTCAAATGACGTTGAGCAATACCAACAGCTCCATCAGAATCGGGAAGGACCTCTCTGAGCCATTTGAAACCAAACGAGGCTTCAGACAGGGCGACTCCCTTTCGTGCGATTTCTTCAATCTGATGCTGGAGAAGATAATTCGAGCAGCAGAGCTAAACCGCAATGGTACAATCTTTTACAAGAGCGTGCAATTGCTGGCGTATGCCGATGATATTGATATCATTGGCCTTAACAACCGCGCCGTAAGCGCTGCCTTCTCTGGACTGGATAAGGAAGCGAAAAAAGTGGGTCTTGCCGTGAACGAGGACAAGACGAAGTATTTGCTGTCATCAAAGAAAGAATCGGCGCACCTGCGCCTTGGCAGCCATGTCACTGTTGATAGTTACAAATTTGAAACTGTGAGGGACTTCGTCTATTTGGGAACCAGTATCAACACCGAAAATAATATCAGTCTAGAAATCCAGCGGAGAATCACTCTTGCCAACAAGTGCTACTTTGGACTGAGTAGGCAATTGAGAAGTAAAGTCCTCTCTCGAAGAACAAAGATCACGCTCTATAAGTCTCTCATCATACCTGTCCTGATGTATGGCTCAGATTCATGGACAATGTCAGGAGAAGATAAGATGGCCCTTGGAGTATTTGAGAGAAAAGTTCTCCGGAAGATTTATGGTCCTTCCCGTGATGCCAACGGCGAGTATAGAAGGAAATTTAACGATGAGCTGTACGAGCTCTACGCAGATCTGACCATAGTCCAGCGAATTAAAACCCAACGACTCTGCTGGCTGGGCCATGTTATGCGAATGGACAAAGAAGCTCCAGCACAGAAGGTTTTCCTATTCGGCAGCAGAGGAAGGGGGGGGCCTCGACTGAGATGGAAACAACAGGTGGAGGATGACTTGAACTCCCTTGGGGTTTCCAATTGGCGTCCGTTATCGCTAAAAAGGAATGACTGGCGTGCTTTGATACGAAACGGCCAAAATCGCTTAGGCGGTTAAGCGCCAATAAATGATGATGATGACTTAGGGTAAATGGATTGTGAGTTCTCTTATTGATTACTTAATGTATATGTGTGTGTGTGTATATATCTAGCCAAACATTCATATACTGCAGCTAAGTGTGCATGTGAGCGAGGATCAACCCAAAACCCCAGTATAATTCCCAACTGGATTACTCCGATCCACTTACACTCACCTGCACATCCCTTGCATATATAAATGTGATAGCTAGATTTATGTTAGAAAAAGGTAGTTCAAAAAAATGGTATTGGAATGAAATTGGTATAGGTAAGGGTCCTATGGTAACGCAAGTTGGACGGCTTCGACTTGCTCACCTTTGGGACCGTAATAAGAGATACCAAAAACTATATGGATCAACTGCCTATCCCCGCCCCTGGCCTACAAGACGTCTTGTGTTAAGGGTTGGTAGAAAGGGATTTAAAAATGAAAATTCAACACCGTGCGATCGCGCACCTTTTACCGTATACCCAACCGTGGGTGAACGAGGCCGTCAACTTGAGGCCTACCAATGTCCTGACTTCTCGTGTTCAGTACTCTAAGTTCACCAATACGATTCTTTGGGGTTTTGATAATATATCCTAACAGATTTAACAATTTCCCCAGATAGCGGAAAACGGCTTTACATATAATTTGTTTTATACCAATGTATAAGTATGTTAGTTTATGCCACCTACGAGGTCGTATGGGCCAGGTACAATATAATTCCCTTCCTTTACCCCCTGTCGACCATTACTCACCCGCCCCCTGTTTCGAGTGGGTGTACGGGCTCTAGGTATACTTAAAATGTAAAATGATTTGTGTAAATACACTAGTTCTACACTACTCTTAAACTAAAAAACCTGGCTGGCGTTGTTGTTGATGGTGGTGAGTGTTTTCGTCCGCCCTTTTTTCGGTGGTGGTTGTTGTTGTTGTTGTCGTTGGTTGGTAGTTGTCTCCCGTGCCCCCGTGGCCGGAGATGCCGATACCGTGCCTTCGTGGTGTTGGGTGATCACGTGTATATATGGTGCTGGCGCTGGAATATGGCGATAGGGTAGTTGCCGTGGTTAACCGAGTCGCTATGAAATCGACTACGGTGATCGCAGATAGGTGCTCTGCAGATTCTGTTGCTGCTGATCTGCGACACTGGTGTTGGAAAGTATCGATGGCTATGGTGGTAGCGGTCGACTAGTTAAGGTGCTAGTTGTGGCACTGGTGGTGATTTGAGTCGACTATTGACCGTATCCGGTAGCTCTGCGGCGATAGTGGCGACGACAATTCTGTTGACGGCTGATAATGGCGCCGCTTGCGGCCAAGTGAATCTTGGTGAGGGACAAAAAAAATGACGAGGTGGTGGCGTCCACTCCCTGGTATGATGGGTCGGATCGTTGATGTGGCAACACTGGTGTATACTGAAAAAAATAGTGCAGAATAATAATCACCCACTGAATTCACTAGAACTTAAATAAATACTTACCTTGCTTTTGCGTTCGCGCCCGTTTCCTTGGGTTTAACACTAAAATAATTACTAGGGGTATATTTTCCCAAACTAATTGGTACGATTCCTCGTCGGAACCGGTTCATCCGCTTCTGGATTAGTCTTATTTTTCTGGATCACGTCTGCTCGCTTCGGCTGCTGGTAGTGGAAAGGCCGGAAACCGGACATGTTGAAGTTAGCTGCGGTGTTTTGACACTTGAATTTTGCTGACGTGGCACGACATTCGCGGACGTGGCATGACATTGGTTGACGTTTAACGGAAGCGTTCCGAAACTTGGGTTGCCAGATCGCGTACTTTACGTACGTTTCACCGGTGAAACGTGACATGACCGTAACAGGGCAAACGCTGCAGCCAGCCTCGGGTTGGCTAGGCGTTCGAGAAATCGGTCATCCATGTCCGGTGTCTTTTCCTAACGTCGAAGGTTTTTGGCGTGGTAGATCCCTATAGAGTGTCCCGCTGAGTCTCCGAGCTCGTAGAGTGCATTTCCTTTTGAGGCTAGAACTATGAAGCGAAGATATTTTGGAGCCAGCTTAGCATTAAATCCCTCCGCCGCGTTGCTCAGCTTGAAGTTTCTTCGATATACGATCTCGCCTTCCCGATACCTTATTGGGCGAGCTCTGGTGTTATATGTTTGTTGCCCCTTTCTATACGCTTCGTCAAAGTTTTTGATTTACCTCTGTCGTAACAACCACGCGCGATCTCCCCTATGTAGAACGTCTACGTCCTCTTCCCTCAGGGCCTCGAGCCTCCGCAAAATTCCATATGTACTTCCGTGTTGTACCATAGTTTGACCAAACACCGCTCTATACGGCTCGATCTTGATGGACTCATGAACAGCGCTCCGCAACGCAAATGCTGCCAGTGAGACGTGCTGGTCCCAGCACCTCTGATCTGAACTCGCGATGTAAGTACGAAGAATGGCTAATAGCGACCGATTGACCCTCTCGGACGCGTTCGCCTGTGGCGCATAGTGTGCGGTCTTAACATGCTCTACCCCGTAAGCTCTCAGAAACCCTACAAATGAGTCCGAAATAAACTGTCTCCCGTTGTCGGAATGCAAAGTCTCCGGTACCCAAAAACGTGGAAGATCTCGCTTTCGAGATATTTGACTACCTCTTGCGCGGTGGCCTGCTTCATCGGTTTGAAAAAAACGAATTTCGTTAAGTGGTCCAAAACCACGAGTATCGACGTGTTTCCGGATCGCGAGCGCGGGTATGGCCCACAAAAATCCACGTAGAGTCTTTGAAACGGCCGTTCAGTCCGGAATCGATCCGTCATGGGCGGTCTTGAGGGAGCGTTCGGAGCTTTTGAGCACTTGCAGAGCTCACACCTGGAGACGAAGTCTCGTACATCCCCTACCATACCTGGCCAGAAAAACTTGGTTGTTATGTATGTATTTAAATGTTTAAATATATTAGACTAAAAATATTATAGTCCCGAAATAGCTAATTATACATCACTATGTTAACCACGCAAAGTACATCACTAACTAACTAAGTATGTACACACATAAGATTATATACTTGGTATGCATAAAAATACGGTAACTTAGTTATTGCATTTCAATGCCTACTTCACTTCTATTATACCAACTTTAGAATAAAGACATAATTAAGAAGCGCTTGTGTTTTATTTCCGACCAAAGAACATAATAAATTTTGGCGACGAGAAAAATTGGAAATTATAGTTTAATTAAACGAAAAGTACAAGTTTAAATTAAACATAAATCGTAATAGTAAAAATAGTAAAAGCAAAGAGTTTAAATAAAGTAAATTAAAATATAAAAAAATCGTAATAGTAAATGGCGGAAAAAGATAGCGCTAATAGTTCGCAAACAAAACCGGTGGTAATAAGAACAACAACAATGATTGGCCACATGGATCCATATGTAATGGGAAACGACTTTGCAGAGTACGAAATGAGACTTCAACAATTCTTCATCGTAAATGACGTGGAAAATACCAAAAAGGTAGCGTTTTTCATCACGTACATTGGAGCGGATGCCTATTCCGTGCTTAGGAAATTGTTTTCACCAGAAGATCCCAGCAGTAAAACATATGAGCAGCTCGTGGATGCTCTAAAAAAGTACTTCGAGCCACCAGTAAATGAAATAGCAGGTTCGTACAAATTTTACAAAGCGGAACAAGGGTCAAAGTCTATTAAAGAATTTATTGTAGAGCTGAAACACACGGCGGAAAAATGTAAGTTCCCTGCAGCGAAAGCAACTAGTTGAAAACTACTTTACAACTAGTTGTTGCACCGGGCCAACTAGTCAGTGTTCTGTCTTTTTTCCAAATAAGCAACTGGTATTTTTTACGTGTTGATGTCCTACGAGATGTCAATTGTCAGATTTCGACCAGAATATACCAGTTATCTACTAGTCAGGAAATACCAGTTTCATACTAGTTGTAAAATACTAGTTCCATACTAACTCAACCTGGACTAGTATAATTTACATAAAATGAACTAGTCCACATACTAGTCCAAAAAGGTCTAGTATAAAATATACTAGTCGCATACCAGTCCAAAAAGCATTCAACCTGGACTAGTATGATTTCAACCAGAATTTTCCTGGCGTACCCTTTATTTTATCCCTCGACTTTATTTTCATGTTTATTCTTAAGAAAGCAGCGGCTATTTGTATTTACCCTATCACGAAAAAGCATCTATGAATTATAAGAGAAAACGAAACGAATGAATTTTGTATTTTTCAACTGGTATAATTTCATCCAGAAAAATCTAGTTATATACTAGTATGGAATGTATATTTCCTGACTAGTATGGGTTCAGCCAGAAAATTCTAGTTGTATACTGGTATGAAATGGATATTTCCTGACTAGTATGAGTTCTACCAGAAAATTCTAGTTGTATACTAGTATGAAGTGGATATTTCCTGACTAGTATGGGTTCAGCCAGAAAATTCTAGTTGTATACTGGTATGAAATGGATATTTCCTGACTAGTATGATTTCTAACAGAAAATTCTAGTTGTATTCTAGTATTTTTCTGACTATTTTGAGGTTTCGCTGCAGAGTTTGAATCATTCCTCGATAGAGCACTACGCGACAAATTTGTGTGTGGTATAAGAGACAATCAACTACGATCAAGACTTTTGAAGGAATCTGGCTTAGCATTTAAAAAAGCTTGTGAAATTTCCTTAAATTGGGAAATGGCTGAAGGTGAGACCAAACAAATTAGCACCAAAGAAGAACCGTCTTATAAGGCGTGTGCGGCACGTCAAGGTCGTAGTAGGTCGCGCGGTCGTAGTAAAGGGCGTTCAGCGGAAAATTCAAACACTACCAACAAAGTATGTAGTCGATGAGGTAAAGCAGGGCACAGTGCTGAAAAATGCATTTGCAAAAGTTGGGTATGTTTTAAATGCAACAAAAAAGGGCGCATTGCGAGTCGCTGCTTGTCAAAGCGGACGGACATACGGAATAAAAATGCTCACCTTAAAAGTGTTGAAGAAATGGTAGAAGCTGCAAGCATCACAAGCATATCAAATGTTGAAAATATTGCCATAAAGGGTGTTTCTACTATCAGTCCAGAGTGCGTAAATCTTGTGGTTGGTGGTAAAGGTATGGAATTAGAAGTCGATACAGGGGCGTGTGTTACTATTATATCAGAAGCTAAGTATTAACAGAAGTATAATAAGTTCGAGTTGAAATTAGTATCAAATAGGTTTGTTTCAGTAACTGGTAGTTAATTTAAATTTTCTGGAAAAATTGAAGTAAATGTAAGCAAGCCACACTGTCGTGAACAACACCTATTAGAGTTAATTGTAATCAAATCGGAAAAAGATTTTAAACCTCTGCTCGGTAGAAATTGGTTAAATGTTTTATATCCAAATTGGAGAACAATTTTCAGTTCGATTAATATGGTAATAGAAAAAAAAGATTCTGATATTTTAAAAGAAATAAAGTTTAAATTTCCTCGTGTATTTAATAATATTCCTAATGAAAGCATTGAGAAATTTAGTGCGGAAATTGTTCTCAAGCCCGAAGCAAAACCTATATTCAGAAAAGCGTATGATGTGCCATATAAACTTAGGGATCAAGTGGAGGATGAATTATCAAGATTGTGTAACGAAGGCATATTGGTTCCTGTTGCTTTTAGTGAATATGCCTCACCAATAGTAATTGTTTCTAAGCCAGGAAAGAAAATTAGAATTTGTATTGATTGTAAAGTTACGATTAACAGATTTGTTGAAACCCAACATTATCCTCTACCGAGGATCGATGATATTTTTGCTAAATTGGCAAATTGTAAATATTTTTGTGTCATTGATTTATCAGGAGCATATCAACAGTTAAGAATTTCTGATAGTTCAAAGAAATATGTTACTATTAACACCCATAAGGGATTGTTTCAGTATACTAGATTACCGTTTGGCGTGGCGAGTGCGCCATCAATTTTTCAATCCGTAATGGATCAAGTTCTTTTAGGCATTCCCGGAACTTCGTGTTATTTAGACGACATTCAGATGCGAGGATCTACGTTTGAAGAATGCAAAATTCGGCTTTTGCAAGTACTTGAAAAACAAAATCAATTCAATATAAAGATAAATTTGGAAAAATGTTCATTTTTTAAGAAAGAAATTAATTATTTGGGTCACACAATTTCTGAAAACGGATTGGAAACTAATAACGAAAAAGTGGAAGCTATAGTTAAAGCACCGAGTCCAAAAAATTTAACAGAGTTGCAATCGTATTTAGGTATGTTAAATTACTATAGCAGTTTTATTCCAAACTTATCCAGCGAATTGAAAGAGCTTTATGGTCTGTTACGTAAAGACGTAAAGTTTAGTTGGAATAAAAATGTAGAAAACTGTTTTATAAAGTCAAAAAAATTACTTTTGAACAATAAGCTTTTGGAATTATATGATCCTCAAAAACCAATAATTGTATCGTGTGATGCCAGTCCATATGGCGTAGGGGCAGTATTGGCTCATCTTGTAAATGGCGTATAAAAACCTGTTTTGTTTGCTTCAAGTACCTTAAGTCCATCTGAGCGTAATTATTCGCAAATACATAGAGAGGCACTTGCTGTTATGTTTGGATTAAGAAAATTTCATAAATATATATATGGGCACAGATTCACGCTGTGTAGTGACAACGAGGCATTAAAACAAATTTTTAATCCAAATAAAGACACGTCAAGTATTACGGCATCTAGACTTCAACGATGGGCGGGTATGTTATCAATATATGATTATGAATTTAAGTACCGTCCTGCTAAACATAATACACCAGCAGATGCTATGTCACGTCTACCATTGAATGATGACACACGTATAGAGTCAGTGCATAGTTTGTCAGACGCAATTGATTTGCCCATTAGTGTAGATAAGATAAAAAATTACACTAATGACGACAAAGTTTTAGCAAAAGTTTTAAGTTATGTAAAAGGTAATTGGCCGGTAAATATTACGCCAGATCTCAAAAGTTGGTTCAATATACGCAAAAGTTTATCTAGTGATAACTACTGTTTATACTACCGGGATAGAGTAGTAATACCTGAAAAACTACAAAACGAGGTACTTAAGATTCTACATGAAAATCATGATGGAATCGTTAGAATGAAAATGTATGCAAGGAGTTAAATTTGGTGGCCAAAAATAGATAGTAGCATAGAAAGCCACGTAAAAAGTTGTTTTGCTTGCCAGTCTACTCAAAAAATTCCAAAAGAAATTGTCAAAAGTAAATGGCCCGAATGTAACGAACCTTTTGAAAGAGTTCATTTAGATTTTTTTTTATTTTGAATCTAAAACATTTTACATTTTTATTGATTCTTTTAACAAATATATTGTTGTCAAATATTTGCCGAAAACAGATGCTTTTAGTTTAACTAACAGTTTGCAATCACTTTTTAGAATTTTCGGTTACCCAAAAGTTTTAGTTACGGACAATGGTCCGCCATTCTCTTCTTATCAATTTGAACAGTTTGCCACAAAATTAAACATTAAATTAATGAAATCGCCGGCATATCATCCGCAAAGTAATGGGTTAGCGGAACGAGGTGTTCAATCAATTATAGTTTAAAAAAATACTTAACCGACGAAAGTTTAAAGTCTTTATCGATTCAAGCAAAACTAAATAAAATTTTAATGTGTTATAACAATTCGCCTTGTACAACAACAAATAAAAGTCCATCAAGCCTTGTTTTTTCATATACACCTAGAACTTTATTGAATTCCCTACAAAAGAAAGTTACATTTAATGAAAAAGAAAATGAAATAATAACTTATCAAAATATAAATGAACAAAAGAAATCTAAATTAAGTGAAATTCCATTTAAAAAAAGGGGAAAAAGTACTGTATAGGAACCATTTTAAAAGTTTTGTTAAATGGATTCCAGCCACTATACATAAGCAAATAAGTACTAATACGTATCTTATAAATATTGAAAATTCTATTAGATTTGTTCACAAAAATCAGTTACGATATTCTACATTAGAAGATAAGTTTCATCCCTTGTTACCAGATGAATTACCTCAAGAGGTTGAAACTGAAAATTATGATACTGTAATATCAAAAAAGAAAAAATATATAAATATACGTCGTAGGCCAACTAATGTTCGCAGTTCTACTCGTAAAAGACAAAAACCTAACAAACTTTGTTATGAAAAAAAAAAAAAATAGAAAGTAACATTTCATTTAACTGAATGTTTAATAAAATTAAATGAAACTGAATTGAAATTATTGAATTATTATATTAATAAAATAAAAATTTATTATGTTCTTTGGTCGGAAATAAAACACAAGCGCTTCTTAATTATGTCTTTATTCTAAAGTTGGTATAATAGAAGTGAAGTAGGCATTGAAATGCAATAACTAAGTTACCGTATTTTTATGCATACCAAGTATATAATCTTACGTGTGTACATACTTAGTTAGTTAGTGATGTACTTTGCGTGGTTAACATAGTGATGTATAATTAGCTATTTCGGGACTATAATATTTTTAGTCTAATATATTTAAACATTTAAATACATACATAACACTGGTCTTTAGCCGATACAACGTCTTTGCCGTACCTCCATGACCATCTGTTTGGTCCCCATGCGCGTTTTCTAACAGTCTTTGCCTTAACCCTTCAGGAACCCAAATTCTCCACGTCGACTCCTCTATTTCTTCCGCGCCTCTAGGAAGCAGCCGCTTGTAGACCACCCCGTCTCAGATCTGGCAATCTCGCGGTGTTCTGTGCTACGTTACGCTTCAGCCACATATACTCATCGCTTGAAAACTCCGGTGACGCAAAATCAATTTCGCTGGCCATTCCTAACTCGCTTATACCGTCCATGTGCATCCTACTCAGCGTCTATGTGTTGGGATCCCTTCCGGTGCTCCACTTTAAAGTCAAAACCTTGCAGCTTCAAGCTCCATCTGGCTAAGCGACCGGAGAAATCCTTTTGTCCCATAAGCCATTTGAGACTCATATGGTCGGTAATCACGGTAAACGGGAGGCCTTCCACGTACGCCCGAAACTTCTTGATGCTGACGACAGCGGCTAAACATTCCAGCTCCGTAATCGTATAGTTGCGTTGCGCGGAGTTTAGTTTTTGAGCCATAAACGCAATAGGTCTCTCATTGCCCTCGTCGTCCTTTTGGAACAAAACACTCCCTATCCCTTGCGTCGACGCATCGCATTGTATGAAAAAAGGCTTGCTAAAGTCAGGGTTAACCAGAACGTCGGTGGATGTGAGCGCCGTTTTCAAGTCGTCGAAGGCCTTCACTGCTTCTTCCGTCATTGCAAACGTCTTCGCCTGGCGCAAGCACTCCGTCATTGGCGCGGCCACCGTAGCAAAGTTTGGTATAAACCTCCTATACCATCCGCACATGCCAGGGAAACGATGAACTGTACTTTCTCTGGGTCTGTCTTTAATTCCCCTTGCCCCACTATAAAACCGAGATATTTTAGTTCTTTCTGGAAGAACTTGGACTTTTTCAAATTAATCGTCAGACCCGCGTTGGCAAGACATTCGGCAACTTCTGCCAGGTGTACTATATGTGTTTCGAAATCTGGGGAGCAGATCAAGAGGTCGTCGATATAGACAAATACATTTTCCCTTAAGCGCGAGGGGATGACCTTATCCATTAATCTGCATAACCGCTGGTTCTTCTTTACTCGTTCGTTTTTTGTCCGATCTATCAAGCTATATGTAGTCGTGGTGTGGTGGCCTGCGCTGAACAAGGCCACAAACCTGAATCTGTTAGGTAAAGTCAACATATCTGTTTTCCTAATTCTGCTTTGATAAAAACTAAAATAAATAAGAAATGTTTTCCTAATTCTGCCTTGATAAAAACTAAAATAAATAAGTACATGGTTTCCATCTGAAGTATGAAATTAGAATAATCTTTGTTCAAAATTTTCAAAAATGCTGGGCTGTTGAAGAACACGTTTTCTTCAAAAGTTTTAATCGTAGTTTTTGTTGTTGTTTGTCAAAAAAAAGTTTGCTTATTTTTTTCTTGATATAAGTACAGATATTTTCTTAAATTAAGTATATTTTTGAAAATATTTTCTTGGTTTTTTTAAATATTTTTGAAACACTTTTTCTTCTTATATTTTGTTTTTGTTTTGCATAAGAATATAACTTGCTTGCTTAAAGTAAACTTTTTTGATTAATTTCAGTGAAAATCAAGTAAATTTGTAATCTCAAGTTATTTACTAGATTCTAGAAAAATATTTTCTCATTCTCAAATTAGTAAATAACTTGAGAAATTTTAAAAATTTACTTGATTTTCACTGAAATTAATCAAAAAAGTTTACTTTATGCAAGCAAGTAAGTATGAATTCAGCCAGAAAATTCTAGTTGTATACTAGTATGAAATGGATGTTTCCTGACTAGTATAAATTCAGCCAGAAAATTCTAGTTGTATACTAGTATGAAATGGATATTTCCTGACTAGCATGAGTTCTGCCCCCCTTCATTGTTGGCTGCCTTGCCGTGGCGAAGGGGATTAAATACTTGTATTGGATTCACTCCTGGAGGGACGGGTCCCAATGCGGAATGAACAAAGAGGAAGACCTCACATTTCATGCAAACTCGGGCGGAGTGTACATGAGTGCACAACACCGGTTGATGTATGAAATGGGAGATCCGTGTCAACGCCACCCTAAGCCAAGGTGTGTAGGCACCGTCCCGATGGCTGAATGGTCAGCGGGTGTATATCGAATAGCTGATCGCTCACGGTCCCCTCCGATGCCCGGGCAAGGTCGGTTGTATAAGTGGTTTACTCCGGTACACTGGCTATGCCGGGGTGGACCAACCCCTTCCAGTCGACTCGTGGGAATTATATGGAGAAAAAAATTGAAAATATTAAAAGGAAGAGTGGGGAAGAGAGCGATCTGGGATCGCTTTCTGAGGACGAGCTCCTGGCCAGCAGCCAGGGGAGCGCCCAAACAAAGAACGACAAGGGTAGCAGCCACAGCAGCAATAAACAAAGTCGCGTTCAAAGCGCAATCGGTCACATGAGGTGAACGATGGAAATGGCAAGAGGGGCAGGTATCAGCAGTATGATGGCCCTTCCACTAGTGCTGCAGCGTTGGCCAGGCACACCTATAGTGAGGTGGTCAGGGATCACCTCCAAGACGCTGACGGGCCTAATGGGAGGCGAGTACTGGCGGTCTGGAACTCCATAGAGGGACGACTATCCGAGATGGTCGTCGAACACCTTATGGAGAACCGGACCCCAGTCCCCGCCTTCAACTGCGAGGAGATATGCCGGGGATGTAGGGTCATCAAATGTGCGGACGGGTTCTAAGATTAGCAACGCCTTTGATGGTCTTACATTGAAGATCATCAATGCTTCGGAGATTCCCCGGAAGCCCCGGGCGCGCGTTTGGTTGCCAAACATGCCAAGCATGAAACTGGATGAAAAGAATATCATCCAGTGCCAGGAGCTGCTGAAGATAGAAGAAAAGCAGAAAAATAGCCACCCGGTGCTACTGCTCATAAATAACGAGTGCCTAGGGGAACTCGAAAAGAGGGGAAACAAGTTAGTGTATGGCGTCAGGCACGCCAGAATAAAAGTTTTCCCGGCGGCAGTAGCACCGGATAATAATCTGGAGGAGGTCGACGATGCCAATAAGCTCCTGGAGGAGCTTATGCTGGCAGCATCAGCCGGGGCTAATGCATCGTCGAACCCCACCAGTCAAGCAGGTGCGTCCCCCCGGTCCGATGATTAGGGTGGCGCAGATTTACCTGCAGCATGCCAAATGCGCCTCGGATAACCTGCTGGTTCTCCTAAGGGAGGAGAACATCGACGTCTGTTTGGTGCAGGAGCCTTGGGTATGGTGCTCTAAGGTCAGGGGCCTAAGTACCAGAGCCTACAAAATTTTCTATACACTAGGAGAAGGTAAACCGAGGGCATGCATCCTCGTTAGGGATACTTTTAATGCTTTCTTTTTACCTAATTTCAGCACATTCGATTTAGCAGTAGTCAGGATTGAGTCAAGGGGCGGACGCAGGTTAACGATCGCCTCTGCGTATATGGCTAACGATCGGCCGGCACCTCCCGAGGAGGTAGAGCTGCTCACCAAACAAAAAAACGAGAGGATCTTGATGGACTGCGACGCCAACGCAAGGCATGCGTTATGGGGGAGCAGCGAAATATACGAACGGGGTGAGTCTCTTTTTGAATTTTTATTAGCAAACAAACTATGTATACGAGTATGTAAAGGGGGCAGCTCTCCCACCTTTGTTTTTCCGGGTTCAGAGAATTTCGCCGGGTGGGAAGCAATAGCATCTGACTCCCAGGAACCTTCGATAAGGAACTGGGAGGTTTCGCAAAAGACCTCCAAGTCGGATCATCGAATGATCCTTTTTGATATAGACTGGGAGGGAGAGATAAAAAACCGCACAGAAATCCTAAACAAACCTCGTGGGGTCTATTTGAAAAGATAGTCAGTGATAGGCTCAGTAGGAAGAACACACCGATACAATCGACAGAAACTCTAGACGACCGAGTTCGGTCTCTGGAAAAAAGTTTCCAGGTTGCCTATAAGGCCTTCTGCCCAGTATCTAGAAGCAAGAAGACCTTCCCCCCAT
Source organism: Campiglossa producta (assembly GCA_964058755.1). Classification (NCBI taxonomy): domain Eukaryota; kingdom Metazoa; phylum Arthropoda; class Insecta; order Diptera; family Tephritidae; genus Campiglossa; species Campiglossa producta. The sequence continues at coordinate 49,031,917 of CAXKVI010000005.1, read as the reverse complement.
GGTGGGACAAAAATCTTAGCGAACTAAAATCAAAGATGAGGAAAGTCTTTAATGATTGCTATGCCAATAAAGACTTCCAGGAGTACGGGAACGCCCGGAGGGAATTTAAAAAAGCCGTGCGAGTCGCAACGGCGAAGTCCTGGCAGGAGAATTGCGAGTCTATCGAGTCCACGAAGGACTCAGCAAGGCTCGGGAAAATACTCGCCAGGGAACACTCATGGCACATGGGCGGGATCATCAGCGGAAACCCTAGATATCCTGATTGAGGCTCACTTTCCGGACGACCCTGGAGGGATGGAGCGAAGAGGAGAAATGGAGCAACGGGAGGCACCTAGTGAGTTGATAGGCAAACTCTTAGCAGAAGACAAAATTGCCTGAGCAATAAATAGCTTCTCACCATTTAAGTCACTGGGAGTAGATGGTATACTCCCTATCATGCTGCAGAAGACTCAGATACCTCTGGTTAAGGAGTTAAAGGAGATCTTTGCGGCCTGCATTTCCTATAATCACATTCCGGACACATGGAGGAAAACAAGAGTGGTTTTCTTACCAAAGTCAGGAAGAAGAGGGCACAAGTTGGCCAAAGATTTTCGGCCAATAAGTCTCACTTCCTTCGTGCTAAAAACGTTTGAGAGGTTGCTGGACATACACATACGGGAACTCCTGGAGGGGTCCCCTCTGTTCGGTGCGCAGCATGCTTAAGAATTTACACTAGCTGCGTTTGTTGATGTGGAAGGTGCCTTTAACAACGTGAAAGCTTCAGCAATATCAACAACTCTAGTTGAGGTAGGGGTGGAAGAACCAATACGGAACTGGATCTCATCCCTACTTCTCAAGCGTGAAATATCAGCGGAGCTAGGGGGAGCAAAAGCTAGCAAACAGATATGTAGAGGAACACCACAGGGGGGGTCCTTTCGCCTCTGTTATGGCTCCTTACTATGAACAATCTATATATCGTCGCCCGGATAAATGATTGTCGTATGTGAAAATTTGGTCGAATTGAGTTATAAATGCAGTTATACTAAACTGATTGAGATCTTTCGAATGGAGTCATCGGGGTTTTGATATCTCTTTTAGTTTCCGAGATATTGAGTGAAATTTTTCAATTTTATATATTTAAGATACATTTTTGGTTTGGTTATTAGCAGAATGCGCTTTTAAGTGAAAAACTGTTTATTTTACTTGTATAAAAAACAAAAGGTTTGTTTATTGGGCTGCTCTAGCTTACGCCAGATTGAGATATTTCACAAAATTGTGTTTAACGAACACTTTTCTTGCTCTAGGTTGCTCTATCTTTTGTTTCATGAGTACGCTCAAAACAAAACTAGAGTAATCCAGATCACAAATTTCTGCTCTAGCTTTTTTTATGGAGTAAGTTAGAGCAGAGAAGCAATTGTCAGTCAGGAAAAAGTAAATTTTTGAAAACTTCAAAAAAATTAGCTTGCAAGAAAATCAATGTGTTTGTAAACGTGAATTTGCATTAATTTTGAATATTAAAATAAAAAAACCAAATAAAAAGAAACTATCGAGATTCAAGTGTTTCATGGCATTTCTGCTCTGAGTTGCTCTAAGTTGCTCTATTTCTATTTTGACAGCTGCCCTGCTCTGCTCTGCTCTAAGCTGCTCTGAACTTTTTTTTGGTCAGTAAACAAATCTAAAATGTCATATTTAACTAATTTCAAACATCTTAAATTTAGACCAAAATCCGATAATTATTTGTCGTACGTCGTCATACATTGTTCCTGCAAAACTGTTGCGAAATGTAACATACGACAAAAGTTTACGGAAGAAAATCCTTTATAAATTCTCAAATAATTAACAAAACCCGTTAAAAAGTAATTAATTAAATAATTTCTTGGACCAGTAAAATTCTCCCAAAATTTGGACTAAATGCAATGAAGCGTTTTTGAGAAATTGAACTCCAAACTTCAAGACTCATTTTCTAAAAGTCGTCAAATGTAACATACGACAATCATTTATCCGGGCGACGATACATAAAAATGAAATGGTGTTCAGTCGTCACGCTAAAACTCGAAAACGGCTGAACCAAATTATATACTTCCTTTGGGGGGTTTGTTTGTTATGACCACGCGCAGATCATGTATTAAAATCAAAACAAAATCTATCTTATTAATTTGGCTGTTATTCCACCATATATTTATATCTCGTTTGGTTTATTTTCCACCTAGCGCGATATTTTCATTCGGTCATATCGTAATTTTGGCTGTTTGTTGCTATGTATGTTTATTTTTCGGTGATGTAGCGTCATATCGTATTTGGTTGTGGTCCTTGCTACACACTAGCGCGACTTTTTCGTTGTGTTTTCGGTGACTGTTGCGTCATATCGTAGTTTTGGTTGTGGTCCTTGCTACACACTAGCGCGACATTTTCGTTGTGTTTTCGGTGACTGTAGCGTCATATCGTATTTTGGCTGTGGTCCTTGCTACACACTAGCGCGACATTTTCGTTGTGTTTTCGGTGACTGTAGCGTCATATCGTAATTTTGGTTGTGGTCCTTGCTATTTTTTTGTTTATCGTTGACAGAGAGTGCTGCAAATGAAAAATTCTTTATTTCAAAGCTTTTCAGTGTAAAAAATGCGAATTTTTTGCAATTTTCAAATGTCAATTTTTGGAGACGAACACACATTAAGTTTGAAGTTTTGCTTTGGTGTTACTATTGCAATCGAACATGCAAAATTTAATGCGCCTTGGTTTATTGATATTTGCTGTCCTTGCTATTTTTTTGTTTATCGTTGACAGAGAGTGCTGCAAATGAAAAATTCTTTATTTCAAAGCTTTTCAGGGTACAAAATGCGAATTTTTTGCAATTTTCCATTGTTAATTTTGGGAGATGAACACACATTAAGTTTGAAGTTTTACTTTGGTGTTACTCTTCGTGCTGCAATCGAACATGCAAAATTTAATGCGCCTTGGTTTATTGTGATATATCTTCTCTACCTCGAAAACGGCTGAACCAAATCATATAGGTACTTCCTTTGGGGGGTTTTTTTGTTATTACCACGTGCAGGTCATGTTAAAAAATCAGAACAAAATATGGGGGGCGTGGCATCTCCCATACACACTTTTTTCTTCAAGGTGAATATCTCTAAAAGGGTTTAAGGTAGGGACCTGGAAATTGGTATAGAGCTATAGGATAAAAACACCATTCTCACCCATAAAACTGGGGGTTAGCCAAAATGGGGCGTGGCACCTCCCATACGAATAAAATACTTCATAGTCCATATCTCTGGAAGTATTTAGGTTAGACCACTGAAATTTGGCAAGGGGTTTTATGAGATCGATCCCCACCACCTCCAAAAAAATGGGGATAACGTAAAAGGGGGCATGGCACCTCCCATACAGATGAAATACTTCATAGTCGATATCTCTGGAAGTATTCATGTTAGACCACTGAAATTTGGCAAGGGGTTTTATGAGATTGATTCCCACCACATTCAAAAAAAACTGGGGATAACGAAAAAGGGGGCGTAGCACCTCCCATATCTCTGGGAGTATTTAGGTTAGACCACTGAAATTTGGTAAGGGGTTATATGAGATCGATCCCTACCACATCCAAAAAAAACTGGGGGTAACGAAAAAGGGGACGTGGCACCTCCCATACGAATGAAATACTTCACAGTCCATATCTCGGGAAGTATTTAGGTTAGACCACTGAAATTTTATGAGGAGTTAAATAAGATTAATCCCTATCAACTCCAAAATAACTGGAGATAAAGAAAAAGGGGGCGTGGCACATCCCAAACAATGGAAACATTTCAAAGTCCATATCCCTGGAAGTATTTAGGTTAGACCACTGAAATTTCGTGAGGAGTTATACAAGATCAATCCCTGCCACCTACCTCCTATACGAAGGAGATTAGCATATAGATTAAAATAGATATAGGGATCGGGTTAGAGAAACATGCAGGGAAATAAATTTGTGGCAGGACAACGTCTGGGCTTTAATTCGCTGAACTATGGTCAGGTCTGCGTAAAGCTCGTACAGCTCATCGTTAAATTTCCTTCGATACTCGCCGTTGGCATCACGGGAAGGACCATAAATCTTCCGGAGAACTTTTCTCTCAAATACTCCAAGAGCCGTACATCAGGACTGGTATGATCAGAGACTTATAGAGCGTGATCTTTGTTTGTCGAGAGAGGACTTTACTTCTCAATTGCCTACTTAGTCCAAAGTAACACTTGTTGGCAAGGGTGATTCTCCGTTGGATTTCTAGACTGATATTATTTTCGGTGTTAATGCTGGTTCCCAAAAAGACGAAGTCTCTCACCGTTTCAAACTTGTAGCTATCAACGGTGACTTGGCTGCCAAGGCGCAGGTGCGCCGATTCTTTCTTTGATGACAGCAAATACTTCGTCTTGTCCTCGTTCACCACAAGACCCACTTTTTTCGCTTCCTTATCCAACCCAGAGAAAGCAGCGCTTACGGCGCGGCTGTTAAGGCCAATGATATCAATATCATCGGCATACGCCAGCAATTGCACGCTCTTGTAAAAGATTGTGCCATTGCGGTTTAGCTCTGCTGCTCGAATTATCTTCTCCAGCATCAGGTTAAAGAAATCGCACGAAAGGGAGTAACCCTGTCTGAAACCTCGTTTGGTTTCAAATGGCTCAGAGAGGTCCTTCCCGATTCTGACGGAGCTGGTGGTTTTGCTCAACGTCATTTGGCAAAGCCGTATAAGCTTTGCAGGGAAGTTAAATTCAGACATGGCAGCATACAGGCAACTCCTTTTTGCGCTGTCAAAAGCGGCTTTAAAATCGACAAAGAGATGGTGAGTGTCGATTCTTTTATCATGGGTCTTCTCCAGGATTTGGCGGGATCGCCTTTCTTGTGGATTGGGCAGAGCACACTTAAATTCCAATCTGGAGGCATGCACTCATCTGACCATATTCTGCATAAGAGCTGATGCATGCTTTTTATCAGCTCTTCGCCTTCGTGTTTGAACAGCTCGGCGGGTAGTCCGTCTTTCCCAGGTGATTTGTTGTTTTTGATCCGGGATATTGCTATCCTCACTTCATCATAGTCAGGTGGTGGGACGACTTTTCCATCGTCAGGGATTGGGGTATCGGGTTCGACGTCTCCCTCGCAATTAAGCAGGGAGGAGAAGTGCTCCCTCCATAATTTAAGTACATTCTGTACGTCGGTTACCAGGTCGCCGTTATTGTCCTTACAGGAACTTGCCCCGGTCTTTAAACCTTCCGTCAACCGCCGGATCTTTTCATAGAATTTTCGGGCATCATTCCTGTCAGCCAGCATCTCAAGCTCCTCACACTCACGCCTTTCGGCCTCACGTTTCTTTTTTCTGAAAAGGCGTCGATCTTCCTTCTTCGCCTCACGATAGCTCTGCCATACACTGCGGGTTGCGGCCGTTCGCAACGTCTCCCTGTATGCAGCGTCCTTTTTGACCGAGGCTGCGGTGCATTCCTCATCGTACCAGTTGTTCTTGCGGGCTCGCTGAAACCCTATAGTGGCCTCAGCGGCGGTACGTAATGAGTGAGAGATATGCTTCCATTGCTCGGTTACATCGTTAGGTCGAGGATTGCCCTCTGATAGCAGGTGTGAGAGTCGAGTGGAGAAATTATCAGCTGTCTGTGTCACGCGCAGCTTCTCGACGTCAAACTTTCCTTCCGTTACTGTGCGTACTTTCTTCGCTGCACAGAGGCGAGTGCGTATCTTGGCTGCAACAAAATAATGGTCCGAGTCGATATTGGGACCGCGTAGGGTACGCACGTCTAGAACGGTGGAGCTGTGTCTGCCGTCGATCATGACATGATCAATCTGGTTTCTTGTTCTTTGATCAGGGGACAGCCAGGTGGCTTGGTGTATTCGCTTATGCTGGAACCTGGTACTACTGATGACCATATTGCGGGAAGCGGCGAAGTCAATCAACCTAGTGCCGTTGGGGGATGTTAAATCGTGGAGACTGAATTTTCCAACTGTAGGACCAAAGACTCCTTCCTTGCCCACCTTGGCATTAAAGTCGCCGAGCACGATTTTGATATCATGGAGGGGGCAGCGATCATAGGCTTGTTCAAGTTTATCGTAGAAGGAGTCCTTCTCTGCGTCGTCCGTCTCCTCAGTTGGCGCATAGGCGCAGATAAATGTTATGTTGAAAAACCTCGCCTTGATGCGGATCGCAGCGAGACGCTCGTCCACAGGAGTGAACGCTAGTACTTGGCGGCGAAGTCTCTTTCCCACCACAAATCCTACACCACGCGCTTTGCCGCGTATCTGGCCACTGTAGTATACGTCACAAGAGGTAGGTAGGTAGAAGTGGCTGCCGCAAAGGCACACCTAGGCCAGTAATAAAAGGCCCGTTGTGATACCACCAAACACTAGGAAAGTCAGTCCCGGGGCCCGGCCATATGGAGAATCCCAGTGCTGTCGGGACTCTCCATATAGCCGAAACCCCGGACTGACACTCCTAACCGACACCGCTACCCCTCCTCGAACCATTTTGATAACTTGATGAAGGCCATCAAGTCCTTTATGTCTAGCTCCGCGACCTGGCTTAAGCTAACCAGGAAGGGAATTCCCAGAGAGCGCCTTCTCGCTCCGCTTAAGGCCGGGCAGTTGCAGATGAGGTGCTCCACCGTTTCCTCTTCCTCATCATCTTTGCAACTCCTGCAGCATCGTCGGTAGGGAACGCCTAGCCTAGCTGCGTGCCTACCAATAAGGCAGTGCCCGGTTAAAACACCTATTAATATGGAGATTTCCTTCCTTTTTAGGGCGTATATGTGTCTAGATCTTTTAAGATCACATTTTGGCCAGGTTTGCTTGGATATCCAGCACCCTGGGGCTTGTAGCCATCTTTCGTTGGCTTCGCGGAGTGTATGCTCCTTCAGCATTAGCTTGCACGTGGCAAACGGCATACCTATGCGCTCTTTATCTTGAAGAATCTGCTTGGTCATGCCCTGCCTGGCAAGTTCGTCTGCCCTACAGTTTCCCTCAATGTCCCTGTGTCCCGGGACCCATGTGAGGTTCACGCGGTTCTGTTGGGCCATCTCTTGAAGAGATCGACGACAGCTGAGCGTCAGTTCAGAGTTGAACGAGTAAGAGCCAAGGGATTTGATGGCCGCTTGGCTGTCGCTGAAAATACAGATATCCTGTCCGATGGTGCGTTCACCTATCCAAGTCACGGCGTCCATGATTGCTGAAACTTCAGCCTGGAAGACGCTGCAGTGATCAGGTAGTCTAAAGGAGAGTTCTAGGTCCAAATCCCTTGAGTAAACCCCTCCTCCGACTCTGCCGTCTAACTTCGAGCCCTCGGTGTATATAAAAGAGCCGCCATTAGTAGCCGGACACCGATCTATGTTCTCCCAGTCTTCCCTGCTGGGAATGTTTATTCTAAAACAACAATCTCCGACTGTTGTGGTCGCACACCGATCTGTGCTCAGAGGGAGAAAGCTGTAAGATCTTAGAATACAGGAGCGCCCCAGACGGACGTTTCCCTTAGACGCACAGCCGATGCTGCTGCTGCCCCGTACCCTTCCAGATCGAGTGGCAAAAAGCCAAGAATGGCCTGGAGAGCTTCATTGGGCGTTGTTCTTAACGCCCCGCTTATACAGATCATGCTCGATCTGTGGACTTTCCCTAACAGATTTAGGTTTGTTGCCTTTCTTAGCGCAGGCCACCATACCACGACTCCATACAGCATAATTGGCTGGATTATCGCAGTGTAGATCCATCTGCAAATTTTGGGGCTGAGCCCCCATTTTTTGCCAATGGCTCTTTTACACGTGTAAAGTGCAATGCACGCTTTCCTCTGGCGCTGGATGACAGTCTCCTTCCAGTTAAGCTTTCTATCTAGAACTGTGCCTAGGAATTTGGCTTTGTCAGCTAAGTTCAGGCGCACGCCATCTAGTTCTGGTAGGTTCAACGGTGGTATCTTGTACCGCCTGGTATAAAGGACAAGCTCCACCTTTCCCGGGTTGATGCTAAGTCCGCAGCGAGAGGACCATGAAGAAACTTCTCGCAGTGCTACTTGCATCAAGTCACACAGGGTTTGTGGGAATTTGCCCCTATATGCAATAGCTAAATCGTCTGCATATGCCACTATCTTCCCGCCCCCCCACCTTGTGTCTCGTAGCAGCGAGTTTACGGTGAGGTTCCATAGGAGCGGGGAGAGAACACCACCCTGAGGCGTTCCTCTTGTGACATAGCGTGCAAGATCAACTGTTCCCAGTGAAGAAACTATTTTCCTTCCCTTTAGTAGTTGATCAATTAGTCCAATAAGAGACCTATTTATGCCCAGGTTTGTTAAAGCAGTGTTAATAGCCTCCGGCCTTATATTGTTGAAAGCCCCTTCGATGTCCAGAAAGGCCACGAGACAGTACTCCTTTTCATGCAATGATTTTTCAACAATAGAGACTAGGCTGTGGAGCGCAGTTTCCGTTGATTTACCTTTGGTGTATGCATGTTGATAGCTAGAAATAAGGTTGCTATCAATAGTAGAGGAGAGATAATCGCTAATTATCCTCTCGAAGGTTTTAAGTGCAAAAGACGAGAGACTGATCGGTCTGTAGTCTTTAGGCTCATAGTGTGAGGCCTTCCCAGCCTTTGGAATAAAGACTACCGTGGCGCTTCTCCAGGAGCACGGAATGTAATTAAGAGCCAGGCAGGCTGAATAGAGAACTACCAGCCATTTAGCTGATATTTCCAGCGTGTTTATGAGTTGTGCGGGGAAAATCCCGTCTGGCCCAGCTGCCTTGAACGGCTCAAAGCTTTTGATTGCCCACGTTACCCTTTCCTCCGTAATGGGTATGTTTACCGCCAGGTTTGTCGCAGATACTACAGGTGCATCATACAAGTTCCCCGGAAAGTGTGTGTTCAGGAGCAGCTCCAGGGTTTCCCCTTCCGTGCTGGTCCAAGATCCGTCAGGCTTCCGTAAATAGCTAATGGCTGTTTGAGTTTTTGATAGCACTCGTCTAAGTCTCGCTGTATCATCGACTTTTTCGACCCCGGTGCAGAAATTTCTCTTCGCTTGCCTTAGAGCCTTTTTATAGGCCCTCAGTTTAGCTTTATATTCGAGCCATTCAGGCTCCGTACCGATGCTCTTGGCCTTGTTAAATTGCTTCCTGCATGATATACGGAACGAATCCAGGTCGTAAGACCACCAGTGGGGTCTATGTTTGCCGCGTGGTTTTGGTACTGGACAAGCCTGCTCTAGGGCATTTGAGAGCGCCGTTGTAAAGGTCGTTACCAGATCATCCAGTTCTCCCACTGATGAGGGGGCTTGTGGAGGTAATACTGGTAGGTCCCTAGCTAATATTTGGTTATGTAGCTGCCAGTTAGTGTTGCGTGGATTTCGTTTCATAACTGGCTGCTCAACAATAAAGTCTAACACAATTTCTATGTACCGATGGTCAGAAAATGAATGCTCATCAAGAACACGCCATTTTCTGACCCACTCATAAGCGCCTTCGCTACAAACAGTGAGGTCTATAACCTCCCTACGAGCTTTAGTTATAAAAGTAGGCTCGTTACCCACGTTACAAACCACCAGGTTAGTTGTTAGTAGGTAGTCAAACAGAGACTCGCCCCTAGCGTTAATATCGGAGCTTCCCCACTGGACGTGATGAGCATTAGCGTCAGCTCCAATAACAAGATGGCGCGTACAGAAATTATCCACCAGATCTTTCACCTCCTTTTGTGGAGGAGGCTCTTCGGCGTCATAGGGCATATAGACCGACGCCATCGTTAGGCTGGTGCTGCCGACTGTTAAGCTGGCAGCTGTAACGTCACCATTTGAGTAGTAGGGTAATAGAAAGGTGTTTACCTCAGACTTTACCAAAATACAGGTTCTGACCTTGCCCTCATCATTGGCTTGGATGAGCTTGTATCCCTTAGTCCCCAATCCACAGATCCTAGAGCTATTGACCCAGGGCTCTTGGATAAGGACCACGTCTACGTCGCCTTTAGAAAGACGACTGCTTAAAACAGCCGAGGCTGCTTTAGATTTGTGCAGATTTATCTGAAGCACCACCAACATGAGAGAGCTCAGACTTCCCTGCCGCCAGCGTGTCGTCGAGGTCTGGCCTGTTCCTGGGGCTGTCTCTCAACGAGGAGTTGTTCAGAGCACCTGCACGATTTGGCGTGGCGGGAACCCTGCTGTCTGAAGCAGCATCAACGTTAGTGTGCTCAGGTTTAGCCACGATCGTGACGTCGAGGCCTTCTTCGTCAAGCAGGCTTTCTTCTATCGCCGAGTTGTTCGCAGCACCATCGGAATTTGACGTGGCGGATAACATACTTTCCGCGTCGGACTCCTCTGCTTCCCCTTCCGATACCTCGATCTCCGAGTCCTCCGGAGCGTCCGGAATAGCAGCGCGCTGTGCATCGCCACGGTATACGTGGATCACGATCTGACCCAAGCCGTAATGCACTCGTCCGTTGCACCGTTTAAGGGGCTCGAGCGCCTCCTAATTCAGAGTGATAACCACCTGTCTATTGGGCCCAACCACATCATCGACCAGATTGACGCCCCAATCCTGCGTCGGGAGAGACGGATTCCAGACCTGCAGCATCTCAAGAATATTCTCGGGTTCTGCAGGGACGGCAGGAATCCATGCCCTTGCCCTTGGCCGAGCAGGAATGTCCTTCCAGTCGACGACATCTAGTCTTGCCCCTGGGTAGACTTCACCCAGTCTTGCAACTGCTGCCTTATACAGTGCGACAGTTCTTGCATCCTCGCACGCGAATATTTTGATCTGACCTTGGTGCCAGCCCGCGTCAGTACCTCGCGGCGGACTACCCGGAGACTCACGCATTAAGTCGAGGAGGGCCCTGCCCATTTCATTCCGGACATACAGCCACCGGTCTTTGGGGATGGACCAACGGTCGTTACCTCGGTCAATGAAACCTATAAGGATTCTGTCCTTGGTTACTTCAGCAAAGCTGAGTTTTCCCACTACGCGGTTGAGCTGATGCCGCTTCGGATGGGGGTTTACCTCTCCGTCCGATCTCTGGCGTTTGAAGGGATTACCGTTCACACTCTTAGGCACATAGGGCCTCTGGAAATTTGGTATCAGAGCTTTCGCTTCCTCCACCATCTTCCTTTCTTCCGGCGACAGCTTTTCCTGCGATGCTCCCTCATATTTTTTAAGGATCCTTGCGACCTTTCTTTTATCCCAGTACGCAAAGCGTCGGGGAGATGCCTCTTGGGGGGGATTCAGACTCGTAGTTGCCATCGCGGTCTCTCCCTTTGCGGCGTCGTCCTTCTCTTTCGAAACTCTGAAACCAGGTCGTGAGACCATTGCCCCAGATGAGAAGAGATTGGGTTTCGTACCAGCGCTTGATGGAAGTTTAGCTTCCGCCGTTTTCTGCTTGACTGCGTAGGCAGCCGCACTGCTGCTTGCTCCCATCAAGTCACTCTTACTTGATAGCAGTTTGGGGGATGACTGACCCGTAGTTTCCATCGCTGTCGGCCACCCAGTTAACTTTGAGGCGGAGTTTGTCCTCCGGCGTTGTGTTTTAGCTTGCTCCAGCATAGTTCTTCTCTGCTGCGGAGTAAACGAAGTCGTTAATTGCTTTGTATTTTGTGTGTTCTTCATCTTGTTCGTACGACCCCTCGCCGGACAAGGCCAGCTTAGGGTCAAGGGTAGTGTAAGGGGAAGTGTGTCGTCCGCCGCGGCAGAGCCCCATACCGCGGTAAGACCATAGTTACTCCCTGAGGCGGCCCGGTATCAGTGAGGCTCCGTTCGACTACAGCCACGATTTGCCTCCCAGCTGCAAACGTCCAATGGGCACGGTATCGCATAACACCCTGGATTGGGAGGGAAAAGTTTTGCACATTTATATAGCGAGCCGCTTGCTTCAAGACAGACGCTCGCTTACAGCCGCACCTCATGGTGTACAGATGCTGCGAAAAAGACCCCGGTGAGCCCTTAAACCAAGTATGTCAGAGTGGCCCCACCGGGGCTCCCTCTCTTTCTGCCGCGAGCCTAGGTAGCTCAACGTTGCCCAGAGTGCACGAACGAGGACGCAAGAGTCGGGATTGGGCGCGGTCACTCAGCAACCACACCCCATTACACTCCATATACGTCACAAGAACCGATGGTCATCTTTCCTTGCCCCGTCCATCGCATTTCCTGCAGGGCGGTGATGTCGGCATTTGCGCCTATGAGGACATCAACCAGTCGGGCAGCGGTACCGTCCCTTGAAAGGGTCCGGACATTCCCGGTACATGCCCTAATATCCAAATCATTATGCCTTATTCGTTTTGCCGGGTCGTAAACATTAAAGGGGGTTCTCATCCGAGGCTTTGAATTCGTCTTCATTGGAATTAAGTTTTTTACGTGGCGGGTCCCAAACCCAGCGCACAACCCGTTTCGGGGTTTTTGGAAAATATTTACACATTTATATAGCGAGCCGCTTGTTTCTAGACAGACGCCCTCTTGCAGCCGCACCTCATGGTGAACAGACGCTACGCAAAAACCTCGGTGAGCCCTTAAACCAAGTATGTCAGAGTGGCCCCACCGGGGCTCCCTCTCTTTCTGGCGCGAGCCTAGATAGCTCACGTTGCCCAGAGTGTACGAACGGGGACGCAAGAGTCGGGATTGGGCAAGGTCGCACAGCAGCCATCCCCATTACACTCCTCCACCAGAACCAAATACTTGGGGCTAATAACCGATTGCAAGTTAAATTGGAAAGAGTGCATCGAGGAGCGGGTGCGGAAGGTATGCATCGCCTTCTACGCTTGCAAATCGATGTTTGGTAAAAAATGGGGTCTAAAGCCGAATCTGGTGCTGTGGCTGTACGAGGCGGTGGTCCGGCCTGTGCTGACCTACGGCTCGGTGGTGTGGTGGGAGGCTCTTCGTAAAAACTACAATCTCTCCAACCTGCAGAGGGTACAGCGCACCGCGTGCCCCACTGCGGCTTTGAATCCTCTTTTGAACTTACTTCCAATTGGCTTATATATACTTTGTACATCGGCACAAACCGCACTAAGACTCAGGGAGACTGGGTGCTGGAAGGATACTCAGCATGGGCACAGTAGTATACTTAACACTCTCCCAGAGGGAATAGTTAATAGCGCAATAGATTACTATCCTCACAAACTGAAGTTTAAGAGAAATGCCACCACGGTCCTTCCAAATAGCAACATTGAAGTTTATACAGACGGGCTGGATATATCAGCAGCACTCAGAATCCCGTCGTATAGCAGTGTGTTTCAAGCAGAGGTTCTTGCGATTGTTCAGGCGTCTTCTATATATATATATATATAAATGAAATGGTGTTCAGTCGTCACGCTAAAACTCGAAAACGGCTGAACCAAATCATATACTTCCTTTGGGTTTTTTTTGTTATTACCACGCGCAGGTCATGTTTAAAATCAGAACAAAATATTGATCTCCCATACAAACTTGTTTATTCAAGGTGAATATCTCTAAAAGAGTTTAAGGTAGGGACCTGGATATTGGTACAGAGCTATAGGATAACAACACCATTCTCACCCTTAAAAGGGGGGGTTAACCAAATTGGGGCGAGGCACCTCCCATATGAATAAAATACTTCACAGTCCATAACTCGGGAAGTATTTAGGTTAGACCACTGAAATTTTATGAGGAGTTAAATACGATTAATCCCTATCATCTCCAAAAAAAAACTGGAGATAAAGAAAAAGGGGGCGTGGCACCTCCCAAACGATGGAAACATTTCATAGTCCAAATCCCTGGAAGTATTTAGGTTAGACCACTGAAATTTCGTGAGGAGTGATACAAGATCAATCCCTGCCACCTCCAAAAAAACTGGGGATAACGAAAAAGGGGGCGTGGTTCCTCCTAAACGAAGGAGATAGGGATATGGATTAAAATAGATATAGAGATCGGGTTAGAGAAACATGCAGGGAAATAAAGTTGCGGCAGGACAACGTCTGCCGGGTCAGCTAGTATACTATTAAAACTCAATACTAATGGAGTAAAGGTTGTGGCGTACGCCGACGACGTGGCGATCCTTGTTTCGGGTCCCTTCCCTTCCGTGATGAGCGAGATCATGGAAAAAACGTTGGCAAAGCTAAGTAGGTGGGCACGAGAGTGTGGCCTAGGGCTGAATCCGGATAAAACGGAACTTCTTCTCTTCACGAATCCTATTTTGAACCTACTTCCAATTGACTTATATATACTTTGTACATCGGCACAAACCGCACTAAGACTCAGGGAGTCTGGGTGCTGGAAGGATACTCAGCATGGGCACAGTAGTATCCTTAACACTCTCCCAGAGGGAATAGTTAATAGCGCAATAGATTACTATCCTCACAAACTGAAGTTTGAGAGAAATGCCACCACGGTACTTCCAAGCAGGAATGAGTGGAAAAGCAACATTGAAGTTTATACAGACGGCTCCAAGATGGATTCAGGGGTGGGAGCCGGCGTATTCTCGGAATGGCTGGATATTTCAGCAGCATTCAGACTCCCGTCGTATAGCAGTGTGTTTCAAGCAGAGGTTCTTGCGATTGTTCAGGCGTGCAAATCGCTTGAACAAAGGAACATTACTGGGAAACTGGCTATCTTCACCGACAGCCAGACAGCGATAAAGGCAATCGCATCGCCATACACAAGCTCTAGTGCAGTGCATGCATGTAAACAAATTTTGGCTACCTTAGCTGAAGGTTTAGAATTATCCATTATCTGGGTCCCGGGTCATAAAGGGATCGAGGGTAATGAGAGGGCTGATGAGCTAGCACGAGCGGGGTCATAGGCAGAGAACGAAGAGGTACCTAGACTCGAAATCGGGGTACCCCTGGCAGTGGCCAAGGGGAACCTCCAAAAATATTATTTTAACGAAGCACAACGGAAGTGGAAAGGTACTACTACTTGTGCAATATCGAGAGCCACCTGGCCGAACTACAGTGAGATGAGGACAAGGAGTCTCCTAAACAGGTTCAGAGTAGACACCTACAAGCTTGTAGCAGTCTGCACGGGTCCCTGGACGATAACTGGGTAGTCCGCATAATGATCACTGCAGAAGCTGTAAAGACATTAATAAAAAATAGACCGTTGAGCACTTCCTGTGTAAGTGCTCGGCTCTAGCCACGACTGAAAGTGTTTGGGACCCCTTTTCTGGAAAGTCTAGGGAGGGTATCGGAATTAGGGATTCCAAGCATCCTGGAATTTATAAACAACTCTGGGTGGTTGTGACATATACTCACAGCAGTAGGTTTCTACGAGTTTTATGGCATCAAAACGGCTTTTAAAGCTCTTGTGCGACTTTTTTTGTCGCAGCCATTCGCTGCAGGGATATTATTAAATTGGATATAGTTTTGCTACTATTAAGCCGAACATAAACCAAAGAGAGAAGATTGTTGTGAACCGATTAGCAAATGGTTAAAATAAGTTTTACTTGAAATTGATTAAGCTTTAAAATGACATAAGTTTTTTAAATTTATTTCTTTCAACTGTCTCCTTAACTTTTTCTTTTATATCCTTCATACTATCAGGTTTACACCTTTCTTATGATCTTCCAGTGCCTTTTCGGATCATTTTCGACTTTACATTACCCTACTATTTCTAAATGCATTTTTACAGTTATGGCGTGTAAAATTTTAGAAAATTTGCAAGAGAGCAATACAAAAAGCAATATGCAATTAAACCGGTATTGAAAAAATTGACACTTAGAACGTTATTCGCGATGATGCTTCAATTAATGACGACGTCACTTGGAATTTGTAATTATTTTCGCTTAAATCTGCTAATAGCTCTTTAACTGGTTATCTGATTGAAAACCATTATATGTTGGGTTTTTAGGGTTACAGAAAATCTTTAATGTGGTAAAAAACAGGGTTCGATCGGATTAGCACAACTGTACATTTTTCGAATAATACGAAAATGGCCTTTTCTTAAATTTTGAAAACCGATAACTTTGCGAAATTTCAAAACCTATAGTGAGTTTTTAATTTTTCTCTTTAGAATCGGAATCTGCAACTTTTTTCACTTAATAAATGTGTTCCAAGTTTACGGCTATAGATTTTTGTATATAATCTACTGTACCCAGAACGCATATGGTTTTTAAAATTTTGAAATGCAACGTGCAAATTCTAAAAGTCCTCCAATTGGAGTGAATTTTTGCACAGCTTATTTTCAGAGCAAAATCTATCATATTCCGCCCGGTGAACTCAAGGTACCTATTAAAAAAATGTTGATATAACGTACAGCTTAATGTGTACCTGTTCTGCAGATGCAATTCGGAGTCGGACCAATTTGTCGGAAACCGTTCAAGACAGCACTCGCCAAATTGGAAGAAACGCTTGGCGCAATACATAACCGTATATCACGCCTTACATTTATTACGATCTATAAAAAATCAGTTCATCATTTAAAAAAATTTATGTTATTAAATTTTACTAAAATAAATATTTATTTTATTAAAAAATGGGTACTATTAATTCTTCAAATAGCAATTACTTAAAAAAAGTTTGTTCACAAAATTATAAATTTTTTCGAAGGTCGCGGCAACACTGTACATGTATACTTAAACACTGCATGTGTATTTAAAATTTTAGTTTTTAGACCTATTTACTTACTAGTACATAATTTTCTTTTATTATCGCTGTACAATGCTTAATTTTTTGGTATCTTTGATATGTATGTACATGCTTTTGTGTATAATTATTTTACAGGTAGTAAGTATTCGATTTATGTACATTAGGGTTTTCCTTATAATCAAATGTACAATTTTTTCGAGTCTCACCCCATAGATAGGTTGCACCACGGTCAACTATATCGCACATAAATTTGTATCCCAATCGGAGATGGTTTAGGCGTGTCGCATAGTGGTCAAAGTTCAAATTGTCATATGGAGGCTCAAAAATAAAGGTGATTTTTCTTTTTATCAAGGCGTGTCGCAAGGGGGTCAAAGTTCAGATTGTCCTATGTAGACTAAAAAATTAAAACGATTTTTCTTTTAATTTAATATTTACGCCCTAATTCTAATGTTTTAACAACATTATTTTTACCGACAAACAAAGAATCTGTCAACTTCTAGTTTCTGCAAACTAATTAGTTTAAAGTGCCGACCAGTTTCGTAACCACCAATTTAGGTGGTAACGTCACGTAACCGCGAAAAGAAGCACATGTTTTGTAAATATTTTTTTAGACCGAAAATAGCACAAATTATGTACTCATACTAGTTAACGACAAATCGCTCACTTCCTGTAACGTCGTCCTAACTAAAAAAAAAAATGACATTACAAAAAACGCTTTTTTAGTTTTTGAATGACGTATATTTATATGGAATATGTAATTAAAGCAAAAGGCTTCTCTCGCGATGCTTTGTGAAATGTTAAAACCTCGGATATAACACTTTGTCAGTTGATCAAACATATTATTCCCGATATATTAGTGATGTCAACTCAAAATTTGGGTTTTTTGAGTTATGACGACGTTGCAGCAAATGAGCGAAATAATAAACAATATTGGCACTTGTTTGCACGAAAATTCGTTAGATTTTTTAAAGTTAAGTGTTTTCAAGTTTAGTGAGCGCCCTGAGAGAGCAGTTGCTGCCGTACCATCTCCAATTATTCCATAGAGATAAGAATTTTTGGATGTATTTATTTACTCCCAACATACTTTGTAGTTTAGTTTGAGTATTAAATATGTATATTAGAGCGTCTCGGGCTTACAGGCAAAAAAAAAGTCGGCCGTACCTCCCCTCATACGAAGTGTTTTTGAAAAACATTTAAAAATTTTTTTTTTTAGGGTATCCTAGATGTCGCCCAATTACATTTTTCTTCAAATCTTTGGCATTTGTTGTCGGATTGTAAAGTTTGACACATCAAAGACGGCCGACTTTTTTTTGTGATACGCTCTAATGTATATACTGTGAGCTATGTGTAAAAATCATATAATTACTTTGAAAATTTGTTATTTATTTGAAACGGTCTAATACCCTCTCTTGTTATATTTTTAGGTAAACCAAGTTAAGTTTAGTTAAGTCAAAGTCTATACTAATTCGGGTATTAATCGTTTCCAAACGCGACCAAAATTTGTGTGTGATATCTTTGCCTATATTATTATCGATTTAGGTTTTGAGCCTTTGAAAATCTTATGATAAAATTGTCTTCCTAAAAATAAGGACCACCCTAATGTACATACATATTTCAATTGGCTTATTTAATTTTATGCTACATAAATACAAAACTAATTGTCTATATACACCTAAATATTATATTTGGCAACAACTAAATTCGTTGCTAATTATGTACATCAGACATATTCAAAATACACTTTTTTCGCAATGTTTAAGGGCTCACACAAAATCTATTAAATCATCACAAAAAAACCTGATCATCAAAAAAATAGGTATTGTCGAAATCGGTACCTGTAGTGCGATTCGCTATCTCTTATCGTTTCCACAAACGAGAATTTTAACCTTATCACATTTGGTTTACGTTATCGCATATGTTATTCACTAACTGTGGTTTGACAACACTGTTATTTCTTAAATTATCTTTGGTTATATTCAAAATCTTTAATAAAAACGTAAAACGCTTTGTTTAAAAAGTAAACACGCCAACAGAAACCGCGATAAATTGTCATTTGTAAAGACGACAACCAAAATAGCTGATTGAGTTTTATCGCATTCGGTGACAAAACAGGTGACAAAAGTTAGTGAATAGCAAATGTGTTAAAATTATGTGTCAACGAAGTTACCGTCAGCAAATGTGGTTAAAAAAAAGTTAGTGAATCGCAGTACTGTACTCAACACGATTTTCGAATTTAAGCAAATCATTAAGAAAACATCGATGTATAAACTATAACATATTTTCTACAAATATTAATTATCGAAATTTAGGGTATAAATGCAGAATACCACAACTTCTCAAATTAAAAAAAAAAAAAAAGGGATCGATAAATAGAGTTATGATGAGTATACCCATGGTAGAAAAATGGCCATTGCCTTCATTTGACATAAACCGTGTTTTTGACGTTTTCTTTTAAAACGAAGCTACCATATGCTTAAAAAAATAAATTTTATGTAATTTTACTTCGTATGAATAATTAAAATATCTGCCACATGATGAACAGGATAGAAGAAATAAGTTGCGACGAGAGTCAAATTTTTTCCCCTGCGGTGAATAGTGAAGGTTTTTGTTCTACCCAAAATATCTCTAAAGAATGACCAAGACAACGGTCTACAAGTGTGCGGTCTAAAGCCCCAATTACATAAAACTTTGCAGGTTCCACTTTCATACTAAGTTTTTGAAGCGAGATTTTGGGAAATGCTCAAAGCCGAGGCGCGCATTTGTCAAAGTTTCATAAAGTTTTATGTAATTAGGGCTTAAGGCTCACTTGATAATTTATTTTATTTTTGTCAAGAGATGTCTCAACTTTGAAAGGTTTTCTGCACACAAACATCATGGGTTACGGCCCAATATTGGGGACGAACGAAGTGTCAAATTTATAGTGAACTATAAAATTAAAGGCGCCCGCCGTGGTGTGGTGGTAGTGTCCTCGGCCTACTACACCAAGTATTCGCAACTCGGTAAAAGCAACATCAAAAATTATTTAGAAAAGTTTTTCTAAACGGTGTCCCCCTCGGCAGTATTTTGGCAAGCTGCGATTGTATTTCTGCCATGAAAAGCTTCTCAGCAAAAATTCATTATTTGCGAGTGCCGTTCGGAGCTAGGAAAAAACTGTAGGTCCCGCCAATTTGTAGGAAACAATTCAAAGGTTCCCTTATGTGCAGTCACTTCTCAGAGCAGAAAACCCATGCCATCGCATGGATCTCTGCGCAGTGGAACCACCCGGGGTTTTACCTCGGCCAAGGACTGTCACTTTCAAAGCAACCCTGTTTAGTATGTTTTGTCCCATTCCGAAACTATCATCCTCTCCCCTTGCAGCAGGGCTGCAAGATATTCTATTGTTACGGGTGGGCGTTAAACGGTCGCATTCTGTGCAATGCTTCTCGTGTAAGAGATGGCTCCATAAATCTGGATGTTCAGGTCTTAACCTTAACATCCATAGACCCCGTACTTTCTTTAGTACTTTTGTGGCCCCTTGTTGTTTGCGCCCTCGGGCGTCCCGCGGTAAGCGCCGATCAAGCGCACCCCTACCGCCGCTTTCTAGTAGCAATACTAATAATAATAATAATAATGTCTTAACGACTAGCAGTACTTCTGCTATACCCGCCAAAATATTCCAGACTGTAGCTCGTGCCTTATGGCGTCAACGTCACGCGCAGCAGCTCAACACTCTCGATCCCACCGGAGCAGTTTAGACATGAGCAATGCCGAGCAGCAGTCTCTTTCTGATTCTACATCACACCCCCCCTCCCGTTTAAATTCTCACGTGAGTCAGGATCAACATCTTCTCGCACCTGTCTCTACGTGTACTGTTTGTCGGCAAAGATTATACACGCTCGCGTCATCGGTCAAATGCAATAACTGCTTAGGCCAATGCCACGTACATCTATGCTCTGGGCTCGCTAACAGGAAGCCCTGGACGGATGCGTTCATCGCACCATGCTGTAACACACCTCAACCTACGACGCCAGCCAACCCGGTTACACCGGGTCCATAGCTAACTAGGCTGAGGCACAGCCTTGGTCTTAGCCTACCAACACCTGGGCGAACTCATCCGTCTCTCACGCCTATGGTTAACTCGACATCGACCCCACCGGCGCACTTCCAAATCTTACAGCACAACTGTAACGGATTAACTGGTAAGATCGCAGAGATAACTAATTTGATGACGCAATATGACATTAAACTTGCTGCAGTCCAAGAAACCAAGCTCAGTCCTAGGTCGGACCTCATTACCTATGGCGGATATAACATCCACCGGAAAGACCGTCATAGAGTAACAGGAGGTCTGGGAGGTGGTCTAGCGTTCATAACGCACAACTCTGTACAGTATCATCTATTTGATACCGACATCGAAGGAACGGATGATATCTTAGAAAGCCAAGGTATTACCATCCGTACAGGAGATGTCGATCTGCAAATCATTAATATCTACATACCCCCTGTCTCAAGTTGCCCCACCGGTTATCACCCCGACATTAGCTTGCTATTACGAGGAGATAACCGCGTGATCCTGGGCGACTTCAATGCGCACCACGACATGTGGCACTCAAACTTGCCAGCAGACAATAGGGGGCATGTACTTGCAGAACAAATAGATGATACGGCTTTCTGTACATTGAACGGAGACGCCCCAACGAGAGTATCGGATAATTGCTATAGTTCGCCAGATATTTCTATCGTAAGTGCAGGACTATTGAACAACACCTATTGGCGACCCATACTCACGTTGGCGTCTGACCATCTCCCAATAGTCATTACCATCGAACGACCGACGGACTTTATTACACCTGAGCATGGTACATATATTAACTTTACCAAGGCGGACTGGGACAGTTTTCAGACATATACGGATGAATCCTTGGCTGCTCTACCCATTCCTACGGACGTACGCAAAGGCGAATGAGACTTCCGCAACATCATTGACTCGGCCTCTAAACGCTTCATTCCTGCGGGTCGAATATCTCAAATAAGACCAAATTTCCCCGCGGAGGCAGCGGCCATGGCTAGAGAAAGAGATGAAGTGCGAAGTCTCAATCCCGCAGACCCCTGTATAAAGGATCTCAACGCGGAAATTCGTAAGTTGGTCGATAAACATAAACTGGCCAAATGGAAGCACACCTAGAGCAATGCAACCTCTCTGATGGTGTTGGCAAATTATGGACTACGGTCAAAGCTCTATCTAATCCAACGCAACATAAGGATAAAGTAGATATTACTTTCGGTGACAGGGTGAAGAAGGACCCTAGGGGATGTGCGAACTCCTTCTGTAGACAATTTGTACTACATTCCCCGCCCGATAGAGCTAAACGTAGAACCATGCGACAGGCGCGTAAATATAAAAACCAAAATACGCCCATTGTCATCACTGCCTCAGAGGTCAAGGAAGCCATCAGACAGGCTAAGCCCTCAAAATCCATCGGCCCCGACGGCATTGCCATGAAGATGCTGAAACATCTAGGCCAGGAGGGACACAAATACTTAGCGGCTCTATTCAGTCTTTCTCTAAACACTTTCGTCATTCCTGAAATATGGAAAAATGCGAGAGTGGTTCCATTACTAAAACCTAGAAAACCGGCAATCATAGGCGATTCATATCGTCCTATATCACTTTTGTCACCGGTAGTGAAGACGCTAGAGTCAATTTTGCTCCCGTATTATACTGCAAATCTGCACCTGGCTAGTCATCAACATGGCTTCCGTAAGCTGCACAGCACCACCACCGCACTCAAAGCCATTACAACTCAAATAAATAGCGGCCTAAATCAAAACCAACCAAATCACAGGACTGTGTTAGTGGCACTTGACCTGTCGAAAGCTTTTGACACAGTCAACCATGCCACTCTCATACAAGATCTGTTTGAGACACAGATACCTGATGGTTTAAAGAGATGGACCGCTAATTATTTGAATGGACGGCAGGCGTCGGTTAACTTTAGAAACGCAACATCAAAACCTAGACGTATTAGACAGGGGGTGCCACAGGGTGGTGTCCTATCCCCGACACTGTTTAATTTCTATCTATCGAAGATGCCCCCACCACCAGAGGGCGTCTCCGTCGTTTCATATGCCGACGACTGTGTGGCGACGGGGAAGGGCCCCTATACTGATGAACTCTGTACGAGAATCAATGGTTACCTCTGCGACCTTTCCAGGTTCTTCATTGAGCGGGATCTGACAATATCTCCGACAAAATCAACGGCGACTCTTTTTACGACATGGACGCACCAGGTGAGAAATGAATTAGACATTTTCGTTGATGGCACTAAGCTACCAACTGTCAGCCACCCAAAGTTATTAGGGATGACACTGGATAATACTTTCTCATTTGCTGGTCATGTCTCTGCAATGGTCTCAAAGGTACGTGGTCGCAACAAGATCCTCAAGTCACTTGCCGGCAGTACTTGGGGAAAAGACAAAGAAACGTTGCTGACTACATATAAGGCCATTGGCCGACCAGTCTTTGACTATGCTGCACCCATATGGTCGCCTAATGTACATAACACCAACTGGACGAAGTTATAAGTCTGCCAAAATACTGCCATCAGAACTGCTACGGGATGTCTCCTCATGTCTTCCGAGTCTCACCTCCATCAGGAGGCAAAACTGCTCAATGTAAAAGAGCATGCGGAAATGCTGAGCAGGCAATTTCTTCTGAACTGCCACAAGCCAGCACATCCAAACCGTCATCTTTTGGACATAGATCCGCCCCCGAGAGACATAAGGAGACATCTCCGTAAGCATTATGATGAGATCCGGCATCATATTACCTTGCCGTTTGATCTGCAGAATCATAAGCGGGCTCTAACCGACATCCACACCGAGTCGGTAGACACTTTTGTCGGATCTCTACCTGTGAATCCCGTTCTGAACAGTCCTCCACCGGATATTGCTGAAGAAGAACGCACCTTACCAAGGGAGACAAGAGTGACCTTGGCACAGCTTAGGTCTGGATATAGTGTAAGGTTAAACTCCTACTTATCCAGACTTAATGATACAATCTTAAATACATGCCCTGCATGTGGTAGGACCCACCATGATACTCTACATCTCTTCAATTGTTCATCTGAACCTACTCTTCTAACCCCTCTGTCCCTCTGGACAAACCCTGTTGAAACTGCACGTTTCCTTGGACTCCCCTTAGAAGAACTTGATGAAGATCTTCGGAATGATCATACACTCTAGACAGGGCAATGCATTGTTAACAACAACACAACAACAAACAATTCAAAAAGCAACACACTAGAGCTGGAAAACAATCGATGGCACTATCGATAATATCGAAAGTTTTTTGTGGAGCACTATCGATGTTTTTGAAGCTAACTTCTTAGGCGGCGATATGAAGTTTCGATTGAGAGTAAAATTTGAGAAAATGGATGACCATGAAACGGAAGTTATGGCACGGCGTTGGCTTTTTTCTTATATTTCGGGAACCGCTCAACCGATTTGGATAAAATTTGGCATTATAGATAGTATGATTCATTCTAAGATTATGTGCGTGGGTGTTGCCACTTGGGGCGGATCGCAGGGTTGCCACCTATCTCAATTTTTTTTTTAAATATTGAGCAAGATATGCCATGATATGGGTATCAAATGAAAGGTATTATCGACCGTATTCCTAATATGTAAATCTCAAGCAGGGTTGCCACCTAGGGTTGCACCTAACCGCATTTTATATATTTTTCTCTATATCTCGGGAACCGCTCGACCGATTTGGATAAAATTTGGCAATATAGATAGTATGATTCATGCTAAGATTATGTGCGTTTGTCACTTGGGGCGGATCACAGGGTTGCCACCTATCTCAATTTCTTTTAAATATTGAGCAAGATATGCCAATATGGGTATCAAATGAAAGGTATTATCGACCGTATTCCCAATATGTAAATCTCTAGAAGGGATGGCAGCTAGGGTTGCCACCTAACCGCATTTTATTTATTGTTATTGATATCTCGGGGCCCGCTTGACCGATGTGGATAAAATTTGGCATTATAGATAGTATGATTCATTCTATGATTATATGCGTGGGTGTTGCCACTTGGGGCGGTTCACAGGGTTGCCACCAATCTCAATTTTTTTTAAATATTGCGCAGGATATGCCAATATGGGTATCAAATGAAAGGTATTTTCGACCGTATTCCAAATATGTAAATCTCAAGCAGGGTTGCCACCTACCCGCATTTTATTTATTTTTATTGATATCTCCCAAACCGTATTTTATTTATTTTTCCTTATATCTCGAGAACCGCTTTGCCGTTTTGTATTAAATTTGGTATTATTAGTAGTATGATTTTTTCTAAGACTATATACATGGCGGTTGCCACTTGGGCACCTATCTTTTTTTTTTGTTTAATATTGAGCAAGATATGCCTATATGGGTATCAAGTGAAAGATATTTGCGACCGTTTTCCAAATATTTAAATTTCAAGCAGGCTTGCCACCTTTTTCTTTCTTCGCACAACTCTCTTTCCTATCTCCCTCCCTTTTGCTCTTCTTTGCCCTCTTTCCTTCTACCACGCCCCTCTTCCTCTATATCCCATTCGTATTGGCCCCTGTTAATTTAGGCCTAATACGCACCATATATAAGATATTTTCGAATGGATCGTTTCCCTGGTCCACTTCCCGGAATTAAGATATTGTGAATCTAAAGCATTCTCGAATACATCTTATTCATATTTCGTTATTTCTGAACTTAAGAAATCAACTTCTTTCACGTGTACTGGCTACACGCGGTTTTTTCTACGGTGGCGATATATCCACCCTTTAGGGCCACTTGCATAAAAGCCGATAACGCCTAATCGGTGATTAACTTGACAGCTAACCATACAAAAAACGTCAATTAACTCCGGTTAGTCGTTATCAGCTTTTATGCAAGCGGCCCTTAAACTAGTGATAGTGCAATTTTTTTGGTCTGTGACTGTAAAAAATAAAATTTGGAATAGGAATCCCAAACTCATGGGAAAATATTTTTGGATTTCTAGTTTAGACATTTGAAATAACAAAAAATGCGACAGAGACAAATTTTAGTAGAGAAAGAAAACTTCGGAAAGAAAACTTCAAAAGTCCCCATTAATATCATGTGTGGTAAAAAAGTTATTTGTGGTCAAGGGTGAACATTTAGGGTTTTACGAATTTTTCTCGTAAACGGTAATTTTTTCGAAAGTTCACTATAAAAATCGTCCTAGCATTTTTCTAAATTACTAGCTGACCCGGCAGACGTTGTATCTACATCCCGATCCTAATCGCTATCTCCATATGGGATAAAATTCCTCAAGCGGACCACATAAAAATTCGATTTGAATGAAATTTGGTGAAAGTGATCTGCTATGTAGAAAAAAAATATCGCCAAAGTTGGCGTAAAAATATTGGATGGTTCTTTTCAATATAAATTAAGAAAAAAAATTTATTGAAAAAGCTTAGTAAACATTTTATTAAAAAAAAATGTTTTCAATTATTTTCAAATTTGGACATTTCTAATATTTTTTTTTTTTAATTTTAATTTAAAGCTTTGTCTTTTTCCTTTAAAATTATACCTTTATTATTTTATCCCTGCAAAAATCGTTGGATTATGTGTTCCAATTCTTTGATATTGGAGTACTCCAACAGTAATAATTTGCATACCTCATCGGACCACCTTCAGCTTTTTGAAAGTCGATCAAAGTTCGTGCCTTATCGACGAAAATCACGACACTATCGCCCTGGCAGTATGTACTCCAAGGAGTAACAACATTGGAGTACATTGCAAAGTAATCTGACTGTAGATACTCCTTGGAGAAGCAGACACAAAGCGAATTTTGGAGTAGGTGGTCCAGTCATAGGACATCGCAATGTTAATTGGAGCACAATTTTTATATGAAAAGGGATTACATTTGGAGTACTCTGATGCTCCAATTGGAGTACTCTTTGGATAAGAAATAGAGTATCTCGATTTTTGCAGGGATTATACCTTTGTTTATTTATTTATTTTTATACCTTTCATGAACATGAAATTATAACTTTGGTCCGATGTTTGTAAATATGAGAAGAAGAAGAGATAGACCCATCAATAAGTATACCGAAATGATCAGGATGACAAGATACGTTGATTTAGCCATGTCCGTCTGTCTGTCTGTCTGTTTGAACGCAAACTAGTCCCTCAGTTTTTGAGATATTTGGCTGAAATTTGGTATGCGGCCACCATTTTCCAATATAGGAATCATTTGTCGGAACCAGCAAGATCGGACCGATATTACATATAGCTCCCATACAACCGATTATTCCGATAAACGGATTTTGGGCTATACCTCCTGTAATTAAACACATAGGAACGTGAAATTTTGGAAGCATCGCTATTTTTAAATGTGAAATATCGATGTTGAAAATCATCGAGATTGGATAAATATTTCACATAGCCCCCATACAATCGATTGTTCTGATAAACGGATTTTGGTAGATAACTCCTGTAGTTAAATATAGGTAGGAACGTGAAATTTTGGAAGTGTCGCTATTTTTATATTTGAAATATCGATGTTGAAAATCATTGAGATGGGATAAATATTTCACATAAAAAAAAAAAAAACGAATGGCGGCGAAATACCAACAGGTTATCATAACCTCTAACGAGATTTTTAGCCGAGCTTCTCTTTCCAACTTGTGGTGTGTTGCTTTTGAGTTTTCCTACAAGTTGGCGGGACCTACAGTTTTTTGCCGACTCCGAACGGCACTTGCAAAGCAAATGAATTTTTTGTTGAGAAGCTTCTCATGGCAGAAATACACCCGGAGAGTTTGCCAAACTACTGCCGAGGGGCGACCCCGTTTAGAAAAATTCTTTTTCTAAATAATTTTTGATGTTACTTTTATCGGGCATCGAACCGCCACGACTTGGAGTAGAAGGCCGAACACTTAACCCCTACACCACGGCTGCCGCCGCAAAATTACGAGATACGTTGATTTAGCCATGTCCGTCTGTCTGTCTGTCTGTTTGAACGCCAACTAGTCCCTCAGTTTTAGAGATATTTGGCTGAAATTTGGTATGCGGCCACCATTTTCCAATATAGGAATCATATGTCGGAACCAGCAAGATCGGACCGATATTACACATAGCTCCCATACAATCGATTATTCCGATAAGCGGATTTTGGCCTTTAAGTCCTGTAATTAAACACGCAGGAACGTGAAATTTTGGAAGCATCGCTATTTTCAAATGTGAAATATCGATGTTGAAAATCATCGAGATGGGATAAATATTTCACATAGCCCCCATACAATCGATTGTTCCGATAAACGGATTTTGGTAGATAACTCCTGTAATTATATCGGTAGGAACGTAACTGTAACTATTTTAGAATGTGGAATGTCGATGTTAAAAATCAATGAGATTGGACCAATATAACACATTGCCCCCATATAATCGATAGTTCCGATAATTTCGGTATGAGCTAAAGTTAAATTCACACAGGCTGTACTGGGATCAAACAGTGAAAATCGTGTCGCTAAAGCCTGGTTTTCATTAGGTCAAATTTTGGCCAATTCTATCAGCTTAATCGAAATAAGCAACCAAATCTCGATAAAGTCGATGAAATTTGACACTATTTGACCTAATGAAAACTAGCCTTAATTCATGAAAGGTATTTAGCCTTCGGCAAGCCGAAGACAGCTTTCCTTACTTGTTTTTGTTGTTTTTCTCAAGGCTTGGATAAATTTGGTTCGCGTCTGCATTAGTAACAAAATTAAACTTTAGCAGGGTAATTTCCATGTTCCAGTCAAAATGTTTGTTATAAAAAAAATTGGACCCCCCTCCGAAAATATTTTCTGGATACGCACCTGTTAATGGGGGTGTACAACCCTAAACCCCTATTACTATTACTTAATCCATCCACATGAAATAGTATGGCAGCGTTATTCTCTTATGATATTTTTTTTTCGATATGGCAGTGCAAAACAATATACAGTGGTGGCCAACCCATTTGCAACCGATTATAAAGGCGAGTTTCAACCATTGTTAATCCCTACTATTTTGGCAACTTATTTTCTTCTTCTTACGAATTTGAGTGGAAGGCACTGGCTGAGTGACTCCAAATGAAATGGAATGAAGGAATAGTGGGAAACCCAATATTCCATTTTGTTTGATATCAACCTGAAATGTATTTGAGATGAAACCTCCAACGTCAATTCTCTTTTTAAAAACTTTACATTAATAGTTTTTCGATTTAGTGCATGTCTTCAACAACTACGATTAAGAGATCAACTTTTTTTTGCTAAATGCTTGAGGTACAACTAAATATAAAAATTATAGTACAAAACTCCGGAAGTTTCTACCTTCACAGTTTTGATACGTACGACCATTCTCTAAAAGTATTTTTTTCCAAACCGTGGTACATTATTGGAAATTTTAACCCTAATTATTTACCAAACGTTTGAGAATATATTTTTCTTTGCTTATGGGGAATATACTGTGCATGTGTATTTGTGCGTTTTTTGCGATCAGCTGTGAGTTGCGCTACTATTTGAGATATACTATGGTTTCAACCCTTCTGTCTCTCCTCCTGTCTTTCATATTACATTTTGCATAATTTTGTTTACAAAAACCACTCATGTTGTAATTAATGCCATTAAAGTGGCTTCTCAAAGCTTTACACAAAATTCATAAAAACTCTGTAAACTTAGGCCTAGATTTTGAACTTTTGACCTGGGCGCTCCAGAAAAAAACTTATTATGCAGTTTGTAGCACATTAAATTTTACTCTAACAAAGTGTAAATCTCAAGGAGCTCTGATAGCGCGTGGCCCGTTGACTGCTACGCATGAAAGTGTTTGAATTCTTAGAATATATTTACATATTTGTTTTTTATAATTTAATTTCAAAAATGGCCAAATCTGTAACAGAAATAAATCAAAAATTAAAAAGCTTCAGGAAAATTCAGCAAGATTTGAAACTTCTTGCCAGGGATCGGCAATATTTTATTTTTGAGTGAGGAGTGACGAAAAAATAAAAAAAAAGTTATTCATTATTTTAAAAATTTTGAATAAATGTTACCCTTATTTTTGAGGGATGAGTGACGAAAAAATAAGAAATAAATTTTTATTCATTATTCAAAAAAATTAGAGTGATGAGTGACCGGCTATTTTTATTTAAAAAAAATCAAAGTGGTGAATAACAATCGGTTCTTGAATAAAATAAATTTATATTCGTCACTCAAATTTTTTTGATTAAAAATAGCCGGTCACTCATCACTCAAAATTTTTAAAATAATGAATAATTTTTTTTTTTTTTGAATAATTTTTTATTCAAAATGGCCCAACCCTGCTTCTTGCATAGAGGTTTTAGACTTTTCTCGAGTACGCAGTTTGGTAGCTCGATGAATGTTACTAAAAGAAATTCGTTATTATTTTCTGAATCCGTAGGGAAAACATGCATTTTGTTGCCTTAAGGATCATTTACACGAGTCGATTTTGTAGTCGATTTTTGTCGTTCCACTGCTTTCTACCTTCAAATACAAGGTGTAGATCGATCGAATTGCTATTTACACGGTGGAACGACAAAAATCGACCAGAAAATTGCCCCGTGTAAATGAGCCTTTACTGCTTTACTAATACCCTTTGGATTTTTATTCATACAAAATTTTTTTTAATCGCGTATTTGAAATTTTTTTGGGTGTAGTAGCAAACTCTCTCATACCTCAACGCAATCGCACAGTTTGGCAGGGTGCGTTTGAGCTTCACTGATGTAGATACACATAAAACTAACAAACAAACTTTATGAAGATTCAGGGGCCTATTACCTTTCGCGAGACGCTTGAGTGGTTCGAGTCGTCTTATTTGGCGAGTCGCCTGGCTCGAATGATTATGGATAGCGAACATAGCAGTTCGCTTGAAACATTTTCTTGCCAGTTCTGAAAACAGAAAGCGGTGAACGTCAAATGTTGAAAAAAACACTTCAAATTAAACAAAATTGAAGTTTCCATTATTTTTTATTATTGTATTTTTTATTGAAAATATTGTAGGTAAGAGCCAGTAAGGTAAGAGAGGTAAGGCTGCATATGATGAATTTCATATCAAAGACTGAAAAATAGTACATTTTGAACCCGACCCCTCAGAATTTGATGGAATTTAGCATAGAGGCACATCTTACCTACCCAAACACAACCTCATTTTTAGAAATTACATTTTCGAAAAATTGTGGGCGTGGCAAGGTATCGAAATATTTGAAAATATGCGAAAAATGACCATAATAGGTACTTTAAAGTGTGATTACAATATTGTATATCAAATATCAAGGCAGATTTATACAGGTGGCTGCAGTAAAAATTAATACAGTGAAGTATAAAAACAAAACAGACGTGTTTTTAATTGCTCTTGAAAGTTTTCGTCATTTATTTTTTATAATGAATGATTCTTGTGGCAAATGTAATAAGCTGTTTTCACGCTCGGACTCTAACCTAGTTCCGTGTAATGGTTTTTGTAAAAAGATTCTGCATCGTGCCTGTTGCAATAATATTTCTGAGCATGAACTAAAGCAACTAAAAACTAATCGGAACCTCTTGTATATGTGTGACGAGTGTGTCGAATTGCCGCTTAAAATCGCTAAAGTCTTTGACGCGGCTCTAGTGGCTCATAAACGCGGGTTTGACCTTGTTACCAGTGCATTTGACAAGAAGTTCGCGAAATTATCAAATCAATTTGAAATTCTTAATAATTTTCTAATTAAAACTTTGCACTCGCCCAATAACAATAACATTAACAATAACAATAACAATTTAAATGTTGCTGAATCTGCAAACACAAATTCCAATTCCAACAACAGCCCATCCACTCTTTCTGTACCTCCCACCGTCCCCGCCTGTCCCCTACCATCACAGCTGCTGCATTCTAAACATCAGCACGGCCGAAAACCTAACAAAGAGGAATTAAGCAAATTACCGACGGCTCCAACATCTACTTTCACATCTACATCTACTTCTTCATCTACATCTACTGCTATTACTACTACTACCTCATCCACACCATCTGCATTTACACACTCTGAGATTTCGAATGCTGGTGCGCTCCCACCTACACCTACCTTTACATCGCCATCTACATCTACAGTTTCATATACATCCACACCAACTATAACTACTCTCTCAGCTACTTCAAATACTCTTGCGCTCCCAACTACAAATGCCAGTCGTGATATCAATAGTTCTATACACACCCAGCCCACTAACACTGCTGTTCTCTGTGCTGCCGGCGCTTTGACATATGTGGATGCCGCTGCAGGCGTTTCTAACGCTAAACCGACGAATAACAATGCTGCTGTTAGCAAATCACCTGTGCTTGTTGATAACCCAGCATATAAAAAACTAGGATCGGCTGTTTCTGCTGATAACCCAGCATATAAAAAACTAGGCTCGGCTGTTAGTGGTAAAAATAGTAACATGGATCTGGCTGTGTTTGTTCGTCGCAAGTGGATTCACATTTCGTCTTTCTTGCCCTCTGTTACGGAGACGGACATTGTTAATTACATTTCCAAGCATGCTAACATTGATCCTGCTAACTTAGCGTGTTTCAAGCTTATGAAAAAGGATGCTGATATGAACACTCTAGTTAGAGTTTCTTTCAAAGTTCGCGTATTGTCTAACGACTATCCTAAACTTTTCAATCCCGAACTGTGGCCGACCAATGTTACGGTTAAGCCTTTTCGTTTTTTTCCGAAGAGAGAGGGTTCACCGGGCTCCTAGTCTAGCTAAGTGCTCTAAAAAATTAAACATCTACTTTGAAAATGCCTCTGGCCTGCGAACAAAATCAAACATGCTCTACAATATGAGCTCGCATGGCGATTACGATGTTTTCGTTATTGTTGAAACATGGCTTAACACTGACTTCCATGATGGTGAATTCTTTGATCAAAACCTCTATAACGTATATCGAAATGATCGGGATAATTCTAAAACGGGGCTGTCGAGAGGTGGAGGAGTGCTAATCGCTGTGCGTCGTCATCTTAATTCATCGCTTGTTGATCTCTGTGAAAACGATTCACTGTTGGACCAACTCTGTGTATCTGTACATAGCATCTCTAAAATTTTCATCTGTGCTTCCTACATACCGCCATCTAGTAATGACTCTCTCTATGCATCGCATGTCAATAACATTGTAGAATTAGTACATAATCATGAAGGTAGTAATTTCTGTATTCTTGGTGATTTTAATTTACCTAATGTGGAATGGTCTTGTGTGAATAATAGCCTTTCTCTTATTCCTAGTAATGTTAGTAGTAATTCTGAGATGTGTCTTATTGACAATCTGTTAAGTCTTAATCTATCCCAGGTAAATGGATTTACCAATCAATTAGGTAGAACCCTCGACCTCGTTTTTGTTAGTGATAATTTTAATCATACTTTGCAAGAATGTGTTGATCCTCTGTCTTGCGTTGGATTACACCATATTCCGCTTACTATTGGTATTGAGTTTTACACTTTTCATAGTATCGGGTCTGATAATGAAGCTTCTAGTTTTTCGTTCAAACGTGGTAATTTTGATATTATCGCTCAAGAGGTCTCTTCTATTGATTGGGAAGCCCTTTTTCTGGGATGCGATCTCACTGAGGGTTTCAATATGTTTAGAAATCTTATGAAACAAATCTGTATAAATAATATACCTCTAAGGAAAAAGCACTGCTATAAAGTTCCATGGTATAATCTAAAGCTAAAACGGCTAAAGAATCTGAAAAATCGGTTTTTTAAAAGGTATAAGGCCACGATGTCCATGACACATAAGGTCAAGTACCTTCGATATTCCTCTCAATTCAAAGCGTTAAGCAAGAGACTTCACTCAAGGTATGTTCGCACTTTTGAATCTAATATTAAAGAAAACCCGAAGACTTTTTGGACCTATGTAAAGTCTAAAAAAACTTGTTCGAGTATTCCTACTTCGGTATTTTATAACGGAGAACATGCATCTTCACCTTCTGAGGTGGCTAATCTTTTTGCGGACTTCTTCCGCTCCAATTTCGTTAAGCAGTCGGATATCCCTACAGGCTTCCATTTGAAAGATGGCTCGGCTATCAATTTTGGATCGCTGACTCTTTGTCTGGATGACGTTATCGATGGAATACGGAGTATAAAAACATCTACTCAAACAGATATTGACGGCTTATCGTCTTATCTACTCAAAAATTGTTTGGCATTGGCAACTCCACTCCTCTTAATTTTCAACAAATCACTCGAGCAGGGTGAGTTTATCGATGCCTGGAAGGTTACTTTCATAAGCCCAGTTTTTAAGAGTGGTAGTAAAAACAATGTGGCCAACTATAGGCCCATTGCCAAGCTTTCAACAATCTCGAAGCTATTAGAATACATTGTTAAACAGAAAATGTATTTTGCCGTTAGGCGCATTATTAGTGACAATCAGCATGGCTTCATGTCTGGTAGATCCACCGTAACAAACTTACTGGTTTTTTCTGAATTTTGCCAATCAGCATTCAATAACCGCCTTCAAGTCGATACGGTTTACACAGACTTCTCAAAGGCATTCGACAAAGTCAGCCATTCGATCTTGCTTTCTAAACTAGCCAGCACTGGCTTTCACTCGATATTTTTATCTTGGATTAGTTCATATCTCGATCAACGGAACTGTGTAGTTGTCATTGATAACGCGCAATCCAACTCCTTTGTTGCCACTTCCGGGGTGCCACAAGGGAGCATTCTTGGGCCTTTGTTGTTTGTAATTTTCATAAACGACATCTCAACTTGTTTTCAACATGCTAACTTTCTGTTGTACGCTGATGACTTAAAGGTTTTCTCTACAATTTCAAAGTCTTCCGACTCAGTTAAGATTCAGTCTGATCTAAACAATGTTGCTGCCTGGTGTAATGCGAACAGCCTTCCGCTGAATATTGGAAAGTGCTTCCAAGTTACCTTTTCAAAGTTGCGGGGTTCCACTCCCACTTTTTATACCATTGACGGTTCCCGCCTTTCTACTCTTAACGAGATAAAAGACTTAGGTGTAGTCTTTGATTCAAAATTCTTATTCACTACCCATCTAAACTCTGTCATTGTTAAGTCATATTCAGTATTAGCTTTTATCAGACGTTTTAGCTCCGATTTTACTGATCCATACACTCTTAAAGTATTGTTCACTTCGCTCGTTCGTTCTAAGCTTGAATATGCTTGCTTTATATGGAGGCCGTATCATGAATGCCATATTAAGAGGCTTGAACGAGTACAAAAAATTTTTGTTCGTTTCGCATTACGGTCTCTTAGGTTTACTGAACCGATCCCTACCTATACTGCCAGATGTGCACTCATAAACCTTCAATCGCTTCAATGCAGGAGAACCATTCTTTCGTTGTCGTTTGTCTTTGACATTATTAGCGGTACAATTGACGCACCGTGTCTCCTGGAAATTATCCGGTTCCACATCCCACAAAGAGTTCTTCGTAACAGCAATATATTTTACACGGACTGTGTTCGGACCCTTTATGCCTCTAACGCTCCCATCTTAAGGGCAATGACTGAATTCAATACTATTTCCAATTCTTTAGACATTGATTTCTCTTTGCCCAAATCAATTTTTAAATCGCTACTTAATAATATACTACGATGAATGTGTATTCTTTATTACATTATTTTTAAGTTTTGTTAAGTTTATCTTTAATAAAATTTGTATTTCTAGTCTGTAAGGTTTTGTTACCATTGACTGTGTAATTGAAATAAATAAATAAATGGCTTTACCGATTTCAAAGATCTTCATACCATTAGAAAGGTATTGAAATAAGCTTTCAAAAAAATACACTGTAAATTTTTTAGTACACTGAAAAAAAAAATGTTTTCCAAAATATGTTTTCCAAATAAACTGAAAAAACACTTCAAAGATCAAGCGATTTTGAAAAATAAAATTTTATTTTAGAAAGATCTATTCAATATGTATAACATATCTGAAAACTAAAATGTGGTTTTTTTTTTTTAATTTATTTAAGTAAATGCATCTCTTGGTTACTTTCTCATATTTTGATATCACGCGTAAACTAATCAGCCGATTTCAAAAATTGTTATACCGTTAGAAAGGTATTAAAATCACGTTTTGAAAACATATACTGTAAAGATTCTATATTACACTGAAACAAATTTGATATTATTGTGTGACAAAAAAAGGTACCAAGCTATACTTTGGAAGTTATAAAGATACAGATACTATGACTAAGTATTCTAATAGATTCGAAAAAGAATCGTATTTCATATACAACTTTGCGCAGCTCATACTGCTGACGGTTAAAGTGTCATAGCCACCTAAACTGCGTTGCGGACTTAGCAATTTTCTTCTAGTTTCGAAGTATTAAGAAAAAACCTTTAAGGATAAATTAAAGATGAATGTAGTGAGTTCTTAAAAACCAACACAAAAATAAGATAAGAAAAGCTGTTTGTAAGTAATCGTTACATATGTCTGTTGGGGACGTTACGTTGCGGACGTTATATCACTAGTAAAAA
Organism: Campiglossa producta; assembly: GCA_964058755.1. NCBI lineage: Eukaryota > Metazoa > Arthropoda > Insecta > Diptera > Tephritidae > Campiglossa > Campiglossa producta. The sequence goes on along the minus strand of CAXKVI010000005.1, from coordinate 48,995,942 downwards.
ACCAAATTTTTTCCATACAAAAAAAATGTTGGTGACTTTTTCTGGGAAACACCCATATATTAAATAGACCTTTCTAAAATTTTTTTTTTTTTTCAAATCGCTTGGTCTTTGAAGTGTTTCCCAGTTTGAAAAAAAAAAATGGAAAAAAAACTAAAAGATTTTTTTTTCAGTGTAATATAGAATCTTTACAGTATATGTTTTCAAAAGGTGATTTTAATACCTTTCTAACGGTATACAAATTTTTGAAATCGGTTGATTAGTTTACGCGTGATATCAAAATATAGAAAGTAACCAAGAGATGCATTTACTTAAATAAATTAAAAAAAAAAAGAAAAAAACCGCATTTTAGTTTTCAGATATGTTGTTATATATATATTGAATAGACCTTTCTAAAATAAAATTTTATTTTTCAAAATCGCTTGATCTTTGAAGTGTTTTTTCAGTTTATTTGGAGAACATATTTTGGAAAACATTTTTTTTCAGTGTAAGGTAAGTGTCCCTAATTTCGTGGTACTAAGAAATTTTCTGACTTTCTACCTCTCTTGCGTTAACAGATGAAGGAAAACTAAAAAAGTAAATTTTTCCAATTGAGTTGATCAATTAAGATAACTTTCCCCTTACCTTTAAACAAAACTAACAAATGTTTTATTTTATATAAATAAAAATGTGTGAGTACCTGAAATGTACCTAATTTCGTGGGAAAAATTTTCTGATGTACCTAACTTCGTGGTAAAGCGTCTCTAATTTGGTGGTATTTGGTAAAACTCTAATTTTATGAAAAATAATTATTATTTTAAACGCAAATTTCTAAAGATACACAAATTTATTTATTAAAAATTATATTCAGAAATTTTAAATTTAAAACCATTTTTTATTGTTATTGTATTTATGAAAAGAAAGCGTTTTAAGACCAAAATAAATAAGTAAGAAAAAAAATTACTTAGTTTTATGTACGTACTTTCCCTCGTGAAGGGTGGACACCTTGCCGCGGTACGAGCGCTTAAGTCGATAGCCACAGGGCTACGCTGCCCTTGTGATCATACCGCTGATCATTGGCTGACAAAGCCAAGTTATTGGGCACAGTTCTGGATAGGAAACTAACCTGGAAGGAGAATTTTCTTCAGCGCCAGAACAAAGCGTGTATTGCACTCTACACGTGCAAAAGAGCCATTGGAAAGAAATGGGGGCTCAGCCCCAAAATATGCAAATGGATCTACACTGCAATCATTCGACCAATCATGCTCTATGGAGTTGTGGTATGGTGGCCTGCGCTGAGAAAGGCAACAAACCTTAATCTGCTAGGTAAAGTACACAGATCTTCTCTAATGGGTGTGGCTGCAGTATTGCGGGGATGGTTTCAATTGACTTACTTAGCTTCCATGTTGCTGAATATTTGACTGTTAATTTTAATTGTTGAATTGTGGTACATTACAACATGCGTTCCGTTTATCTCTTGCGATGTCGTGTTGATTTCTAATTTTCCATTGAAATGGTTAAGCAATATTACTCCTGATCTTATTTCTTCTAACGTAGGGACTTGGTGGCCATTGGTTGTCGAGCATGTTGAATTTACCCTCGTGAAGGGTGGATACCTTGCCGCGGTACGGGGGCTTAAGTCGATAGCCACAGGGCTACGCTGCCCTTGTGATCATAGCTCCGTACGGCACTTCATCACGAGAGCAGCCTAGCCTCTCTGGCGCGACGACAAAGATCTTCCCCCTCCCAATCCAGGGTGTTATGCGAAACCGTGCCCATTGGACTTTTGCAGCCGGGAGGCAAATCGTGGCTGTATTTGAACGGAGCCTCTCTGATACCGGGTCGCCTCAGAGAGTAAGCATGGCCTTACCGCGGTACGGGGATCGCCGCGGCGGACGACACATTTTGCCCTACTCTTCCCTTGACCCTAAGCTGGCCTTGTCCGGCGATGGGTCGTACGAATAAGATGAACTCAAATAACGTAAATGAAAACGAAAAACCTAAAAAACAAACAACGCCAAATTTCACTCCTCAGCAAAGGAGAGCTATGGAGGAGCAGGCGAGAAAGCAACAACAACGCCGGAGGACAACCTCCGTTCCACAATCAAGGGGGGGATCGACAGCGATGGCAACTACGATGGGGGTGTAAAGTAGGTCGCCTCCCAGTTGGTGCACCCTGGGTAACGCTAAATGACCTACATAGCCTGCACGGCTAGTTTAGTTTCTTGTATTGCCGGATCTACGAGAACGGTACCAGTACTTGTGCTGTACCCATCGTGCCGAAACGACCCGGGCCGTTTTCTTATATCGACCCGGCCAAGAGCAATACACTCGAGGTGACCCTGTCTGACACTTAGGCAGGGCTACACCTCGTTACAACAACAACAACAACGAGTCGGTCAACCAACCCTCTATCGACTAAGATTGACTTGATGGGAGCTAGCACCAGTGCGGTTGCCAACGCAACTAAGCGGACAACGGCGGATGCTAAACTCCCATCAACCGCTGATATGAAAACCAGCATCTTTACGTCTGTGGCAGCGGTCTCACGACCTGGCCTCAGAGTTTCGAAGGAGAAGGAAGCTGCAACTGAGATTTCGGCAAGGACAGCGACCGCGATGGCAACTACGGGTCCGCACTCCCAGGAGACATCTCCCCGCCGCTTCACATACCACGAGAAAAGATTGGCTGCAAAGATCCTGAAGAGGTATGAGGGGTACCGCAGGAATCGCTGTCGCCGAATTCCAGTAAATCGGTAGAGCTAGCGAAAGCTGTGATACCGGATTTCCAAAATTCTTACATGCCAAAGAGGTTAAAAGTTAACCCTTTCAAGCGCCAGAGATCGGACCTAGAGTTAAATCCCCCTCCCAAGCGGCATCAGAATACCCCTGGAGCGGGCAAACTAAGCTTTGCTGAGGTAACCAAGGACAGGATCCTTATAGGCGTCCTTGACCGAGGCAATGACCGTCTGGCCATCCCTAAGGACCGGTGGCGTTACGTGCGAAATGAACTCGGCAATATTCTTATCAATGTTGCTCCAGAGATTCCGGGTAGTTCGGCGCGAGTAACGGATGCGGGTTGGCACCAGGGTCAGATTAAATTACTCGCATGCGAGGATGCAAAAACCGTAGCACTGTACAAGGCAGCAGCTGCTAAGCTGGGTGAAGTCTACAAGGGCGCAAAGATAGAGGTCGTCGACTGGAAGGACATTCCAGCTCGTCCAAGGGCAAGGGCGTGGATTCCGGCCATCCCTGACGAACCCGAGAGAATTCTAGGGATGCTACGGCTAATGAATCCGTCCCTGCCAACGCATGACTGGAGTGTCAATCTGGTCGGGGATGCGGTAGGGCCCGACAGACAGGTGGTGTTCACCATGAATAAAGAGTCAATCGAGCCCCTCAAAAGGTGCAATGGCCTAGTACACTACAGCGTAGGCCAGATCGTTATCCACGTATATCGTGGTGATGCTCAGCGCGCTGCCTTCTCGGCTGCTCCGGGGGAACCGGAAAACGAATTACCAGAAGAGGAAGCGGAGGATTCCGATGCGGAAAGCATGTTATCCGCCACGTCCCTTGGCGATAGTGCTGTGAACAACTCGGAGATGGAGGACAGCCTACAGGACGAGGAAGCCCTCGACGTCACGGTGGTAGCACCCAACGCTGAGCGATTAACATCTAACGCTACAGACAGCAAGACTCCTGCAACGCCATATCGGGCAGTTAATCGGAACAACTCGTCGTTGATAGGCAACCTCCGGGATGGGGCAAACCTCGACGATATGGGGACGGCAGGGAAGTCTGTGCGCTCTCATGTTGGTGGTGCTTCAGATTAATCTGCACAAATATAAAGTAGCTTCGGCTGCTTTAAGTAGTCGTCTTTCTAAAGGCGACGTGTATGTGGTCCTCATCCAAGAACCCTGGGTCAATAGCTCGAGAATCTGCGGATTGGGGACTAAGGGCTTCAAGCTCATTCGAGCCAGCGAGGAGAGCAAAGTCAGAACGTGTATTTTGGTCAAGTCTGAGTTGAACTCCTTTCTCCTACCTAACTACACCAATGGTGATATTACCGCTATCAGTCTAACGGTCGACAGCACCCGCCTGACGGTGGCGTCGGTCTATATGCCCTACGACGCCGAAGAACCCCCACCACAAACCGAGGTGAAAGACCTGGTGTCAAATTTCTGCACGGGTAATCTTATTATTGGAGCGGATCAATGCCAGGGGCGAGTCTCTGGTGATTTGCAACGTGGGTAATGAGCCTACTTTTATCACTAAGACCCGCAGGGAGGTCATAGACCTCACTATCTGTAGTGAAGGCGCTTATGAGTGGGTCAGAAAATGGCGGGTTCTGGAAGAACATTCTTTCTCCGACCACCGTTACATAGAAATGGTTTTAGACTTTATTGTAGAACAACCAATCATGAAGCGCAATCCACGTAACACTGATTGGCAGTTACACAATGAAATATTAGACAGAGACCTACCAGTACTGCCCTCACAAGCCCCCTCAACAGTAGAGGAGCTGGAGGATCTTGTTACTACATTTACATCGGCGCTCTCAAATGCTCTAGGACAGGCTTGTCCAGTGCCAAAACCACGCGGTAAACACAGGCCACATTGGTGGTCCTACGATTTGGACTCGCTCCGAATATCATGCCGGAAACAGTTTAACAAGGCCAAGAGCTTCGGCTCTGAGCCTCATTGGCACGAATATAAAGCTAAACTAAGGGCCTACAAAAAAGCTCTGAGACAGGCGAAGAAAACCTCGTAGAGAAATTTCTGCACTGGCTATTTGCGAAAACCTGACGGATCCTGGACCAGCATGGAAGAGGAAACCCTTGAGCTGCTCTTGAATACACATTTTCCGGGGAATCTGCGTGATGCACCACTAGCACCTGCAACAAACCTGGCAGTAAATATACCCATCACTGAGGAAAGAGTAAGGTGGGCAGTTAAGAGCTTTGAACCGTATAAGGCTGCCGGGCCGGACGGGATTATCCCCGCGCAACTTATAAACACGTTGGAGACATCAGCGAAATGGCTGGTATTTCTCTTCACAGCCTGCCTGGCTCTCAACCACATTCCGGGCTCCTGGAGAAGCGCCACGGTAGTGTTTATCCCTAAGGCTGGGAAGGCATCCCACTACGAGCCAAAAGACTACAGACCGATCAGTCTCTCGTCCTTTGTACTAAAAACCTTTGAGAGGATACTAAGCGACTACCTCTTAACGACTATTGATAGCAACCTTATCTCTAGCTATCAGCATGCATACACCAAGAGTAAATCAACAGAAACCGCTCTGCACAGCCTAGTGTCTGTCATTGAGAAATCGCTGTGTGAAAAGGACTACTGTCTCGTGGCCCTCCTAGACATTGAGGGGGCTTTCAACAATATAAGCCCGGAGGCTATCAACTCCGCTCTAACTAATCTGGGCGTAGATAGACCTCTAACTGATTTAATTGACCAACTTTTAAGGGGAAGGAAAATAGCATCCTCACTTGGTACGGTTGAGTTATCACGTTATGTCACAAGGGGAACACCCCAGGATGGTGTTCTTTCCCCGCTTTTATGGCACCTCACAGTCAACTCGTTGCTACGTGACACAAGCTGGGGGGGCGGGAAGATAGTGGCATACGCAGACGATTTAGCTATTGCATTCAGAGGCAAGTTCCCACAAACTCTGTGTGACCTGATGCAAGTAGCACTGCGAGAAGTTTCGACGTGGTCCTCTCGCTGCGGACTTAGTATCAACCCAGGGAAGGTGGAACTTGTCCTCTTCACCAACCGGTACAAAATACCGCCACTAAGCCTACCAGAACTAGATGGCACGCGCCTGGGCTTGTCGGATAAGGCCAAGTTTCTAGGCATAATTCTGGACAGGAAATTGAATTGGAAGGAGAATGTTCTTCAGCGCCAGAAGAAAGCTTGCATCGCTCTTTACACATGCAAAAGAGCCATTGGCAAAAAATGGGGGCTCAGCCCTAGAGTATGCAGTTGGATCTACACGGCCATCATTCGCCCAATCATGCTTTATGGAGTCGTCGTATGGTGGCCTGCGCTGAGCAAGGCAACATACCTGAATCTGTTGCGGAAAGTCCGTAGATCCAATATGATCTGTATAAGCGGTGCGCTAAGGACAACGCCCAACGAAGCCCTCCAGGCCATTCTGGGCATTTTGCCACTTGATCTGGAAGGGTTTCGGTCAGCGGCGGCATCAGCTCTGCGCCTAAGAGAAACCTCCAGTTGGGATGTGGGTACTATTGGACACTCCAGTATTCTGGAATCTTACAGCTTTCTCCCTCTAAGCACAGATCGTTATGCGACTACTACAGTCGGGGATAGCTGTTTCAAAATAAACATTCCCAGCAGAGAAGACTGGGAGAGGACGGATTTGTGTCCCGAAACAAATGGTGGCACTTCCATATACACCGACGGCTCGAAGTTGGACGGCAGAGTTGGAGGAGGAGTTTATTCAAGGGATTTGGACCTTGAGCTCTCCTTCAGTCTACCTGATCATTGTAGCGTCTTCCAGGCGGAAGTCTCGGCAATCCTGGACGCCGCGGCCTGGTTAAGCAAACGTGTTATCGGAGAAGATATCGCTATTTTCAGCGATAGCCAAGCGGCCATCAAATCCCTTGGCTCATACACGTTCAACTCTGAACTGACGCTCAGCTGTCGTCGCTCTCTTCAGGAGATGGCCCAACAGAACCGCGTAAACCTCATATGGGTCCCGGGACATAGGGACATTGAGGGAAACTGTAAGGCAGACGAGCTTGCCAGGCAGGGCACGACCAAGCAGGTTCTTCAGGATAAAGAGCGCTTAGGTATGCCGTTTGCCACATGCAAACTAATGCTGAAGGAGCACACACTCCGTCAAGCCAACGAAAGATGGCTGCAATCCCCAGGGTGTCGCATATCGAAACAAACCTGGCCAAAATGGGATCTTAAAAGGTCTAGACGCATTTATGCCCTAACTAGGAGGGAAATCTGCATATTGATAGGGGTATTAACCGGTCACTGCCTCATTGGTAGGCATGCAGAAAGGCTAGGGTGCCCTACCGACGATGCTGCAGGAGTTGCAAAGATGATGAGGAGGATGAAACAGTGGAGCACCTCATCTGCAACTGTCCGGCTTTAAGCGGCGCGAGAACGCGCTTTTTGGGAGTTCCGTTCCTGGATAGCCTAAGCCAGATCGCGGAACTGGACATAAAGGACTTGATGGGCTTCATAAAGTCATCTAAGTGGTTCGAGGAGGAGTAACAGTGTCGGTTTAGGAGTGTCAGTCCCGGGATTCTGCTATGTGGAAAATCCCAACAACTCAGGGATTTTCCATATGGCGGGGTCCCGGGACTGACTTTCCTTGTGTTGGTGGTATCACAACGGGCCTTTCAAAACTGGCCTAAGTGTGCCTCTGCGGCAGCCACTTGAACCTAACCTATGTTGAATTTAGGCTATTAATAATCCTAGCTATGCATAAATCTGTATCTAAATCTACCAAATTTGTATAAGCGGTGCGTTAAGAACAACGCCCAATGAAGCACTCCAGGCCATTCTTGGCATTTTACCACTAGATCTGGAAGGGCAACGGGTAGCAGCAGCATCGGCTCTGCGTCTAAGGGAAACGTCCGGCTGGGGTGCAAGCACTACTGGACACGCCTGTATTTTGGGATCCTATAGCTTTCTTCCGCTGAGCACAGATCGTTGTGCGACCACAACCGTCGGAGATAGCGGTTTTAAAATCAACATTCCCAGCAGGGAAGAATGGGAGAGCACGGATCGGAGTCCCGCCACTCATGGCGGCACTTCCATTTATACTGATGGCTCGAAGTTAGACGGCAGAGTTGGAGGAGGGGTTTATTCAAAGGATCTGAACCTTGAGCTCTCCTTCAGACTACCTGATCACTGCAGTGTCTTCCAGGCTGAAGTTTCAGCAATCATGGACGCCGCCGCTTGGATAGGCCAACACACTATCGGACAGGACATTTTTATATTCAGCGGCAGCCAGGCGGCCATCAAATCCCTTGGCTCTTATTCGTTCAACTCTGAACTGATTAATACTGGCCTAGGTGTGCCTCTGCGGCAGCCACTTGAACCTAACCTAACCTGTACGTACTTTTCAAAAACTTTTTATTTATATTTTTTTTGTTTTAATTTTAATTTTTCTGGTTTTTTTCTGTTTTTTTTTTCTAATTTTTATTAATTTTTTTGTAATTTCATTAAGCTTAAATACTTAAGTAACATTAAATAAAAAGGTTAAAAAAAAAACAATAAAAAATGTATTTAACTGATATAACTTGTTACTTTTCTCAAAATTACTTTTATTTATTATTAATTTTTTTTTAATTTTTAATTTTTTTATTTTTTTTGGTTTTCAAGTGCTTTTTATTTTTAAACTAAATAAAATAACATTAAATGAAAAAGTTTTAAAACAGAAATAAACAATAAAAAAATTAATTCAATTGATGTAACTTTTCTAAAAATTATTTTTTTGGTATTTTTGAAACTTTTTTGTCTTTTTTAAATTTTTGATTGTTTTTTATTTAAATTTTTTTGTTATTATCAATATTCATTCAAAACAAAAGCAAAAAAGTATAAATCTTGACACATTTTTTTAATTAAATGAAAAATTATTGAATAAACAAAAGTTCTATATGGCCATTATTTCGTTAAAATGTTGTGCTCCGCAGAGGTTTTCGATTAAAATATTGACGAATAAAAGTGTACCACGAAATTACGTTAAAATCTTCCTCAGGGGTTTATTTAATAATTAAAATACTTAAAATAATAGGGTATCTTATGTAATGTGAAAGAAAATAAGGAAAACATAAAGTATTATATTACCTAATTTCTTGATTTAGAAATATTAAATAAAATGTAAATAAAAAATTATTGAAATGAGTTTTGCAGTAAGAAAAACGTTTAAAAAATGTTCACTAAAACCAAAAAAATTATCATCATAAAAAAAATTGAAAGATACAATTTTTACAGGCTTAACAAAATATACTGGACTCCTTAACCATTTCCTTAAGAGGCATCCCTACAACAGGCTTATTTTCTGAGCTTCCAAATTTATAGTGCTTGTCATTTAATAGGTTTAATTTTGAAAAATTAATAATATATCCATTATTATACCCTAAAAGTTTATCTTTATTGTGAAATTTTCAGTCTAAAAAAAACTCCCCCAATTCCTTGTTTGAAAGAAAAATCGAAATACCACGTAATAATGTACTACCACCAAATTAGGGACACTCACCTTACTAAAAAATTTGTACAGTGTATTTTTTTGAAAGCTTATTTCAATACCTTTCTAATGGTATGAAGATCTTTGAAATCGGTAAATCATGTATTATTGAAGGCATTCTCACGTATAATTGACATGAAACGTAAAATGAACATGGCCATCATGTTTTATTGAAGGCATTCTCACGTATAATTAACATGAAATGTAAAATTAATATGGCCATCATGTATTATTGAAGGCATTCTCACGTATAATTGACATGAAACGTAAAATGAACATGACCATCATGTATTATTGAAGGTATTCTCATGTATAATTGACATGAAACGTAAAATGAACATGACCACCATGTGTTATTGAAGGCATTCTCACGTATAATTGACATGAAGTGTAAAATGAACATGGCCATCATGTATTATTGAAGGCATTCTTATGTATAATTGACATGAAATGTATGCACCTACAGGAAAAACGTAAAATGAACATGACCATCATGTATATGTACATTGAATCTTTATTCTAAAACTTTTTATTTTAAATGAGGATCATATCAAAATGATATTATTTTAAATCAATTTACTAACCTTTTTTAAATAAATACTAATATACATTTGACAGGGTGACAAACTTAACATTTTTAGAAGCACATAAAATTACTTTCTAGACAAATTTTTTTTATGCATTTCACACACAGGAACTAAATGTTCTTATATCCTATTAGTTGCTCCTTCGTAAATGTAATACAGATAAAGCAGCAATTCCTTTCGCGCTGCTGTTTTTACTTCACTTTTAGAATTGCTTTTTATCTTAATTATTTTTGTTTATATATGTAAATTCCCAGCACGCCCGAACTTGAGGGTCAACTGTAACGCGGTTCATTTCATTTTATAATGAAACAATTACGTATACAAATGCTAGTATATTTTCATATCATTTTTACATGAAGCAGGTTTTCGAAATGTGTTTTCGAAATGTGAATATGATAAATGTTAACTTATGCCATTTTAACATGAAAATGTTATACAAATGTGAGATTAACAACGTTTTAAGGAGTTGTGCGGGGATAACCCCATCTGTTCCATTGTCCTTTCCTCCGTGATGGGAATATGTATAGTCATGTGTGTTGCAGGTGCTAAGGCTGCAACATGCGAGTTCTCTGGAAAATGTGTGTTCAAGAGCAGCTCCAGCGTTCCAAGTTCCGAGCTGGTCCAGGATCTGGCAGGTTTCCGCACATAGCTTATATGTAACTGTTTGAGTCGCGATGTATAGTCGACATTTTCGAGCTCAGTACAAAAATTTCTTTAAAGTTCTCTTCGCCTACCTCAGAGCCTTGTAGTTTATCTTTACGAGTATATCCGAACCTTTGGGTCTCCTTGCCAATGCTCTTGGCCTTATTAAATTGTTAAAGTCTAGGTCGTAGGACCGCCAGTGTGGCCCATATCTGGGAGGCATACCAAAATGACCACAAAATGACCCCAATATATTTCGAAAATGACCACAAAAAAACACCAAAATATCCCCGAAATCACCCCCAAAATGACCACAAAATAACACCAAAATATTCCCGAAACTACTCCAAAAACGGCCACAAAATAACTCCAAAATGATCCCAATATGACCACAAATGACCCCAAAATATCTCCAGAATGACCACAAAATTACCCCAAAATGACCCCAAAATATTCCCAAAATTACCACAAAATGACAACAAAATATTCTTAAAATGGCCACAAAATAAAACCAAAATATCCCCGAAATTAGTCCAAAATGACCACAAAATAACTCCAAAATGACCCCAAAATATTCCCAAAATGACACTAAAATATTCCAAAAATAACCACAAAATAACAACAAAATATCCTCGAAATTACCTAAAAATGACCCCAAAATATTCCCACAATGACACCAAAATATTCCCAAAATGACCACAAAATAACTCCAAAATGACACCAAAATATTCCCAAAATTACCAGAAAATATCCCCGAAATAAGTCCAAAATTACCACAAATACCTCCAAAATGATCTCAAGATATTCCCAAAATGACACAAAAATATTCCAAAAATTACCACAACATAACAACAAAATATCCTCGAAATTAGTCAAAAATTACGGTGCAGTGAAATAACGCCCGCCAAAAAAAGGAAATAGCTTTCAAAAGTAAATAGCCCCATGTGGAAATTTCAATCAAATCGTACATTTTGAATCGCATATATTTTCCAAACTACTCAGTTGAATTTTAAAAACAACCCTGGGCTACACCATGCCAAGTCCGGGTGTTTGCCAAAACTACCGCCACGGTCAAGTCCTTCTGCGTTGTACACCCTTCTGCGTAGGCGTCCTTCGGCCGCGCTTATAAAAAATAACCCTGGGCTACGCCACTCCAAGTCCGGGTGGTTGCCTGAACCGTGGCAACGTGCCACGGTACGCACTCTATGGGCGGGATCCATGGTATTTATGTGCAGAACACCTTTCTACGTTGGCGGGCTTCGGCCGCGTTTATGATAAATAACCCTGGGCTACGCCATGCCAACTCCGGGTGGTTGCCTGAACCGTGGCAACGTGCCACGGTATGCACTCTATGGGCGGGATCCATGGTATTTATGTGCAGAACACCTTTCTAAGTTGGCGGGCTTCGGCCGCGGTTATGATAAATAACCCTGGGCTACGCCATGCCAACTCCGGGTGGTTGCCTGAACCGTGGCAACGTGCCACGGTACGCACTCTATGGGCGGGATCCATGGTATTTATGTGCAGAACACCTTTCTAAGTTGGCGGGCTTCGGCCGCGCTTATGATAAATAACCCTGGGCTACGCCATGCCAACTCTGGGTGGTTGCCTGAACCGTGGCAACGTGCCACGGTATGCACTCTATGGGCGGGATCCATGGTATTTATGTGCAGAACACCTTTCTAAGTTGGCGGGCTTCGGCCGCGCTTATGATAAATAACCCTGGGCTACGCCATGCCAACTCCGGGTGGTTGCCTGAACCGTGGCAACGTGCCACGGTATGCACTCTATGGGCGGGATCCATGGTATTTATGTGCAGAACTCCTTTCTGAGTTGGGGGCCTTCGGCCGCGCTTATGATAAATAACCCTGGGCTAGGCCATGCCAAGTCCGGGTGGTTGCCAAAACTACTGCCACGGTGAAGTCCTTCTGCGTAGTACACCCTTCTGCGTAGGCGGCCTTCGGCCGCGCTTATAAAAAATAACCCTGGGCTACACCATGCCAAGTCCGGGTGTTTGCCAAAACTACCGCCACGGTCAAGTCCTTCTGCGTAGGCGGCCTTCGGTCGCGCTTATAAAAAATAACCCTGGGCTACGCCATGCCAAGTCCGGGTGTGTGCCAAAACTACCGCCACGGTGAAGTCTTTCGGTGTAGTACACCCTTCTGCGAAGGCGGGCTTCGGCCGCGCTTATGTTAAATAACCCTGGGCTCCGCCATGCCAACTCCGGGTGGTTGCCTGAACCGTGGCAACGTGCCACGGTATGCACTCTATGGGCGGGATCCATGGTATTTATGTGCAGAACTCCTTTCTGAGTTGGGGGCCTTCGGCTGCGCTTATGATAAATAACCCTGGGCTAGGCCATGCCAAGTCCGGGTGGTTGCCAAAACTACTGCCACGGTGAAGTCCTTCTGCGTAGTACACCCTTCTGCGTAGGCGGCCTTCGGCCGCGCTTATGGAAAATAACCTGGGCTACGCCATGCCAAGTCCAAGGGTGGTTGCCTGAACCGTGGCAACGTGCCACCGTACGCACTCTATGGGCGGGATCCATGGTATTTATGTGCAGAACTCCCTTCTGAGTTGGGGGCCTTTGGCCGCGCTTATGATAAATAACCCTGGGCTAGGCCATGCCAAGTCCGGGTGGTTGCCAAAACTACTGCCACGGTGAAGTCCTTCTGCGTAGTACACCCTTCTGCGTAGGCGGCCTTCGGTCGCTCTCAAAAAGAATAACCATGGGCTACGCAATTCCATGTTTCGGGTGAGTGGCATAAATTTATATTATTTATTTACTCGAGAACTTAAAATTTCCACACGACGTTATCTTCTTTTTGAAACAGAAATAACGCCGGCGGGCGTAATTTCTGTTTCAAAAGGAAATAACGCCCGTTATCAAAAAAAAAATAGCGCCCGAGGGCTTTATTTCTTTTTTGAAAAGGAAATAACGCCTGCGGGCACTGTTTCCTTTTGAAAAGGAAATAACGCCCGCGGGCTTTTTTTCACTGCCCCAAAAAATTACCATAAAATAACTCAAAAATGACCCCAAAATGACACCAAAATATTCCCAAAATGACCACAAAACAACTCCAAAATGACCCCAAAATGACCACAAAATAACAACAAAATATCCCCGAAATAAGTCCAAATGACCACAAATAAATACTACAGGTAAAACCGTTAATGACACTAATGACATTTTTAAGCAATTCTCATACTCATTTATTTTTTGCCACGATTTTTCTGTTTGTTTTTTTTTAATCAAATAAATTACAAATCAAAATAATTTCTTTTTATTTTTCTTCTATTTATGATAGTTGTTTGGCGACCTGTATTTTATAAATAATAAATGGTTTTTGCCGGCTCGAGGTCAGAAATTCAACTTAGAAAAATAAAAACAACAAGGTTTCTATTTGGTTTTTTCGATATATTTCGGCTACACTTCGGTAACCATCATCAGGAACTATAACAACAGAAAAAAACATTTATTTTATTAAAAAACATTTTTTTTAAAAAAGAAAAAAAAACTAATAAAAAATTAACAAAAGCATTATTGGCAATACATACATTTATTTTTACACGTCCGTTCTGTTCGACGCGGAGCTTTCTACTGTTTTTATTTCTACTGATTTGCTTCTTACAAGATGTCTAAATATACAAGCAACTCCTTCACTGTCTGCCTTGTAAATCATTCGTATGTTTGGGGGTGTGTTAATTATATGCAGCATTTCCAATGTGAGGCGCTTGCTGTAGTTTGATTCTTGCTGAAGAATTTTTACATTGTTAAAGTTGGGAGAGTGGCCGCTACTCGCACAGTGTGCCATAAGTGCTGTTTTATGAAAATTTGGCTGTGGGTATTGTTTAAAATTTGACTTATGTTGTGATACTCTTGTTTTTAATTTGGATTTGGTAGTTCCTACGTAAACGCGATTGCACGATTCATTTTCTTTGCCATTGCATGGAATTTCATAGACCACGTTGCATTTTTCCGTTTTCGGTATTTTTTCTTTGGTATTATTAAATATATTTTTAAGTGTATTTTTTGGTTTGTGGGCTATTTTACATGTATTTTTATCGTAGCAGTCGGACTTTGCTAATCGCTCTGACAGGTGGGGTACATATGTGACGGACTTGAAATATTTAGGTTTCTCTGCTACATTATGTTGATTGTCTGTACTTGTTTTTCTTATTAACATTTTTATAATGTTTTCGGGGAAGTCATTTTTCTTTAATAAACTAAATATTTCTTTTTTGGTTTCACCGTGGTAAGTATTGTCAGATATCTGCAGCATCCTTCGTATACAGCCTTTCGCTGTATTCAGTATCATAGACTTCGGGTGTTTTGAGTTGAAGTTGATGATTCGTCCTGATGCCATTGGTTTTTGATACCACTTTGTTTTTAATTGATTTCCCTGTTTTATTACTATGGAGTCTAAATATGCTAATCTTTGATCAGTTTCAAGCTCTATCGTAAATTTAATATTTTTATCAAATGAATTTAACGCATTCAGTGTTCTCTCTACCTCATTTTCTTGTATGATTGCGAACAAGTCATCAACATACTTGGTAAGTAATCTTGGTGCACGTGGAAGTTTTTTTATTGTTCGGTTTAACAACTCCTCCATAACTATATCCGCAATTACTGGGGATGTAGGCGATCCCATTGGCATTCCTTTAAGTTGAATATAAGTTTTATCATCAAATCTAAAATATCGGTTTTCTTCCACACAAAATCTTAATATTTCCATAAACAAATTTTTTGGTATTTTTGTGAATTCTTGTATTTCTGCCCATTTTTCTCTCACAACCTCAAGTGCTAACTGTATTGGTATGCTCGGAAATAGTGAAACCACGTCAAAAGAAATTAATTTTTCATCATCACATATTAAAGTGTTGTTTACTTTCTCTTTAAAATTGTATTTTTGATATTATAGATAGAGTTCGCCGATATGTTTTTTAAAATTTTCACAATATATTTGCATAGCCCGTGTGAGGGGGACCCGATGGCTGAGCATATCGGTCTTAATGGCATGCCTTCTTAGATTTGATGATAAAACTTATATTCAACTTAAAGGAATGCCAATGGGATCGCCTACATCCCCAGTAATTGCGGATATAGTTATGGAGGAGTTGTTAAACCGAACAATAAAAAAACTTCCACGTGCACCAAGATTACTTACCAAGTATGTTGATGACTTGTTCGCAATCATACAAGAAAATGAGGTAGAGAGAACACTGAATGCGTTAAATTCATTTGATAAAAATATTAAATTTACGATAGAGCTTGAAACTGATCAAAGATTAGCATATTTAGACTCCATAGTAATAAAACAGGGAAATCAATTAAAAACAAAGTGGTATCAAAAACCAATGGCATCAGGACGAATCATCAACTTCAACTCAAAACACCCGAAGTCTATGATAATGAATACAGCGAAAGGCTGTATACGAAGGATGCTGCAGATATCTGACAATACTTACCACGGTGAAACCAAAAAAGAAATATTTAGTTTATTAAAGAAAAATGACTTCCCCGAAAACATTATAAAAATGTTAATAAGAAAAACAAGTAAGGAAAGCTGTCTTCGGCTGTGCCGAAGGCTATATACCTTTCATGAATAAGCGTCACGATTTTCACTGTTCGATCCCCAGTACAGCCTGTTTCAATTTAACTATATTTACTATACACATTACACATCTTTGTTATAATTTAAAAAAACTTACAAAATAATAGGATCCGAGTTATCGGAACAATCGATTGTATGGAGGCTATATATTATACGTGTTCAATTGTACTGACTTACACTATACACATTACATATGTAGAAAGTACTAAAGGTGCAATATTTTACGTTCCTAACTTTTTAAACGCGGAAGTATTGGCCAAAAAACCTTATATCGGAACAACCGGTTGTATGGGGCTATATGTTATATTTACCCGATCTTCTTGATTTTCCTCTACACACTACATAAATTGAAAGTACTCAAGTTGCAAAATTTTATGTTCCTAACTTTTTAATTGCAGAAGTTTTGGTCAAAAAACCTTATATCTGAACAATCGGTTGTATGGGGGCTATATGTTACATTTGCCTGATCTTTTTGATTTTCACTATATACACTACATAAATATAAAGTACTCGAGTTGCAAAATTTTACGTTCCTAACTTTTTAATTGCAGAAGTTTTGGTCAAAAAACCTTATATCTGAACAATCGGTTGTATGGGGGCTATATGTTACATTTGCCCGATCTTGTTGATTTTTACTATATACACTACATAAATATAAAGTACTCGAGTTGCAAAATTTTACGTTCCTAACTTTTTAATTGCAGAAGTTTTGGCCAAAAAACCTTATATCTGAACAATCGGTTGTATGGGGCTATATGTTACATTTGCCCGATCTTGTTGATTTTCCTCTACACACTACAAAATAATAGGATCCGAGTTATCGGAACAATCGATTGTATGGAGGCTATATATTATACGTGTTCAATTGTACTGACTTACACTATACACATTACATATGTAGAAAGTACTAAAGGTGCAATATTTTACGTTCCTAACTTTTTAAACGCGGAAGTATTGGCCAAAAAACCTTATATCGGAACAACCGGTTGTATGGGGCTATATGTTATATTTACTCGATCTTGTTGATTTTCACTATATACACTACGTAAATAGAAAGTACTCGAGTTGCAATATTTTACGTTCCTAACTTTTTAAACGCGGAAGTATTGGCCAAAAAACCTTATATCGGAACAACCGGTTATATGGGGCTATATGTTATATTTACCCGATCTTATTGATTTTCCTCTACACACTACATAAATATAAAGTACTCGAGTTGCAAAATTTTACGTTCCTAACTTTTTAATTGCAGAAGTTTTGGTCAAAAAACCTTATATCTGAACAATCGGTTGTATGGGGGCTATATGTTACATTTGCCCGATCTTGTTGATTTTTACTATATACACTACATAAATATAAAGTACTCGAGTTGCAAAATTTTACGTTCCTAACTTTTTAATTGCAGAAGTTTTGGCCAAAAAACCTTATATCTGAACAATCGGTTGTATGGGGCTATATGTTACATTTGCCCGATCTTGTTGATTTTCACTATATATACTACGTAAATATAAAGTACTCGAGTTGCAAAATTTTACGTTCCTAACTTTTTAATTGCAGAAGTTGTGGTCAAAAAACCTTATATCTGAACAATCGGTTGTATGGGGGCTATATGTTACATTTGCCCGATCTTGTTGATTTTCACTATATACACTACGTAAATAGAAAGTACTCGAGTTGCAAAATTTTACGTTCCTAACTTTTTAATTGCAGAAGTTTTAGTCAAAAAACCTTATATCTGAACAATCGGTTGTATGGGGGCTATATGTTACATTTGCCCGATTTCGTTGATTTTCACTATATACACTACATAAATAGAAAGTACTCGAGTTGCAAAATTTTACGTTCCTAACTTTTTAATTGCGGAAGTTTTGGCCAAAAAACCTTATATCTGAACAATCGGTTGTATGGGGGCTATATGTTATACTGGTCCGATCTTGTCAGTTCCGACAAATGATTCCTATATTACAAAATGGTGGCCACATACAAAATTTCAGCCAGATATCTCAAAAATTGAGGGACTGGTTTGCGTTCAAACAGACAGACGGACAGACGGACATGGCTAAATCAACTCAGCTCGTCATCCTGATCATTTCGGTATACTTATTGATGGGTCCATCTCTTCTTCTTCTCATATTTACAAACATCGGACCAAAGTTATAATACCATTTCATGTTCATGAAAGGTATAACAAGTACAGACAATCAACATAATGTAGCAGAGAAACCTAAATATTTCAAGTCCGTCACATATGTACCCCACCTGTCAGAGCGATTAGCAAAGTCCGACTGCTACGATAAAAATACATGTAAAATAGCCCACAAACCAAAAAATACACTTAAAAATATATTTAATAATACCAAAGAAAAAATACCGAAAACGGAAAAATGCAACGTGGTCTATGAAATTCCATGCAATGGCAAAGAAAATGAATCGTGCAATCGCGTTTACGTAGGAACTACCAAATCCAAATTAAAAACAAGAGTATCACAACATAAGTCAAATTTTAAACAATACCCACAGTCAAATTTTCATAAAACAGCACTTATGGCACACTGTGCGAGTAGCGGCCACTCTCCCAACTTTAACAATGTAAAAATTCTTCAGCAAGAATCAAACTACAGCAAGCGCCTCACATTGGAAATGCTGCATATAATTAACACACCCCCAAACATACGAATGAACTACAAGGCAGACAGTGAAGGAGTTGCTTGTATATTTAGACATCTTGTAAGAAGCAAATCAGTAGAAATAAAAACAGTAGAAAGCTCCGCGTCGAACAGAACGGACGTGTAAAAATAAATGTATGTATTGCCAATAATGCTTTTGTTAATTTTTTATTAGTTTTTTTTTTCTTTTAAAAAAAATGTTTAAAATGTTTTTTAATAAAATAAATGTTTTTTTCTGTTGTTATAGTTCCTGATGATGGTTACCGAAGTGTAGCCGAAATATATCGAAAAAACCAAATAGAAACCTTGTTGTTTTTATTTTTCTAAGTTGAATTTCTGACCTCGAGCCGGCAAAAACCATTTATTATTTCTTCTATTTATTTTAAATTTTTTGATATATTATTTCTTTTTGACTTTTATACTGACACATTTTATATTGCTTAAAAACGAATTCGCCTTGGTTGTACCTATAGTTTATGTATGTATATCAGCGGTCACCAAAACTCTAATCACTGAAAAACGACTAGTTTAGTGTCCATCTGCTAACGTCGCATCGTTCAGTAGCTTGCAGGCAAGCAAAAAGACAAGAACGTATGCGCGTACATTTTTCGATTTTATGCGCTGCTATACCATGTCGCACAATGCCATACGATAAGTACTTTATGATGCCCAATGCTTTCGAGCAACTCCAATGCCTTTTATGCCACCCATATTTTTCAGGTACTAAACTAATTCCTCTAAAATGACATTTTGAGCTTTTCCATAAAAACATAAATGATCTAACCGAAAACTAAAGGGGAAGAATTATTTATAGAAGAAAATATTTTAGTTTTTTTTCCATGGATTTTGCCCACCATTTTAGCCAACCAACTTGTTCATTTCTGTCCAAATATGCAGACACAGGCATATTTGTTTGCATGAAATTCAAGAACAAGCAAAAGTGCGGAGTAACGATTGCGTCATATTTTGCTCGCGGCCGTCAGTAAGTGTGCCATCGCTGGCGTCAGCATTTGCAACCGCTAGTGTCAGCAGTTGCGACAGCTGGCGATCTAGTACGGTGGTCAGCAATGTCACTTACTGACGACCTAGAACGGTAGACTGCTGACTAGTGACCTAGTATTGCGGAAGTCAAGAGCAATGCACTAGTCAGCATAATGTTAAGACCAAAAGTGTATATAAGCAAAGAAATTAAAATAAAGAATCGAGAAATGAATGAGCTACAATCCACAGCCCACCTTTCATTTATCTCTCGCCACGACAATTAGGTTCAAGTGCCTTTTATTGTCAACCCTCTCGTCTTGGTGATACCGCCTAGTCGAAAACTACCAACCATTTATCTCAAAACGTGGATTGGCATCTAAGCCTCTCCATCCGACATCATTATCAGGACGGCAAATCAGCCGCTCCAAACATTTTGGTGACCCCGACGTGATCTGAACACGCAACCCTCTGACCCCCTGTGACCCCGCAAGTTACAGGACCTGAATAACTCGGCAACTCCGCCAGTCTGTAATCCCGAACACGCAACGACTTGAGCGACAACGTCAGCAACTTCTGACCCACCCTCAATCTTGCCAATTCAGTTAGCCAGCATCAGAATCAATTTCGATATGGCTCCAACCAATGAAGAAACAATGGAAACATTGACAGCCTCCCAAAGTACAACTGGAGAGTTGATAGAGACCATAATCCGTAACTTCAAAAAGGATTCAGCAGCGAGAAAAACGCCTGTATATTATAAAGAGCGCCTCGAACGCTTAGACATAGCGTGGGCCGAATTTGAGGTAACGGACAATAAAATCCGTTGCCTCGCAGACATGGATCCCAGCCACCAATATTTCACCACCGGATACTACAAAAAAATATCCGAGTTGACGTCAAAGTACAAGGAAATAATGGAGTCCGGCATGACGGAACCTCTCAAAACCCAAACACCGGACGAGCAAACGAAAGGACTTCCCGGAAGTACCTACGCTCCCTCTCGGAAACCAGAATTGTCTTCAGCCATTAGAAGACAAAACGTGATGATAGCATCACTAAAACGGCTCCTCGAAATGGACCCTACAGCGGCAAACATGAAGCTAAAAGAGAAACTTTGGGAGCAAATACAAGAGCTCCACTTCTCGATCGGGGAAGACAGCATAGATCCTGTAAGAGATGGGTATGACATGGAGTCATACACGACTGTCGAAGCATCGGTTTATAGCAATTTCAAGCTCAAGGAAAACACGGCAAATAAAATTGAGGAAACGGTCAAAAATAAAACGATTCAGCTTCCAAAAATAACAATCCCCAAATTTAATGGGGAATACTTAAAATGGATAGCATTCTTTGACCTCTTCTCCCAACTGGTAGACAAACAAGACATCCCCACAATTCAAAAAATGTGGTATTTAAAGTCAAACCTAAGTGGGGAAGCCGAACAACTAATAAGCCATCTATCAGCCACTGCCGAAAATTACGAAACAGCCTGGAAGCTGCTACAAAATAGATATAACAATAAACGGGTTCTTGTTGCATCCATTATGAACCAATTACTGGAGCAACCAACAATTACAGCAACGTCCACATCAATAAAAAGGTTGCATGATGTAACAAAAGAATGCTTGCATGCATTAGTAAACATGGGCATCCCTACAGCCACTTGGGACCCCATCTTAATACACTTGCTCACAAAAAAATTGGATCGGGGAACGCACATATTATACGAACGTTCAATAGTAAACCCGAAGGAAGTTCAAGGACTGAACAATTTCCTGGACTTTCTTGAAGCCCGCTTTCAATCAATGGAAGCAATGGGACAGAAGGAAAAGTTCGTGTCAAAAACATGTGCGGCCGCCTCCGAACCAAAGGAAACCTCCTGCTCGCTCTGCCACAATGGAAGCCACCTTTTGTTTCGGTGCCAAGAATTTCAAACAATGACACCAAATGAACGGCTCAATTACGTCCAAAGACAAAAACTATGCGTAAACTGCATGAGACCCGGGCACTCCTCTAAGACTTGCAAGTCAAGAGGATGCATGAAATGCAACAAGAAACATAATTCACTTTTGCACCTGGAAACGAGCAGAAACTCATCAAGGCCAAGCCTGAGTCACGAAGGTGAGCCCAAAATCGGGAGGACATCAGCAGCATCAGCGGAAGTAACCAGAAAAAGGACGCCAGAAGCTGCCTCAGCGGCATCCACCTCATCACGAAGTTCTGAAGCAGATTCACTCACCGCGACGGACAAAGGTGGACAAAGGCCATACGTCCTATTGAGCACAGCAGTAGTTATAATCAAAACAGACGCCACAGAAGTTGAATGCCGCGCGTTATTAGACTCAGGGTCACAGGTAAACTTCATAACAGAACGTCTGGTAAAACGGCTCAGGTTACCACTGAAAACCTCACATGTCAATATCACCGGGATCGGGACAACTAACACAAAAACACAACATAGAGTGAACGTTGCCTTACATTCTCGAAACACAAGCTTCACAGCACGCATTGAAGCACTCGTCCTTCCTCGCATCATCTCGCCTCAACCATCGCAATTCATTAATACTGAAAAATGGTCACTACCAAGGAATCTCCAGTTAGCGGATCCAAACTTCAATCGCCCTGACAAAATAGATCTACTTTTGGGAGCTGAGCACTATCACCAGCTTCTCACCATTGGGCAGATCAAGCTAGCCCCGCATCTACCAATAATGCAAAATACTGCACTCGGGTGGATTGTGTCTGGCAGACTCAACGAAGTAAGCCCAAAAGATGCATCCTGTGGAATGTGCTTGGCGGACGAATCCCTAGAAACCTCGATCTCGAAACTCTGGGAACTAGAAGAGGTAAAAGACAACAAGAAGTCATTATCTATGGACGAGGAAAAGTGTGAGGAGCACTTTGCCAGACACACCTCAAAGAATAAGGAAAATCGGTTCACAGTAAAAATACCATTCCATCAGGACCCCATGGTTCTGGGGGACTCGCACTCAATAGCGCTCAACAGGTTCCTATCATTGGAACGTCGACTTCAGAAAAATCCCCAAGTGAGGACAGAGTACGTCAAGTTCATGGACGAATATGAAGCCCTGGGGCACATGACGAAAATATCAACAGATACGATTACTACACCGAACTATTTCATACCTCATCACTGTATACTGAGACCAGAGAGCACAACCACAAAACTTCGCGTGGTATTTGACGCATCTGCGAAAACATCGACCGGTCATTCCCTAAATGATATTATGTACACAGGACCAAAGGTACAAAGCGATCTGTTTTCAATATTGCTGCGTTTTAGAATGCCAAGGTTCGCGTTCACCACTGATGTCGAAAAAATGTACCGTCAAATCTTAATAGCACCAGAAGATCGGCCATTTCAACTAATAATTTGGCGAAAGGATGCCAACATGCCAATAACGTATTATCAGCTAAACACGGTCACATATGGAACTAGGTCAGCACCATATCTAGCCACGAAATGTCTGCAACAAATTGCCACCGAAAATGTTTCTCGATATGCGCTAGCCTCTCAATTCCTAAACGAAAGCTTTTATGTTGACGACGGCTTAGGCGGAGCAGACAACCTATCCACAGCAATGCTCATACAAGAACAACTAATAAAGATCATGAAGGAAAACGGCTTCAATCTACGAAAATGGAGCGCCAACCACCCTCAACTGCTCCAAAATATAGCAGAAGGAGATCAAGAGGTTAATCTGGACTTGGAAAACACAAGGGCTGCAGCCGTCAAAACATTGGGGCTCACATGGCTCCCAAAACCGGACCTGTTATCCGTCAAGGTCAACATAGAAGAAGTAAAGAGGATAACAAAACGCTCGGTCACGTCAGACCTAGCAAGGCTCTTCGACCCATTAGGAATACTGTCTCCTATTGTAGTAACGGCCAAAATACTCATACAAGAGCTATGGGAGCTAAAATTAGATTGGGATCAGGCACTTCCAGCAGAGCTACATACAAGATGGCTCACGTTCAGGTCAGATCTTGAAGAGTTAAAAACACTTCAGATCTCAAGGCACATTTTTAAGGGAAGACTCCCGGAAACCATGCAACTACACATTTTCTCGGATGCATCAGAGAAGGCCTATGGAGCCGCGGCCTATATTCGCGCCACGCTGAAAGAAGGCACCGTCATGACAAGGTTATTATGTGCAAAGTCAAGGGTAGCTCCATTGAAAAAACAAACAATACCCCGCTTGGAGTTATGTGCTGCTGCATTAGGGGCCCAGTTGGCAGAAAGAATAGCAGCAGACATTCAATTTAAGGGTGCCATATATTTCTGGACCGATTCCGAGATAGTGTTGGCTTGGGTAAACTCAGACGCAGCACACACCACATTCATCGCCAATCGCATTGCAACAATCAAAGAAACAACTAGAGCGGAACAGTGGAGACATGTTCGATCAAAGGACAATCCAGCCGACATCCTGTCTAGAGGAATGTCACCAAAGGCATTTAAAGAGTGTGCACTATGGTTCTGTGGACCATTATTTTTGCATGGCAAGGAATCAGTCTGGCCGAAACGTCTCAACCCCGCCTCCAACAACCAGAACGATATAGAAGTAAAGGCCAACCATTCGAAATCACTGGTCACATCAGTAGAAGAACCGGAGATGATTTACAAGGTGAATCACGGCAACTCATTTCACCGACTACAACGTATAATCGGCTATGTACTACGGTTCATCACGCAAGCTAAAAGCAAAACAGCAGCACAGCCATCATCACGGAGCTTAACCACGGCAGAACTGGAGCTGGCACTAATGCACATCGTCAAACAAATACAAGCGGCAGACTTTAAGGAAGAAATCAAACAATTGAAACATCATAAGGAGCTCCAGCGGTCTAGCAACTTGTCCAACCTCGCACCATTTTTGGATAACAAGGGATTGATCCGGGTTGGAGGGAGACTAGAGGCTTCATCATTGGCATACGACTCGAAACACCAACTTCTTCTACCATACAACGATAACATTACAAAATTGATGTTCGAAATGGTACACAAGGAGAACAAACATTGCGGCCCGCAAACTCTGTTGGGAATAATGCGACAACGATTTTGGCCCATAAAGGGAAAACTCATGGCACGAGCAACAGTGCATCGATGCGTCACATGCAGCAAGGCAAAGCCAGAACTACTCAATCAGATCATGGGAAACCTGCCTTCCTCAAGGGTCACACCATCTCGACCATTCATAAACAGCGGTGTAGATTATTGCGGCCCTATAACAGTGCATTACAAACTTCGTGGAAAAAGGCCGCACAAGGCTTATATTGCGGTGTTCGTTTGTTTCACCACAAAGGCAGTCCACCTAGAGCTAGTGAGTGACTTAACCACCGAGGCATTTATTGGGGCCCTCAAGCGCTTCATCGCCAGGCGAGGCCATTGTCAAAACCTGTTTTGTGACAATGCCACCAATTTCGTAGGAGCTAAGAACAAGCTCCCAGAGTTAAACTCGGTAATACATTCACAAGAGGCACAAGAAAAAATCATTAACGAATGCGGGAAAAGAGGAATCCAATTCAATTTCATCCCTCCAAGAGCGCCACACTTTGGTGGACTGTGGGAGGCTGCAGTCAAATCGGCAAAGCATCTGCTGCTAAGAAGTACAGCAAATGCCAGCTTAACGTATGAGGAGCTCGAAACCCTGATAATCGAGATCGAGGCGATACTGAATTCTCGCCCGATATCACCAATGTCAGATGATCCGAACGACATTGGGGCACTTACTCCAGGGCACTTCCTGATAGGAGAACCACTAACAGCACAAATTGATGCACAAGCGACGGCTGCCAAGCTCAACCTAGAAACAAGATGGAAGCTAGTGTCCCAGCTTAAACACGAGTTTTGGAAACGATGGTCCCGGGACTACCTCAACGAGTTACAGTACCGGAACAAATGGCAAAAACAGACGGCGAATATAGAACCAGGGGACATAGTGGTACTCAAGGAAGACAACGTCCCAGTGATGAAGTGGCCCTTGGGGAGAATAGTGAAAACTTATAAGGGTCCAGACGACATAATCAGAGTGGCAGATGTCAAAACAGCATCCGGAGTGCTGAAGCGAGCAATCAGATACCTCGCTCCAATTCCACGACTCAAGGATGGGGAAACGGAAACCCAAAACTCAGGCAGCCAGCCAAGTCTGGCACCAAGCTCACCGCAACCGGATGATAATGAAGTATCCCCAGAGGAACTACCCAAGGCAAAACGACGAAAAGTTACGTCCATGTCAACAATGACAACAATGATAATAGCTCTGCTGGCACTTCCACTTGTGTTTTCCGCAGACATCGAAACAACAGAATTCGACACCAAGATCGGCATCCACTTTGAAGGCATCACCAAGATGGAAGTGTCACGCTCTGAGTGGAAAATAATTTCCTACTACGATCTACAGCCATATTGGGAAGAAACAGCACGCTTCATCAATGGAACAAAGACATTAAGGGCCATATGCGACACCATAGTGCTGAAATCGGCCTGTGAAAACGTAGTAGACACCTTGGAAGCCGACATCGCAGAACTAACTGAAGAAAATAGCCTCCTCACACGATCCAAACGAGGCGCGGTCAACTTCATCGGCAACATTGCCAACTCATTGTTCGGTGTGTTGGACACCAGCTATGCAGAAGAGATGTCAAGCACAATCAACACGCTCAAACAAAATGACAACCATTTATACGGGTTACTCAACAATCAAACATCAGTTATTGATGCAACTCTCAACATCTTCAAACAAGAGGAGCAGAACATCAAACAGAAGTTCAAGGTGGTGGATGACCAAATAGTGAAGGTGGCAAAATATGTCCGTACGGAGCAGACGCAAAGGTACCAAACAAACCTCGTCCAAACTAGCAGTACATTGGCAACTCAACTCGCACTATTATCAGCCAGACTACACAGAATCCAGGCAAGAATTATCAATACGTTGACAGATGCGCACCACGGAAAAATCAATCCAACGTTACTGTCACCATCGCAACTTCGAGCAGAATTAGTCCGAGTTCGCAACCATCTACCCACATCACTAAGGTTGCCAGTGGACCAAAACAATCTCTTACAACTCTACAAGGTCATGAAGGTGAAAGGCGGAAGAACGAATGAACACGTGATCTTCGAAATGTCACTTCCGTTGTGTGATCCAGAGACCTGGGAAGTGCTCAAACCACATCCGATTTCAAGCAGAATAAACAGTTCAACGGTTGCCATCACGCCATGCAATGATCTCATTGCAATCAACGCGCATCGAGATCAATATATAACATTGACAGAAAATCAGTGGCGAGAATGCATTACTGTAAAGGAGAACCAGGTGTTATGCTTGAACGTGCAGACAAAATTCACCGCAGACTCAGGCGCTTGTCAATGCGAAATGTCACTGCTCAACAACAATCCAGGGAACATCTGCAAGGTAGCCCCGGTAGAAGACAACGCACCGATAAAACAGCTGACGCACAATAATCTCTGGATGTATGCGTTGGAGTCCCCCACTCGAATCAATGCCGCGTGCGGAGCAAATCATTCCCAGCTAACATTAAAGGGCTCGGGGATTATAAAAATTGGCCCCGACTGCACACTCAAACACAAGTCAGTCATAATTCAAGGGCATCAAGTATACTCATCTGCAATCCACGCATCATACACGGCAACCGCAAACCTCAGCAGCATTACGTATCCTGAAAAGACATCTTCCATAATCCTGCACATACAACCGTACATTGATCAGGTCAAAAATATATCGACCCTACAGCAAGATTTAATGCAGAAAATAGGGACAGAGCTACCCTCACAAATTTCCCACCTCAAATACCATCATGCGACAATTGCGTATGCCGCTCTAATACTATCAATTGGCATCATACTTGCAATTGTGATAACCTGCATTCGAAAGAAGTCCCGAGCTCCCGTTACATACGCAGTTCCTCAACCACGGCCAGCGGCACGACAAGCACCATTTGCCGTAACAGTGACATAAAGGGACCACCGCACCATTAGAGTTAGTAAGAATGAATTGTAAATTAAAACTTAGCATTAAGAATGAAATGTAATTATAAACTTAAAATGTAAACAAAAAAAATGCCTTATTTAGAACTAAGAATGTAAATTAAAACACAAGTGAGGGAAATGACGCATATCGAAACTCGTTGAATAAAGTCACGGGCGGGAGCATGTTCATTTCTGTCCAAATATGCAGACACAGGCATATTTGTTTGCATGAAATTCAAGAACAAGCAAAAGTGCGGAGTAACGATTGCGTCATATTTTGCTCGCGGCCGTCAGTAAGTGTGCCATCGCTGGCGTCAGCATTTGCAACCGCTAGTGTCAGCAGTTGCGACAGCTGGCGATCTAGTACGGTGGTCAGCAATGTCACTTACTGACGACCTAGAACGGTAGACTGCTGACTAGTGACCTAGTATTGCGGAAGTCAAGAGCAATGCACTAGTCAGCATAATGTTAAGACCAAAAGTGTATATAAGCAAAGAAATTAAAATAAAGAATCGAGAAATGAATGAGCTACAATCCACAGCCCACCTTTCATTTATCTCTCGCCACGACAATTAGGTTCAAGTGCCTTTTATTGTCAACCCTCTCGTCTTGGTGATACCGCCTAGTCGAAAACTACCAACCATTTATCTCAAAACGTGGATTGGCATCTAAGCCTCTCCATCCGACATCATTATCAGGACGGCAAATCAGCCGCTCCAAACACAACTTTTAATTTGGTTAATATATAAATATTTTTTTGTCTAAATAATTCGTCATTTTTAGTTTGGGTTAGCTAATTTATGTTTTTATGGAAAATCTCAAAATGTCTTTTTAGTGGAAATAGCCAGCATTTTTCATAAGACATTGTGCGAAGTGGTATAAAATCGCATGAAAACGAAGCATGCGCATACGTTGGTGTCGTTGTGCCTGCCCCCAAGCTACTGAACGATGCTACGCTAGGAGATGGTCAGTTGACTTTTGCGCTCTTACTACGGCAAATCGAGAGAGTATAGCAATCTGTGTGAGTTGAGCATTGCACCTCAGTGCCATGAAATGGCAATATCTGATGTGGCTTATGGTCAGTGTATATACAAAATGGTTGTCCCTCAACCATATGATGGAAGTATCTTACAGCTTTAAGCTGGAATTATTGGTGATGTTTGTCGTAACGCTGTAGTCGTATCTAATCAGCTGATTCGACCAACCTTATGGGATTTAATGCAATCAATTATTGGTGCCATATCGCAACGCTAAGGTCGGAACCGGATCGTAGCCAACCAATTGGTTTTTGGTTTTCCGCGGTAACGATAAACAGCTGATTACCTTTTTGCTTATTGCTTACAAGTTTTTGCAGTCAATCAGCTGTTTACGGTTACGGCACCAATAATCGACCAAAATGTATCGCATAGGGTTGCGTTAGGGATACGACTACAGCGTTACGACAAACATCACCAATAATTCCAGCTTTATACGCGGCTAAAAGCTCGCGGTCGTATGTTCTGTAGCGTTGTTGTGCTGCATCGAGCCGTTCGGAGTAGAAGCCTAGAGGCTGCCATTGGTTGCCATCCAGTTGCTGTAGCACGGCTCCGATAGCCGTTCCAGAAGCATCGACCGCGAGTGAAAGGGGTGCGCCGGACTTTGGGTATACCAAAAGAGTGGCTGATGCCAGCTCGGCTTTACAATGTTGAAAAGCTTCGGTTGTTTCGCAACTCCACTTGATTTTCGAAGTATCGTGCTTTTTGTTGCCCTTAATGAGGTTGAACAAAACGCTTTAGCTAACTGCTGCTTTGGGTAGAAACCGGCGAAAAAAATATACCATACCCAGAAAACGTCTGAGGTCGCAGACTCGTTCCGGTTTTTTTCCAATCGTTAATGGCTTTCACCTTGTTTGCTGGTGGTTTGAGACCATCTGGAGTGACAACGTAACCCAAGAATGTCACTTCGGATTTTCCAAAGACGCATTTCGAAGGATTTATTATAATACCGTATTCCTATGCTCGTCAGCGTCTCTAGAGGAAACCAAGATGTCGTCTAGGTAAGGCCACGCAAAGTCGAATTCGCGCAGAACGTGGTCCATAAAGAGCTGGAACGTCTGCCCGACGTTACGTAAGCCGAAGCACATGTAGACGAACTCAAACATGCCGAACGGTGTCGTTATGGCTGTGATTATTTTATCAGCGAGTAATTCAATTTTATCTAAGGGTTCGGTGCTTATTGATATTATAGAACGTATGTTTTGCGGCAATCTGCTAAGCCAAATCGATTTAAGCATACTGTCGTTCATTTCGCGGCCTGCTAGCTGTCGTATCTCGCGTAGCAGGTGGGAAGGTCGCATGTCACCAAGCTGCAAATCTTGCAGAACTTTTTTTTTAATTTTTTGTTCAGACTCGGCAAATTGCTCTAACAAGCGTGACTTTAATGTTTTATACATATCGGTAGTTGGTGGATTCAGAATTATGTCGCTAATTAGAGCGAGAACACTGCTTTCAATTGCGGCTACCACGGTGTGGTACTTAGATTGGTCGCTCGAAATTCCAGCCGTGCAATTCATAATTCGGGTTTTGCGTGCCAAAATGGTGGAATTTTGACTGTCACCTTGGCAATTTCAGTGACACCACCGGCAGCACGTTGGCCCGCTGTTAGCTGTTGTTCGCCTGTGCCTTGCGGTATACTCGTAGACTCTTTTGGTTGTTCTTCATCAGCCATAGCTTTTTGTCGGGGTCACCAATTTGTGGGCTGTTTTCCAATAAAACACAGTTTTATACTATGTACTAATATTTAATATAAAAAGGTTTATTACACGTTTTTTATCGTTCGACTTCGTCATCGTGATTTTATGATATAGAGCATAAATCTATTACAATATGTATACATGTACATATGTGATATCAAAGCAAGTAGGTAAAATAGGGTTTTGTGTTGCTCGGAACAGCAGTAAATACAGCTTAGTATTCTATTGTACTGTATGCGGTGTTCACTAAATCATGTGAATCGCCACAAATAAATAAAATAAAAACATTTTAATTAAAAACTGTATGTCTGTGAAAAACTATCTCCAAAAAACAAAAACATGCGCAAAACAACTTTTAATTAGCAAAAATCTTCTCACAGAAATAAAATGTTTAATTTCCTATTTCGGATTAGACGCGTCTTTAGACACCAAATTCGACAATTTTTTATGAAAATTGTGCGTCTTATAAAATGATACCCTTTGTTTAATAAATGCAGACTTTAGAGCATTGAACAAAAATATACCACTTTTTTCATAAATCTACCACTTTATTTTTGCAATTACATACTACACCAAGTAAAATTTTAAAGTCCATGCTAGTATTTAGTAACTAATTTTGCACACACCATATCACGAGAACTCGTTATCAAAAGTCACAACCTTCGGAGCATCCAAAAGTTCAAAACCCCCCTTCATTTTTCAAATGAGGTGACTTGAAAAAGTTTCATTTCATTTGAAAAAAGTTTAATTTCATTTGAAAGAAGTTTCATTTGACTTGAAAAAGATTTCACTTTATTTGAAAAAGGTTGCATTTGGCTTCAAAACGGTTTCACTTCATTTGAAAAAGGTTTCATTCGACCTGAAAATGCTATAAAAAAACTGAACACCGAGACCGAGGCTTACTCAAATTTAATGTGAATTATTATTTGTATTTTTTTTTTTTTTTCAAGAAAAAAAAAACCGGAAAAGAAAATAAATGACCTAAATAACACAGTTTAATAACCCAAAAATGCATTAGTTTAGTTAGGCTGGAGAAATGGACTCTGTATGCATACGTATAATAAGAAAATTCTACTATGTGTAAGACCCATACGCCAAATTTTTTGTTTACTTATATGCAGGACAACAAAAAATATGAGGTAAAAAATGTGTTTTATGCGCATAAAAAAATCCTTAAAAACAGCATAATATGCTCTTAAAATATACGGTTAAAGAATTTTTTTTTAATTAATTCCCAAATTCAAAAGATTTTTGTTAAAATAAACTTTTATTTTTCTTTTATCGAAGAACATAACGAAAGAATAAGTTTTAAAAAATAATAGTATTCCAGGCGAAGAAGACAGAAAATAGATTAAATACGGAAGTGATTCGGACCATAGGTTTTTTTGCGTTATCTTTCTGCCCTATGTTACGAGAAGGGCAATGTAAATGTATTATTATACATAGTTCAAAGTGTATCCTGATGCAACCGTGCGCATTGCACTACTTTCCGAACACCCCCTACTTGCAAATGACAGTTGCGAAGAGCATGGTTCTTCGCACTTCCGGTCTTTTCAACTTCAGACACCGAGCGAGCAACAACCAGCCTCACAAAGTGGGTAAGAATATAGTAAATACGAAGCAGCGTGAAACCAAATCTCCATCCACCACTTTGTGGGACGAAATAAGACGGCAGAAGTAATAAGCAATTTTGGTGAGTTAATCTCGGACAACATTTTCACGCAATTCAGAAATTCATGTGAATTTCGCACCTACAGGCATTTAGCAGGCGCCGTAAAAGCAGCGCAGTCAGCAGCCCAACACATATCGTGGAGATATAACAAAACATCACCCAGCACTGCATAGCACCACCCAAGCATAGGAAGAAGCAGATTGTCCACAACATCAAAAGTAAGGCGACAGATAGCATCACTTATCGGCTACTCCCGCACAAAAGCAAACAAAGAAAAGAAAACGCAGCAACAACGACAACCAGACGTACGGGCGCAGTTGCAGGCCAATCTGTGTTTACAGAGCCACATTTGGCACGAAAGTAAGAGCAAGGAAGAGCGAAATAAGAACAAGTAAGGTTTTTTGTACGCAATCATATATAATTGTACAATGGTATGATATGATTTGCGACTGCGAAAGAGCGGCGCTGCGACTGACAGAAGCACGGTCATCTCCGCAGTTTGATGTCAAAGCCGAATATTGGGGTTTCTTTAGCTGCGCTGCACGCAGTCATATTCATATTTAACAATTACCGGTGTTTGTACCATTGTACGTTCCACTTTGTTACAACGGCTGTACATAAGAATGCCCAAAACGCTTGCGCTCAATCTGTGGCTACAATAAATACCTAAAGTTTAAAATTTTAAACGTACATATATGTATATATGCACGTCCGCCTTAAGTAGCCAGCAGGAAGAGTTTACCAGGGTGAATAAGCCGCGCGGTCAGAAACAAAATTTGCGAATAGTCGCGTTAAGTCAACGAGACAGACGTGCCGGTGGTACGCACATATGTATGTATGTATAACCTTAAGTAGATCGTAGGGTAGAAGTGATTTTGGTTTGTAAGCAAGAGGTAGCGGTGGAGTGGTGAAATTTAGTTAGTTGACAATCAGTCAGCGCTACGGCCGCTGACCGCTAGCTTACAGTCCAGGGCGCCTTAGGAGTGTTTGCTGGTAGGAAACGATATCAAAAGATTGCAAATAAACAAGGCAAAATTCGAAGGCCTCGCATCATTCCCCCCAATGCTGAATGCTTAGGTCGGTTGTACATCGGCGATCTCGGCGGAGATAGATAGACACACATCGGGTAAAATACCAATGTGAATGGATGTTGGCCCAACAGGTGGTGTGCGAGTTAGTAGTACTTTCACCTTGTCTTGTTTGGGTGACACAGTCGCTAGTTGTTAAGCGATAGCTTGGTTTCTTGGTTGGTAGCACGCACCGGAGCGAACATCCAGACACATTGTGTTGAGTATTTACAAGTCTTAGCTAGGCGTTCAACAGAGTCAATCCGTCAGCAAGTCGAAATAACTGACAGCAAAGTAGCCTGCGGGTATTTGTATGCGTAACGTCAAATGCGGTGGATGCGTCGAAGTAGAATTTGCTCCAAATTTGACGCACGTCACGCAGCGGACGTATTGACGGACGGATTCTGTTTCCCGCTTTAAACGAACATACATAATTTTATAGTGCATATGAATGGCACATCCACACAAATGTGAGCGATATATTTTAGGTATTGAAATTATTACTTAGGAGTGCGTGCCTTTGCTTGCATATGGACAGATGTCCCCGCGTTAGTAAACGCGAATACATAAGTACATACATATTTATTTAAATACCATTATGATGGTAAATCGTTGGTACACTAGCGTGGTGATAAATGATGTGCCGCGTTGTTTTGTATGAGAAGTGAATAACGCCAATAAATAAGTGAGAAAAGAGGTATAGATTAATAAGATTTAGTTAGTATTAGAGTGGCCAAGCATGGCCTATGAAAATAAGGGCGTATTGAAGCGCGGTTAAATTGAATTATTCATTACATTAAGGCTGATTATAAAGATGTATTTATTTAAGAGATATTAAAGATGTGTCATTGAAAACAAAATAATTGGTGTGATGATTGGGTATAAGGGTGGGAGCGGGTTGGGTCTTGGCAGACGGACATGAGGACAGACAGTTGCGTTGTTGTTGGGTAAACTATATGGGCCTAAGTTGACATTGGTAGGGCGGGTGAAGAGAGCCGAATGGCCAGCCTCGATTTAGCGGAGGCAAACGGCGACGACAGCGCATCGTGAGTGGTACACGCAGCAAGGGGGGTTTATGGCAGTCACATCAGCAAAATGGATACGAAATTTTTCTAGGTTACATCTGTGGTGCATTTCAACAGCGGTATTGGTCCTTTATCACCCACCCCAATCCGGCGAGCTCAGCCGCGCAAAGCGAGCGTATCCAGCGGATCATCAGGTACAGAGCTCTCTACTGAGAGCCTCAAGTGCAGCACCCAGAACTGGCGAGCAGGTAACACCTACTAGAGAAAATTAAAGGGCAAAAAATAATATAAATAAAATATGCAGAGCGTTCTTTTCTGCAGCTATTTAAATTGCATTTTTTTGTTTTTCATTATTTCAGTAATGGTAAAAGCTAAACTAATAAAAACCATGGTCCGCGCCACTTCCGTGTTGAATCCCTGTCCCCGGACTATATCTAGTAAAAAGTTCATTTTTAAACATTTGAAAAATTTAGCAAATTATTTGTATGTACTTATGTATGTATGTTGCTGGTAAAATAAACAACAAACATTTGCGCTAAGTTTTCGAATAAGCAGCGTTATACATGGAAAAACTTCTCTCTACCTCAACTGAGCTAACTGGTGCATATTTAAAGGCAGAAATTTCTGATATTGAGAATGTTTCAATAGGCTCCGTTTCATTTTAATTTTGCTCAGTTTGAATTAAATTCAAAATTATAAAAAATCTTTCAAATTTAAATATATGAACTTATCACGAAATATGCAAAAATATGCGCTAACAAATGTAGCTTAAACTCTTTCTTTGTATGTTAATCGCATTCGTATTCAATCCATTACATCGCAGCTTGTAACACAAAAAATATGCATTTGCATAGTCTTGGTTACCCTGTTTATATGCAATGCCCCAAACCGCAGCAAAGGTATTTGCTTTATTTTCAAGACCTCACCACGGCTTAGATTTTGGTCAATTTTTTTTCTTTTCGAACATAAGGAAAATATCAAGTCCACGGTTGCCGTTTTAGCCGAAATGTACCATTTTTGGTACAAATTTTACTCCGGGTACGTTGGTACGCAACTTCCAAATTTGGTACGTTTTTGCCATTTTAACTTCAACGCAACTCCAATGACACTGCTACAAATATAAAAAACTAGAATCAAATTATTTAGTTATGATGTTGTGTATTTTTCACTCCCCTTTTTTACTGGCAGTAGATGTGAAGTGGTACCACTTCGGAAAAATAGCGACCCCTAAGTCCTGGCAAATTTTCTTATATTTGAATCACCATTTGTACATATATTAAAACCCGTTTATGTGTTAAAATATGGCAGCAGATGAACTAGTTAAAATTGTTTTAATAAATGTTATATTGTTTGGCTAGCAAATTATTTTGGTACGTTTCTTTCGGTTTGGTACGAATTTTGGTACGCAAAATTTTGAGCAAACGGCAACCGTGATCAAGTCTTCTGTTTTGCAAAAACGGCCATAACAGGGGATAAATCTGAAAGCTCTACTTATAAATGCAACAGTCTGCATATTCTCGGTAACAAAAGTAGCTCGGGTTTAAACTTTAAATTTGAACTAACTCCTTGTAAGAAAAAAACTTCAAACCTGTGGGGATATCAGTATTTGATGGGGTAACCACCGATCTCAGCCATACAACAACAACGTCATACTTTCCACAACAAAATCATTCCTGGAATCACAAAAAATTACTCGAAAGATTTATTGAACTAAGCCAAAAAACAGTATGTAAGTATGTGTGTACGAAGGTATGTGTGTACATTAGGGTGATTCAAAAAAATGTCGACTTGGTCTTACCCCCTGAAACTATAGGTACCTATTGATGAGAAAATAAGCCTTGCAAAAAATTAGCGCTTTAACTTAACCCTTAGGGGTGGCTATTTTTTTTCGCCCTTTCCCATACATTTTGTATGGGGAAAAATGGCATTTTTTTCAAAGTGAATTTTCTTTCAATTTTTGAAACTTTTTTCAAAATATTTTTACATACTCTTAAAGTTGAAGCTTTGAAGCTTCCAAAATGGTATGCCATGTGCGATTATCTTAACTATTAAGATAATTACAGCCATTTGAAAATGACTGAGTTTTGCACTATTGCACACACATACACAGTAACACGTATAAAATCTAGTAAAATTTAAATGTCTGCATTAAATCTGAATTCGAAATGAATTTAATGCGCTGTGGTGGAGACGCTAAAGATATTCCAATAATTTAATTGTTTGATTTTGTTAATTTTTTGTATTTTTCTTGCGAATCTGGTTTGTTGTGGTGAGCCACAACTGAGGCACAAGTTGTTGTTGCCAAAGGTACCTAATAAAATAGAACAAAAATGATAAGATATCTGTATAATTTTTTTCAAGAAGATGTGCTTCACACTATTGCAGAGAAAATCTTTTTAATGTTTTCAAAGGGAAATCACATATTATTAAGAAGATTTTCTTTTTAATATTTAAAATGAAAAATAAAATGATATTGCCTTCACCGAGAATCTTTTCGGAATGATAAACCCAGCTGTTTACCATTAGGCCATCGCTTACTTTTGCTTGCCAGCGTCTAATTACTGAAGGTAATAGTTAGTTATTAATGTTTTCAAAGGGAAATCACATATAATTGAGAAGCTTTTCTTTTTAACATTTCAAATTAGGAAAAAAGAGAAAGAATCGAACTTAAAATTTTTGGAATGCTAAACCCAGCTGCTTACCATCCGGCCATCGTATACTAATGCTTGCCAGCGTCTAATTACAGCTTTGTACTAAATGTATAGTTTTTTTAATAAGAATTTTTTCGTAAACCCATAGAGATTTCCCTATAGTTTTTTCTTCGTTTCCACCATTTCGACTAGAGATGGGCGGCGTGCGTGTTTTTTACCGTGACACGAAACACGCACGCGTGTGTCCATGTGCGCGTGTTCGAAAATGCGATTTCGTGTCGTGATCGTGCGTGATCGTAAGTTTCTAATTCCACTTCACTCCACCACAAACTTTAGTTTGTTTGGTGCATAAGTATATGCTATGTACAAAGTACATGCCATCTTTACAAATATATACAAAAACAAAATAAAATCCATGAAATACAGTTTTATATTTTTTTCGTGCGTGTCGTGTCGTGTCGTGTTTTGGTATTTTTTCCCCGTGCGTGTTAGTGCCAACTTTTGAAAATCAGTTTCGTGACCGTGTCGTGTCGTGTTGCAAAAATCATGCACGCGCCCATCTCTAATTTCGACTACCCCTTTGCACAAAAACTGTACATGAAGACAATCTTATTAATTTTATTAGGCATTTTTGGCTCTGTGTAGAGCCACAGCGAGTCAATAGCGTCACACACTCGCTTTATCGGCACTAATGCAGCTAATCTATAGCATCTTAACCCATTGACGGTCATGGGTTAACCCGTTGGTGACCTATTTTTTTATTTTAGTTTCGAATTTGATTTTCTTGAATCAGAATCGGTATATCGATACCAAAGTAGTAAATTCCAAGAATTTTAACCCTTTAACGACAACGCATTAACCCATTTTTGAGCAAAATTTTTTTTCACTTAATTCTTAGATCAATATATTTACATCATATTAGTTGTATCTGCACTAAAACGAGTAATCTTTGGAATCTTAACCCATTAACCCATTGGTGACCAATTTTTTTTAAAGATCTATAACCAAATTATTTAAATCACAATTTGTATGTCTACAAAAATAGCCAATGTGTATTATATAAGCCCATTAGCGGCTATGTATTAACCCATTGATAGCATGTGTTTTTTCTTTAAATTCTGAAATCAACTTATTTGAATAAGAATGCCTATACATGATTTGTAGATGTGTAGCACTTTACCCCATTCACGGCCATACTTCAACACATTGATAACTTTTTTAAGCCTGAAATCAATTTATTTGCATCAGCATCGCCATTCATATCTACAATGAAATAGTACATAAATGTGCTGCATCGTAACTAATAAAAACCTACGTTTTAACTCGTTAGGGAACTTTTTCTCTTTATTATGAAATCTTTACTAAGAACTAAGTTAGCAGCGATAAAACGTAGTAAATAGCTATAACTAGCGGGTGTCTGAGTTAAAAAAAGGAAATATGCAGGTGCAGTTTCATATGTATATATACAAAAGTGGTTTTCTCCAATTTTCTTGTTTCGAGATATTAAAAGTTTTCTGTTGTCACAAGTATATTTATATGGGAATTAAGAGTTTTACCGTTAGCGTTTTAAGCAGAACACGTATTTCCCCACACATTTTCATGCCTAACATAAAAAAACAAAACTGGAGTAACACAACTTGTGCTTCAAAGAACTCATATTATAATACAGCTTACAAGTCTAAATTAAAGAAACCTGGCTTGACAAGTAACCTTAAACACAATTTGTAATTAAAATAACCAGTAAATAATGGATCAAGAACACGTAAATCAAATTTTAACCCACCTACTAGGTGACACCTAGTCCCAAATAAAACAAGACTTCAAATCTAAAAAATACCAAATGAAGGACAGTGTTTTTGTTGTTGTGTGTTAGTTGCTAAAAGTGCGTTAAAGGTTCTCCTAAAACCAAAGTCTGAAACCGATTAAAATAACGTTCCGGTTTCGGTTTTGCAACGTGTTTTGGTTTCGGTTCCGGCTTCGTTCTTCAATATTTATTTCTGTTTCGGTTTCCAAATAAAAACACGAACAAAATAAATTTTACTTCTAAAATACTCAAGTACCTATGTAGCTTCGAAACAGGTCATAACTTTTCTCCTGCGGACATGATGGAATTTCTCCAATATAAAGGTGATGACCCAATGTACGCTTGCTTTGCTTGCCTTGCTTCTATGGCCAAATAGAAGCTTCAAAAGTTGTCAAAACTACAGCGATGAGGCAAACAAGACAACAACAAGACCAATAGTGAAGCGTGTAAAGAGCTGTCAAATAGACTTCGGCTATTCGACGCTTCAAGCAAGCAAAGTAAAGCTGCCACTGGGCCAGATTTCATACATTTCAGTAGAGTTCACAAGAATTTTGACATTTCTTGAGGCAAAGACAGCAAATTCCTAAAATTAACTCTACTTTTTTATTAGAAAAATATTAGAATGGAAGCTAAATGAAATGTATAAATCGTTAAAAACATTAATATGCGTGGCGCTTTCTGAGTCAAGCCTGAACATTTCTTTTTCGGATCTCGTAATTTGTTTTTTGATCGCTTCATTCAACTATAGTCAAACTTCCTCTTTCAGAATTTTTATACTGAGCTCAAAACGGTCTTTTGTAACCTTGCTCGACAATCTTCCACGAAAGTTTTCAGGGTACCTGTTTGTAAAAGAAAATACCTATGTGGCCACTAAAAGAAGTAAGACGTTAAAAAAATTCAAAACCGTTTGGAACCGGTTCCGGCTTTTGAAACGGCTTCGGTTTCGTTCTTTTTCAGATCAAAAATAACGGTTACGGTTTTGAAAAATGAATCGGTTTTATTGGGTTACGGTTTCGGTTTCAGTTCTTGCCTAAAACTTAGTAAGTGTTTTCTAATTAACTCTTAGTTATTACCTAAAGTAGCTTTCTTTTTTTTACACTGATCGATTTCTTGGATATTTGTAGAAAATAGACATTACATAGTTTATACGACGATGTTTTTTTTTAATGATATGGTGAAAATCGAAAATCGCGTTGAGCACCATCTAAATAATCATAGATTTCGCTAATATTTTTAGGATCAGGTTTTTCGTTATGATTAACAAATTTTGTGAGAGCCCCAACTTTTCGAAAAAAGTGTATATTAAATCAGTATAATGTACCTACATATGTATTTTCCATAATAAACTAAATTTAAGGAAGCATAAGAACCATGTCAATAGTCCACAGGATCTTCGGTTTCATCATTTACCACAGCACCGTTGCTTCAAAAAGTTAAATTCTGAAAAGAGAAGAATAATTACATGTATGCTGGTCTGTATCAATACCTATGAATTAGTTTAGTGTTAAAAAATATTATATTCTTAATAACACTAGTTTACAGCCAAAAAATACCAAGAAATTTATGTATATGGTTAAATTAACACTGACATGAAGAGTTGTGAACATATTTTTAAAAAATTTTGTATGGGCAGGTTTTCGAGATATCGGCAATTTTGTGTTTTTCAGATATCACTTCATTCAAAAATTCTTTTCGCCAATGTTACAGAAGCGATGGACGCAAGCGATACCTCGTTGGAAATTAAAATACGATTCCAACGACGTATAAAATGTAGGGGTGGGCCAACCCATCTGGAACCGGTCGAGTTATCGAAATACATTTTAAGTTGAACGTCTAATAATACAATAGTGAAAGTTTCATTTAAATCCATTCGGCAGTTTTCGAGTGATACGACCACAAACATACAGACAGAAAGACTGATAGACAGACAGAAAGATTGACAGACAGACCGACAAAATTTCTAAAAACGGTTGATTTGGACGTTATTGGCTTAGTTATGATTAATACTATGAATATATGCAATACACAACAGACATCGACCTGTTACAATTCTATTAAAAGTAGAGATGTTGAAAGTTACAAAAAAAATCGACAAAAATACAATCGGATTCGTGCTCAGATACCCACGTACCGAGCGCCCTCCTCGTGGTCCCGATGTAGACCTTATTGCAGCTGTCTTCTTCTTTCCCTTTACATTGAATTTCGTAAACTACATTGCTACGTTGTTGGAGATCTATGGGTGTTTTTGTTTTTTGTAAAGCACGTTGCCCAAGTTCGTTTTGTAAGGCCGAAGTGTGTGGTCGCCTTGAGCACGGCCATTTAAATAAAACAGGCTTTTTTTTGGTGGTGTTCGTGGTAACTGTACCCAAGGACGTCGTGTCCACTTCCTCCGTGCAAAACAGACGAAGTTGGGAGATGTAGAGCTTTCCTAAGCTTGCTTAGGGATAGAATTTACACTCACGGCGTACTTGATAACGAATAAAATAAACTGAAAGATAACATAACTTGGCTGTTTAAGAGGTTCAAACCTTTTGGCCACTTTGCTCCAAATTTGGAGTACCAAAACCAAAAAAAAAAAAAAGCACGTTGCCAAAGTGCAGTTTGATTTGTATGCTAGTGTAGTGTTTGTGTTTGATTTTTTTGTCAAGTTAAGGTTGAAATTTTCTGTGAGCCTAGGAATGTATGCGACACTGAAGTATCGTTTTGTCTGGTTATTTGTGTCTGAAGATAGTGTTTTTTGGGTAGCTATTTCCATTTGTTTCTGGTTTTTTAAATTTGATATGATACCGTCCGGATAATTGTTCTTTTTAAGCGTCAATTTACTTTTCCTAATATTTGCGTCATGAAAACTTTGATGGCTGATAGATAATATTTTGTCTATAAAGTTGAAGATATAAAGTTTAGAAGGCGCTCAGAAGAGGTTGGTTTCAAGTACCAATCTAATATTAGCTTGTTATTGAGCCTGTGTATACGGGTGTCTAGAAAGGGGATGTTGTTGTTTTCTTCTTTTTCGATCGTAAACTTTAGTCTATTATGATATTTATTTATAATTATGGTACTCACAGTCCCATATTACCAGCCCTGCTAATATTGCCAGCTGGCAATGTCTTGACAATTTACCAGGTGTAAAATATTTTGTTTTTGTTTTGACTGCAATTTTTTTTCTTCTGATTTTGATCAATTTTGTTCGGTCAAATTGTTGTCAAAAGCCACCATTTTGTTTACAAACATTGAAAGTGAATCGTGCAAAAATTTTATTGGAAGATTTTGTGAAATTTAGTGTGAAATTGGCAAACATCTAAGTGAAAAAAGCAACTGGATGGATAGCAAAGCCTGCAACTTCAGCGCAGTGCCCACTTAAATTGCGTTTGGGGGATTACCAAAGCCCGCAACCTCCACACTAAAATTACCAAGAAATGGTTAAGCAAATACGAGTTTCAACTTCTTTTGCGTTCAGTGCATGCACATATTGAATATTACACATATTATTTGACGACAATGACATTTATATTCCAAACCACGCTGTATTCAATATTTTTTAGGCTGCAAACTAACGCAGTTTGACAAACAGCCTAAAATACTTTTACCAACAATAGCAAACACACCTATAAACCTGGCTTTGTGGCAATATTGCCGGGCTTGTTCCTATGTTTAAATAGTTGGCAAAATTGAAAATTGTCATTTTGCTTTGTTTTCAAATAAAAATTTTTTATGAATAAATCAAGGCGAATTCATTACAGGTGGCATCCTCCCACCATATGGTTTCTTTTTCTTCCCTGAAAATCAAATCGTAGCTGTCAAATTGCTTATGTTGTTGCTTTGTCTGACATTTACACCCACAAGGAGTGTGTGCGTACGTGTAGATTTGAATTCGCTCGAACACATCTGTATGAATTCGCCTTGGAATAAATAAACAGAAAGAGAAAAAGTAAGATTTTTCATATTTGGAGTTTATTTAAATAATTTGAATACGTTTATAAATATTTTCAGATTGAATTCAGACGTTAACTAACAAAGGCCGTGTGGGAGGTTAAACGGCACCAGCCGCCACATAGTAAGGTGGCAAAGTTTAAACGTTTTAAGTTTAGCAGATGACTGTGAGTTCTCTAAATATCTAATATTTTGTTTGTGTTTTTTCCTGGGATGATGGCGAAAATATCATCTTCATATTTGACTAGGAACTTTATTTGTATGTTGTGTTGTTTTTGTAGTTTAATAAAAGTGTGTGAAAGCGCGTTATCCATTATTATGGCTGCAATGGTATCCCAGCAAACCATAGGAGTCATAAATGAGTCAAAAAGGAGTCCGAAATAGGAGCTTTTAGGGTCTTTATGAGCTCATTTATGAGTCCGAAATGAGCGTATTTCCCTTCCTGCGATGGTCGACCGATATGAGCTAAATTTCATATATTATATGAGCCTGAATAGGAGTCATAAATGACTCTTATTTGCCTCAGAAACAGCACATTTTACGCTCTTTTAAGATACATTTTGGACTCTGATAAGACTCTTTTAAGACGCTTATCGGAATACATATTCGAATCCGATAAGACTCTTTTAAGACGCTTATCGGACACATTTTCGACTCTTCTTACATGATGGTTCTATTAATTTTTGGCTCTTATTTGGCTACAAAGGGCCTTTTACTATCCACAATCGTTTGGCGATTCCTTCAGAAATTTTCCAGCTATCCATTTAAAAATAACCTAATGTACTAAATTGCAAACGCATGTAATCTCAATAAATTTCATTTATTTTATAAAAATTTTATAGAAAATGATCCATTAATTAAAACTAAATGATTAATTAATCTAACAATTTTAACTACGCAAAATTCAAAATTCGTGAAACTATAACAAACATAATTATTAATAAAAATATTTTGCAAGTATGGCAATATACATAAGCCAATGTTAAAAAAAATTAAAGGATGATGAGTTGATATTTGCGCCCGTTTTGCCTTATATTTGCCGGTCCATTGTACTTTTAAATTCTATTTTCGGTTCAGTAAACTATCGTGCTAGGGGTGAAATCGAACCTGGATAGGATTTTTGATAGGCTTATCGAAGCCTAATTGCAGTCCGAACTACGCCTATTTTCCTACAGTATCTACTGCAGATTGAGCATAGGGATGTTCAGCATTGAAATATTGTGGATAGCGAAGCCGGTGTTGGATCGGTTTAGGGTTAAATATAACAAGCGCCGCCGAAAACCGCCTATTCAAAAGGAAACACCGAAAAGTAAAATGTACATGATTACTTACACACTACAATATTTGCGAAATGAAATGTAAATATGTTGTTGGTGGAGGTGGACGGGTTGGCCTTCAATTTCTACTTTGAGCGTCCGTTTAAAAAGTCTTCAGCAAATTGATCTGTTAAAAAGAATTAAGAAATGAAAATAAATGTAAAATATGGGTTTATTTCTTTTTGAAAATCACTTACCGAGGTGCATATATGTATACATATGTCCGCAAACACCAAAAATTTACGAACTTAAATTTTTGCGACCGATCGCTTTTGATATATTGAATTTTTCATATAAAATTTTTTCTCTACAAATTTTTCAAAGTTCATATGATATTTTCATGATTTTTTATGCTCATAATTTTACTCAAATCGGAGTCATAAAAGACACTTATATGATCATATTTCTGAGGCTCACAATTTTAACATTTTTGGGAGTCATATCGGAACTCTAAATTATGAGCGCTCCGAGAATGTTTGAAGGGATGGCATTCCATATGGTTGTGTAGGTATATGATGTTGTTGTGCACGAAGTAATTGTTGTCTTTTAAGCAGAACTCTAAAATATTGTGAAACTTGCTCTTCGGTATATTCGGATTTTACTTTATGTCATCCCATTTTTGCATTATTCAGGGCTGTTCTGAAATCCGATATCTGTCGGAATCGGAATTGAATCCGATCGAAATTGCAGAACCGTGTTCCCAAATATCGATTTAAAATTATCGGGAATCAATGTTCGAATCCGATTTTTTTCACCCTATTTGGTGTTCTGTATTCCAACCTGTCAGAAATTTCAGTTTAAATTAATCGATGAGGTATTTGTTAGCGGAATCAATTTTTTTCG
This sequence comes from Campiglossa producta, assembly GCA_964058755.1. NCBI lineage: Eukaryota > Metazoa > Arthropoda > Insecta > Diptera > Tephritidae > Campiglossa > Campiglossa producta. Next base: position 48,951,179 of record CAXKVI010000005.1, on the reverse strand, counting down.
AAAACGAGGAAAATAAAATAAGAAAACGCATTTTTTATAAATTAATTGATTTTTATAAGTGCATAAAGGACAAAACACAAGAATACTTATTTATTATTTTTTTCTTTTTGTTTCACTTTACAAATATATATTTTTTTATTTATTTGACTTTATTTAATTTTGTTCAGTTTTATCTTATTTTATTTTGCTTAATTTTATTTTATTATGTTTTATTTAATTTTTTCCTTTATTTTTATCTTACTTCATTTTGTTTTTATTTTTTTTTATTTTATTTAATTTCACTTTATTTTATTTTTTTAATTTTATTTCATTTTACTTTATTATTTTTTTCAGCAGCACTTAAACCTCCATGAAATTCTTACAATCTCATTTTTTTGCAAAATTTTTCAATAATTGTAAAGTTTTCCACAAACTCACAAAATTCCAATAAAATGCAAGAAACAGCTAATTTTTGACAGTTCGAATCGGATAGGGTAAGTTCGAATTTATCGATTTCGATAGGATTGAAGAACACCGTTTTCAATCCAAATCGGAATATCAATCTGATGCGAAATCAATTCCGATCGGATTTCAGAACAGCCCTGATTTTTTTTTAGGCCATATTTGTTGGTATATTAGTGAGTAACCAGACGACATCAAACGACACTAACAGTTGATCATCACGTATGGCTAAATTTGGCAGTCTTTCTTTTAACCAGGCCCGGCACAATTGTTACTCAGGTTATGTTAGTGAAAGAGCGTATGTTGTTGTCTCGTTGCTTCCAAGTGAGCGACTGCAAATGACATGCATTGATTGGCCAAGGTGATCACAACACTCTTAGAAGCGCAGCAACAATTTTATTATTTGAGTGACCAGGTAATAATCTGTGAGAATTTGATTTTCAGATTTTCGGACAATTGTCCCGCTAGGTGCCGGGGCTTGCTGTACATTTTACTTTTTAACTCAAACGAGTTTTTAATGTTAGATTCGGTGGAAATCCGATATATTTCGACAATCGGACGTAAGGGACATTCAGGCTTATGGATTTTTGGCAGTCCATATAAACGAGGTGCTGTAGCTGTTGTGCTGGTTAATTGTTGTTTATCTTTTAAGCTAATGTGCTTTCCTTTGAATAATTCGAGTATTATGTTGTTGTTTTTCCTTTGAAGTGTAGATCAGGCGTGGGCAGCTTTGCCCTCGGTTCGACGTCGTGTATACATATACGAGATGTTCGACGCTTCTTTTAGTTGTGTCGAACGTTTACCAAATTGTTTGAAACACGATTCAAACTTTATCAGTGCTGCCGTCTGTATTGATTCAGATAAAAAAATACACTTTTCCTCGTCGAATTGCAGTATAAGTTTGGATACGTTTTTAGCAAAAAGATGTTATGTATATAAAAATAATAAGTTATGAATATGGAAAAATTCAACGTTTTTCGCCCCAGTGATATTCGAGATTCTTACAACTCCTAGAAATGTACCAGCTCTAACGTGTATATACAGAAATCAGGGTCTCGCCCATATTTTAGCTAATCTCGAAGACGCCGTCAACTTAGAATTTTTGACATCTAAATCTATCCGTTTTTGGTTTCACTTAATAATGAGCAAAAAGACTAAACTGTCTATGCGTACTAGGCTGATTAAAATAAGAAAACTTATAGAGCGAGATCCCAGAGCCTATAAACGTCACTTATTTTATAATGGATGAAACCAATACCGATCGAGAGTCCTCCCCGAATCTAAAAAGAATGTGAAAATTTCAAAGCTGTACCTATGAAAAGGGCCTAGGAATCGGGGGTCAAAGCCGCCAAAAAATGACCCTAGCTTCATTTATTTTATAATGGATGATTTTCACACATTTGACGTAAATTACCCCGCGTCAGTATGAAGTGTTGTTAGACCCGTACCAGTAACAAGGCTCCAGCCAGACACCCACAGTTCGCGGATTCTCCTATGGATATTTATTCTGTTTTACCAATTTTACTGCATTTAACTACCCAATATTTTCCCATTTCTTGTAGAATACTACCCTCAAGTAGTATCAGGCATTTTTAGACTTCGTCCCATGGCAAAAACTTCAGCCAGACACCTCAAATTTCACTTATTTTTACTGCGCTTTCACATGTTTAAGCGGGTTTGCCCAACTTTGGCCTCTTTTATATAACAGATCTTTACACATAAGTCGTAAAATTATACCCCTAAGTAGAATCAAGCATTTCCAGACATCATCCCATGGAAAAAACTTCAGCCAGACACCTCAAAGTTCGGGAGCTTTTATTTTCTTATTAATTTGCTTTCTCTTGTTTGTCCCAGGGCTGCACAATGATATAAACGAAATAATTTCGTTTTGTTAATTATCAAACAAAATTATCAAAAAAATATTTCGTTTCAATAATCAAAAAATAACAACAAATTTTTTTTTCGTTAACGTCAATTCCATTGTTAAATTATATAAGGTTAAGCAGATTTTGACATTTGCCAAGGCAAATCTTCCTTATTAGAGTTGCATTTACGATGGATGCAAAAAAGGGTAAAAAAATCCCCCTTTAAGAAAATTCTATTAGGAAAGGAAGGAACACCGTTTGCAAAATTTCAGGATTTTTTTTCCGGAAATCTGTCTTTTCAACATTTATTTTTTTAAATTATTCGGAAAATTAAATTAACTAGCCTGTAAAAAGCATGCCCTTTTTGTGGGTAGCAGTAAACATGTACGAAATAAGCTTATAAAACGGCAATGTTTATAATTGGATCCTTTTTTAATAACTTTCATCAATCGCCGGTATGTAAACCAATCTCTTAACGTCTGTGGCAGCGGTCTCACGAACTGGCTTCGGAGATCCAAAGGAGAAAAAAGCTGCACCTGAGCTTCCAGCAAAGCGACCGCGATGGCAACTACGTGTCCGGACTCCCAGGAGACATTTTCCCTCCGCTCTGCGTACGAAGTAACTAAGGACAGGATCCTTATAGGCATTCTTGACCGAACAAAGACCGTTTGGCCATCCCCAAAAGCCAGTGGCGACACGTCCGGAACGAACTCGCTAACGCTCTTATTGACGTTTATTTGAAGACTCCGGGTGGTACAGCGGCGGTCACGTATGCGGGTTGGCACCAGGGACAGATTAAAATAATCGCGTGTGACGACGCAGGAACTGTTTCACTGTACAAGGCAGCAGCTGCAAGACTAGGTGAAGTCTACACAGGTGCAAAAATCGGGGCAAGGGCATGGATCCCTGCCATCCCTGCAGATCCTGAGAGAATTCTCACGATGCTGCGGATAATGAATCCGTCCCTCCCGACGACGGACTGAAGTGCCGCTCTAGTCGGGGATGCCGTAGGGTCTGATAGACAATTGGTCTTCACCATGAATGAGGAGGCACTCGAGCCCCTTAAAAGTTACAATGGACTAGTGCATTAGAGTGTCGGTCAGATCGTTATCCACGTAAACCGTGGCTATGCAGAGCGCGCTGCCATCTCCGCTGCAACGGGGGACTCGGATATTGAAGAACTGCAAGAGGAAACGGAGGAGTCCGACGCCCACAGCACTTTCTCAAAGTGACGTGAACAGCTCGGAGTTGGAAGACAGCTTGCTGGACGGGGAGCAACCAATCCTGAGCGCATTATCTCTGATGCTTCAGTCAGCAGGGCTCCCGTTACGCCAACTCGTTGTTGAGAGACAACCTCCGGGATGGGGCAGACCTCGACGATATGGGTACGTCAGGGAAGTCTAAGCGCTCTCATGTTGGTGGTGCTTCAGATAAATCTGCACAAATCTAAAGTATCCTCTACTATTGGCTTCAAGCTCATTCGAGCAAGCGAGGAGGGCAAGCTCAGAACCAGCATTTTGGTGAAATGTGAGCTTCTTGTAAGAATGCACACAAGCTTTTTCCTTGATTTAAATTCAGCTTCAAACGATGAGGCAACGTATTTGTATGCTGACAAAAGGCTGCAGAACAAGAAAAATTGCTATTATTTAGTTAAAATAATAAATTTTCATAAAAATCTTACCAAATAAACAATTAATTTTTCAAAATAAAAATAAAACAAACTGTAATTTTGTTCGTATCAAGAATATTGGTTTTTACTACCATTTTCATACGATTTTGAAAAGAAGTAGCACTGTCAATCAGATAGGGAAGCATGAAGCCGAGAAGTGTCAAAAACGTCTCGGACTGCTTAACCTTATATTATTAAACAATGGTCAATTCATTTTGCTTAGATATGTACACTAGGCTGGGTCGGAAAATAATAAGTTAAGGAATACAAAAAAAGTTTTTGATAGTTACTAAGTACTAAATGCAATTGGAAGTCGGCACTCAGGGCTGTACACCGTTTCCGTAAAAAAAAAATGGTCATCAAAAGCAAGTGAAAAAATATATAAATCGACAAAATTAAATTTTTTTACAGGAACAAAAAAAATGAGTGTGACGTCAATATGACGTCAAATCGACAATTTCAGTCGAGACGATCGATCGAGTTACAGAAACGCAGTACTGATCTGTAATTATTCGTAAAATATTTTAAGGTCGAAAGCGCTCTAACTAATGACGGCGATATACCAACAGGTTATCATAACCTCTAACGAGGTTTTTGCCGAGCTTTTCTTCCAACTTGTAGTGTGCTGGCTTTGATTTATTTCCTACAACTTGGCGGGACCTACAGTGCCGACTCCGAACGGTACTTGCAAAGCAAACGAGTTTTTGCTGAGAAGCTTCTCATGGCAGAAATACACCCGGAGAGTTTGCTAAACTACTGCCGAGGGTCGACCCCGTTTAGAAAATTTCTTCTCTACATAATTTTTGATGTTGGTTTTTGCTGGGCATTGATATGACACGACTTGGTGTAGTACTTGATATATATAGTAATTGATATATGAGCCTCTTGAAGCACAAGTGGCGTTAGTCCAGTTTTGGGTTTCTTTTAGTTAGCAATGACACTATTTGAGGGAAAACGTGTTTTAACTGGGCAACTCCTAGCTTCCATAGCAACAGAATAAATAACAGAACTAGTTTGTAAAATCAAAGGTACCCCCTATAAGTTGAAACTCAAAACCTTTAATATCTCAGTTCAATAAAAGGTTGAATTACGCCACTTGCGCTTTAAGCCCGGTAAATTTATGTTTAACCCTTAAGCCACTGAAATAGAAATACGTAGAAGTTAACCTTTAAGCTACTAACACCGTCTACAGACGGTCATCATTAAAATCAAAATAAAAATCGAATGTAAGGTAATTGGCATTTTATGCGCTTGAGCGTTGACTCTGCATGAAATGAGCTTTCAAATAAAGCTTTTTTGAAAGCTCTTAAATCCCTTTTGTGGCAGTGACAGCTATTTGTTTGAAAACATTTGAAGATTTAAAAAAAAAATTTCGCTCAAGCTCCTAAGACCGTCTACAGACGGCCTTCACAAACCGCTCACTAACTCAAAAAGTCAACACCATAAATTAAAAAAATATGCACAATATTAAAGCAAATAACATAACTACTTACCAGAAAATTATTCAGAACGATTAAGTTGTCAGAAATGATTTTTTTTTTAGTTTGAATGCGCACCAAATTTTCAAGTAATTTCCGCGTTACAATCTTCAAATTTTTTCAAACAAATAGCTGTCACTACCACAAAAGTGATTTAAGAGCTTTCAAAAAAGCTTTATTTGACAGCTCATTTCATGCAGAGTCAACGCTCAAGCGCATAAAATGGCAATTACATTACATTCGATTTTTATTTTGATTTGAGTGATGACCGTCTGTAGACGGTGTAAGTGGCTTAAGGGTTAAGTTAAAAGTTCCATAGACATTTTAACTGTCTTTTTTTTGCATCATCATTGAATATGTCAGTTTTACCAGTGGTTAGATACCTAGTTGAAAAAGGAAGGAGTAACAAGCCATTACGGAAATTCGTTAATTATTCGTTACATGAAATGGAAATGGGTTATGTGAGAATTTCGCTTCACATTGTCGGTGACCCTGCAAAACCAAGCATCAAAAAAGATATTCTTTACTTGGTTTTGCACTTTCTTCGACGATAAATGCGCCATTGTACATGAAGTACTATTTCTGCAAAATGTATTGTTATCGTGTCCTAAACTATTTATGTGCTAAGTTTCATGTCCCTAGGTTGTCAGAAAGTTAGTGGATTCCCGAATTCAAACGAATTTTTGAAAGAGCACGATCCGAACTCCACCGGAGTTCTTTTGATGAGGAATTGCATTGTGACCGCTGCGGGAACGTGTCTTATGCTTATATCAGCAGCAAAGCATTATCGCACTATTTCGCCCGCTCTTTTACGACCCGAAATAATATTGAATTCATTCAAATATTCAATTGTGTTTTTTTTTTTTTTTTTTTTTTTTTTGATAAATAACGAAAAAAATTGGTTCTGATAATTTTTTATTGTTTTCAAAAATAACGTTAAATTTTTTCCCCCCTATATGGAAGTATAAATATATGCATAAATGGACACTGAGAAGGGTTTACCTTCAAGCTGGGTAGTGGCCTAAGGTGTTAGACCTTCTAGCATACAAGTCACTACAGTGTTGTGAGTTCGACTCTCACAATGCCGGGAAGAAAAGTCCATGAACAGATGTAATTCCAGTATCATCGAAACATATGTCGGCTTGTCTGGTTCCTGCAGCGCGTGGGTAAATTTTTCTCAAAAAACACATTTTCATACAATCCCGAAAATTGCTTTACAATACCGTCGGTATTTACAGCAATAGACTACAAGTAAAAAGCAACAAAGAGTTTAAATGAAAAAATATTCGTGCATTAAGCATAGAAAATTCTTTCATAGGTTTCACACCAAGTCCTAAAAATTCGCAAATCTTTCATATAAGTTAGCATTGAAATTAAAGAAATGTTCTATATGGAAGTATATGGCTATGCAGAGCGCGCTGCCATCTCCGCTGCAACGGGGGACTCGGATATTGAAGAACTGCAAGAGGAAACGGAGGAGTCCGACGCCCACAGCACTTTCTCAAAGTGACGTGAACAGCTCGGAGTTGGAAGACAGCTTGCTGGACGGGGAGCAACCAATCCTGAGCGCATTATCTCTGATGCTTCAGTCAGCAGGGCTCCCGTTACGCCAACTCGTTGTTGAGAGACAACCTCCGGGATGGGGCAGACCTCGACGATATGGGTACGTCAGGGAAGTCTAAGCGCTCTCATGTTGGTGGTGCTTCAGATAAATCTGCACAAATCTAAAGTATCCTCTACTATTGGCTTCAAGCTCATTCGAGCAAGCGAGGAGGGCAAGCTCAGAACCAGCATTTTGGTGAAATGTGAGCTTCTTGTAAGAATGCACACAAGCTTTTTCCTTGATTTAAATTCAGCTTCAAACGATGAGGCAACGTATTTGTATGCTGACAAAAGGCTGCAGAACAAGAAAAATTGCTATTATTTAGTTAAAATAATAAATTTTCATAAAAATCTTACCAAATAAACAATTAATTTTTCAAAATAAAAATAAAACAAACTGTAATTTTGTTCGTATCAAGAATATTGGTTTTTACTACCATTTTCATACGATTTTGAAAAGAAGTAGCACTGTCAATCAGATAGGGAAGCATGAAGCCGAGAAGTGTCAAAAACGTCTCGGACTGCTTAACCTTATATTATTAAACAATGGTCAATTCATTTTGCTTAGATATGTACACTAGGCTGGGTCGGAAAATAATAAGTTAAGGAATACAAAAAAAGTTTTTGATAGTTACTAAGTACTAAATGCAATTGGAAGTCGGCACTCAGGGCTGTACACCGTTTCCGTAAAAAAAAAATTGTCATCAAAAGCAAGTGAAAAAATATATAAATCGACAAAATTAAATTTTTTTACAGGAACAAAAAAAATGAGTGTGACGTCAATATGACGTCAAATCGACAATTTCAGTCGAGACGATCGATCGAGTTACAGAAACGCAGTACTGATCTGTAATTATTCGTAAAATATTTTAAGGTCGAAAGCGCTCTAACTAATGACGGCGATATACCAACAGGTTATCATAACCTCTAACGAGGTTTTTGCCGAGCTTTTCTTCCAACTTGTAGTGTGCTGGCTTTGATTTATTTCCTACAACTTGGCGGGACCTACAGTGCCGACTCCGAACGGTACTTGCAAAGCAAACGAGTTTTTGCTGAGAAGCTTCTCATGGCAGAAATACACCCGGAGAGTTTGCTAAACTACTGCCGAGGGTCGACCCCGTTTAGAAAATTTCTTCTCTACATAATTTTTGATGTTGGTTTTTGCTGGGCATTGATATGACACGACTTGGTGTAGTACTTGATATATATAGTAATTGATATATGAGCCTCTTGAAGCACAAGTGGCGTTAGTCCAGTTTTGGGTTTCTTTTAGTTAGCAATGACACTATTTGAGGGAAAACGTGTTTTAACTGGGCAACTCCTAGCTTCCATAGCAACAGAATAAATAACAGAACTAGTTTGTAAAATCAAAGGTACCCCCTATAAGTTGAAACTCAAAACCTTTAATATCTCAGTTCAATAAAAGGTTGAATTACGCCACTTGCGCTTTAAGCCCGGTAAATTTATGTTTAACCCTTAAGCCACTGAAATAGAAATACGTAGAAGTTAACCTTTAAGCTACTAACACCGTCTACAGACGGTCATCATTAAAATCAAAATAAAAATCGAATGTAAGGTAATTGGCATTTTATGCGCTTGAGCGTTGACTCTGCATGAAATGAGCTTTCAAATAAAGCTTTTTTGAAAGCTCTTAAATCCCTTTTGTGGCAGTGACAGCTATTTGTTTGAAAACATTTGAAGATTTAAAAAAAAAATTTCGCTCAAGCTCCTAAGACCGTCTACAGACGGCCTTCACAAACCGCTCACTAACTCAAAAAGTCAACACCATAAATTAAAAAAATATGCACAATATTAAAGCAAATAACATAACTACTTACCAGAAAATTATTCAGAACGATTAAGTTGTCAGAAATGATTTTTTTTTTAGTTTGAATGCGCACCAAATTTTCAAGTAATTTCCGCGTTACAATCTTCAAATTTTTTCATACAAATAGCTGTCACTACCACAAAAGTGATTTAAGAGCTTTCAAAAAAGCTTTATTTGACAGCTCATTTCATGCAGAGTCAACGCTCAAGCGCATAAAATGGCAATTACATTACATTCGATTTTTATTTTGATTTGAGTGATGACCGTCTGTAGACGGTGTAAGTGGCTTAAGGGTTAAGTTAAAAGTTCCATAGACATTTTAACTGTCTTTTTTTTGCATCATCATTGAATATGTCAGTTTTACCAGTGGTTAGATACCTAGTTGAAAAAGGAAGGAGTAACAAGCCATTACGGAAATTCGTTAATTATTCGTTACATGAAATGGAAATGGGTTATGTGAGAATTTCGCTTCACATTGTCGGTGACCCTGCAAAACCAAGCATCAAAAAAGATATTCTTTACTTGGTTTTGCACTTTCTTCGACGATAAATGCGCCATTGTACATGAAGTACTATTTCTGCAAAATGTATTGTTATCGTGTCCTAAACTATTTATGTGCTAAGTTTCATGTCCCTAGGTTGTCAGAAAGTTAGTGGATTCCCGAATTCAAACGAATTTTTGAAAGAGCACGATCCGAACTCCACCGGAGTTCTTTTGATGAGGAATTGCATTGTGACCGCTGCGGGAACGTGTCTTATGCTTATATCAGCAGCAAAGCATTATCGCACTATTTCGCCCGCTCTTTTACGACCCGAAATAATATTGAATTCATTCAAATATTCAATTGTGTTTTTTTTTTTTTTTTTTTTTTTTTTTGATAAATAACGAAAAAAATTGGTTCTGATAATTTTTTATTGTTTTCAAAAATAACGTTAAATTTTTTCCCCCCTATATGGAAGTATAAATATATGCATAAATGGACACTGAGAAGGGTTTACCTTCAAGCTGGGTAGTGGCCTAAGGTGTTAGACCTTCTAGCATACAAGTCACTACAGTGTTGTGAGTTCGACTCTCACAATGCCGGGAAGAAAAGTCCATGAACAGATGTAATTCCAGTATCATCGAAACATATGTCGGCTTGTCTGGTTCCTGCAGCGCGTGGGTAAATTTTTCTCAAAAAACACATTTTCATACAATCCCGAAAATTGCTTTACAATACCGTCGGTATTTACAGCAATAGACTACAAGTAAAAAGCAACAAAGAGTTTAAATGAAAAAATATTCGTGCATTAAGCATAGAAAATTCTTTCATAGGTTTCACACCAAGTCCTAAAAATTCGCAAATCTTTCATATAAGTTAGCATTGAAATTAAAGAAATGTTCTATATGGAAGTATAAATATATGCATAAATGGACACTGAGAAGGGTTTACCTTCAAGCTGGGTAGTGGCCTAAGGTGTTAGACCTTCTAGCATACAAGTCACTACAGTGTTGTGAGTTCGACTCTCACAATGCCGGGAAGAAAAGTCCATGAAGAGATGTAATTCCAGTATCATCGAAACATATGTCGGCTTGTCTGGTTCCTGCAGCGCGTGGGTAAATTTTTCTCAAAAAACACATTTTCATACAATCCCGAAAATTGCTTCACAATACCGTCGGTATTTACAGCAATAGACTACAAGTCAAAAGCAACAAAGAGTTTAAATGTTTAAATGAAAAAATATTCGTGCATTAAGCATAGAAAATTCTTTCATAGGTTTCACACCAAGTCCTAAAAATTCGCAAATCTTTCATATAAGTTAGCATTGAAATTAAAGAAATGTTCTATATGGAAGTATAAATATATGCATAAATGGACACTGAGAAGGGTTTACCTTCAAGCTGGGTAGTGGCCTAAGGTGTTAGACCTTCTAGCATACAAGTCACTAGAGTGTTGTGAGTTCGACTCTCACAATGCCGGGAAGAAAAGTCCATGAAGAGAAGTAGTTCCAGTATCATCGAAACATATGTCGGCTTGTCTGGTTCCTGCAGCGCGTGGGTAAATTTTTCTCAAAAAACACATTTTCGTTAAATTTTTTCGTTGAACAAATAACGTTAATTTTATTGATAAACGAAACGAAATCAAAAGTTAGACGTTAATTTTCAGGCCTGGTTAATTTCAATCATTTCTAGACTTCATTTCATGGCAAAAACTTCAGCCAGACACCTCAAAGCTCGGGATTTTCACTAATTTTTAAAGACTACGTTTAAACGGCGGATCTTTACACCTGTGTCCTATAATACTAACCTTCAACAGTATCAGGCATTTCCAGACTTAATCCCATGAAAAAACTTAAGCCAGAAAACCAAAAGCACGGGGACTTTTCATCATTTTTAATGTGCTTTCACATGTTCAAATGGGCTTACCCAACTTTGGCTGCTTTTAAACGGCGGATCGTTACACATGTATAGTATAGGTTAGGTTAGGTTCAAGTGGCTGCCGCAGAGGCACACTGAGGCCAGTTTTGAAAGGCCCGTTGTGATACCACCAACACAAGGAAAGTCCTCGAACCACTTAGATGACTTTATGAAGCCCATCAAGTCCTTTATGTCCATTTCCGCGATCTGGCTTAGGCTATCCAGGAACGGAACTCCCAAAAAGCGCGTTCTCGCGCCGCTTAAAGCCGGACAGTTGCAGATGAGGTGCTCCACTGTTTCCTCCTCCTCATCATCTTTGCAACTCCTGCAGCATCGTCGGTAGGGCACACCTAGCCTTTCTGCATGCCTACCAATGAGGCAGTGACCGGTTAATACCCCTATCAATATGCAGATTTCCCTCCTAGTTAGGGCATAAATGCGTCTAGACCTTTTAAGATCCCATTTTGGCCAGGTTTGTTTCGATATGCGACACCCTGGGGATAGCAGCCATCTTTCGTTGGCTTGACGGAGTGTGTGCTCCTTCAGCATTAGTTTGCATGTGGCAAACGGCATACCTAAGCGCTCTTTATCCTGAAGAACCTGCTTGGTCGTGCCCTGCCTGGCAAGCTCGTCTGCCTTACAGTTTCCCTCAATGTCCCTATGTCCCGGGACCCATATGAGGTTTACGCGGTTCTGTTGGGCCATCTCCTGAAGAGATCGACGACAGCTGAGCGTCAGTTCAGAGTTGAACGTGTATGAGCCAAGGGATTTGATGGCCGCTTGGCTATCGCTGAAAATAGCGATATCTTCTCCGATAACACGTTTGCTTAACCAGGCCGCGGCGTCCAGGATTGCCGAGACTTCCGCCTGGAAGACGCTACAATGATCAGGTAGTCTGAAGGAGAGCTCAAGGTCCAAATCCCTTGAATAAACTCCTCCTCCAACTCTGCCGTCCAACTTCGAGCCGTCGGTGTATATGGAAGTGCCACCATTTGTTTCGGGACACCAATCCGTCCTCTCCCAGTCTTCTCTGCTGGGAATGTTTATTTTGAAACAGCTATCCCCGACTGTAGTAGTCGCACAACGATCTGTGCTTAGAGGGAGAAAGCTGTAAGATTCCAGAATACTGGAGTGTCCAATAGTACCCGCAGCCCAACTGGAGGTTTCTCTTAGGCGCAGAGCTGATGCCGCCGCTGACCGAAACCCTTCCAGATCAAGTGGCAAAATGCCCAGAATGACCTGGAGGGCTTCGTTGGGCGTTGTCCTTAGCGCACCGCTTATACAGATCATATTGGATCTATGGACTTTCCGCAACAGATTCAGGTATGTTGCCTTGCTCAGCGCAGGCCACCATACGACGACTCCATAAAGCATGATTGGGCGAATGATGGCCGTGTAGATCCAACTGCATACTGTAGGGCTGAGCCCCCATTTTTTGCCAATGGCTCTTTTGCATGTGTAAAGAGCGATGCAAGCTTTCTTCTGGCGCTGAAGAACATTCTCCTTCCAATTCAATTTCCTGTCCAGAACTATGCCTAGAAACTTGGCCTTATCCGACAAGCCCAGGCGCGTGCCATCTAGTTCTGGTAGGCTTAGTGGCGGTATTTTGTACCGGTTGGTGAAGAGGACAAGTTCCACCTTCCCTGGGTTGATACTAAGTCCGCAGCGAGAGGACCACGTCGAAACTTCTCGCAGTGCTACTTGCATCAGGTCACACAGAGTTTGTGGGAACTTGCCTCTGAATGCAATAGCTAAATCGTCTGCGTATGCCACTATCTTCCCGCCCCCCCAGCTTGTGTCACGTAGTAACGAGTTGACTGTGAGGTTCCATAAAAGCGGGGAAAGAACACCACCCTGGGGTGTTCCCCTTGTGACATAACGTGATAACTCAACCGTACCAAGTGAAGAAGCTATTTTCCTTCCCCTTAAAAGTTGGTCAATTAAATCAGTTAGAGGTCTATCTACGCCCAGATTAGTTAGAGCGGAGTTGATAGCCTCCGGGCTTATATTGTTGAAAGCCTCCTCAATGTCTAGGAGGGCCACCAGACAGTAGTCCTTTTCACACAGCGATTTCTCAATGACAGACACTAGGCTGTGCAGAGCGGTTTCTGTTGATTTACCCTTGGTGTATGCATGCTGATAGCTAGAGATAAGGTTGCTATCAATAGTTGTTAAGAGGTAGTCGCTTAGTATCCTCTCAAAGGTTTTTAGTACAAAGGACGAGAGACTGATCGGTCTGTAGTGTTTTGGCTCGTAGTGGGATGCCTTCCCAGCCTTAGGGATAAACACTACCGTGGCGCTTCTCCAGGAGCCCGGAATGTGGTTGAGAGCCAGGCAGGCTGTGAAGAGAAATACCAACCATTTAGCTGATGTCTCCAACGTGTTTATAAGTTGCGCGGAGATAATCCCGTCCGGCCCGGCAGCCTTATACGGTTCAAAGCTCTTAACTGCCCACCTTACTCTTTCCTCAGTGATGGGTATATTTACTGCCAGGTTTGTTGCAGGTGCTAGTGGTGCATCATGCAGATTCCCCGGAAAATGTGTATTCAAGAGCAGCTCAAGGGTTTCCTCTTCCGTGCTGGTCCAGGATCCGTCAGGTTTTCGCAGATAGCTGATGGCTGTTTGACTTTTCGAGAGGACTCGTCTAAGTCTCGCTGTGTCGTCGACCTTTTCGACGCCAGTGCAGAAATTTCTCCACGAGGTTCTCTTCGCCTGTCTCAGAGCTTTTTTGTAGGCCCTTAGTTTAGCTTTATATTCGTGCCAATGAGGCTCAGAGCCGAAGCTCTTGGCCTTGTTAAATTGTTTCCGGCATGATATTCGGAGCGAGTCCAAATCGTAGGACCACCAATGTGGCCTGTGTTTACCGCGTGGTCTTGGCACTGGACAAGCCTGTCCTAGAGCATTTGAGAGCGCCGATGTAAATGTAGTAACAAGATCCTCCAGCTCCTCTACTGATGAGGGGGCTTGTGAGGGCAGTACTGGTAGGTCTCTGTCTAATATTTCATGATTGGTTGTTCTACAATAAAGTCTAAACCCATTTCTATGTAACGGTGGTCGTAGAAAGAATGTTCTTCCAGAACCCGCCATTTTCTGACCCACTCATAATAATAAGATTACCCGTGCAGAAATTTGACACCAGGTCTTTCACCTCCGTTTGTGGTGGGGGTTCTTCGGCGTCGTAGGGCATATAGACCGAAGCCACCGTCAGGCGGGTGCTGTCGACCGTTAGACTGATAGCGGTAATATCCCCATTGGTGTAATTAGGTAGGAGAAAGGAGTTCAACTCAGACTTGACCAGAATACACGTTCTGACTTTGCTCTCCTCGCTGGCTCGAATGAGCTTGAAGCCCTTAGTCCCCAATCCGCAGATTCTCGAGCTATTGACCCAGGGTTCTTGGATGAGGACCACATCCACGTCGCCTTTAGAAAGACGACTACTTAAAGCAGCCGAAGCTACTTTAGATTTGTGCAGATTAATCTGAAGCACCACCAACATGAGAGCGCACAGACTTCCCTGCCGTCCCCATATCGTCGAGGTTTGCCCCATCCCGGAGGTTGCCTATCAACGACGAGTTGTTCCGATTAACTGCCCGATATGGCGTTGTAGGTGTCTTGCTGTCTGTAGCGTTAGATGTTAATCGCTCAGCGTTGGCTGCTACCACCGTGACGTCGAGGGCTTCCTCGTCCTGTAGGCTGTCCTCCATCTCCGAGTTGTTCACAGCACTATCGCCAAGGGACGTGGCGGATAACATGCTTTCCGCATCGGAATCCTCCGCTTCCTCTTCTGGTAATTCGTTTTCCGGTTCCCCCGGAGCAGCCGAGAAGGCAGCGCGCTGAGCATCACCACGATATACGTGGATAACGATCTGGCCTACGCTGTAATGTACTAGGCCATTGCACCTTTTGAGGGGCTCGATTGACTCTTTATTCATGGTGAACACCACCTGTCTGTCGGGCCCTACCGCATCCCCGACCAGATTGACACTCCAGTCATGCGTTGGCAGGGACGGATTCATTAGCCGTAGCATCCCGAGAATTCTCTCGGGTTCGTCAGGGATGGCCGGAATCCACGCCCTTGCCCTTGGACGAGCTGGAATGTCCTTCCAGTCGACGACCTCTATCTTTGCGCCCTTGTAGACTTCACCCAGCTTAGCAGCTGCTGCCTTGTACAGTGCTACGGTTTTTGCATCCTCGCATGCGAGTAATTTAATCTGACCCTGGTGCCAACCCGCATCCGTTACTCGCGCCGAACTACCCGGAAACTCTGGAGCAACATTGAGAAGAATGTTGCCGAGTTCATTTCGCACGTAACGCCACCGGTCCTTAGGGATGGCCAGACGGTCATTGCCTCGGTCAAGGACGCCTATAAGGATCCTGTCCTTGGTTACCTCAGCAAAGCTTAGTTTGCCCGCTCCAGGGGTCTTCTGATGCCGCTAGGGAGGGGGATTTAACTCCAGGTCCGATCTCTGGCGCTTGAAAGGGTTAACTTTTAACCTCTTTGGCATGTACGAATTTTGGAAATCCGGTATCACAGCTTTCGCTAGCTCTACCGATTTACTGGAATTCGGCGACAGCGATTCCTGCGGTACCCCTTCATACCTCTTCAGGATCTTTGCAGCCAATCTTTTCTCGTGGTATGTGAAGCGGCGGGGAGATGTCTCCTGGTATTGCGGACCCGTAGTTGCCATCGCGGTCGCTCTCCTTGCCGAAATCTCAGTTGCAGCTTTCTTCTCCTTCGAAACTCCGAGGCCAGGTCGTGAGACCGCTGCCACAGACGTAAAGATACTGGTTTTCATATCAGCGGTTGATGGGAGTTTAGCATCCGCCGTTGTCCGCTTAGTTGCGTTGGCAACCGCACTGGTGCTAGCTCCCATCAAGTCAATCTTAGTCGATAGAGGGTTGGTTGACCGACTCGTAGTTGCCATCGCTGTCGATCCCCCCCTTGATTGTGGAACGGAGGTTGTCCTCCGGCGTTGTTGTTGCTTTCTCGCCTGTTCCTCCATAGCTCTCCTTTGCTGAGGAGTGAAATTTGGCGTTGTTTGTTTTTTAGTTTTATCGTTTTTATTTGGGTTATTTGAGTTCATCTTGTTCGTACGACCCGTCGCCGGACAAGGCCAGCTTAGGGTCAAGGGAAGAGTAGGGGAAAATGTGTCGTCCGCCGCGGCAGAGCCCCGTACCGCGGTAAGGCCATGCTTACTCTCTGAGGCGACCCGGTATCAGAGAGGCTCCGTTCAAATACAGCCACGATTTGCCTCCCGGCTGCAAACGTCCAATGGGCACGGTTTCGCATAACACCCTGGATTGGGAGGGGGAAGATCTTTGTCGTCGCGCCAGAGAGGCTAGGCTGCTCTCGTGATGAAGTGCCGTACGGAGCTATGATCACAAGGGCAGCGTAGCCCTGTGGCTATCGACTTAAGCCCTCGTACCGCGGCAAGGTATCCACCCTTCACGAGGGCATGTATAGTATAACACTGCCATTAACTAATATCAGGCATTTTTAGACTTCGGCCCATGACTAAAACTTCTGCCAGACACCTCAAAGCTGAGGAAATTTCATAATTCTCGCTGCGATTTCACATATTTAAGCGCGTTGGTCTAACTTTGGCTGCTTTAAAGGGCAGAAAATTTCACATTTGTCATAGAACACCACTCTTCAGTGGTATCAGGTACTTTTGGACTTCGCTCCATGTCAAAAACTCCAGCCAGACACCTCAAAACTGAGGAATTTTTATAATTCTTACTGCACTTTCACTTGTTTAAGCGAGTTTGTCCAACTTTGGCTGTTTTTGAAAGGCAGATCTTTACACATGTGTCGTAGAACACTATATCTAAGTAGTATCAGGCATTTTTATACTTCATCCCATGGAAAAAACTTCAGCCAGACACCTCAAGGCTGAGGAATTTTCATAGTTCTTACTGCGCGTTCACATGTTCGGGTTGGTCCAACTTTGGCTGCTTTTAAAGGGTGGATCTTTTCTCCTTAAAACTGATAAATTTTTATAATTCTTGCGTTGCTCTAACTCTGGCTGCTTTTGAAGGGCAGATATTTTCACATGTGTTATAGAAGACCACCCTTAAGTTGTATCAGGTACTTTAAATACTTCGCCCCATGTCAAAACCTACAGCCAGACACCAAACAACTGAGGAATATTCATAATTCTTACTGAGATTTCAAAGGTTTAAGCCAGTTGGTCAAACCTTTGCTATTCGTAAAGGGCGGATCTTCACACATGTGTCGCAGAACACTACTCTTAAGTAGTTTCAGTCATTGTTAGACTTCGCCCCATAGAAAAAACTTCAGCCAGACACCTCAAAACTGACGAATTTTTCTAATTCTTACTGCGTTTTCACATGTTTGAGATGGTTGGTCCAACTTAGGCTGCTTTTAAAGGGCAGATATTTTCAATGTATCATAGAAGACCACCCTTTCGCCTTATGAGAAACACTTTAACCAGACACCTTAAATCTGGGTAGTTTTCATAATTCTTACTATGCTTTCGCCTGTTTAAGCAGGTCTGTCCAACTTTGACTATTTTTAAAAGGCGAATATTTACACATGTGTCGTAGAACACTACTCTTAGGGCCGCTTGCATAAAAGCCGATAACGACTAATCGGAGTTTAATTGACGTATTTTATATGGTGAGCTGTCAAGTTAATCACCGATTAGTCGTTATCGGCTTTTATGCAAGTGGCCCTTAAGTGGTATCAGGCATTTTTGGAGATCTTCCCATGACAAAAACTTCAGCCAAACACCCCAAAGCTCGGGTTTTTTTCACAATTAATCTCTCCATAGGACATGATCAAGCAAATTGAAACAGCCCATACAAAGTGTTCAGATGTGATGTTTGGTGCAGCAACTGATCCCGGACGCCTCCTTGACCTTCGGTTAGTCTTTACTTAAATTTCACCCAGCGATCAAAACCCAAATTTTTTCACATGTGTGAGTGTGTATATGCAAGTGCCTGTACACACTTATGCATATATATATACATACCTACCTAGTTTTTGACATGGTCCGAAGTATAAAAGTACCTGATACAACTTAAGGGTGGTCTTCTATAACACATGCGAAAATATCTGCCATTCAAAAGCAGCCAGATTTCGACCAACGCGCTTATACATGTGAAATCGCAGCAAGAATTAAAAAAATCCTCAGTTTTGAGGTGTCTGGCTGAAGTTTTTGACATGATACCACTTAAGGGTGGTCTCCTATGACACATGTGAAAAGATCCGCCCTTTAAAAGCAGCCAAAGTTGGCCCAACCCGATTAAACATGTGAAAGCTCAGTAAGAACTATGAAAATTCCTTGAGGTGTCTGATGGAATTTTTTCAATGGGATGAAGTCAAAAAATGCCTGATACTACTTAGAGATAGTGTTCTACGACACATGTGTAAAGATCATGTGTAAAGATCTGCCTTTCAAAAACAGCCAAAGTTGGACACACTCGTTTAAACAAGTGAAAGTGCAGTAAGAATTATAATAATTCCTCAGTTTTGAGGTTGACATGGAGCGAAGTCCAAAAGTACCTGATACCACTTAAGGGTGGTGTTCTATGACAAATGTGAAATTATCTGCCCTTTAAAAGCAGCCAAAGTTAGACCAACGTGCTTAAACATGTGAAATCGCAGCAAGAATTATGAAATTTCCTTAGCTTTGAGGTGTCTGGCTGAAGTTTTTGTCATGGGGCGAAGTGTGGAAATGCCTGATACTGTTTAAGGGAAGTGTTATACGACACATGTGTAAAGATCCGCCGTTTAAACATAGTCAAAGTTGGAGAAACCTGCTGAAACAAGTTAAATCTCTGTAAAAATTAGTGAAGTGTAATACGATACATGTAAAGGGATTAGAAAATCAATGATTTCACTATTCAAGTTTTAGGTTTAGTTTTAATAATAAGTATTTAATTCAGTCCAATTAAACAGTTATAAAGTTTATAGAAAAACATGAAAAGTAGTAATTAAAATGTAGGTAATTTAAAATGAATTGGGAATATTAACACGACTTCACAACCGGCGGCTGGCAACTGACATTCTCAACTGGAACAAATGCACTCTTATACCGGGTGTTAATCATTGTTGTTGGCAGATGACCACTGTTTACATTCGGCCATCCTGTTCATCGTCATCTGACCCGGATGACAATAATTCATCGGAATTGCTAACGAAGCGCCACAATTTCATGTTGTCAGCAGAGGTTGATGTTCGTAATGGACCCTCGCAATTTTCTGCTTTTTTGACTTCGTATCCATCGTTTGGCTTAACCTTTGTGACGACGTACGGTCCGAGGAATTCACTAGCGAGTTTTTTTTCCGGCAACAAATTGAGTGCGTTTGATTGCTACCATATCGTTTTGCCTGTAAGTAGGCGCAAGTTTTCGTTGTTTGTCATAACTTTTCTTATACTGCTCCTGCGCTTTGCAAATTTGCTGCTTGACATCGCGACGTAGGTTTTGTCTCTCTTCTTCAAATGTCTCCATAAGTTCATTGCGTAGCGTATCGATCAGGACATTGCTAACCTCATTTCTCATCTTAACCCCGAACATCGTCCATATAAAGCTCCATCGCGCCTTCATTCACGATTTGAAAAATATAGTTAATATATATCGTATAAAAACAGCTGGTGAATTACAGAAATTAGTCACAAATGCATTTTCTTCGATGGGAACATGGAAAACCCCATTTTCCAGATCCATTACACAAAAATATCTCGCTTTTTGTAATTTTTCCAACACTTCGTCGATTAAGGGGAGTGGGAAGCAGTCTTTAAGCACCATTGTGTTTAGTTTTCTAAAGTCTATGCATACACGATAAGAATCGTCTTTCTTTTTTACCACCACTACTCTGCTAGGGAATTCTGATGTAGAATGCCTAACGATGCCTTGCTCAAGCCACTGTTCAACTTGCATTCGTACAGCATATTGTTCCTCTAGTGGCAATCGGCTTGGCGAGTGACGAAAAGGTTTAATATTATCGGTGATGATGATTGATCATTTTTACTGGTTTGTAAAGTTGTATTACTTCGGCGATTACGTCTTTGAAAGATGGTGGAACTACAAGATCTACTTCACTTTCATTGATATTATATACGCGTAATTCATTTTATACGCTACTTATATCTGGGTCACTGAATCTATATCCACTTTTATCAAACACAACTTTAAATCTGTTCATAAAGCCAAAACCCATCAAAACATCGACTTTTATGCTTTCATCAGCTACGACTAAAAATCTTTGCTCACAACTTAGTTTATCTACCACAACATTACAACAACAAGACCCTTCAACTTTACTCGAAAAATTACCAAGGCCATATAATATTTTGTCACAGTCCTTTAATAGCGTGTTCGACAAGTATTTTCTGTAAAAGCTTTTCCTAATAATTGACACATCAGACCCAGTGTCAATTAAGCTTTTCACCTCGTTACCGTTTATTGAAATATGTTTAAAACGATTGCCTACAGATATTATGTTAACTGCATTCGAGCTTTGAGTTTTCAACGGGCAAAGTTTTGCGACGTGACCACTTTTGTTGCATTTAAAGCACTTTGTTCTTTACACGCTGGCATCTTATGCTCCGTCGACCCACAGTTAAAGCAATGTTCTTTTTTCGGCACATTTTTCACTGTAGCGACTGTCGTTTGTTAATTTTTAAACGTGTAGTCAAACACATGATGACGTTCAATTAGTTCTTTAATTGTTTTGCAGTCATATAAAATAAATTTAATTTCTGGCTTAACACGCAGCCCTTCGACAGCGTATCGAATTACTGATGCATCATCTACAGCTCCGAGTGATGCTAGCTTTTTTGCGCGCAATACGTACTCGTGAAAGCTTTCATCACTGTTTTTTCGTACTTCCCTCAACTTCTTATGTAACTCTGCACTGGTATATTCTTTGTGGAATTCAAATATAAGTTTTTCGCCCAAGCTTTTATAGTCGCTCACACATACTGTCTCTAAAAATAACTGCGCCGTTTTTATCATTTTTCCGCGAGCCTGAACATATTTTTGTTTTTCGTCGAGTCCATATGCATCGGCGTTACTCTCGAAATTTTTTAGCCACTGTAGTACTGGAATATTTTTTCCGTCGTATGCGGGAATATTTTTTGCGAAGCTTTCAGCTGATATCTTAACATTTTTGCTGTTGTCGTCTTCTCTTAGCATCTTTAGTGTGATTAATTTAACCAAATCTCTAATGCTGTCGTCTTTTTCTTCCGCTACATTGGAAATATCTAACAGTGGAAATTCGCCATTCACGATTGCTGCTGGTTTGCTGCCACCTGCTCTGCTGGTATTATGCACAATTTCTCCTTCCTTCGTTTGGGCTGGAAGCTCGTCTTTGTCGTCTTTATCGTTTGTTGTTTGTTTCGCGCTGTCACCAGTGGGGACGTTCTCTGCTTGACCCGTTGAACGTAGAGCAGAGGTATGAGTGCCTTGCGGCATTTTTTCAGCGTTCTCTGCCATTTAAATTATGTATCACTATTTCAGCTATACTTATGCGACAAATAACGGAGCTGTTTATTTTCTACTCCGACTACGCGACAAATAACTTATGACTTTTTTTTTAAATTAAATTTTCTATTTTTTGGCTTTGGTTGAGCCCCCAAATGTAAAGGGATTAGAAAATCAATGATTTCACTATTCAAGTTTTAGGTTTAGTTTTAATAATAAGTATTTAATTCAGTCCAATTAAACAGTTATAAAGTTTATAGAAAATGATATTTAATAACATGAAAAGTAGTAATTAGAATTTAGGTAATTTAAAATGAATTGGGAATATTAACACGACTTCACAACCGGCGGCTGGCATCTGACATTCTCAACTGACACAAATGCACACTTATACCGGGTGTTAATCATTGTTGTTGGCAGATGACCACTGTTTACATACATGTGTAACGATCCGCCATTTAAAAGCAGCCAAAGTTGGGTAAGCCCATTTGAACATGTGAAAGCATATTAAAAATGATTAAAAGTCCCCGTGCTTTGGGTTGTCTGGCTTAAGTTTTTTTCATGGGATGAAGTCTGGAAATGCCTAATACTGTTTAAGGGAAGTGTTATGATCCGCCTTTTAAACGTAGTCAAAGTTGGAGAAACCTGCTGAAACAAGTTAAATCTCTGTAATAATTAGTGAAAATCCCGAGCTTTGAGGTGTCTGGCTGAAGTTTTTGCCAAGAGACGAAGTCTAGAAATGATTAAAATTACTTAAGGGTAGTGGCCTACGAAACATGTGAAAAGATCTGTCATTTAAAAGCAGTAAAAATGTGAACCAACAAGAGAAAGCAAATTAATAGGAAAATAAAAGTTCCCGAACTTTGAGGTGTCTGGCTGAAGTTTTTGCCATGGGATGATGCTGGAAATGCTTGATTCTACTTCAGGATAGCATTTTACGACACATGTGTGAAGATCTGCTATTTAAAAGTGGCCAAAGTTTGTGAAACCCGCTTAAACATGTGAAATTTCCCGAGTTTTGAGGAGGTAAAAATTACTGAAACTACATAAGGGTAGTGTCCTACGACACATGTGCAAAGATCCGTCATTTAAAAGCAGTAAAAGTGGGACAAACAAGAGAAAGCAAATTAATAGGAAAATAAAAGCACCCGAACTTTAAGGTGTCTGGCTGAAGTTTTTTCCATGAGATGATGTCTGGAAATGCTTGATTCTACTTTAGGCTAGCATTTTACACATGTGTGACGATCTATTATTTAAAAGAGGCCAAAGTTGGGCAAACCCGCTTAAACATGTGAAAGCGCAGTAAAAATTAGTGAAATTTCCCGAGTTTTGAGGTGGCTGGCTGAAATTTTTGCCTTGGGACGAAGCCTACAAATGCCTGCATTCTACAAAAAATGAGAAAATATGGGGTAGTTAAAAGCAGCCAAAGTGGCCCAAATGCGTGAAATTGGTAAAACAGAATAAATTTCCATAGGAAAATCCGCGAACTGTGGGTGTCTGGCTGGAGCCTTGTCGCTGGTACGGGTCTAACAACACTTCATACTGACGCGGGGTGGTAATCTACGTCAAATATGTGAAAATCATCCATTATAAAATAAGTGAAGTTAGGGTCATTTTTTGGCGACTTTGACCCCCGATTCCTAGGCCCTTGTCATAGGTTCAGCTTTGAAATTTTCACATTCTTTCTAGATTCGGAGAGGACTATCGATCGGTATTGGTTCCATCCATTATAAAATAAGTGACGCTTTTAGGCCCTGGGATCTTGGTCTATTATGTTTTTGTTTATATCTCACCGTCTTAAAGATTATTAATTGATAACAAAATAAGCCTTACAAAAAATAAGCGATGTAACTTTACATTTTCCGAAAAAAAAGTTTGCGATTATCTTGACTTGTAAAGGTCAAAAATTGAAGCTAATTACAGCCTACTACTTACATACCTGCAATAGTACAAAATTTAGTCATTTTCAAATTGCTATAATTATTATAATTGTTTCGTCTTTTTTCCATATAAGCAACTGGTATTTTTTAAGTGTTGATGTCCTACGAAATGTCATTGTCGCACGGAGGGAAATCTATGGATGGAACATCCATAATTATTGATATAAAAATTGATAATCCTGTCCCATCAATGAATATGGATTTTTCATCAATGCTTTTTTGATAAATCACTATTGAAATGGTATCCATATAAACTATTGATAAATTCTAAATAGTTTAAAAAAACAAAATTTTATATAATTTAACATCTGGTTTCAGTAAGATTCGAACCCTGCTCCTCTGGCACCTTAGCCCAGTATTCTATCATTCGGCTACGGCATTTTATAAATTTTTTAGAAAAATGTTCAATCATAAGAAATTCAAAAAATTTTGAATTTAAAAAAACGCTCCAGCAAGTTGCGATATTGTTAGAAAATCCATAGTAAAAATTGTTGAACTATTATGATTATGCGTCCCAGAAAAATTTACATTTCGCCAATATATATTAATACGCCGTCTCTACCATTATTACTATGCAGTAAATATGGATATGGATATACCGACAATAGAAATTCATATCACGACCATAGATATTGACGTGCCGTTCAAATATATTAGTATTCTATCCATAAATATAGAAAATAGTAGATCATATCGAAATGGTTGACATGTCATTTTACTTTTTATTGGGAGCAAATAATATTTGATAACTCGCTCATTCTGAATGAATATTGCATCAAACTCGTCGCTATCAATAGTGATATTGTCACAACATTCAATGCATTTCTCTCAGTGCAGGTTTCGACCAGAACATACCAGTCATCTACTAGTCGTGATATACTAGAATTATACTAGTTGTAAAATACCAGTTCCATACTAGTTTAGCCTTGACTCGTATGATTTCCATAAAATGAACTAGTCCCCATTACTAGTCCATAAAGACTACTATGAAATATACTGGTCCAAAAAGCATTGAACCTGGACTAGTATGATTTCAACCAGAATTTTCATGACTTACCCTATATTTTATCATTTGCCTTTATTTTCATGTTTATTCTTAAGAAAGCAACGACAACTTGTATTTACCCTATCACGAAAAAGCATCTGTAAATTATAAGAGAATAAACAATATTTTTAATTTAAAATGTTTTTAACCCTTCTGCTATGTTAGGAAAAAATTACACATATAGTGTTTTGGGTCAATTTGACCCACTTATAAAAACTCCACTAATAACACGATTTTATTGAGAGAATTCATATTTTTTTTATTTGAATCAAATTAAGTGTATGTTAATTGTAGAAAATAGTTGAGATATGTATGTTTTAATGGCAATTTTCACAAACTAAGCTGCTATGTTCCTTGCAAACAAATTTTTGGCACGTACCGCAAACAGTTGAATATTTGTTCGAATTTTTTGTATGATGACAGAAGAAACATCGCTGTCGTTTTTTGGCGGATTCATTTCTGGCAGAAATATTAGAAGTAGATGCTACTTCTGCAGATTTGGAGTTTTCTTGAATATTTTTTACTATATTCTTAGCAGCGATTCCTCGCGGCAGTCTCTCTCTGCGAACAATATTTGGTTCGACCATTTGCTTTCCCAGCTCTTCAAGAAAAAGTCTTCGCTTATAAAGCTTGTTGGAATTCCATGAGGGATTTATCTCTGTCCATATTACGTATGCGTTATATGCAGAAATATCTAACATATTCGAAAAGAGGGCAACTGGCCAACGTTTGGTCTGACGTTTACATGTATAGTTAGCAACCAGCTGATCAAGCGCATCCACACCAGCTTTTGTTTTATTATAGTGAAGTATTATTTCAGGTTTTTTTCTGTCACCCTCATCAACAAGTGAAGAATGGTGAAGGGAGCTCAATGCTACAACAAATTTATATTTTTTTGGGACGTACGATACAATAGTTACATTATCCGTAAATAAAAATTGGCTTTCTAAAACGTTCTTTTTCTTCATGTCGACAATTTCTCGTGGCAAAAAAAGCTTATTTTTCCTCACTGTACCGACTAAAGTAATGTTCCTGCGAAGTAGCTGAATGGCGAGATTGTACGTCGTAAAAAAGTTATCGCAAGTAATAGTGTGACCTCTGGGAAGGGGTTCTGATAGGGATAGAACAACACGTTCACCTAAAAATATTTGTATAGATACGGTTTCTTTATACTGTACATAGGTTGGAGACATACAAAAAGCCAATTTATTAATGCATTACCTTGGTTCCTTTGCGGTTGCGTATTTCTTGCCCGTCCTAAATAAACTTCCATGTTCCAGGCATACTTGCTTTTTGCATCACACAGAGCCCATATTTTTAAGCCGTATTTTGCGGGCTTCGATGGAATGTATTGCCTGAAGATGCAACGACCACGAAAAGGTACTAACTGCTCATCTATTGTTACATTTTTCATGTAAGTGATAATATGACCTGAGCTGCCGATTCCATTGATCCCAAATGTTTCTTATTGGTGCTAATTTATCACTCTGTCTTCTCTCGTCCCTGTCTGCAGCGGAGTCAAAACGAAGGCATCGTGATATGTTCATAAATCTTTCCAAACTCATTGTGGCCCGAAAAATTGGTCTTCCATTATTTTCATCCCACAAATGAATTAGACTTTCATTGTGCGATTTGTATACTCCTGCTAAGATTTGCAATCCTATGTATGCTTCCAATTCTATAAGGTCTATAGTTTTCCAATTGTCTCCAAAAAACTGCAATCCTTTGATGTTGCTCATTTCTACCACTATGTTTTTTATACTTGAGGGCATAGAATATCAAAAGAGGATTTTATATCTGTGACCATAGAAATAGCTCGCTTTGATGGGCCAGGACTTTGACATAAAATTTGATTTCGAGGAATTTTGCCTCTAGAAATTGGAGGTGGCTGATCATGCCATATTATGCTCTTATCTTTCGATAAAATATTTGGCAAATTGACTTCTTCTGACGCATTGCTACCTTCTACTTCACTTTCACTGGATGAAGTGTTTGAATCGTCCATTTCATTTTCTGCGATAGGTACAAAGTCTTCATCACTATCACTTTCGTCGAAAATATCCTCAGCATCAGAATTAATAATTTGGTGTATTTCTTCAATACTTAGTTTCTTTTCAAAAATAAAATAATAAAAATGTGTAACAACAATAAAAACATAATAAATTCAACTTAACTTACTCTCTTCCTTTGGGACATTGTAGAAATATATATTTAGCAATCACTTTCTTTATAAAAACTTTGATAAGCTCCTTACTGCGCGAAAATAAATTACTAACTATCGACACTTACTCTTTGCACAGGTGCATAAAGCGGGAGTTCCCCTTTTTCGAAAAGGCTATACATTTATCGATAATATATGTATAAACATAGAGCTGTGCAAAATATACTCAATATCCGATAACTAGCTTTCTTTGTCGGCGTTTTTGATCGAGTGATGTAATAATAAACGTCAAAATGTTTCAAAATACTAGGTGGGTCAAATTGACCCAACAACGTAATAAGTGTAATGAAATTACATTTGGCATCCTCTAGCAACAAAGAAAACAGATGTTATATTAATTTTCATATTTATCTATTCCTTTTACTGCAGTTAACAAATAGAAAAAGAATCAATACAATACGACTAGACTAACAGGCGAATTTCGATTAGTTTTACTGAAAATTGGGTCAAATTGACCCAAACATAGTAGAAGGGTTAAAATAAACTAAAAACTGCAAAATAATTTCTCCTCTGCCTACTTAGATTTTTCACCATTTCAGAATTTCAGAATTTATTCAGAATATAATATTTGGCTGTACATTAGGGTGATTCAAATAAAAAAAAAATTTGGTTTTTTTTCGGTCTTCAGGTATTGACGAGAAAATAAGCCTTGCAAAAAATTAGCGCTCTAACTTAACCCTTGGGGTGGCTATTTTTTTTCGCCCTTTCCCATACATTTTGTATGGGGAAAAATGGTATTTTTTACAAAGTGCATTTTCTTTCAATTTTTGAAACTTTTTTGAAAATATTTTTACATACTCTTAAAGTTGAAGCTTTGAAACTTCCAAAATGGTAAGCCATGTGCGAATATCTCAACTATTAAAATAATTACAGCCATTTAAAATTTACTAAATTTTATACGTGTAACTGTGTATGTGTGTGCTATAGTACAAAACTCAGCCATTTTAAAATGGCTGTAATTATCTTAATAGTTAAGATAATTGCACATGGCTTACCATTTTGGAAGCTTCAAAGCTTCAAGTTTAAGAGTGTGTAAAAGTATTTTCAAAAATTTTTAAAAAATTAAAAGAAAATTCACTTTGAAAAAAAATGCCATTTTTTTCCATACAAAATGTAATTTTTTTTTAAGTCACCATAATGCATATATCGCTCATTTGCTGCAACATCCTCATAACTCAAAAAATGTGATATTACAGAAAACGCATTTTTAGTTTTTGAATTGCTGTATATTTATATGAGATAAGTAATTAATTCTATCGCGATGCTGCGTGAAATGTTAAAACCTTGGATATAACACTTTGCCAGTTGATCAAACATATTCACCTTTATTGTGATTGTCGGTACGAGAGTCGTTTGACGAAATTTACAACAAACGGCAGTACCTTTGTCGTTACGAGGCAACCGTCGACTTGCTCTATTACAAATCGGAATCTAGTTGACGTTATAAAAATTCAAACGTCTCTATAAATGTCAAATTTTGTCGTTTAGAATTTACTGCCCGACACATATAAAATTTTGCTAACTGAGTGTTTATGTAAAGTTATTTACAGCTAATTAAGTGAATTCTCTTTCCCTTTTTCTTTCTTCTCCTCTTTCCCGTTCTCTTTCTTGTCCTCCTCCTTCCCTTTCTACTTTTATCTTTCCTTTCCTCCTTCTCTTTCTGTTCTTATTGCTTTTCTTCGGTCCTATTTACTTTTTTTCTTCTTCTCTTTCACCTTCGATCTTTCTTTTCCCTTTTTTTCCTATTTCTATCTCTTTCTTCCTTCCTGTTTTTTCTTTTTTTATTTTTCCCCTTTTCTTATTTTACTTCTTTCTCTTTCTTTTACTTCTCTTTTTTTCTACATCCTTCACATTTCTTTCTCTTCCTCCTCCCTTTTCTCTTTCTCCTTCTCTTTCTAGTTCTATTATTTTACTTATTTCTCATTCTTCTTCTCCTCGCTTTCTTTACTTCCTTCTCTTATTTTCCTTCTTTTCTTAGTTTTCTTCCTTCTCCTCGGTTTTGTTGTTGTTGTAGCGAGGTGTAGCCCTGCCTAAATGTCAGACAGGGTCACCCCGAGTGTATTGCTCTTGGCCGGGTCGATATAATAAAACGGCCCGGGTCGTTTCGGCACGATGGGTACAGCACAAGTACTGGTACCGTTCTCGTAGAACCGGCAATACAAGAAACTAGCCGTGTAGGCTATGTAGGTCATTTAGCGTTACCCAGGGTGCACCAACTGGGAGGCGACCTACTTTACACCCCGGTTTTCTTTTCCTCCTTTCCTTTTCTTTCTCTTCGCCCTTCTCTTTTTGTCTCCTTTTGTTTCTTTTCCTTCTTTTCTTTTTTTCTTCTTTCGTTTTCTTGTCCCCCTTTCCGTCTTTTTTAAAATGTTTTTATTAGGTCGCTTTCGTCGTTCTTGTGCCCGGATTTTTGCATTCGATTTTGAACCACTTCCTGTTGTGCTAGGGTCTTGAAATTTTCACCACAGTTCAGGTCGCGATGACAATGCAATATTATGAAAAAAAAAACCGATAGGTGGCGCGTGGGTCGCTATATTTTCAAAAATCGCATTTATGGTCCGATTTGGCTGAAATTCGGAACATGTAATACTACTATGAAAGGAAATATTTTCTAAAAAAAATTCCGCTAGGTGGAGCTGAGATCGGGGTAATAATAGCTGAAAATCCTAATTATTGACCGATTTAGCTGATATTTAGCGTGTGTATTATTTAATTAATTTCCAAATGTTAAAAAAAAGATGGTTCGCATTAATTTATAACAATCTTATTACCGATATGAGTTTTTCAAAAAAAAAAAAAACATCTTTTCACGATATAGCAAGCGCCAAATATTTTTATACATTTCAAACTCCAAGTACTATTTAATACCTATAAGAATTCCCACTCACAAATGTTCCAGATAAGCTTTGCGTGGTGAAGAATCTATGTAGGCAGAGGGGAAATTATTTTCCAGTTTTTAGTTCATTTTAAAAACATTTTAAATTAAAAATATTTTTTTATAATATTTTTTTTATTTTCCACCTATTCTTTCTTTTCTTCTTTCTCATTTTCTTTCTTTTCTTCTTCCCTCTTCCTCCTTTTTTCTTTACTTCTTCCTCTTCCTCCACTTCTTTCCCTATCTTTTTTTCCTTATCTTTCTCTTTCTGCTTCTTCTTTTGTTTCTTTGTCTTTTCTTCCTAATCGTGTTCCTTATCCCTAACGATAAAGAAGTTTGGATCGAAGAGTACACAGGGGCAGAGGATGGAATCTATCCATGGACTTTTCTTCTAACCACGTTGGTCTCAGTTGTGTGGAGCATCCGTACGAGCAAGATGGCGGATGGAAATAGGGACGGCACTGATATTATAGCAGATCGGAGCAGTTGTAGGTCAAAGTAGAACTTCCTCCTGGCCGCTGTGGCCTTACCAAGTTGCAGTTGTGTGGCACAGCCGTACAAGCAGGAAGGCGGTTAGTATGTAGTTGGGACAGCGCTCAGACTACGGTAAATGAGCAGTTCTAAATAGCATGGAGTCTCTAAATAATGTAAATAATGCAATCTTTGTGCTGTTTTTTTGCGGTAGCTTGAAATGATGTCTTTGTGTCTTTAAGTACGGATCTAAGGTAAACGATGTCCTCTTTTTGCCAAAAATAAGCGCAAAAATCTTGAAGCACATCAGAACACAAAATTTTCTATTTTTTTCTTCAAATAAAAAATGAGAATTTTTTTAGTTTTTTGACTGTCAATAAAAAAATTGTAGAGCAGTCGAAAGATTTCTAGAATACGAAAGTATTTTTTTATTATAGGTTTGTTTACTGACCAAAAAAAGTTCAGAGCAGGTTAGAGCAGAGCAGAGCAGGGCAGCTGTCAAAATAGAAATAGAGCAACTTAGAGCAATTCAGAGCAGAAATGCCATGAAACACTTGAATCTCGATAGTTTCTTTTTATTTGGTTTTTTTTTGTTTAAATCTTCAAAATTAATGCAAATTGACGTATACAAAAATATTGATTTTCTTGCAAGCTAATTTTTTTGAAATTTTCAAAAATTTATTTTTTCCTGACTGAAAATTGCTTCTCTGCTCTAACTTACTCCATAAAAAACCTACAGCAGAAATTTGTGATCTGGATTACTCTAGTTTTGTTTTGAGCGTACTCATGAAACAAAAGATAGAGCAACCTAGAGCAAGAAAAGTGTTCGTTAAACACTATTTTGTGAAATAAGATAATCTGGCGCTTATCTAGAGCAGCCCAATAAACAAACCTTATATTTATATATTTTTTATAAGCTTTTATTTAGTTTCACCTGACGGCTGTCTGTAATCAAATCTTGCAAGCTAAATTTGATACACTTCCCGGTGTCCGATTGATCTGAAATTCTGCACCCATGTATAACCCCAATGACAATGCAATATTATAAAAAAAAAATTCGATAGGTGGCGCGTGGGTCGCTATATTTTCAGAATTCGCATTATGGTCCGATTTAGCTGAAATTCGTAACATGTTTACTACCATGAAAAGAAATATTTTTGTAAAAAAAATTCCGCTAGGTGGGGCTGATATAGCGGTAATAAAAAATCAAAATCGTAATTATGGACCGATTTGGCTGATCTTTTACGTGTGTGTTACTTAATTAATTTCTAAATGTTAAAAAAAAATTGGACCCGCTAGGTGGCGCGTGAGTCGCTTTATTTGAGAATTACGAAGGTCTGCTTTCAGTGTCGATTAATTCGTTTTTCAACGAACTTCCCGTTGAGGTAGGATCTTGAAATTTTCATCATCGTTTAGTTTTCTGCCTCCACGCAAAATAACAAAAAAATAATTCCGATAGGTGGCGCACGAGTAGAGATATTCGAAAGAGTTCATTCCAGGAAATTTTGCTTTTGATATTGTACTAACTTGCAGTTAAGATGGGATTTTGCAAATTTTCATCATCGTTCAGGCTTCGCTAACAGTAAATAAAAAAATTAGCTTAATTTCAAAAATCCCATTTATCGATTAGTTTAGCAATAAAGAAGGTCCTGAATGTTCTTAATTATACCATCAAATAGAAAAGAAGGTCCTAAATGTTCTTAATTATACCATCAAAATTTAACACCTGAATGTTCTTAATTATACCATCAAATAGAAAAGAAGGTCCTAAATGTTTTTAATTATACCATCAAAATTTAACACGCTTTTATTATTAATAAAATTAGGAATGTGATATATACTGGAAGATTTAATAACACTGGTTTACAGCCAAAATGCACCAGAGACGCCATAGTGAAATTCCTATGTAAAATCACCTCCTAATTCCGAAAATCAAGGTTATTTTTACTTGAATGGTTTCGTTTTTGAGATATTTACGATTTACCGTTATTTCAAAAAACAAAAAAGATGGCTCCACTTAATCGTGTATATCTCAAGAACAAACTGAGCTCTTCCAAAACGGTTTGAAAAATTTGAAAGCTAATAAAATTTACTATAATCAGTACATACAACACTTTTTGCTAGGTCCTGCAGATTCAAACATATTGAACAATCATTACGGATTTTTTAAATTTTTTTTGTAAAAATATAAAAAAATTTGTACTTTGCGAGGAAGCATCTCGAAAACTTTTTGTTTTTTAGCAGATATTTCCCCCCCCCCCCCCCCCCCTCCTCTAAGCTCTGTTTTATTACAAAAAAAACAAGCTATCAGTGAACAAAATCGATGAACTAATACAAAAGTTATATGCATTCAAGTAAATATATCCATTTAATGCTTAAGTACCCTACTGGTACATATGTGTTAGTATTCGTATATCAGTTAGTTAGCAGGTAGATTTTCGAAAAGTTATTAGATACAAAAAGTTGTTAGTGTCGTTTTCTCAAACCTAGGTACATTTTAAACAAGAGCATATTTTTGAGGCAGGTAGTGTTTTCTTTGTAGAACTAGGGAACCTTTTTGTTTAGGTAGGCTTGAATTTTTACTGGATCTAAGTATAAATAAGAGTACATGCGCCTTGTTCCTTCATAATATCTGCAAGGCTCGCCGGATACTGTTCAGTTTATAACTGCAGTTTATAACCCGTCATTTACTTAAAAATAAACAAGTAAGTAAAGCTGTCTTCGGCTGTGCCGAAGGCTAAATACCTTTCATGAATAAGCGTCACGATTTTCACTGTTTGATCCCCAGTACAGCCTGTGTGAATTTAACTTTAGCTCATATCGGAGCTATCGATTATATGGGGACGATGTGTTATATTGGTCCAATCTCATTGATTTTTAACATCGACATTCCACATTCTAAAATAGCAACGTTTACGAAATTTCACGTTCCTACCGATATAATTACAGGAGTTATCTACCAAAATCCGTTTATCGGAACAATCGTTTGTATGGGGGCTATGTGAAATATTTATCCCATTTCAATGATTTTAAACATCGATATTTTACATATAAAAATAGCGATGCTTCCAAAATTTCGCGTTCCTATGTGTTTAATTACAGGAAATCCGCTTATCGGAATAATCGATTGTATGGGAGCTATGTGAAATATTTATGCCATCTCAATGATTTTCAACATCGATATTTCGCATATAAAAATAGCGATACTTCCAAAATTTCACGTTCCTACCTATATAATTACAGGAGTTATCTACCAAAATCCGTTTATCGGAACAATCGATTGTATGGGGGCTATGTGAAATATTTATCCAATCTCGATGATTTTCAACATCGATATTTCGCATATAAAAATAGCGATACTTCCAAAATTTCACGTTCCTACCTATATAATTACAGGAGTTATCTACCAAAATCCGTTTATCGGAACAATCGATTGTATGGGGGCTATGTGAAATATTTATCCAATCTCGATGATTTTCAACATCGATATTTCACATATAAAAATAGCAATACGTCCAAAATTTCACGTTCCTACGTGTTTAATTACAGGAGTTATAGCCCAAAATCCGTTTATCGGAATAATCGATTGTATGGGAGCTATGTGAAATATTTATCCCATCTCTATGAGGTTCAACATCGATATTTCACATATAAAAATAGCAATACTTACAAAATTTCACGTTCCTACGTGTTTAATTACAGGAGTTATAGCTCAAAATCCGTTTATCGGAATAATCAATTGTATGGGAGCTATGTGAAATATTTATCCCATCTCTATGATTTTCAGCATCGATATTTCACATACTATGCGGAAATGGGTAAATAAAAAAACATATTATAATAAATTATATATTACATAAATTTACATGAGAATATATAGCCATACATCTGAATTCATCGTCCAGTTCCGAACAAACAAGAACGGGAAAAATATAAACAAAAAATTTGTTCTGAATTGAAAGATAAATCCAGCCTAAGAAAATTATATACTAATGTGTCACTTATGTATTTATCTAATTTACTTTTTTATTTTCTTTCAGGAGTAAATATGTCTTTAAAAATTCATTTCTTACACTCCCACTTAAATTTTTTCCCGCAAAATCTTGGCGACGAAAGTGACGAGCATGGCGAAAGGTTTCACCAGCAAATGAAAGTGATTGAAAGTCGGTATCAAGGATTCTGGGATGTCGCTATGATGGGCGACTACTGTTGGTTTCATAAGAGAAACCGATCCTAATCTAAATAAGCGTCAAAACAAGACACATAACTTTTTCAATTATAAAATAAGATCATAGAGTTAAGACACAACCATATGTACATATGCTATTATTTGTAGGGTACTTAAGTATTAAATGGATATATTTACTTGAATGCTTATAACTTTTGTATTAGTTCATCGATTTTGTTCACTGATAGCTTGTTTTTTTTTGTAATAAAACAGAGCTTAGAGGGGGGGGGGGGGGAATATCTGCTAAAAAACAAACAGTTTTCGAGATGCTTCCTCGCAAAGTACAAATTTTTTTATATTGTTCAATATGTTTGTTCAATATGTTTGAATCTGCAGGACCTAGCAAAAAGTGTTGTATGTACCGATTATAGTAAATTTTATTAGCTTTCAAATTTTTCAAACCGTTTTCGAATAGCTCAATTTGTTCTTGAGATATACACGATTAAGTGGAGCCATCTTTTTTGTTTTTTGAAATAACGGTAAATCGTAAATATCTCAAAAACGGTACCATTCAAGTAAAAATAACTTTGATTTTCGGAATTAGGAGGTGATTTTACATAGGAATTTCACTATGGCGTCTCTGGTGCAGAAAAAAAGTTGGAATTTGTGATCCAGTGTAATTGAGGTGTAAAGTTTTAATGTTAGAAATATATAATTATTTACAATATGGAATTATTTTGTGGCAGACGAAGAAGCCAAATTATCTTTAAAGGTTACAATGAACTTATAAAGTGTTATATTCCTTTACAGTCAATTTATTTTTTACTTTTTAGTTAATTTTATAAACCAATAATAAAAGCTTATTTTTAAAAAAGTTTTTTTTTCTTTAATTTTATTTACTTCATTAATTAAAATAAAACATTGGACACCTTGACTTGTTTGTCCATTTTTTAATAAATTATTAAATTGGATATCACGCTCACTTATTTTTTTCAAAATCATTAATTTAAATTTTTTTCCATGAAATACATATTTATTGATTTTTCTAAAAAATTTTCATCCGTTTTTGCTAAAATAACAATCACCCTTATTCTGATTGTCGGTAGACGGTCGCTTCGTCTATCCTTTTCAAAGTCGTGCCGTTCCGAATTTCCTATTCTTGAAATCTTTCGACTGCTCTACAACTTTTTGATTGACAGTTGAAAAAATTAAATAACAGCCTAGCCTAATATAAACGCACTCCGTGCGTTTACCGCACGTACATGCACGACTTTTTTCCTTGTAACCGAAATAAATGTGCGTGCGTTTGTATCTTTGCCTGTGTACAAACGTCAAATCGAAATGTCACGCAGAACAAAAATTGGAAATCAAGTTAGGTTTTTAGGCCGTGCGATCAAATTCGGTTGCTCCCATACAAGTTGTATGTGCATGAGACATTTTTGACAGAAGGCTGTAAAATTTTAATTTTTCATTCAAAGAAAAAAAATCACAATTTTGTTTTTTTGATGTGCTTCAAGATTTTCGCACTTATTTTTGCAAACAAAGGATGTCGTGTGAGCCTTGGATGCGTACCTAAAGACACCGTTTCAAGCTACCGCAAAAATACAGCACAAAGATTGCATTACTTGCATTCTTTAGAGACATCATGCCATTCACAACTGCTCATTTCCCGTAGTCTCAGCGATGTCCCAACTACTATCCGCCAACGGCCAGGAGCAAGTTATACTTGGACCTACAACTGATCCGATCTACTATTTCCATCCGCCTTCATGCTTGTACGGGTGCTCTACACAACTGAAACCAACGTGGTAAGAAGCAAGGCCCATTAATAGACTCCATCCTTGTTGTTGTTGTTGTTGTTAACAATGCATTGCCCTGTCTAGAGTGTATGATCATTCCGAAGATCTTCATCAAGCTCTTCTAAGGGGAGTCCAAGGAAACGGGCAGTTTCAACAGGGTTTGTCCAGAGGGACAGAGGGGTTTGAAGAGTAGGTTCAAATGAACAATTGAAGAGATGTAGAGTATCATGGGGGGTCGTACCACATGCAGGGCATGTGTTTGAGATTGTGTCATTAAGTCTGGACAAGTAGGAGTTTAACCTTACACTATATCCAGACCTAAGCTGTGCCAGGGTAACTCTTGTCTCCCTTGGTAAGGTGCGTTCTTCTTCAGCAATATCCGGTGGAGGACTGTTCAGAACGGGGTTCACAGGTAGAGATCCGACAAAAGTGTCTACCGACTCGGTGTGGATGTCGGTTAGAGCCCGCTTATGATTCTGCAGATCAAACGGCAAGGTAATATGATGCCGGATCTCATCATAATGTTTACGGAGATGTTTCCTTATGTCTCTCGGGGGCGGATCTATGTCCAAAAGATGACGGTTTGGATGTGCTGGCTTGTGGCAGTTCAGAATGAATTGCTTGCTCAGCATTTCCGCATGCTCTTTTACATTGAGCAGTTTTGCCTCCTGATGGAGGTGAGACTCGGAAGACATGAGGAGACATCCCGTAGCAGTTCTGATGGCAGTATTTTGGCAGACTTGTAACTTCGTCCAGTTGGTGTTATGTACATTAGGCGACCATATGGGTGCAGCATAGTCAAAGACTGGTCGGCCAATGGCCTTATATGTAGTCAGCAACGTTTCTTTGTCTTTTCCCCAAGTACTGCCGGCAAGTGACTTGAGGATCTTGTTGCGACCACGTACCTTTGAGACCATTGCAGACACATGACCAGCAAATGAGAAAGTATTATCCAATGTCATCCCTAATAACTTTGGGTGGCTGACAGTTGGTAGCTTAGTGCCGTCAACGAAAATGTCTAATTCATTTCTCACCTGGTGCGTCCACGTCGTAAAAAGCGTCGCCGTTGATTTAGTCGGAGATATCGTCAGATCTCGCTCTGTGAAAAACCTGGAAAGGTCGCAGAGGTAACCGTTGATTTTATTACAGAGTTCATCAGTATAGGGGCCCTTCCCCGTCGCCATTATTGTACAGTCGTCAGCATAAGAAACGACGGAGACACCCTCTGGTGGTGGGGGCATCTTCGATAGATAGAAATTAAACAGTGTCGGGGATAGGACACCACCCTGTGGCACCCCCTGTCTAATTCGTCTTGGTTTTGATGTTGCGTTTCTAAAGTTGACCGACGCCTGCCGCCCATTCAAGTAATTAGCGGTCCATCTCTTTAACCCATCAGGTATTTGTGTTTCTAATAGATCTTGTATGAGAGTGGCATGGTTGACTGTGTCAAAAGCTTTCGACAAGTCAAGTGCCACTAACACAGTCCTGTGATTTGGTTGGTTTTGATTTAGACCGCTATTTATTTGCGTTGTAATGGCATTGAGTGCGGTGGTGGTGCTGTGCAGCTTACGGAAGCCATGTTGATGATTAGCCAGGTGCAGATTTGCGGTGTAATACGGGAGCAAAATGGACTCTAGCGTCTTCACTACCGGCGACAAAAGTGATATAGGGCGATATGAATCGCCTATGTTTGCCGGCTTTCTACCCTGCTAAAGCATGCTGTAGGAAACTCCAATACACTTACAACCCTTTTGACAACACCTACACAATTACAAACAATCTTTTTCTGTTTCCTTTTAGTTTGACTTTTGGTGTCAGAGAAAAAAATTATTTGAAATTTTTCGTTTATTTTAATTTTTAAGAATTTGAGAAAAATATTTGTGTGTTAAGTTTTCGTGTTTTGCGCACCAATGTGCTACGAAATTGGGAAACAATCAGCAACTTTAATCCTTAAGCTGTTTTATCATCACAATTTTGAAGGCAAAACCGCAAATGCAATCACGAACGCTCAGCTCCCTTCATCGGCTTCAACGTCCGGATGTGCTTATGCGGAGACGCCAAATCAATTGCCACAAGCATCCTTGCTAATGTATTGTATTATATATGTACATAGCCCTAATTAAAAATAAATACAAACTAGAAATCGGTTGTGTTTTCATTTATAAACATATTTAGTTTTGTTGTTGCTGTTGTAGGTGTCTTGTTGTTGTTGTAGGTTTCCTGTTGTTGTTGTATGTTTCTTGTTGTTGTTGTTCAGCTTTGTTTACTTCTGCCTGACTGACATCTATGTCACGAATGAAGGAAAAGTGCCCGGACAAAGATAAAGAGAGCCTTATACAGTATTCAATTAGTAAGAAAGAGACGCAAAACCATACACGTATACAAATTATTTATTCAGGATTGTAATGTCGCTCTTGGCAACCTGAATGAAACTTTGCACTACGGCCTGAAATAGATTTCATTCAGCCATACCTGACATTTGACTATTCAAATGACTGATATGTGTCTAGTAGGGTAGGTTTTAATAATGGAACCACTCTCGCCTTTTTCCATATTTCAGGAATGACGAAAGTGTTCAGTGAAAGATTGAATAGAGCCGCTAAGTATTTGTGTCCCTCCTGGCCTAGATGTTTCAGCATCTTCATGGCAATGCCGTCGGGGCCGATGGATTTTGAGGGCTTAGCCTGTCTGATGGCTTCCTTGACCTCTGAGGCAGTGATGACAATGGGCGTGTTTTGGTTTTTGTATTTACGCGCCTGTCGCATGGTTCTACGTTTAGCTCTATCGGGTGGGGAATGTAGTACAAATTGTCTACAGAAGGAGTTCGCACATCCCCTAGGGTCCTTCTTCACCCTGTCACCGAAAGTAATATCTACTTTATCCTTGTGTTGTGTTGGATTAGATAGAGCTTTGACCGTAGTCCATAATTTGCCAACACCGTCAGAGAGGTTGCATTGCTCTAGGTGTTGTTTCCATTTGGCCAGTTTGTGTTTATCGACCAACCTACGAATTTCCGCGTTGAGATCCCTTATACGGGGGTCTGCGGGATTGAGACTTCGCACTTCATCTCTTTCTCTAGCCATGGCCGCTGCCTCCGCGGGGAAATTTGGTCTTATTCGGGATATTCGACCCGCAGGAATGAAGCGTCTAGAGGCCAAGTCAATGATGTTGCGGAAGTCTCGTTCGCCTTTGCGTACGTCCATAGAAATGGATAGAGCAGCCAAGGATTCGTCCGTATATGTCTGAAAACTGTCCCAGTCC
Organism: Campiglossa producta; assembly: GCA_964058755.1. Classification (NCBI taxonomy): domain Eukaryota; kingdom Metazoa; phylum Arthropoda; class Insecta; order Diptera; family Tephritidae; genus Campiglossa; species Campiglossa producta. The sequence goes on along the minus strand of CAXKVI010000005.1, from coordinate 48,911,668 downwards.
GCCTTGGTAAAGTTGATGTATGTACCATGCTCAGGTGTTATAAAGTCCGTCGGTCGTTCGATGGTAATGACTATTGGGAGATGGTCAGACGCCAACGTGAGTATGGGTCGCCAATTGGTGTTGTTCAATAGTCCTGCACTTACGATAGAAATATCTGGCGAACTATAGCAGTTACCCGATACTCTCGTTGGGGCGTCTCCGTTCAATGTACAGAAAGCCGTATCATCTATTTGTTCTGCGAGTACATGCCCCCTACTGTCTGCTGGCAAGTTTGAGTGCCACATGTCGTGGTGCGCATTGAAGTCGCCCAGGATCACGCGATTATCTCCTCGTAATAGCAAGCTAATGTCGGGGTGATAACCGGTGGGGCAACTTGAGACAGGGGGTATGTAGATGTTAATGATTTGCAGATCGACATCTCCTGTACGGATGGTAATACCTTGGCTTTCTAAGATATCATCCGTTCCTTCGATGTCGGTATCAAATAGATGATACTGTACAGAGTTGTGCGTTATGAACGCTAGACCACCTCCCAGACCTCCTGTTACTCTATGACGGTCTTTCCGGTGAATGTTATATCCGCCATAGGTAATGAGGTCCGACCTTGGACTGAGCTTGGTTTCTTGGATTGCGGCAAGTTTTATGTCATATTGCGTCATCAAATTAGTTATCTCTGCGATCTTACCAGTTAATCCGTTACAGTTGTGCTGTAAGATTTGGAAGTGCGCCGGTGGGGTCGATGTCGAGTTAACCAAAGGCGTGAGAGACGGATGTGTTCGCCCAGGTGTTGGTAGGCGAAGACCAAGGCTGTGCCTCAGCCTAGTTAGCTGTGGACCAGGTGTAACCGGGTTGGCTGGCGTCGTAGGTTGAGGCGTGTAACAGCATGGTGCGATGAACGCATCCGTCCAGGGCTTCCTGTTAGCGAGCCCAGAGCATAGATGTACGTGGCATTGGCCTAAGCAGTTATTGCATTTGACCGATGACGCGAGCGTGTATAATCTTTGCCGACAAACAGTACACGTCGAGACAGGTGCAAGAAGATGTTGATCCTGACTCACGTGTAAACGGGAGGGGGGGTGTAACAAAGAAACAGACAGAGACTGATGCTCGGAGTTGCTCATGTCTAAACTGCTCCGGTGGGAGCAAGAGTGTTGAGCTGCTGCGTGTGATGTTGACGCCATAAGGCACGAGCAACAGTCTGGAATTTGTGTGGCGGGTATAGCAGAAATGCTGCTAGTCGTTAAGACATTATTATTATTATTATTAGTATTGCTACTAGAAGGTGGCGGTAGGGGTGCGCTTGAACGGCGCTTACCGCGGGACGCCCGACGGCGCAAACAACAAGGGGCCACGAAAGTACTAAAGAAAGTACGGGGTCTGTGGATGTTAAGGTTAAGCCCTGAACATCCAGATTTATGGAGCCATCTCTTACACGAGAAGCATTGCACAGAATGCGACCGTTTAATATATATTTTTTTGCAACAGACACTGCATATCCATTCTTTTGGTCCGGGGTTCGGCTCAACGCCCGCCCGTAACAAAAGAATATCTTGCAGACCTGCTGCAAGGGGGGAGGATGATAGTTTCGGAATGGGACAAAACATACTAAACAGGGTTACATTGAAAGTGACAGTCCTTGGCCGAGGTAAAACCCCGGGTGGTTCCACTGCGCAGAGATCCATGGCGATGTCCTGGGTTTTCTGCTCTGAGAAGTGACTGTACATAGGGAACCTTTGTCCCTGTGTGCTCATCGATCCAAACTTCTTTCTCGCTACACACCCCGCTACGTTACACCCGCTCACGAACTGTTCAGCGACTTATCCCAACGTCTTCCACAATTTAAAATGCTTAGATTCCACGGTGACGCATCTACAAGCTGGAGCTCTGTGCAAGCAAGAAAGATTTTAGATACGTCCTTGACTTGGTAGAGAATAAACTTAAGATTTTGGATCCAGTGAACTGCAGGGATCCTTTATCTAAAAAAAGAGAAATAAGTAAAAAAAATAAGAAGGAAAAGAAAGATAATTCACTTAATTAGCTGTAAATAACTTAAAATAAACACTCAATTAGCAAAATTTTATATGTGTCGGGCAAAAAATTCTATACGACAAAATTTGACATTTATAGAGACGTTTGAAATTGTATAACGCCTTTTAGAATTCCGAATTGTAATAGAGTAAGTCGACGGTTTCCTCGTAACGACAAAGGTAATGCCGTTTGGTGTAAATTTCGTCAAACGTCTTTCGTACCGACAATCAGAATAGAGGTGAATATCTTCTAATGAATGCTAGAAGTCATTGTTTCTTTTCGTTAACGTACTCCGTCGAGGCTTCACAGAATTTCGTTTGAGCAACCTGTTGTATCGATCGTATTAAGACTGTCTTATACGTACATAGCAAGGATAGTTCATATGAATAGTTTCCACACGTTTAAGTTTACATGAAAGCCAATTATTCAGTTATTTCACTTTTTTCTTTTAATTTCAAAGAAATATTAGGATTATGCAGGATTTAAACTCTAAATGAAATGTAATCAAGCGCTAACTTGCCAACTCAAGAAAAATCGATGGTAGGTAATCATAATGGAGCATTTTATTACCAACACCTCGGCTGTAGAGTAATGTTGCCTCATACCCAACAAACATCGAGCACCAAAAACTCAAACGTTTGAGAAAACATCTATTCTCAATTTTTTCTCAAATGTTGTTTATTTAAAAGGATTATTTGTTGAACCATATTAATTAAAGAAGTATTAAGTAAAATTTAACTGCATAAATGGAAACTCGCTTTTTATTAAAATGGGTATTTGTTTTGCATGATTGGCATCTCTAAATAAATATTTCAATGAGAGCATGTCGATTCCATTTCGATCCACTCCGCTCAGTTTGAGAAACGTTTGAAAAGTCGGCCGTTCTCAATTTGAAAATCAGGGAAAATCCCATATTAAAAACAAGTAAGGAAAGCTGTTTTCGGCTGTGCCGAAGGCTAGATACCTTTCATGAATAAGCGTCACGATTTTCACTGTTTGATCCCAGTACAGCCTGTGTGAATTTAACTTAAGCTCATACCGAAATTATCGGAACTATCGATTATATGGGGGCGATGTGTTATATTGGTCCAATCTCATTGATTTTTAATACCGACATTCCACATTTTAAAATAGCAACAGTTACGAAATTTCACGTTCCTACCTATATAACTACAGGAGTTATCTACCAAAATCCGTTTATTGGAACAATCGATTGTATGGGGGCTATGTGAAATATTTATCCCATCTCGATGATTTTCAACATCGATATTTCAGAGATAAAAGTAGCAATACGTCCAATATTTCACGTTCCTACGTCTTTAATTACACGAGTTATAGCCCAAAATCCGTTTATCGGAATAATCGATTGTATGGGAGCTATGTGAAATATTTATCCCAGCTCGATGATTTTCAACATCCATACTTCACATATAAAAATAGCGATACGTCCAAAATTTCACGTTCCAACGTGTTTAATTACAGGAGTTATAGCCCAAAATCCGTTTATCGGAACAATCGATTGTATGGGAGCTATGTGAAATATTTATCCCAGCTCGATGATTTTCAACATCGATACTTCACATATAAAAATAGCGATACGTCCAAAATTTCACGTTCCAACGTGTTTAATTACAGGAGTTATAGCCCAAAATCCGTTTATCGGAACAATCGATTGTATGGGAGCTATATGAAATATTTATCTCATCTCGATGATTTTCAACATCGATATTTCACATATAATCTATATGCCCTACGACGCCGAAGAACCCCCACCACAAATGGAGGTGAAAGACCTGGTGTCAAATTTCTGCACGGGTAATCTTATTATTGGAGCGGACGCTAATGCTCACCATGTCCAATGGGGGAGCTCCGACATCAATGCCAGGGGCGAGTCTCCGTTTGATTACCTCTTAACAACCAACCTGGTGATTTGCAACGTGGGTAATGAGCCTACTTTTATCACTAAGACCCGCAGGGAGGTCATAGACCGCACTCTCTGTAGTGAAGGCGCTTATGAGTGGGTCTGAAAATGGCGGGTTCTGGAAGAACATTCTTTCTCCGACCACCGTTACATAGAAATGGTTTTAGACTTTATTGTAGAACAACCAATCATGAAACGCAATCCACGTAACACTGATTGGCAGTTACACAATGAAATATTAGACAGAGACCTCCCAGTACTGCCCTCACAAGCCCCCTCATCAGTAGAGGAGCTGGAGGATCTTGTTACTACATTTACATCGGCGCTCTCAAATGCTCTAGGACAGGCTTGTCCAGTGCCAAAACCACGCGGTAAACACAGGCCACATTGGTGGTCCAACGATTTGGACTCGCTCCGAATATCATGCCGGAAACAATTTAACAAGGCCAAGAGCTTCGGCTCTGAGCCTCATTGGCACGAATATAAAGCTAAACTAAGGGCCTACAAAAAAGCTCTGAGACAGGCGAAGAGAACCTCGTGGAGAAATTTCTGCACTGGCGTCGAAAAGGTCGACGACACAGCGAGACTTAGACGAGTCCTCTCGAAAAGTCAAACAACCATCAGCTATTTGCGAAAGCCTGACGGATCCTGGACCAGCACGGAAGAGGAAACCCTTGAGCGGCTCTTGAATACACATTTTCCGGGGAATCTGCATGATGCACCACTAGCACCTGCAACAAACCTGGCAGTAAATATACCCATCACTGAGGAAAGAGTAAGGTGGGCAGTTAAGAGCTTTGAACCGTATAAGGCTGCCGGGCCGGACGGGATTATCCCCGCGCAGCTTATAAACACGTTGGAGACATCAGCTAAATGGCTGGTATTTCTCTTCACAGCCTGCCTGGCTCTCAACCACATTCCGGGCTCCTGGAAAAGCGCCACGGTAGTGTTTATCCCTAAGGCTGGGAAGGCATCCCACTACGAGCCAAAAGACTACAGACCGATCAGTCTCTCGTCCTTTGTACTAAAAACCTTTGAGAGGATATTAAGCGACTACCTCTTAACGACTATTGATAGCAACCTTATCTCTAGCTATCAGCATGCATACACCAAGGGTAAATCAACAGAAACCGCTCTGCACAGCCTAGTGTCTGTCATTGAGAAATCGCTGTGTGAAAAGGACTACTGTCTCGTGGCCCTCCTAGACATTGAGGGGGCTTTCAACAATATAAGCCCGGAGGCTATCAACTCCGCTCTAACTAATCTGGGAGTAGATAGACCTCTAACTGGTTTAATTGACCAACTTTTAATGGGAAGGAAAATAGCTTCTTCACTTGGTACGGTTGAGTTATCACGCTATGTCACAAGGGGAACACCCCAGGGTGGTGTTCTTTCCCCGCTTTTATGGAACCTCACAGTCAACTCGTTGCTACGTGACACAAGCTGGGCGGGCGGGAAGATAGTGGCATACGCAGACGATTTAGCTATTGCATTCAGAGGCAAGTTCCCACAAACTCTGTGTGACCTGATGCAAGTAGCACTGCGAGAAGTTTCGACGTGGTCCTCTCGCTGCGGACTTAGTATCAACCCAGGGAAGGTGGAACTTGTCCTCTTCACCAACCGGTACAAAATACCGCCACTAAGCCTACCAGAACTAGATGGCACGCGCCTGGGCTTGTCGGATAAGGCCAAGTTTCTAGGCATAGTTCTGGACAGGAAATTGAATTGGAAGGAGAATGTTCTTCAGCGCCAGAAGAAAGCTTGCATCGCTCTTTACACCTGCAAAAGAGCCATTGGCAAAAAATGGGGGCTCAGCCCTAGAGTATGCAGTTGGATCTACACGGCCATCATTCGCCCAATCATGCTTTATGGAGTCGTCGTATGGTGGCCTGCGCTGAGCAAGGCAACATACCTGAATCTGTTTCGGAAAGTCCATAGATCCAATATGATCTGTATAAGCGGTGCGCTAAGGACAACGCCCAACGAAGCCCTCCAGGACATTCTGGGCATTTTGCCAATTGATCTGGAAGGGTTTCGGTCAGCGGCGGCATCAGCTCTGCGCCTAAGAGAAACCTCCAGTTGGGCTGCGGGTACTATTGGACACTCCAGTATTCTGGAATCTTACAGCTTTCTCCCTCTAAGCACAGATCGTTGTGCGACTACTACAGTCGGGGATAGCTGTTTCAAAATAAACATTCCCAGCAGAGAAGACTGGGAGAGGACGGATTGGTGTCCCGAAACAAATGGTGGCACTTCCATATACACCGACGGCTCGAAGTTGGACGGCAGAGTTGGAGGAGGCGTTTATTCAAGGGATTTGGACCTTGAGCTCTCCTTCAGACTACCTGATCATTGTAGCGTCTTCCAGGCGGAAGTCTCGGCAATCCTGGACGCCGCGGCCTGGTTAAGCAAACGTGTTATCGGAGAAGATATCGCTATTTTCAGCGATCGCCAAGCGGCCATCAAATCCCTTGGCTCATACACGTTCAACTCTGAACTGACGCTCAGCTGTCGTCGATCTCTTCAGGAGATGGCCCAACAGAACCGCGTAAACCTCATATGGGTCCCGGGACATAGGGACATTGAGGGAAACTGTAAGGCAAACGAGCTTGCCAGGCAGGGCACGACCAAGCAGGTTCTTCAGGATAAAGAGCGCTTAGGTATGCCGTTTGCCACATGCAAACTAATGCTGAAGGAGCACACACTCCGTCAAGCCAACGAAAGATGGCTGCAATCCCCAGGGTGTCGCATATCGAAACAAACCTGGCCAAAATGGGATCTTAAAAGGTCTAGACGCATTTATGCCCTAACCAGGAGGGAAATCTGCATATTGATAGGGGTATTAACCGGTCACTGCCTCATTGGTAGGCATGCAGAAAGGCTAGGTGTGCCCTACCGACGATGCTGCAGGAGTTGCAAAGATGATGAGGAGGAGGAAACAGTGGATCACCTCATCTGCAACTGTCCGGCTTTAAGCGGCGCGAGAACGCGCTTTTTGGGAGTTCCGTTCCTGGATAGCCTAAGCCAGATCGCGGAACTGGACATAAAGGACTTGATGGGCTTCATAAAGTCATCTAAGTGGTTCGAGGAGGAGTAACGGTGTCGGTTTAGGAGTGTCAGTCCCGGGATTCTGCTATGTGGAAAATCCCAACAACTCAGGGATTTTCCATATGGCTGGGTCCCGGGACTGACTTTCCTTGTGTTGGTGGTATCACAACGGGCCTTTCAAAACTGGCCTAAGTGTGCCTCTGCGGCAGCCACTTGAACCTAACCTAACCTTTCACATATAAAAATAGCAATACTTACAAAATTTCACGTTCCTAGGTGTTTAATTACAGGAGTTATAGCCCAAAATCCGTTTATCGGAACAATCGATTGTATGGGAGCTATATGTAATATCGGTCCGATCTTGCTGGTTCCGACAAAAGATTCCTATATTGGAAAATGGTCTCCGCATGCAAAATTTCAGCCAAATATCTCAAAAACTGAGGGACTAGTTTGCGTTCAAACAGACAGACAGACAGACAGACAGACAGACAGACAGACAGACAGACAGACAGACAGACAGACAGACAGACAGACGGACAGACGGACATGGCTAAATCAACTCATCTCGTCATCCTGATCATTTCGGTATACTTATTGATGGGTCTATCTCTTCTTCTTCTCATACTTACAAACATCGGACCAAAGTTATAATACCATTTCATGTTCATGAAAGGTATAATGAGACTTTTAGATTGAGAATGCTATCAACGGTTATTTCGCCTCAAATTGAAAACGAACGTTTGAGATTTGAGAAGATGATTGGTTCTCAAATGCATCTACAATTGAGATTAGCTAAAAATGTTTGCTAGGTACTGATCGACTTGCACACACACAGTGACATAATTTACACACATACTACCAAAACGCTCTGTCGAAGCTGTCCACCCTTGTACCCCAATTCCCTAACTTTTAACCACTCGCCAAGCGTTTGGGTTTTCGCCAGGGTTTGGCGTTTGTTCTTAACGAAACTGCGATTCTCTAACTTGCCTTTAATTCTGTTTAACGCCATTTTTATCGCTTTTCCCTATTCTCTAAGCGTTAACCACACTAAATGTCGATAAACTCGATCAGCTGTTTTCGCTAACAGCTAGTTATCGCAAATTAATTTGATGGTGTTTAAAAGTGTTTAAAAAAAATAATAAATTTAAATTGAAATAAAAATGTCTTTTGAGTTTGTGGCGATTTATTTGGTGCGAAATATTGAAAATATGGAAGTGCGTTAACGCTAACACTTGGCAATAAAATGGTGGCGCACGGGTAGAGATATTTGAAAAGTTTCATTTCCAGAGATTTTGCTTTGGATTTTGAACTAACCTCCCATTGAGCTGGGGTTTTGAAATTTTTACCATCGTTCAGGTTTCGCTGACAATGCATTATACAAAAAAAAATCCAAAATATTGCTTTAATTGCAAAAGTCCCATTTATCGGCCTATCTTTCCTATTGCTATCTGAATATTTCGTACATATGCGCTTTTCTAAAAAAAAAACATCTTTTCACGATATAGCAAGCGCCAAATGTTTTTATACATTTCAAACTCCAAGTACTATTTAATACCTATAAGAATTCCCACTCACAAATGTTCCAGATAAGCTTTACGTGGTGAAGAATCTATGTTCATTTTAAAAACATTTTAAATTAAAAATATTTTTTTATTCTATTTTTTATTTATTAATTTATCTCAATGTCCTCGAAAAATTCTGCGTTTTTTAAGAAAGAATTAATCTTTGTCCTCGAGGACATTTGGAAAACATGTTGAAACAACGAGGACTTTTCAAAGCGGAAAATAAGAAGTATCAATGAATATGTTTAAAATTAAAGAAAAAAAAAACTTTTTTAAAAAATAAGCTTTTATTATTGGTTAATAAAGTTAACTAAACAGTAAAAAATAAAATGACTGTAAAGAAATATAACACTTTATACGTTCATTATTAAATCTTCCAGTTTATATCACAGTCCCAATTTTATTAAAAAAAAAAAACATGTAAACGAGGAAATTTAGGGAAAAAGCGGGAAAAAGGAGTATCAATGAAAAATTTTATAAAAAAATTAAAGAAAAAAACTTTGACAATATCCTCGAAAAATTCTGCGTTTTTTAAGAAAGATTTAATCTTTGTCCTCGAGGACATTTAGAGAAAATGCTGAAACGACGAAGACTTTTCAAAGCGGAAAATAAGAAGTATCAATGAATATGTTTAAAATTAAAGAAAAAAAAAACTTTTTTAAAAAATAAGCTTTTATTATTGGTTAATAAAGTTAACTAAACAGTAAAAAATAAAATGACTGTAAAGAAATATAACACTTTATACGTTCATTATTAAATCTTCCAGTTTATATCACAGTCCCAATTTTATTAAAAAAAAGCATGTTAAATTTTGATGGTATAATTAAGAACAGCCTGCAGCTCAAAATCGGCAGAGGTGACGCAAGGCTTGGAGGATGTACAAACTAAGATTCAGCTGGAGTCCACAGCAGAAGCTACGATTATCGAGACTCCACCGCCCTCTCAAAGCCGGCAAATAAATCAATTACTTAGCGAGAACCCTAGACCCGGGGTCGACAAAAAAACGGGCCCAAGTCAGGCATCTAATGGGGATGCTTTCCTCAGCGGCAACCTCAAGTCATCGGTGGCGGATAGGGACGGCAAAAAATCTTTATAATGTCAGCCCTCCCAGCAAACTCTCGCAGTTCGAGGCGTCTAAAATGCCTCCAAGTGAATCTTCACCATGCCAAGGCAGCTTCGGATGTTCTTAGCAGAAGATTCAGCAGAGAAGATCTGGGAGTGGCCTTCATTCAAGGGCGGCGATGCTTCTAAACAAGAAACTGTCGTTTATCCCGCTCCTACAGTTTATGACCAGCTGATTTGGTTGCAGTTTGGGCAAAAATTCCAACCCCAAGAGGTGAAAAAGAGGCCATTTTGGCATCAGTTTACTTTCTCGGTGAGGAGGAAACAGCCCCTACTGCCGAATCCAAATCCCTCATTGAGTATTGTCAACAGAAGGGTATCCCATGGGTCCTCTGCTTTGACGCAAACTCCCACCCACTTTTGTTAATGCTATTAGAGGGGAGTTTCATGACCTTACTCTATGTAGCCAAAACATGGCCTTCGCTGTCACAAATTGACACGTCTCGGGGGAGGAATCAATGTCGGACCACTTCTCTGAGGTGGGTCACTTCTCTGAGCATGAGTCCGTTTTCAGAAATCCAAGGAAGACGAAATTTCGCTTCACCATGGAAGAAAGTGGCAATTGCTTACAAAAACCGATAACTACGGGCGTGAGATTGAGTAGGAAGCTGAACAATTTCAGTCAGATATTATAACGGCTTTTAATGAGAGTTGTCCCCAGGCTAAAAAACGTGTACAACGGGATGTGCCTTGGTGGAACAAAAAGCTTGCACAATTAAGATGTCAAGCAAGAAGGTTGTTCAATACAGCTAAAGACACGGTAGACTGGGTATCCTATAAAAATGCCCTAACCTCCTACAATAAAGAACTTAGGAAGTCTAAGAGGGCGACTTGGAGAGAACACTGCGAAAACATTAAAGATCTTCCTACGGCAGTGCGGCTTCAAAAGGCCCTTGTGAGAGGCCATAGCACCGTCATTGGTACTCTGAAGAATTCAGATGGGAGCTACACCAAGCAGCCGGAAGACACATGCAAACTCTTGCTTGCTACTCACTTTCCAGACTGTACACCATGCTATCAACACTCACATCCTATAGTAGATGATTCTCCAACTATTAGTGGAAGAGAAAAGAGCCTGGCAAAAAAGCTAACCAATGTCAAAAATGTCCAATGGGCTTTATCGACTTTCAGTCCTTTCAAATCCCCAGGACCGGATGGGGTCTATCCTTGTCTGTTACAGCAAGGAATTAACTATACAGCTCCAGTCCTATAAAATTTATATAGAGCATCCCTGCTGCTAGGATATATTCCTAACAGGTGGACAGAGGTTAAGGTTGTTTTTTACCGAAACCAGGGAAACCGGAAAATCTGCCATCGTCATATCGACCAATAAGTCTCAGTTCCTTTCTCCTAAAAGGAATGGAGAAAGGGTGGATACCTTGCCGCGGTACAAGGGCTTAAGTCGATAGCCACAGGGCTACGCTGCCCTTGTGATCATAGCTCCGTACAGCACTTCATCACGAGAGCAGCCTAGCCTCTCTGGCGCGACGACAAAGCTCTTCCCCCTCCCAATCCACGGTGTTATGCGAAACCGTGCCCATTGGACGTTTGCAGCCGGGCGGCAAATCGTGGCTGTATTTGAACGGAGCCTCTCTGATACCGGGTCGCCTCAGAGAGTAAGCATGGCCTTACTGCGGTACGGGGATCGCCGCGGCGGACGACACATTTTGCCCTACTCTTCCCTTGACCCTAAGCTGGCCTTCTCCGGCGATGGGTCGTACGAATAAGATGAACTCAAATAACGTAAATGAAAACGAAAAACCTAAAAAACAAACAACGCCAAATTTCACTCCTCACCTGCGCTCCACAATCAAGGGGGGGATCGACAGCGATGGCAACTACGAGTCGGTCAACCAAACCTCTATCGAGTAAGATTGACTTGATGGGAGCTAGCACCAGTGCGGTTGCCACCGCAGCTAAGCGGACAACGGCGGATGCTAAACTCCCATCAACCGCTGATATGAAAACCAGTATCTTAACGTCTGTGGCAGCGGTCTCACGACCTGGCCTCGGATTTTTTAAGGAGAAGGAAGCTGCAACTGAGATTTCGGCAAAGGGAGCGACCGCGATGGCAACTACGGGTCCGCACTCCCGGGAGACATCTCCCCGCCGCTTCACATACCACGAGAAAAGATTGGCTGCAAAGATCCTGAAGAGGTATGAAGGGGTACCGCGGGAGTCGCTGTCGCCGAATTCCAGTAAATCGGTAGAGCTAGCGAAAGCTGTGATACCGGATTTCCAAAATACTTACATGCCAAAGAGGTTAAAAGTTAACCCTTTCAAGCGCCAGAGAACGGAGTTAAATCCCCCTCCCAAGCGGCATCAGAATACCCCTGGAGCGGGCAAACTAAGCTTTGCTGAGGTAACCAAGGACAGGATCCTTATAGGCGTCCTTGACCGAGGCAATGACCGTCTGGCCATCCCCAAGGACCGGCGGCGTTACGTGCGAAATGAACTCGGCAATATTCTTCTCAACGTTGCTCCGGAGTTTCCGGGTAGTTCGGCGCGAGTAACAGATGCGGGTTGGCACCAGGGTCAGATTAAATTACTCGCATGCGAGGATGCAAAAACCACAGCACTGTACAAGGCAGCAGCTGCTAAACTGGGTGAAGTCTACAAGGGCGCAAAGATCGCGGTCGTCGACTGGAAGGACATTCCAGCTCGTCCAAGGGCAAGGGCGTGGAGTCCGGCCATCCCTGACGAACCCGAGAGAATTCTCGGGATGCTAAGGCTAATGAATCCGTCCCTCCCAACGCATGACTGGAGTGTGAATCTGGTCGGGGATGCGGTAGGGCCCGACAGACAGGTGGTGTTCACCATGAATAAAGAGTCAATCGAGCCCCTCAAAAGGTGCAATGGCCTAGTACTCTACAGCGTAGGCCAGATCGTTATCCACGTATATCGTGGTGATGCTCAGCGCGCTGCCTTCTAGGCTGCTCCGGGGGAACCGGAAGACGAATTACCAGTAGAGGAAGCGGAGGGTTCCGATGCGGAAAGCATGTTATCAGCCACGCCCCTTGGCGATAGTGCTGTGATCAACTCGGAGATCGAGGACAGCCTACAGGACGAGGAAGTCCTCGACGTCACGGTGGTAGCAGCCAACGCTGAGCGATTAACATCTAACGCTACAGACAGCAGGACTCCCGCAACGCCATATCGGTTAGTTAATCGGAACTACTCATCGTTGATAGGCAACCTCCGGGATGGGGCAAACCTCGACGATATGGGGACGGCAGGGAAGTCTGTGCACTCTCATGTTGGTGGTGCTTCAGATTAATCTGCACAAATCTAAAGTGGCCTCGGCTGCTTTAAGTAGTCGTCTTTCTAAAGGCGACGTGGATGTGGTCCTCATCCAAGAACCCTGGGTCAATAGCTCGAGAATCTGCGGATTGGGGACTAAGGGCTTCAAGCTCATTCGGGCCAGCGAGGAGAGCAAAGTCAGAACGTGTATTTTGGTCAAGTCTGAGTTGAACTCCTTTCTCCTACCTAACTACACCAATGGTGATATTACTGATATTAGTCTAACGGTCGACAGCACCCGCCTGACGGTGGTGTCGGTCTATATGCCCTACGACGCCGAAGAACCTCCACCACAAACGGAGGTGAAAGAACTGGTGTCAAATTTCTGCACGGGTAATCTTATTATTGGAGCGGACGCTAATGCTCACCATGTCCAATGGGGGAGCTCCGATATCAATGCCAGGGGCGAGTCTCTGTAGTGAAGGCGCTTATGAGAGGGTCAGAAAATGGCGGGTTCTGGAAGAACATTCATTCTCCGACCACCGTTACATAGAAATGGGTTTAGACTTTATTGTAGAACAACTAATCATGAAGCGCAATCCACGTAACACTAATTGGCAGTTACACAATGAAATATTAGGCAGAGACCTAACAGTACTGCCCTCACAAGCCCCCTCATCAGTAGAGGAGCTGGAGGATCTTGTTACTACATTTACATCGGCGCTCTCAAATGCTCTAGGACAGGCTTGTCCAGTGCCAAAACCACGCGGTAAACACAGGCCACATTGGTGGTCCTACGATTTGGACTCGCTCCGCAAATCATGCCGGAAACAGTTTAACAAGGCCAAGAGCCTCGCCTCTGAGGCTCAGATTGGCACGAATATAAAGCTAAACTAAGGGCCTACAAAAAAGCTCTGAGACAGGCGAAGAGAACCTCGTGAAGAAATTTCTGCACTGGCGTCGAAAAGGTCGACGACACAGCGAGACTTAGACGAGTCCTCTCGAAGAGTCAAACAGCCATCAGCTATTTGCGAAAATCTGACGGATCCTGGACCAGCACGGAAGAGGAAACCCTTGAGCTGCTCTTGAATACACATTTTCCGGGGAATCTGCATGACGCACCACTAGCACCTGCAACAAACCTGGCAGTAAATATACCCATCACTGAGGAAAGGGTAAGGTGGGCAGTTAAGAGCTTTGAACCGTATAAGCCTGCAGGGCCGGACGGGATTATCCCCGCGCAACTTATAAACACGTTGGAGACATCAGCTAAATGGCTGGTATTTCTCTTCACAGCCTGCCTGGCTCTCAACCACATTCCGGGCTCCTGGAGAAGCGCCACGGTAGTGTTTATCCCTAAGGCTGGGAAGGCAACCCACTACGAGCCAAAAGACTACATACCGATCAGTCTCTCGTCCTTTGTACTCAAAACCTTTGATAGGATACTAAGCGACTACCTCTCAACGACTATTGATAGCAACCTTATCTCTAGCTATCAGCACGCATACACCAACGGTAAATCAACAGAAACTGCTCTGCATAGCCTAGTATCTGTCTTTGAGAAATCGCTGTGTGAAAAGGACTACTGTCTCGTGGCCTTCCTAGACATTGAGGGGGCTTTCAACAATATAAACCCGGAGGCTATCAACTCCGCTCTAACTAATCTGGGCGTAGATAGACCTCTAACTGGTTTAATTGACCAACTTTTAAGGGGAAGGAAAATAGCTTCTTCACTTGGTATGGTTGAGTTATCACGCTATGTCACAAGGGGAACGCCCCAGGGTGGTGTTAATTTCCCCGCTTTTATGGAACCTCGCAGTCAACTCGTTGCTACGTGACACAAGCTGGGGGGCGGGAAGATAGTGGCATACGCAGACGATTTAGCTATTGCATTCAGAGGCAAGTTCCCACAAACTCTGTGTGACCTGATGCAAGTAGCACTGCGAGAAGTTTCGACGTGGTCCTCTCGCTGCGGACTTAGTATCAACCCGGGCAAAGTGGAACTTGTCCTCTTCACCAACCGGTACAAAATACCGCCACTAAGCCTACCAGAACTAGATGGCACCCGCCTGGGCTTGTCCGATAAGGCGAAGTTTCTAGGCATAGTTCTGGACAGGAAATTGAATTGAAAGGAGAATGTTCTTTAGCGCCAGAAGAAAGCTTGCATCGCTCTTTACACATGCAAAAGAGCCATTGGGGCTCAGCCCTAGAGTATGCAGTTGGATCTACACGGCCATCATTCGCCCAATCATGCTGTATGGAGTCGTCGTATGGTGGCCTGCGCTGAGCAAGGCAACATACCTGAATCTGTTGCGGAAAGTCCATAGATCCAATATGATCTGTATAAGCGGCGCGCTAAGGACAACGCCCAACGAAGCCCTCCAGGTCATTCTGGGCATTTTGCCACTTGATCTGGAAGGGTTTCGGTCAGCGGCGGCATCAGCTCCGCGCCTAATAGAAACCTCCAGTTGGGGTGCGGGTACTATTGGACACTCCAGTATTCTGGAATCTTATAGCTTTCTCCCTCTAAGCACAGATCGTTGTGCGACCACTGCAGTCGGGGATAGCTGTTTCAAAATAAACATTCCCAGCAGAGAAGACTGGGAGAGGACGGATTGGTGTCCCGAAACAAATGGTGGCACTTCCATATACACCGTCGGCTCAAAGTTGGACGGCAGAGTTGGAGGAGGGGTTTATTCAAGGGATTTGGACCTTGAGCTCTCCTTCAGATTACCTGATCATTGTAGCGTCTTCCAGGCGAAAGTCTCGGCAATCCTGGACGCCGCGGCCTGGTTAAGCAAACGTGTTATCGGAGAAGATATCGCTATTTTCAGCGATAGCCAAGCGGCCATCAAATTCCTTGGCTCATACACGTTCAACTCTGAACAGACGCTCAGCTGTCGTCGATCACTTCAGGAGATGGCCCAACAGAACCGCGTAAACCTCTTATGGGTCCCGGAACATAGAGACATTGAGGGAAACTGTAAGGTAGACGAGCTTGCCAGGCAGGTCACGACCAAGCAGGTTCTTCAGGTTAAAGAGCGCTTAGGTATGCCATTTGCCACATGCAAACTAATGCTGAAGGAGCACACACTCCGTCAACCAACGAAAGATGGCTGCAATCCCCAGGGTGTCGTATCTCGAAACAAACCTGGCCAAAATGGGATCTTAAAAGGTCTAGACGCATTTATGCCCTAACTAGGAGGGAAATCTTCATATTGATAGGGGTATTAACCGGTCACTGCGTCATTGGTAGGCACGCAGGAAGGCTAGGTGTGCCCTACCGACGATGCTGCAGGAGTTGCAAAGATGATGATGAGGAGGAAACAGTGGAGCACCTCATCTGCAACTATCCGGTTTTAAGCGGCGCGGGAACGCGCTTTTTGGGAGTTCCGTTCCTGGATAGCCTAAGCCAGATAGCGGAACTGGACATAAAGGACTTGATGGCCTTCAAGTGGTTCGAGGAGGAGTAACGGTGTCGGTTTAGGAGTGTCAGTCCCGGGATTCTGCTGTGTGGAAAATCCCAACAACTCAGGGACTTTCCATATGGCTGGGTCCCGGGACTGACTTTCCTTGTGTTGGTGGTATCACAACGGGCCTTTCAAAACTGGCCTAAGTGTGCCTCTGCGGCAGCCATTTGAACCTAACCTAACCTAATGGAGAAAATTTTGGATCAGTACATTAGAGAAGAGAACTTAAAGAAACTTCCTCTGTGTAAAACCCAATTCGCGTACCAACCCGGAAAGTCTACAGAGACTGCTATCCCTTGCCTTACGGAAAAAATTGAAAAGGCCATAGAGTCTAAAAACATAGTCCTGTGTGCATTTATCGATATATCAGGCGCTTTCGATAATACGACGTATCAGCCCATTGAATAAGCCATGATTAGCAAGGACGTAAGCCCAATGATTACTCGCTGGGTGCTGGCCATGCTAAAGCAAAGAAAAATCAGCTTTGAGATAGGAGGGAGTGCTGGCTCAATCGTGGCCGCAAGAGGATGCCCTCAAGGAGGTGTACTTTCTCCCCTACTTTGGACCCTTGTCATAGACGAACTTTTTAACTTTTGAAGGGCAATGGTTTTGACGTTCAGGGCTATGCAGATGACTTGGTCGTCTGCGTAACAGGAATGAATGACGAAACAATATCCGATCGCATGTAACAAGCCCTTCGCATCATTGAAAGATGGTGTGCTAGCAAAGGACTATCTATTAACCCAAACAAAACAATCTTGGTGCCTTTCACGCGGCGAAGAAAGCTGTCCTTGTTAGAGCCGTCCCTACGAGGCAGCCGCATAAGTTTTTCAATGGAGGCAAAATACCTAGGAGTAACATTGGACAAGACCCTCACATGGAATGCTCATCTGGAAGCTACGATAAATAAAGCAACGAGGGCCTTTTTCGCGTGCACTAGACTTTATGGAAAAACATGGGGGCTGTCTCCCAAAATTACGTATTGGTCATTTAATACAGTTGTAAAGCCAATAGTCACCTACGCTTCCCTGGTCTGGTGGCCTAAGACTGCTCAGAGAACAGCAGCAACTAAATTAAGTAAGCTGCATCGGCTGGTCTGTGTCGGCATAACAGGTGCAATGAGAACGTGCCCTGCTGATGCTCTAAGTGCCCTTGTAGGAATGCCTCCCTTCCCTATTCTGATAGAGAAGGCAGCCACATTCGCCGCATTGAGACTTCAAAATGTTTCTGATCTAAAAATCGGAAATATGACAGGACATATGAAGATAGTCTAGAACTTCATAAACGATCCTATATTGCAAGTAAATGATGCAACAACTCCTACGCTCAGGATCACGCGAAAATTTGAGGTTTCAATCGTTGATCGAGTGCTCTGGGAAACAGGGAAGCCATATGCTGAATCTGATTCGGAGACTTGGTATACGGATGGATCGACGCTGGAAGATGGTAAAACGGGAGCTGGTATCTATGGACCAAACTACAAAAAACCGATGCCAATGGGTAGCTACCCCACTATTTTCCAAGCGGAAAGCCATGCAATAGAAATCTGTGGCAGAGAATACCTCCGAAGAGGACTATCCTCTAAGCGAATTTTCATTATGTCGAACAGTCAGGCCGCTTTACGCGCCTTGCAGTCGTACACAATAACTTCGAAGCTTGTTTATGAGTGCGTCACAGTCCTTAATGATCTGGGGGCCAAAAACAAAGTGTTGTTAGGTTGGGTCCCAGGGCATGAAGGACATGACGGCAACGAAAAAACGGAACAAGGTGCTCTAACAGCATTTTATGGTCCGGAATCCTTCTGTGGGCTCACCAAGGCCCACGTAAAGGAGACCATAAGCAAATGGGAAGACAAACAGTTTAGGCAGCATTGGCTTAGCAGCCTAGGACAGAGGCAGGCCAAACTCTTTATAGAACCATCGCAAAGATCATCGGCCAGGCTCATAAATCTAAGAAGGGTGGATCTAAGAACCCTCACTGGGTATTATACGGGACATTGTAGTCTGCGTTATCACCTGAGTCAGGGGCGCAGCCAGAAGAAAATGTTTGGGGTGGTTTTTAATTTTTTTCTTTTTAATATTTTCCTATCACAACTATTTACAAAATTATTTTATAGCGCCAGTCAGGAGTAGAAGAAGTGAAGAAAGCACTCAAAAAAGATAATTATACACATACATATGTATATATTAGACTGGGCCAAAAATTAAAAATTTAATTTTTTCAAAAATTATATTGATTTTCTTTTTAAGAAACAGACTTTACATCATATTTGGTATAAAAACGACAAACCATTGTTGTAAAACACCATTTACCTGAACATATTTTTGAAGGAAATCGAATTCCCTGCAAAATTTGCATTGACAAAAATTTTCTCAGACTTACCGTTTTCTAGTATCTAGCTTCAAAAATTAGCATGTTTTTTCGATTTCCCATTTTTTATACCCAGCGTACTAGTACTAGTACAAGGGTATATTAATTTTGTTCACATAACGGTAGTTTGTAACGGCACAAAATAATCGAGATAGATATAGAGTTCCATATATGAAAGTTCTTAGTTTGAAAAGAGGATTTCATTCAGGCATGTCCGTCCGTCCGTCCGTCTGTGTACACGATAACTTGAGTAAAAATTGAGATATTTGCATGAAATTTTATATACAGGTTACTCTTTGGCCAAGGTAGGTTGCTATTGAAAATAGGCGAATCGGATGATAACCACGCCCCCTTTTTCGATATCGAAAATTTCGAAAATCACACAAATTGACATATCTCGGTAACTGAAATGGCTAAATTGATGTAATTTCATAGGTGAATCCAACCGGCCATCCTCTTATGATTTTTCCAAAAAAATTTTATAGTGGGCGTGGCACCGCCCACTTTTAAGGGTGGAATTTTTGAAAATTTGACTGGTCGTAACTTTTAAACTGATTAAGATAGAACGATGAAATTTAGCACAGGCATACTAGTGTCGTTGGGAGTATATGTGATGAAATTGGATAAAATCGCCCCCCAACCATGCCCACTTTCGATATCGAAAATTTCGAAAAACACACAAATTGAGATATCTCGGTAACTGAAATGGCTAAAATTGTATAATTTTATAGGTGAATCACCCTGGTCATCCTCTTATGATTTCTCCATAAATCTTTTATAGTGGGCGTGGCACCGCCTACTTTTAAGGGTGGATTTTTTGAAAATTTGACTGGTCGTAACTTTTGAACTGATTAAGATAGAACGACGAAATTTGACACAACGCATACTAGTATCGTTGGGAGTATACCTGATGAAATTGGATAAAATCGCCCTCCAACCACGCCTACTTTCGATATCGAAAATCACATAAATTGAAATAATTCGGTAACGGAAATTAGGTAAATCCTCCTAGGGCCTAATGATTGTTATCCCGTTCTAAAAATTACCGCTGGGTATTGAATGTTCGGTTCACCCGAACTTAGACTTCTTTACTTGTTCTTTCAAAAATTGACAAAAATGCAAATATCCATGTACAACAAAGATAGATACAGATTCTTAGGAAATTGAGTGGGCTAAACGACTTTTTTTTGTAAAGTTACTTTTTCAAAACTTATTTAGTATTAAATTAAAAAAAATCATATTTCCGTCTTTTTTTGGTGTTTTTGATCCAATTTTTTTACTAAATTTTGTTTATTGATATTCTACATGATTAATTATCATTATATGATCAATATTATATTAAAAAAATATACATTTCTCATATACGTTCAAACTAGGGATTCCAATCCCGGGATCCCGTTGTTTTTTAAGTCCCGAAAATCCCGGGATTACTAGACCTAAATCCCGGGTTCACCGAAAATAAATTTTTAAATACATTTAAGTTATCTTGTATTTATATATGCAAGAAATTCAGGTCCAGGTTAAGAGATGACACTATTAATGCAATAATTCCTTTTTTTACTTCAGAAAAAGTAATTTTTCTCTAAGTCCAATGGCATTCATTATTATTTTTATATACAATGAAATTTTTATTATTACTATGCATACCTGAATTGTCGGAGACCAAATGGAAAAAATTTAATTTAAAAAAACTATCGCTTAAGAATTTTTAGTCATTTATATACATAAGTCGTTATTAATGTATCAAAAATGCTATTTGTATCTGTGGTACAAAAAAATTGTACCAAATTTCTGAATACATGTATTTTATTTACAAATTGAATGTAAATTTTTTTTTGTTCTTACATATCGTCGGAAAAATTACAAAACCGCACATCGCCATTCTGCAAAACCGCACATACGTAGCCACACAAATTTTACAGGAGACACTGAAAACTGATTAACTTTTGTACGAGCCAGTATGTGGTGGGTCAAATTCAAATGTCATTTTTTTGACATTCTTTTGCACAAACCCCTACTTCTTTGTTACTAATGAATGGATCCGGGTACCCAGAAGCCCTGGTAGGCAAATCTCATTTTTGACAGAAATGTCGAATGTGCGGTTTTGCAGAAGTCCGATGTACAGTTTTGTACTTTTTCCGACAATATGTAAGTCGTTGTTAGTCATATATGTACGTATATTTGGCTATGTTTACCAGTAGTACAAACAACTTATGTTTCAAGTGCCTGAATAGTAACTTTGAGTTACAAATTTAATGTTACTTTTCGTTCGTTATAAAAATGACTGCCTTAATAAATACATACATACATATATACTTAAATGAATAACTATAATTTAGTCTACTTTATTACATAGATATGGGGTGGCATTTTTAGCAAAAAAAAAAATTCGGGACAATCCCGGGATCCCGGGATTGAACTTTCAAATCCCGAAAATCACGAGAGGCTAGAAATCCCGGAAATTGGATTCCCTAGTTCAAACATATTTTTGTTTAAATAATATAGCCTTTCTCTGCGGGGGTGTAGTTCTATAGTCTTCAAATGGCGCAACCACAAAAAAAACAAAAAGTTTACGGATCTGTGACCTCAATACATTAATTTTCATGTATTTGGCGAGCTAAATCCAAATCCGTGATCAGAAGTAGCCTAACAGGTCGCAGTTCTTCACTAACCTTCACAAAATAATATTCGACTTTTTTGCACGTTGAGTTCTGATATCGAATTCGAATTCAGAATCCAATTTCCCTTAAGAATATGTATTTAGCTTTATTCGATGTTGATTTTTTCATGTTCCGCAAATTTTCAAACCAAAGTCGGGAATTCTGAGAAAATTTCAGTCTAGGTAGCTTTTGTAGGGAATTCAATTTCCTACAAAAATATGTTCAGGTAAATGCTGTTTTTCAACAATGATTTGTCGTTTTTATACCAAATTGGAGGTTAAGTCTGTAAAATCTATACTAGCGATGATAGACCTCTAGACTTAAATATAAAGATCTGAAAAATTACAGTAATTTTTTTCACCTTTCTTAAAAAGAAAATCAATATAAGTTTTGAAAAAAAAAAAAAACAAATTTGGAATTTTTGTCCCAGTCTAATATACATACATATGTACATAGATACCTGCCAATAAATGTTACTTTATTTTGGCTTATATAACAAGGGCCAGCCTTCTTTTCTTATTTGTTATTGAATCTATCACACTACGCAACACGAAAAAAATACCTGGATAGCATTTTTCTGGTAGATCTCAATGAGATAAGAAGAACTGCGTACAAGAAATTTGTCGGACACACTCAAAATCTTGAGTTAGGGGTCAAAACCGGTTTTTCGTACCTTTGCACACTTATGACCCTGTATCTTAGTGCAAACATGCCATGAAAACTAGTTTTCACATATACAGTTTTATATCTCAGGGGTGGTTTAAACCCCTAAAACCACCCTCTGGCTGAGTAAATTGAATCTGTCAGATACAACAATTTGTCGGTTTTGCGAACTAGACGATGAAACGCCGGTTCACATACATAGAAAGAGAGTTTGCTACCTAGGTGGTGTCACTCTCAATCCGTTCGTGATATGGAATAAAAAACCTGAGGAGGTGCTCAAATTTATACATACAGCAATAAGCAGGGTGCGGTGAACGCTCAAAATACGATCTCTCAAACAACTTATCACTGCATAAAATTCAGTGGTTGGTATTTCTCGCGAGTGAGTAAGCTACATTTTTAACGAATGCATGTGCAATCTTTCGCAAGCAACAGCAATGGTGCAAGTGTGGTCAATTCTATTTTTAGGCATCGATCGTTCGTTGCGAGCGTGCATAGCAAAACCCAAACAATAGCTGTTGATCCTGTTGGGAAGCTGGTGATCCCATTGGCATTCCTGTGCGCTGCTCGTATATCTTTTCTTTATATTTAAAATATCTGTTTTCCTTTAAGCAAATTTAACAATGGTGAGAAAAAGTTCTTTCACAGAGCCAAAAATGCCTAATAAAATTAATAAGATTGTCTTTATGAACGGTTTTCAGGCTCAGGGGTAGTCAAGACGGCGGAAACGAAAAAAAAAACCATACGCAAATCTATTTGGTTTAATGAGGAAATTCTTATTGATATTATCAAGTGCAATTTCTTCTTTTTTCTTTGCGATTTCTTTTTATATGTGTTATTAATAAGAAAATTTTGTCGAAATTTCTGTCAAAATATTGAAAAAAAGCTGAAAGAGAAAAACTTCTTATTTTAATAAGATGATCTTAGGGTTCCTAACAATAAGATTTGACTTATTAATGTTTTCAAAGGAAAATCTTGCAGAAAACGGACTGATTTCTTAGGGTTCTTTTTAATAAGATGATCTTAGGGTTCCTAACAAGAAGATTTGACTTATTAACTGATTTCTGTATAATTGTAGGTATTAATAAGATGATCTTAGGGTTCCTAACAAGAAGATCTGACTTATTAACTGATTTCCGCATAATTGTATGTGTTAATAAGACGATCTTAGGGTTCCTAACAAGAAGATCTGACTTATTAACTGATTTCCGCATAATTGTATGTGTTAATAAGACGATCTTAGGGTTCCTAACAAGAAGATGTGACTAATTAACTGATTTCCTTATTAATGTTTTCAAAGGGAAATCTTGCATCATCATCAGCAGACATCATGTAGAACAATTATACGCTGAGAAGCAGAAGTACCCGATGGCTCGATGGTAAGCACCTGTGTTCAGCATTCAATATGTGGTTAGTTCGATTCGCGGTGGAGGCAATATGGCAAGTGTGGAAGGCAATGTAAGGAAGAGTGCGGTGAGATGGCTTGAAGGAAATATAAAAAGGCAACATAAGAAGGTAAAGGCAATAAAAGAGAAATCTAAAACTGAATCGTAACTGATAATCTGAAGTTCTCGAAGACAATATAAGAACTCTGAAATATAATTTTTATTATTTTCTTCTCAATAATATGTGATTTCATTTTGAAAACATTAATAAGTCGAATCTTCTTGTTAGGAACCCTAAGAAATCAGTTCGTTTTCTGCAAGATTTCCCTTTGAAAACATTAATAAGTCAAATCTTATTAACACATACAATTATGCGGAAATCTGTTAATAAGTCAAATCTTCTTGTTAGGAACCCTAAGGTCGTCTTATTAACACATACAATTACGCGGAAATATGTTTTCCCTTTGAAAACATTAATAAGTCGAATCTTCTTGTTAGGAACCCTAAGAAATCAGTTCGTTTTCTGCAAGATTTCCCTTTGAAAACATTAATAAGTCAAATCTTATTAACACATACATTTATGCGGAAATCTGTTAATAAGTCAAATCTTCTTGTTAGGAACCCTAAGATCGTCTTATTAACACATACAATTATGCGGAAATATGTTTTCCCTTTGAAAACATTAATAAGTCAAATCTTCTTGTTAGGAACCCTAAGATCGTCTTATTAACACATACAATTATGCGGAAATCTGTTAATAAGTCAAATCTTCTTGTTAGGAACCCTAAGATCGTCTTATTAACACATACAATTACGCGGAAATATGTTTTCCCTTTGAAAGCATTAATAAGTCGAATCTTCTTGTTAGGAACCCTAAGAAATCAGTACGTCTTTTGGAAGATTTCTCTTTGTAAAGATTAATAAGATTTTCTCTTCAAAAATAAAAAGAACTTCTTCTTGAAGAAAATCTATTGAGATATCATATGACTTTTGTTCTATTTTATTAGGCAGTGTTGGCTCTGTGTTGTTCAACGTTGTGTGTTCCTTTATATGATCCCATTTCGTAGATATGATTCCAATGGCCACATCCACCGGAATGCTTGGGAACAGTGATACTACATCGAAGGACACTAAACTTTCGTCATCATCTATATGTATATCTTTGACTCTATTTTTAAATTCAGTGGAGTGTTTTACGTTGTAGTTCGACGAAATAGTTAAATGTTTAAGTATGTTAACTAAATATGTACAAAGCTTATAGGACGGGGAGCTGATGGATGAGCAAATGGGACGGAGTGGTATATCATCTTTATGTATTTTTGGTAATCCGTAAATTCTCGGTGGATAGGCATTTTTACAAAGCAGGACATTCTTTTCTTTTACATCTATGGAACCGATGCTAAACATTCTCTGTACTATTTCATTGTTTCTTTCTTGTAGTTTGAACGTCGGATCGCGATTTAAAACTCTGTACATAGATGTCTCACCATTGTTAAATTTTGCTTAAAGGAAAACAGATATTTTAAATATAAAGAAAAGATATACGAGCAGCGCACAGGAATGCCAATGGGATCACCAGCTTCCCCAGTCATAGCGGACATTGTCATGGAAGAACTTCTTACAAAATTCGAGGGGGATGCTAAAAGTAAACCACGCCTTTTAACAAAATACGTAGAAGACTTATTTGCGATCGTAAAAACAACAGATATTGAAAACATGCTCAGTGAGCTTAATAACTACAACAAGTCCATAAATTTCACAATTGAGGTGGAAAAACAAGGACAACTACCCTATTTAGATACGTTGATAAACAGGAAAAACAATAAAATATACATAGATTGGTACAGAAAGCCCACATCTTCCGGTAGACTTGTAAACTTTAATTCAAAACATCAAAGAAAAACAATAATAAACACAGCTAAAAATTTTATAGATAGAGTTCTAACAATAAGTGATAAAATATATCACAGAAAAAACATTAAAATTATACAAAAAACCTTAGAACAGAATGATTTCCCTCAAAACTTAATTAATAAATTAATCCAAGATTTTTACAACAGAGATCCTAATGTAGAGAATACGAAACCTTTAAATAATAAAATATACAAAACAGTCAGATATGTTCAGGGAATAGCAGAGAGAATCAAGAGCTCGAATTTATACGATAACGATAAGTTCCAAATAGCTTTCACATATAACAATACATTGAGGCAAATTTATAGTAATACGAAGGATAGAATCCCAAAATGCGAGAAATCTGACGTGGTTTACCGAATACCATGCAACGGCGACGGGTCCAACGTATGCGAGAAGGTATATGTAGGGACAACTAAATTAAAATTAAAGACAAGGGTTTCCGCTCACAAATCAAATATTAAACTTCGTAACAGTGTTTCTGAAAATAAGACGGCATTAACAGCCCATTGCAAAGATACAGGACACTTTCCAGATTTTCATAATGTTGTTGTACTTGACAAAGAGAAAAATTACCATAAAAGATATTTTTTAGAAATGTTACATATTACAAGCACCCCTAATGAGAAGAGAATGAATTATAAGAGTGATACACAAGAAATTGCGCATGTCTATCGGAGCTTGGTGCTCAAACAACAACAACGATCATCGAAATCAGCATCACCCAACAATGTTCCCGCTAATAGGTAATAAGCATTGAAAATATATTTACATACATATGTACACATCTTTCTCTGTTCTAATTGTCATTGTTTCTTGTATTGTTGTTAGTACATAATTTTGTTTACAATTGCGGTATTTTAAATTGTTTACTTTTACTTGCTTCAGCTTTCTTATTATTTTGTTTTCGAACATATGATCAGTCGATACAACATATTCTTATGTGTAAGTTGTGTTTCGTTTGATATTTCCTATACCCACATGTATGAAAATTTTATTTTAACTAATTATACCTGTTTTTCTATTTTTGTGTTTCCCAGTCCTGATGATGGTTTCAGAGTGAAACCGAAATATTGACAAATATATGTAAAATACAATCCATAATATTGTGTTTTATTTTTCAAAGGCCTTGAGCTCACTAAAATACCTAAAAATATTTACATATAAGGCTATTAAAATCATCATGCAAATGTTCAAACGGGGAGCACGCCAAGAGAACAACACTACACTAAAAGTGTACCAGACCATCAAACAAAAATATGATTCTCGTACCAACAGGTGCATCAAACGATACCAACAAACAACAAGAAAAATAACCAAACTAGCTGAGTCAACAAAATTTTTAGAGAGATGCAAGCGTAATAGATTAACACCAAACTTTATCAGCGATGCAACAATTAAAATTATACAAAAAACCTTAGAACAGAATGATTTCCCTCAAAACTTAATTAATAAATTAATCCGCGATTTTTACAACAGAGATCCTAATGTAGAGAATACGAAACCTTTAAATAATAAAATATACAAAACAGTCACATATGTTCAGGGAATAGCAGAGAGAATCAAGAGCTCGAATTTATACGATAACGATAAGTTCCAAATAGCTTTCACATATAACAATACATTGAGGCAAATTTATAGTAATACGAAGGATAGAATCCCAAAATGCGAGAAATCTGACGTGGTTTACCGAATACCATGCAACGGCGACGGGTCCAACGTATGCGAGAAGGTATATGTAGGGACAACTAAATTAAAATTAAAGACAAGGGTTTCCGCTCACAAATCAAATATTAAACTTCGTAACAGTGTTTCTGAAAATAAGACGGCATTAACAGCCCATTGCAAAGATACAGGACACTTTCCAGATTTTGATAATGTTGTTATACTTGACAAAGAGAAAAATTACCATAAAAGATATTTTTTAGAAATGTTACATATTACGAGCACCCCTAATGAGAAGAGAATGAATTATAAGAGTGATACGCAAGAAATTGCGCATGTCTATCGGAGCTTGGTGCTCAAACAACAACAACGATCATCGAAATCAGCATCACCCAACAATGTTCCCGCTAATAGCTAATAAGCATTGAAAATATATTTACATACATATGTACACATCTTTCTCTTTCTCTGTTCTAATTGTCATTGTTTCTTGTATTGTTGTTAGTACATAATTTTGTTTACAATTGCGGTATTTTAAATTGTTTACTTTTACTTGCTTCAGCTTTCTTATTATTTTGTTTTCGAACATATGATCAGTTGATACAACATATTCTTATGTGTAAGTTGTGTTTCGTTTGATATTTCCTATACCCACATGTATGAAAATTTTATTTTAACTAATTATACCTGTTTTTCTATTTTTGTGTTTCCCAGTCCTGATGATGGTTTCAGAGTGAAACCGAAATATTGACAAATATATGTAAAATACAATCCATAATATTGTGTTTTATTTTTCAAAGGCCTTGAACTCACTAAAATACCTAAAATTATTAATATTTTTCAGAAAATTGTATTCCATACATCTATTTAACCACTTTGCGCTACCTAAAAAGGCTTATCGCTTATTTATACTAAACAGGTAAAGAAAAAAAAAATATGAAAAAATTCTATTCTATTAACAGTTGCACGAACTTAAGTGCATCTGAAAATTATTGGTATAACAATTGCCAGCCATGAATGCAACTAGCTAAAAATTACCAGTCCCTGTGATCCCTTATACATGTGAGATGCATTTCTTAAAAACACATGTCTACATACTTGTGTACATGACCATAGATTATTTCTAAACAATGGTATTCATCATTGAGTTGACCTTGGGATTTTAGACAATTTTTGTTTTTTATTATTTTATTTCATTATTTTTTCGTGAGGAAATATGAACTGAACCACTTGTTAGCAGAACAATAAAAAGGCATTCGCACTTTTCTTCCTATACGGTGACCATCATTTTTTTTTTTATAAAAACAGAACTCATTTTACTTAAAACTTTCCACCCACCAAAATTTCCCTAAGCGCATCTGAAAATTGAAAAAAATCTGGCAAAAACTATATATATTTCCGTTTTTATGCTCCATTTAAAGTACTTTTCCCGATCCTTTTTCCCACTAAATTTTGCGAACGAAACGTATGTCTGTAATAGTACAAAAAACCTTCCTAAAAATTATATGCGTCAGTTTTTTTGTGTTTTTACACGTTTTCTGATACGATTTCTGATGTTTTTGGGATAATTCTTTGGTGTTTTTGGGATCACTGTTTTTATCAGTATAGTATCCGGACCGTTTTCGGATACGAAAAATTGTGAAAAAGCGAACCAACAGTAAATCCAGCTCAACAATAAAGTTTCCGGACCGTTTTCGGATACGAAAACGATGGAAAAATATACGATCGGTAAAACGTACGTTGCTCTGCTGGATGGGTTGGTCTTTTCTTCACGTGAAATTTCTCTACCCGCCTATAAATGTTCAATGTTTTGAATAAAAAAGTGTTCCCGTTTTTCATGACGTAAAAAACGACGGAATTTTAACGTACGTACGTTAAGACCGATGAGTCCTAGTCAGGGTAACGAAATCTCTATTTAGCAAGTTTCGGTACATACGCCGTATGGCTTTTTGCAAATACGTGGTATTGCGCGCCGAGCGACGATTTGTGTTGCTGCTACAGAAAAGCAGAACAAAAACAGAACATTTGCTTAAAAACAGAACATTTCTGTCATTTTCCTAAGAAAAAAAAATACGCAGAACACGCTCCTTAAAAACAGAACTGTTCTGCCAAAAACAGAACGGATGGTCACCGTACCTATACCGGAACCCTTAAATAGCATAACAAAGAAAATAATTTAATAATAAAAATTAATTTTTTTTAAATTTTTTACAACATTTTTATAAACAATTTGTAATTGAGGAAAAAGAGTATCTCTGAATTTCGTTTTTTTCTTTATTTAATCGTAAATTGGTCTTTTAATAATTTGAATCTTTATCAAATGTCATAAATTGTGATTTTCAATGTCTGATGTTTTTCCCATATTTGTATTAATAAAATCTTCACTTTGTTTACTTGCAAACTAATAACAGAAATAAATCTTGCAAGTACAACTTTCTTTAAACAGATGAAATCAAAATTTTGCATCCACACCGTAAGAAGAACGATCGCGATTGCTCAAAAATACAATCTTCTCAATTTGTGCTCGTAACTTATCGCGAGATGTGCAAAGGCAAACGAGCGTTGTTTAAAACATCGAAAACATTTTTCGTTTCTTAAGCTGGAATTATTGGTGATGTTTGTCGTAACGCTGTAGTCGTATCCAATCAGCTGATTCGACCAACCTTATGGGATTTAATGCAATCGATTATTGGTGCCATATCGTAACGTAAGGCGGACGCCGTGGTGTAGCGGTTAAGTGTTCGGCCTTCTACACCAAGTCGTGGCGGTTCGATGCCCGACAAAAGTAACATCAAAAATTAGAATTTTTCTAAACGGGGTCGCCCCTCGGCAGTAGTTTGGCAAACTCTCCGGGTGTATTTCTGCCATGAGAAGCTTCTCAGCAAAAAAATTCATTTGCTTTGCAAGTGCCGTTCGGAGTCGGCAAAAAACTGTAGTTCCCGCCAACTTGTAGGAAAACTCAAAAGCAAAACACCACAAGTTGGAAAGAGAAGCTCGGCTAAAAATCTCGTTAGAGGTTATGATAACCTGTTGGTATATCGCCGCCATTAGTTTTTTTTTTTTTATCGTACCGCTAAGGTCGTAACCGGATCGTAGCCAACCAATTGGTTTTCCGCGGTAACGTAAACAGCTGATTACCTTTTTTGTTCATTTAATTTCTTTGTTTTGCATTAATTTTTCGAATTTATTGGTTTTTGCTATTTGGTGAGTTATCATTTTGCATTTTTCAAGAAAATATTAATTAAGATTGTGTTCATAGCTGAGTAAAATGGACGAT
The DNA here is from genome assembly GCA_964058755.1 of Campiglossa producta. Lineage (NCBI taxonomy): Eukaryota > Metazoa > Arthropoda > Insecta > Diptera > Tephritidae > Campiglossa > Campiglossa producta. Next base: position 48,881,343 of record CAXKVI010000005.1, on the reverse strand, counting down.
AAAGCTGTTTACGGTTACCGCACCAATAATCGATAAAAATGTATCGCATAGGGTTGCGTTAGGGATACGACTACAGCGTTACGACAAACATCACCAATAATTCCAGCTTTAACGAGTGTATGCAATTATTTTATGTATATACATTGGAAACGAGCGAGCATACAAACGCGATCGCTCGTAGCAAGGCTGCTGGTATGAAAAATCGTTTGTTTCCAATCTCCTAGCAATGAAATAATGCAGTTATTGTTTTAACTACCGCTCGTTTGCCTTAGCGTTTTTCGCGATATGTTAAGAGCGCAAAATGAGAAAGGGTGAGAAAACCATATGATTGAGAATTCGCGATCGAATTTTTCCCCACCCTGGCAATAAGCTGATAGGTCACACAATAGATCGTATTAATGGTCGCGGTGTAATAAGGCCTTATAATAAATAATAATAATAGGAACATTTAGGACCTTCTTTTCTTGCTATCACAATGTAACACGCTTTTATTAATAAAATTGGGACTGTGATATAAACTGGTAGACTTAATAATTTAGGTGTAAAGTTTTAATGTTAAAAATATATTGTAAATTATATTATGTACATATGTACAATATGGAATTATTTTGTCGCAGACGAAGAAGCCTAATTATCGTTAAAGGTTACAATGAACTTATAAAGTGTTATATTTTTTTACAGTCAATTTATTTTTTACTTTTTAGTTAATTTTATTAACCAATAATAAAAGCTTATTTTAAAAAAATTTTTTTCTTTAATTTTATTTGTTACTTTTTAGTTAATTTTATTTATTGTGACTTTGACCATGTCGCGTTCAGTTTACAACTACTCGTTGCAGATCTCTGCTCTGTGGGTTAAATATGTTTCAAAGTAAAATTTGCAATTGCCCACGGATTGCGAATTCGACATCCCAAACTTGGGCCTTTAATTCAACATCACAAGTTTGAAACTTTGATAAATGCCGCTTGCATCAAATTTCACGACAGGTGCCGCGAAACAAAACCTTGCAAATAAAGTAATATTTTGGCTTATAAGGTTAGGTTAGGTTCAAGTGGCTGCCGCAGAGGCACATCTAGGCCAGTATTAAAAGGCCCGTTGTGATACCACCAACACTAGGAAAGTCAGTTCCGGGACCCTGCCATATGGAAAATCCCGTTATTAACGGAATTCTCCACATAGCAGAATCCCGGGACTAACTTACCTATACCGACACCGTTACTCCTCCTCGAACCATTTAGATGACTTGATGAAGGCCATCAGGTCCTTTATGTCCAGCTCCGTGACCTGGCGTAGGCTGACCAGGAAGGGAACTCCCAAAAAGCGCATTCTCGTGCCACTTAAAGCCGGGCATTTGCAGATGAGGTGCTCCACCGTTTCCTCCTCCTCATCATCCTTACAACTCCTACAGCATCGTCGGTAGGGCACACCAAGTCTTTCTGCGTGCCTACCAATGAGGCAGTGCCCAGTTAATACGCCTATTAATATGGAGATTTCTCTTCTCCTGAGGGCATAAATTTGTCTTGATCTTTTATGATCCCATTTCGGCCAGGTTTCTTTGGATATCCGGCATCCTGGAGATTGCAGCCATCTTTCGTTGGCTTGGCGGAGTGTGTACTCCTTCAGCATAAGCTTGCATGTGGCAAACGGCATACCTAAGCGCTCTTTATCGCGAAGAACCTGCTTGGTCGTGCCCTGCCTCGCAAGTTCGTCTGCCCTACAATTTCCCTCAATGTACCTATGCCCCGGGACCCATGTGAGGTTAACGCGATTCTGTTGGGCCATCTCTTGTAGAGATCGACGACAGCTGAGTGTCAGTTCAGAGTTGAACTAGTAAGAGCCAAGGGGTTTGATGGCCGCCTGGCTGTCGCTGAATATAAAAATGTCCTGTCCGATAGTGTGTTGGCCTATCCAAGCCGCGGCGTCCATGATTGCTGAAACTTCAGCCTGGAAGACACTGCAGTGATCAGGTAGTCTGAAGGAGAGCTCAAGGTTCAGATCCTTTGAATAAACCCCTCCCCAACTCTGCCGTCTAACTTCGAGCCATCAGTATAAATGGAAGTGCCGCCATGAATGACGGGACTCCGATCCGTGCTCTCCCATTCTTCCCTGCTGGGAATGTTGATTTTAAAACCGCTATCTCCGACTGTTGTGGTCGCACAGCGATCTGTGCTCAGCGGAAGAAAGCTATAGGATCCCAAAATACAAGCGTGTCCAGTAGTGCTTGCGCCCCAGCCGGACGTTTCCCTTAGACGCAGAGCCGACGCTGCTGCTACTCGGTGCCCTTCCAGATCGAGTGGCAAAATGCCAAGAATGGCCTGGAGTGCTTCATTGGGCGTTGTTCTTAACGCACCGCTTATACAGATCATGCAAGATCTGTGTACTTTACCTAGCAGATTAAGGTTTGTTGCCTTGCTCAGCGCAGGCCACCATACCACAACTCCATAGAGCATGATTGGTCGAATGATTGCAGTGTAGATCCATTTGCATATTTTGGGGCTGAGCCCCCATTTCTTTCCAATGGCTCCTTTGCACGTGTAGAGTGCAATACACGCTTTCTTCTAGCGCTGAAGAACATTCTCCTTCCAGGTTAGTTTCCTATCCAGAACTGTGCCCAAGAACTTGGCTTTGTCAGCCAAGTTCAGGTGCACGTCATTCAGTTTTGGTAGTATTAGCGGTGGTATCTTATAGCGGTTGGTAAAGAGAACCAGTTCTACTTTTCCCGGGTTGATGCACAGTCCGCAGCGCGAGCACCATGAGGAGACCTCTCTCAGTGCTACTTGCATCGTCGCACAGGGTTTGTGGGAATTTGCCCCTGTATACTATACCTAAGTCATCTGCATATGCCACTACCTTCCCGCCCCCCCAGCTTGTGTCTCGCAGCATCGAGTTGACAGTGAGGTTCCATAGAAGCCGGGAGAGAACACCACCCTGAGGCGTTCCCCTTGTGACATAGCGTGATAAGTCAACCGAGCCCAGTGATTAAACTATTCGTCTATCCCTTAGCAGTTGATCAATAACTCCAATAAGAGACCTGCTTATGCCCAGACTTGTTAAAGCGGTGTTTATAGCATCAGGGCTTATGTTGTTGACGGCTCCTTCAATATCTAAAAAGGCCACAAGACAGTACTCCTTTTCATACAGCGATTTGTCAATAACAGAAACTAGGCTGTGAAGCGCAGTTTCTGTAGATTTCCCTTTGGTGTATGCATGCTGATAGCTACAGATCAGGTTGCTATCAATAGTAGAGGAGAGGTAGTCATTTATTATCCTCTCGAAGGTCTTGAGCACAAAGGATGAGAGACTGATCGGCCTATAGTCCTTGGGCTCGTAATGAGACGCCTTCCCCGCTTTAGGAATAAACACTACCGTGGCACTTCTCCAGGAGCACGGAATGTAGCTAAGAGCCAGGCAGGCTGTATAGAGAAATACCAGCCATTTGGCTGATGTCTCCAGCGTGTTTATGAGTTGTGCGGGAATAATCCCGTCTGGCCCGGCAGCCTTGAACGGTTCGAAGCTTTTAACCGCCCACCTAACCTTTTCCTCCGTGATGGGTATGTGTACAGCCAGGTTTGTTGTAGGTGCTAGGGGTTCCTCATGCAAGTTCCCTGGGAAGTGCGTATTCAAGAGCAGCTCTAGGGTTTCCCTCTCCGTGCTGGTCCAGGATCCGTCAGATTTGCGCAAATAGCTTGTGGCTGTTTGAGTTTTTGAGAGCACTCGTCTAAGTCTCGCTGTATCGTCGACATTTTCGACCCCAGTGCAGAAATTTCTCCACGATACTCTCTTCGCCTGCCTCAGAGCTTTTTTGTAGGCCCTGAGTTTAACTTTATATTCGAGCCATTGAGTCTCCGTGCCAAGGCTCTTGGCCTTATTAAATTGTGTCCTACATGATTTACGGAGCGAGTCCAGGTCGTAGGACCACCAATGCGGCCTATGTTTACCGCGTGGTTTTGGCACTGGGCAAGCCTGCTCTAGGGCATTCGAGAGCGCCGTTGTAAAGGTCTTTACCAGATCCTCCAAATCCTCTAATGATGAGGGGACTTGTGGGGGCAGTGCTGGCAAGTCCCTAGATAGTATTTCATTGTGTAGCTGCCAGTTAGTGTTACGTGGGTTGCGTTTCATAACCGGCTGCTCAACAGAAAAGTCTAGAACTAATTCTACGTACCGGTGGTCGGAGAAAGAGTGTTCATCGAGAACGCGCCATTTTCTGACCCACTCATAAGCGCCTTCGCTGCAAATAGTGAGATGTATGACCTCCCTACGGGTTTTAGTAATAAACGTAGGTTCGTTACCCACGTTGCAAACTACCAGGTTAGTTGTTAACAAATAATCAAACAACGACTCTCCTCTAGCATTGATATCGGAGCTTCCCCACTGGACGTGATGAGCATTGGCGTCAGTTCCGATAATAAGATGACCCATGGAGAAATTTGCCACCAGGTCTTTTACCTCCCTCTGTGGCGGAGGTTCTTCGGCGTCGTAGGGCATATAGACCGATGCCATCGTCAGACTGGTACTGTCGACTGTTAAACTGGCAGCTGTAACGTCACCATTGGTATAGTTGGGCAAGAGAAAGGCATTCAGCTCAGACTTAACCAAAATACAGGCTCTAACCCTGCCCCCCTCGCTGGCTTGGATTAGCTTAAAACCCTTAGTCCCCAAACCGCAAATCCTTGAGCTGTTGACCCAGGGTTCTTGGATGAGGACCACATCTATGTTGCCTTTAGAGAGACGACTGATTAAAGCAGCCGAGGCTGCTTTAGATTTGTGCAGGTTTATCTGAATCACCACCAACATGAGAGTTCCACCTCGTCTGGAGGCTTATCTTTCAACGACGATTTGTTCAGACCACGATTTGGCGTAGCCGAGATCCTACTAACTGTGGCAGTATTGGCATTGGTGCGCTCAGGACTAGCTGCTATCACTGTGACGTTGAGGTCTTCCCCGTCCAGCAGCTGTCTTCCATCTCCGAGCTGTTCACTGCTCCTTCGCCATTTGACGTGGCAGATACCATACTTTCCGAGTCGGACATCTCCGACTCCTCTACCGGCACTGCGATGTCCGAGCCCTCCGGTGCAGCCGAAATAGCAGCGCGCTGTGCATCGCCGCGGTATACGTGGATCACGATCTGACCCATGCCGTAGTGCACTATTACATTGCACCGTTTAAGGGGCTCGAGTGCTTCCTTAGTCAAGGTGAAGACCACTTGCCTGTCAGGCCCTACCGCATCCTCGACCAGATTGACACCCCAGTCCTGCGTCGGGAGAGACGGGTTCATGATCCTCAGCATCCTGAGAATTCTCTCAGGTTCTCAAAAGCAACACACCACAAGTTGGAAAGAGAAGCTCGGCTAAAAATCTCGTTAGAGGTTATGATAACCTGTTGGTATATCGCCGCCATTAGTTTTTTTTTTTTTTATCGTAACGCTAAGGTCGTAACCGGATCGTAGCCAACCAATTGGTTTTTGGTTTTCCGCGGTAACGTAAACAGCTGATTACCTTTTTTGTTCATTTAATTTATTTGTTTTGCATTAATTTTTCGAATTTATTGGTTTTTGCTATTTGGTGAGTTATCATTTTGCATTTTTTAAGAAAATATTAATTAAGATTGTGTTCATAGCTGAGTAAAATGGACGATAAAGCTGTTTACGGTTACCGCACCAATAATCGATAAAAATGTATCGCATAGGGTTGCGTTACGGATACGACTACAGCGTTACGACAAACATCACCAATAATTCCAGCTTTAACGAGTGTATGCAATTATTTTATGTATATACATTGGAAACGAGCGAGCATACAAACGCGATCGCTCGTAGCAAGGCTGCTGGTATGAAAAATCGTTTGTTTACAATCTCCTAGCAATGAAATAATGCAGTTATTGTTTTAACTACCGCTCGTTTGCCTTAGCGTTTCTCGCGATATGTTAAGAGCGCAAAATGAGAAAGGGTGAGAAAACCATATGATTGAGAATTCGCGATCGAATTTTTCCCCACCCTGGCAATAAGCTGATAGGTCACACAATAGATCGTATTAATGGTCGCGGTGTAATAAGGCCTTATAATAATAATAATAAGAACATTTAGGACCTTCTTTTCTTGCTATCACAATGTAACACGCTTTTATTAATAAAATTGGGACTGTGATATAAACTGGTAGACTTAATAATTTAGGTGTAAAGTTTTAATGTTAAAAATATATTGTAAATTATATTATGTACATATGTACAATATGGAATTATTTTGTCGCAGACGAAGAAGCCTAATTATCGTTAAAGGTTACAATGAACTTATAAAGTGTTATATTTCTTTACAGTCAATTTATTTTTTACTTTTTAGTTAATTTTATTAACCAATAATAAAAGCTTATTTTAAAAAAAATTTTTTCTTTAATTTTATTTGTTACTTTTTAGTTAATTTTATTTATTGTGACTTTGACCATGTCGCGTTCAGTTTACAACTACTCGTTGCAGATCTCTGCTCTGTGGGTTAAATATGTTTCAAAATAAAATTTGCAATTGCCCACGGATTGCGAATTCGACATCGCAAACTTGGGCCTTTAATTCAACATCACAAGTTTGAAACTTTGATAAATGCCGCTTGCATCAAATTTCACGACAGGTGCCGCGAAACAAAACCTTGCAAATAAAGTAATATTTTGGCTTATAAGGTTAGGTTAGGTTCAAGTGGCTGCCGCAGAGGCACATCTAGGCCAGTATTAAAAGGCCCGTTGTGATACCACCAACACTAGGAAAGTCAGTTCCGGGACCCTGCCATATGGAAAATCCCGTTATTAACGGAATTCTCCACATAGCAGACTCCCGGGACTGGCTTTCCTATACCGACACCGTTACTCCTCCTCGAACCATTTAGATGACTTGATGAAGGCCATTATGTCCAGCTCCGTGACCTGGCGTAGGCTGACCAGGAAGGGAACTCCCAAAAAGCGCATTCTCGCGCCACTTAAAGCCGGGCATTTGCAGATGAGGTGCTCCACCGTTTCCTCCTCCTCATCATCCTTACAACTCCTACAGCATCGTCGGTAGGGCACACCAAGTCTTTCTGCGTGCCTACCAATGAGGCAGTGCCCAGTTAATACGCCTATTAATATGGAGATTTCTCTTCTCCTTAGGGCATAAATTTGTCTTGATCTTTTATGATCCCATTTCGGCCAGGTTTCTTTGGATATCCGGCATCCTGGAGATTGCAGTACCCAGAAGGAAAGTTGTCAAGCGCTTCCCTTAAGAAGGCATTACAGAAGAGCTTCTGAACAAAAGCAATGCACATTCTCGCAGCGTTTCATTGAGAGCGCTTCTTGTACTCCTTCTCGAGAAGCGAGCTTGGAAGGCATCAAGCGAATAAGCAGGCGAATGTTATTCGTAACTATGTGTATGTTTGTTTGTCTCAACTATGCAAGTTACAGTTATGTATAACAGCACAAACTGACAAGTGACGCGTCAATTTCAGCATTTATCATTTTAAGTAAAATAATTAAAAATGCATAAAAGAGGAACAAGTCGAAGTAACATAAAACGAAAAATTGTGAAAGAAAAGAAGAAACTAAGAGAAAAACTACGGAAAATCGAAGTAAATAGTGAAAGGGTGGAGCCTATCGAAGAAGTGAATAACAAAATTGAAAATATAGTTTCCTGAGAATTAAATATTTCTGCCAGACAGACAGCCAGAGAGTCGAATTACTAAATTCAATGATATCATATGTAAACTGATGTGTTTATCCTTCGAAAATACTTACGTTCTTGTTCCTCTACTGCATAGTTATACGTATAAAAATTAATAATTGTAACAGAAACTTTAATTGACAGCAAAGAAAGAATGGCAGAAAACAAAAAAGTCCTCCGGCGGATGAATAGCACATTGGGTAGTTCTAAATCATATGAACAAATTAATAGTAAGTATAAGTTTTCCACATAATATTGAAAAGATAATTACTCATTGATATTTTCTAGATATTGAATTAGAATTGAATGCGCTAAAAGATTTAGTAACTCAACAGAGTAACACCATTAAAACTTTAAAAGAAGACTTGTCCAAGCGAGATGAAATGATTATAAAGGAATTAGCCTCTATCAATGTATTTGTACGTGACATGGCAGCTGAGAAGAAGCAAAATGCCGATATACTTCAAATGTTTTCTATTATATATATATCTTTCGTTGGCTTGGCGGAGTGTGTACTCCTTCAGCATAAGCTTGCATGTGGCAAACGGCATACCTAAGCGCTCTTTATCGCGAAGAACCTGCTTGGTCGTGCCCTGCCTCGCAAGTTCGTCTGCCCTACAATTTCCCTCAATGTCCCTATGCCCCGGGACCCATGTGAGGTTAACGCGATTCTGTTGGGCCATCTCTTGTAGAGATCGACGACAGCTGAGCGTCAGTTCAGAGTTGAACTAGTAAGAGCCAAGGGGTTTGATGGCCGCCTGGCTGTCGCTGAATATAAAAATGTCCTGTCCGATAGTGTGTTGGCCTATCCAAGCCGCGGCGTCCATGATTGCTGAAACTTCAGCCTGGAAGACACTGCAGTGATCAGGTAGTCTGAAGGAGAGCTCAAGGTTCAGATCCTTTGAATAAACCCCTCCCCCAACTCTGCCGTCTAACTTCGAGCCATCAGTATAAATGGAAGTGCCGCCATGAGTGACGGGACTCCGATCCGTGCTCTCCCATTCTTCCCTGCTGGGAATGTTGATTTTAAAACCGCTATCTCCGACTGTTGTGGTCGCACAGCGATCTGTGCTCAGCGGAAGAAAGCTATAGGATCCCAAAATACAAGCGTGTCCAGTAGTGCTTGCGCCCCAGCCAGACGTTTCCCTTAGACGCAGAGCCGACGCTGCTGCTACTCGGTGCCCTTCCAGATCGAGTGGCAAAATGCCAAGAATGGCCTGGAGTGCTTCATTGGGCGTTGTTCTTAACGCACCGCTTATACAGATCATGCAAGATCTGTGTACTTTACCTAGCAGATTAAGGTTTGTTGCCTTGCTCAGCGCAGGCCACCATACCACAACTCCATAGAGCATGATTGGTCGAATGATTGCTGTGTAGATCCATTTGCATATTTTGGGGCTGAGCCCCCATTTCTTTCCAATGGCTCCTTTGCACGTGTAGAGTGCAATACACGCTTTCTTCTGGCGCTGAAGAACATTCTCCTTCCAGGTTAGTTTCCTATCCAGAACTGTGCCCAGAAACTTGGCTTTGTCAGCCAAGTTCCGGTGCACGTCATTCAGTTTTGGTAGTATTAGCGGTGGTATCTTATAGCGGTTGGTAAAGAGAACCAGTTCTACTTTTCCCGGGTTGATGCTCAGTCCGCAGCGCGAGCACCATGAGGAGACCTCTGCATCAAGTCGCACAGGGTTTGTGGGAATTTGCCCCTGTATACTATACCTAAGTCATCTGCATATGCCACTACTTGTGGCTGTTTGAGTTTTTGAGAGCACTCGTCTAAGTCTCGCTGTATCGTCGACATTTTCGACCCCAGTGCAGAAATTTCTCCACGATACTCTCTTCGCCTGCCTCAGAGCTTTTTTGTAGGCCCTGAGTTTAACTTTATATTCGAGCCATTGAGTCTCCGTGCCAAGGCTCTTGGCCTTATTAAATTGTGTCCTACATGATTTACGGAGCGAGTCCAGGTCGTAGGACCACCAATGCGGCCTATGTTTACCGCGTGGTTTTGGCACTGGGCAAGCCTGCTCTAGGGCATTTGAGAGCGCCGTTGTAAAGGTCTTTACCAGATACTCCAAATCCCCTACTGATGAGGGGACTTGTGGGGGCAGTGCTGGCAAGTCCCTAGATAGTATTTCATTGTGTAGCTGCCAGTTAGTGTTACGTGGGTTGCGTTTCATAACCGGCTGCTCAACATAAAAGTCTAGAACTAATTCTACGTATCGGTGGTCGGAGAAAGAGTGTTCATCGAGAACGCGCCATTTTCTGACCCACTCATAAGCGCCTTCGCTGCAAATAGTGAGATGCATGACCTCCCTACGGGTTTTAGTAATAAACGTAGGTTCGTTACCCACGTTGCAAACTACCAGGTTAGTTGTTAACAAATAATCAAACAACGACTCTCCTCTAGCATTGATATCGGAGCTTCCCCACTGGACGTGATGAGCATTGGCGTCAGTTCCGATAATAATATGACCCATGGAGAAATTTTCCACCAGGTCTTTTACCTCCCTCTGTGGCGGAGGTTCTTCGGCGTCGTAGGGGATATAGGCCATCGTCAGACTGGTACTGTCGACTGTTAAACTGGCAGCTGTAACGTCACCATTGGTATAGTTGGGCAAGAGAAAGGCATTCAGCTCAGACTTAACCAAAATACAGGCTCTAACCCTGCCCCCCTCGCTGGCTTGGATTAGCTTAAAACCCTTAGTCCCCAAACCGCAAATCCTTGAGCTGTTGACCCAGGGTTCTTGGATGGGGACCACATCTATGTCGCCTTTAGAGAGACGACTGATTAAAGCAGCCGAGGCTGCTTTAGATTTGTGCAGGTTTATCTGAATAACCACCAACATGAGAGCGCTCAGACTTCCCTGCCACCGCCGTATCGTCGAGTTCCACCTCGTCTGGAGGCTTATCTTTCAACGACGATTTGTTCAGACCACGATTTGGCGTAGCCGAGATCCTACTAACTGTGGCAGTATTGGCATTGGTGCGCTCAGGACTAGCTGCTATCACTGTGACGTTGAGGTCTTCCCCGTCCAGCAGGCTGTCTTCCATCTCCGAGCTGTTCACTGCTCCTTCGCCATTTGACGTGGCAGATACCATACTTTCCGAGTCGGACATCTCCGACTCCTCTACCGGCACTGCGATGTCCGATCCCTCCGGTGCAGCCGAAATAGCAGCGCGCTGTGCATCGCCGCGGTATACGTGGATCACGATCTGACCCATGCCGTAGTGCACTATTACATTGCACCGTTTAAGGGGCTCGAGTGCTTCCTTAGTCAAGGTGAAGACCACTTGCCTGTCAGGCCCTACCGCAACCTCGACCAGATTGACACCCCAGTCCTGCGTCGAGAGAGACGGCTTCATGATCCTCAGCATCCTGAGAATTCTCTCAGGTTCAGCAGGGATAGCAAGAATCCACGCTCTTGCCCTTGGCCGAGCCGGGATGTCCTTCCAGTCGACAACCTCGATTCTTGCCCCTTGGTAGATCTCACCCAGTCTTGCAGCTGCTGCCTTGTACAGTGCAACAGTTTTTGCATCCACGCAAGCGAATACCTCGATTCGGCCCTGGTGCCATCCCGCATCAGAACCCATCGGCGTGGCACCCGGAGACTCATCCATAATGTCGAAAAGGGCATTACCGATAGCGTTCCGGACGTACCGCCACTGGTCCCTAGGGATGGCCCAGCTTTCGTTACCTCGGTCAATGACGCCTATGAGGATCCTATCCTTAGTTACTTCAGCAAAGCTGAGTTTACCCACTACGGAGCATGTTGCTGCCGCTTCGGGTGAGGTTTTAAATCCACGTCCGATCTCTGGCGTTTGAAGGGATTTCCATTAACCTTCTTTGGCGCGTAATCGCTTTGGAAGTTCGGTAAGATAGCTTCAGCCATCTCCACCGTCTTTCTAGCATTCGGCGATAGGGTCTCTTGTGAAATACCCTCATATTACTTCAGGATCCAAGTACTCAGAGCGACTGGGAGATGTCTTTTGGTGTAAATTTCGACCCGTAGTTGCCATCGTGGTCGTTCCCTTATTTGGATCTCTGGGGCCAGGTCGTGAGACCACTGCCACAGACGTTAAAGACTTGGTTTCGGTACCGGCACTTACTAGGACTTTAGCATCAGCCTTTGTTGGCTTCACTGTGTTTGTACCGGTACTTACTTTGGGGATTGCCCCCTTGTTATCCAGAGCTAATCGACCCGTAGTTGCCATCCTGTCGATCTCTCGGCTGATAAAGAAATCGTCCGCCGCGGCAGAGCCCCATACCGCGGTAGGGCCATAGTTACTCTCCCAGGCGGCCCGGTATCAGAGAGGCTCCGTTCGATTACAGCCACGATTTGCCTCCCGGCTGCAAACGTCCAATGGGCACGTAGTCGCATAACACCCTAGATTGGGAGGGGGAAGATCTTAGTCGTCGCGCCAGAGAGGCTTGGCTTCTCTCGTGATGTAGTACCGGTGGCGCTAAGATCACAAGGGCAGCGTAGCCCTGTGGCTATCGACTTAAGCCCTCGTACCGCGGCAAGGTGTCCACCCTTCACGAGGGGAGTTGGCTTATAAGCTATTGCATAGATTTTATCGCGGGCTTAAAAACCCGCCATATAATTGTTTTCAATCAGATGACAAGTTTTAGAGCTCTTATCAGATTAAGGCAAGAAATATTACAAATTCCAAGTCTAATCTACCCTGGAATTCTGTAATTTTGTCTCATCTCAAGTCACAAAATTGAGATCTGGCATTTGAGGTTTGTCATCTTCCAGTTGTTGTTTCCATCTCAGTCGAGGCCTCCCCCTTCATCTGCTGCCGAATTCGTGTGTCGATAGGAAAACCTTCTGTGCTGGAGCTTCTTTGTCCATTCGCATAACATGACCGAACCAGCAGAGCCTTTGGGCTTTAATCCGCTGAACTATGGTCAGGTCTGCGTAAAGCTCGTACAGCTCATCGTTAAATTTCCTTCGATACTCGCCGTTGACATCACGGGAAGGACCATAAATCTTCCGGAGAACTTCTCTCTCAAATACTCCAAGGGCCGTCTCATCTTCTCTTGACACTGTCCATGATTCCGAGCCGTACATCAGGACTGTTATGATGGGGGTGTAAAAGTAGGTCGCCTCCCAGTTGGTGCACCCTGGGTAACGCTAAATGACCTACATAGCCTACACGGTTAGTTTCTTATATTGCCGGTTCTACGAGAACGGTACCAGTACTTGTGCTGTACCCATCGTGCCGAAACGACCCGGGCCGTTTTCTTATATCGACCCGGCCAAGAGCAATACACTCGGGGTGACCCTGTCTGACATTTAGGCAGGGCTACACCTCGCTACAACAACAACAACAACTGTTATGATGAGATACTTATAGAGCGTGATCTTTGTTTGTCGAGAGAGGACTTTACTTCTCATTTGCCTACTTAGTCCAAAGTAACACTTGTTGGCAAGAGTGATTCTCCGTTGGATTTCTAGACTGATATTGTTTTCGGCGTTAATGCTGGTTCCCAAGTAGACGAAGTCCCTTACCATTTCAAACTTCTAGCTATCAACGGTGACTTGGCTGCCAAGGCGCAGGTGCGCAGGTTCTTTCTTTTATGACAGCAGATAGTTCGTCTTGTCCTCGTTCACCGAAAGACCCACTTTTTTCGCTTCCTTATCCAGTCCAGAGAAGGCAGCGCTTACGGCGCGATTGTTAAGGCCAATGATATCAATATCTTCGGCATACGCCAGCAATTGCACGCTCTTGTAAAAGATTGTACCATTGCGGTTTAGCTCTGCTGCTCGAATTATCTTCTCCAGCATCAGGTTGAAGAAATCGCACGAATCGCTCATTTGGTTTCAAATGGCTCAGAGAGGTTCTTTCCAATTCTGACGGAGCTGTTGGTATTGCTCAACGTCATTTGGCAAAGCCGTATAAGCTTTGCAGGGAAGTCAAATTCAGACATGGCGGCATACAGGCAACTCCTTTTTGCGCTGTCAAAAGCGGCCTTAAAATCGACAAAGAGATGGTGTGGTCCATGGTAGACTTACCAGGTCAAAAGCCACACCGATAAGGTCCAATCAGTTTGTCTACGATGTTCTTCAGTCAGGGGCGCAGCCAGAAGAAAATGGTTTGCTTGGCTTTTAATTTTTTTCTTTTTAATATTTTCCCAGCACAACTATTTCCAAATTTTTCTTATAGCGCCAGTCAGGAGTAGCGTAAAGAAAGCATTTAAAAAATAATAATTATACACATATACATTAGACTGGGCCAAAAATTCAAAATATTGTTTATCTCATAAATTATATTATTTTCTTTTTAAGAAAGGTGAAAAAAAATTACTGTAATTTTTTCAGATTTTTAAATTAAAGTCTAGAGGTCTATCATCGCTAGTTAAAATTTTACAGACTTAACCTCATATTTGGTATAAAAACGACAAACCATTGTTGTAAAACACCATTTATCTGAACATATTTTTGAAGGAAATCGAATTCTCTACAAAATTTGCATTGACCAAAATTTTTTCAGACTAGCCGTTTCCTTCAAAAATTAGCATGTTTTTTTCGATTCCCCATTTTTTCTTTCAAAAATTGTCAAAATTGAAATATCCATGTACAACAAAGATAGATACAGATTCTTAAAGGAAATTGAGTGGGCTAAAAAAAGGTAAAACAATTTTTTTTTGTAAAGTTACTTTTTCAAAACTTATTTAGTATTAAATTTAAAAAAAAAATCCGTCCTTTTTTGGTGTTTTTGATCAAATTTTTTTATAAAACTTTGTTTATTGATATTCTACATGATTAATTATCATTACACTGCGGTACAAAAACGCTTGCTACAAGACAGACACCCGCTTGCAGCCGCACCATGCACAGAGCCAACAATGCCTAATAAAATAGAACAAAAGTCATATGATATCTCTATAGATTTTCTTCAAGAAGAAGTTCTTTTTAAATTTGAAGAGAAAATCTTATTAATGTTTACAAAGGGAAATCTTGCAAAAAACAAACCGATTTCTTAGGGTTCCTAACAAGAAGATTTGACTTATTAACTGATTTCCGCACAATTGTATGTATTAATAAGATGATCTTAGGGTTCCTAACAATAAGATTTGACTTATTAATGTTTTCAAAGAGAAATCTTGCAGAAAACGAATTGATTTCTTAGGGTTCCTAACAAGAAGATTTGACTTATTAATGTTTTCATAGAGAAATCTTGCAGAAAATGAATTGATTTCATAGGGTTCTTTTTAATAAGATGATCTTAGGGTTCCTAACAAGAAGATATGACTTATTAACTGATTTCCGCATAATTGTATGTGTTAATAAGATGATCTTAGGGTTCCTAACAAAAAGATTTGACTTATTAATGTTTTCAAAGGGAAATCTTGCAGAAAATGAATTGATTTCTTAGATTTCCTAACAAGAAGATTCGACTTATTAATGTTTTCAAAATGAAATCACATATTATTGAGAAGATCTTTTTTTTAATATTTCAAATAAAAAAAAATAAAAATTATATTTCAGAGTTCTTATATTGTCTTCGAGAACTTCAGATTATCAGTTACGATTCAGTTTTAGATTTCTCTTGTATTGCCTTTTTATATTTCCATCTCACCGCACTCTTCCTTACATTGCCTTCCACACTTGCCATATTGCCTCCACCGCGAATCGAACTAACCACATATTGAATGCTGAACACAGGTGCTTACCATCGAGCCATCGGGTACTTCTGCTTCTCAGCGTATAATTGTTCTACATGATGTCTGCTGATGATGATGCAAGATTTGCCTTTGAAAATATTAATAAGTCAAATCTTCTTGTTAGGAACCCTAAGATCATCTTATTAACACATACAATTATGCGGAAAGCAGTTAATAAGTCATATCTTCTTGTTAGGAACCCTAAGATCATCTTATTAAAAAGAACCCTAAGAAATCATTTCGTTTTCTGCAAGATTTCCCTTTGAAAATATTAATAAGTCAAATCTTCTTGTTAGGAACCCTAAGATCATCTTATTAACACATACAATTATGCGGAAATCAGTTAATAAGTCATATCTTCTTGTTAGGAACCCTAAGATCATCTTATTAAAAATAACCCTAAGAAATCATTTCGTTTTCTGCAAGATTTCCCTTTGAAAACATTAATAAGTCAAATCTTTTTGTTAGGAACCCTAAGATCATCTTATTAACACATACAAATTATGCGGAAATCAGTTAATAAGTCATATCTTCTTGTAAGGAACCCTAAGATCATCTTATTAAAAATAACCCTAAGAAATCATTTCGTTTTCTGCAAGATTTCCCTTTGAAAACATTAATAAGTCAAATCTTCTTGTTAGGAACCCTAAGATCATCTTATTAAAAAGAACCCTAAGAAATCATTTCGTTTTCTGCAAGATTTCCCTTTGAAAACATTAATAAGTCAAATCTTCTTGTTAGGAACCCTAAGATCATCTTATTAAAAAGAACCCTAAGAAATCATTTTGTTTTTTGCAAGATTTCCCTTCGAAAACATTAATAAGTCAAATCTTTTTGTTAGGAACCCTAAGATCATCTTTTTAACACATACAATTGTGCGGAAATCAGTTAATAAGTCATATCTTCTTGTTAGGAACCCTAAGATCATTTTATTAAAAAGAACCCTAAGAAATCATTTCGTTTTCTGCAAGATTTCCCTTTGAAAACATTAATAAGTCAAATCTTTTTGTTAGGAACCCTAAGATCATCTTATTAACACATACAATTATGCGGAAATCAGTTAATAAGTCATATCTTCTTGTTAGGAACCCTAAGATCGTCTTATTAAAAAGAACCCTAAGAAATCATTTCGTTATCTGCAAGATTTCCCTTTGAAAACCTTAATAAGTCAAATCTTCTTGTTAGGAACCCTAAGATCATCTTATTAAAATAAGAAGTTTTCTCTTTTTCATCTTTTTTCATATTTTTAAGGAAATCTTGAAAAGATTTTCTTATTAATAACACATATAAAAAGAAATCGAAAAGAAATAAGAAGAAATTGCACTTAATAATATCAATAAGAATTTCCTCATTAAACCAAATAGATTTGCGTATAGTTTTTCTTTCGTTTCCGTCGTTTCTACTACCCCTCAGCCCAAAACCCGCTCATGAAGACAATCTTATTAATTTTATTAGGCATTTTTGGCTCTGTGTGTGGTGAACAGACGCTGCGAAAAAGACCTCGCTGAGCCCTTAAACCAAGGATGTCAGAGTGGCCCCACCGGGGCTCTCTCTCTTTCTGCCGCGAGCCTAGGTAGCTCACGTTGCCCAGAGTGTACGAACGAGGACGCAAGAGTCGGGATTGAGCAAGGTCACTTAGCAACCACACTCCATTATATTGATCATGTAACAGTGCTCTACACATATTCTGTCCTATGAACCAAATAGACTTTTTCGGAAAGTGGATAAAAAATAAAAATTCTGACGTGTACATGAAAATCGCCAATATACGTGTATATAAATGTGTGAATATTTTTTTTTTCAAAATCCCCGAGACGGGTTGTGCGCTGGGTTTGGGACCCGCCACGTAAAAACTTAATTCCAATGAAAAGCAAAGAAAAACCTCGGATGAGAACCCCCTTTAATATTGACGACCCGGCAAAACGAAACAAGGACTACGAGAAGGATATTAGGGCATGTACCTGGAATGTCCGGACCCTTGCAAGGGATGGTACCGCTTCCCGACTGGTTGGTGTCCTCGTGAACGCAAAGGCTGACATCACCGCCCGGCAGGAAATGCGATGGACGGGACAAGGAAAGACGACCATCGGACCTTGTGACATATACTACAGCGGCCAGACACGCGGCAAAGCGCGTGGTGGGAAAGAGACTTCGCCGCCAAGTACTATTGTTCACTCCTGTGGACGAGTGTCTCGCTGCGATCCGCATCAGAGCGAGTTTTTCCACATAACATTTAGCTGCGCCTATGCGCCGACTGAGGAGACGGACGACGCAGAGAAGGACTCCTTCTACGATAAACTTTAACAAACTTATGATCGCTGCCCCCAACATGATATCAAAATCGTGCTCGGCGACTTTAATGCAAAGGTGGGCAAGAAAGGAGTCTTTGGTCCTACAGTTGGAAAATTTAGTCTCCAAGATATAACATCACCCAACGGCACTAGGTTGATTGACTTCGCCGCTGCTCGCAATATGGTCATCAGTAGTACTAGGTTCCAGCATAAACGAATGCACCAAGCCACCTAGCCCCTGATCAAAGAACAAGAAACCAGATTGATCATGTCATGATTGACGGCAGACATAGCTCCACCGTTCTGGACGTGCGTACCCTGCGTGGCCCCAATATCGACTCAGACCATTATCTTGTCGCAGCCAAGATACGCACACGCCTCTGTGCAACGAAGAAAGTGCGCACAGTAACGGAAGGAAAGTTTGACGTCGAGAAGCTGCGCATGACAAAGACAGCTGATAATTTCACCACTCGACTCTCACACCTGCTAGCAGAGGGCAATCCTCGACCTAACGATGTAACCGAGCAATGCGGTACCGCCGCTAGGGCCAATATAGGGTTCCAGCGAGCCCGCAAGAACAACTACAAGGGAGTTCAAGTCATCCTCCACCTGTTGTTTCCATCTCAGACGAGGCCTCCCCCTTCCTTTACTGCCGAATTCAGAAAACCTTCTGTGCAGGAGCTTCTTTGTCCATTCGCATAACATGGCCCAGCAAGCGGAGTCTTCGGGCTTTAATTCGCTGGACTATGGTCAGATCTGCGTATAGCTCGTACAGCTCATCGTTAAATTTCCTTCGAGGACCATAAATCTTCCGGAGAACTTTTCTCTCAAATACTCCAAGGTGTATTAGTGTGTTTTTTTGCGAGTTGCGCTACTATATAAGGTTTACAATGATCAGATTGATTCTTTTACACATTTTGTTTTGATTAGACAATAACATATTTATATCGAAATTACCGAAACCCTGAAAGAAAACGGCATCCATCTTTTTCGTTGCTTTCATAACGAGTGGTGGCTCTTGTTGATATATTCTCTTTGCTGATACACAATGAATGTCAATAAGAAGCAGTGTCAAAGAGAATATATCAACAAGAGCCACCACTCGTTATGAAAGCAACGAAAAAGATGGATGCGAGTAAGGGGAATGTGTCGTCCGCCGCGGCAGAGCCCCATACCGCGGTAGGGCCATAGTTACTCTCCGAGGCGGCCCGGTATCAGAGAGGCTCCGTTCGATTACAGCCACGATTTGCCTCCCGGCTGCAAACGTCCAATCTTGGCTTGCGTCATTTATTAACGCTTAACCGCCTAGGCGATTTTGGCCTATCAAAGCACGCCAGTCATTCCTTTTTAGCGATAACTGACGCCAATTCGAAACCCCAAGGAAGTTCAAGTCATCTTCCAGTTGTTGTTTCCATCTCAGTCGAGGCCTCCCCCTTCATCTGCTGCCGAATTCGTGTGTCGATAGGAAAACCTTCTGTGCTGGAGCTTCTTTGTCCATTCGCATAACATGACCGAACCAGCAGAGCCTTTGGGCTTTAATCCGCTGAACTATGGTTAGGTCTGCGTAAAGCTCGTACAGCTCATCGTTAAATTTCCTTCGATACTCGGCGTTGACATCACGGGAAGGACCATAAATCTTCCAGAGAACTTCTCTCTCAAATACTCCAAGGGCCGTCTCATCTTCTCTTGACACTGTCCATGATTCCGAGCCGTACATCAGGACTGTTATGATGGGGGTGTAAAAGTAGGTCGCCTCCCAGTTGGTGCACCCTGGGTAACGCTAAATGACCTACATAGCCTACACGGTTAGTTTCTTATATTGCCGGTTCTACGAGAACGGTACCAGTACTTGTGCTGTACCCATCGTGCCGAAACGACCCGGGCCGTTTTCTTATATCGACCCGGCCAAGAGCAATACACTCGGGGTGACCCTGTCTGACATTTAGGCAGGGCTACACCTCGCTACAACAACAACAACAACTGTTATGATGAGATACTTATAGAGCGTGATCTTTGTTTGTCGAGAGAGGACTTTACTTCTCATTTGCCTACTTAGTCCAAAGTAACACTTGTTGGCAAGAGTGATTCTCCGTTGGATTTCTAGACTGATATTGTTTTCGGTGTTAATGCTGGTTTCCAAGTAGACGAAGTCCCTTACCATTTCAAACTTCTAGCTATCAACGGTGACTTGGCTGCCAAGGCGCAGGTGCGCAGGTTCTTTCTTTTATGACAGCAGATAGTTCGTCTTGTCCTCGTTCACCGAAAGACCCACTTTTTTCGCTTCCTTATCCAGTCCAGAGAAGGCAGCGCTTACGGCGCGATTGTTAAGGCCAATGATATCAATATCATCGGCATACGCCAGCAATTGCACGCTCTTGTAAAAGATTGTACCATTGCGGTTTAGCTCTGCTGCTCGAATTATCTTCTCCAGCATCAGGTTGAAGAAATCGCACGAATCGCTCGTTTGGTTTCAAATGGCTCAGAGAGGTTCTTTCCAATTCTGACGGAGCTGTTGGTATTGCTCAACGTCATTTGGCAAAGCCGTATAAGCTTTGCAGGGAAGTCAAATTCAGACATGGCGGCATACAGGCAACTCCTTTTTGCGCTGTCAAAAGCGGCCTTAAAATCGACAAAGAGATGGTGTGGTCCATGGTAGACTTACCAGGTCAAAAGCCACACTGATAAGGTCCAATCAGTTTGTCTACGATGTTCTTCAGTCAGGGGCGCAGCCAGAAGAAAATGGTTTGCTTGGCTTTTAATTTTTTTCTTTTTAATATTTTCCTAGCACAACTATTTCCAAATTTTTCTTATAGCGCCAGTCAGGAGTAGCGTAAAGAAAGCATTTAAAAAATAATAATTATACACATATACATTAGACTGGGCCAAAAATTCAAAATATTGTTTATCTCATAAATTATATTATTTTCTTTTTAAGAAAGGTGAAAAAAAATTACTGTAATTTTTTCAGATTTTTAAATTAAAGTCTAGAGGTCTGTCATCGCTAGTTAAAATTTTACAGACTTAACCTCATATTTGGTATAAAAACGACAAACCATTGTTGTAAAACACCATTTATCTGAACATATTTTTGAAGGAAATCGAATTCTCTACAAAATTTGCATTGACCAAAATTTTTTCAGACTAGCCGTTTCCTTCAAAAATTAGCATGTTTTTTTCGATTTCCCATTTTTTCTTTCAAAAATTGTCAAAATTGAAATATCCATGTACAACAAAGATAGATACAGATTCTTAAAGGAAATTGAGTGGGCTAAAAAAAGGTAAAACAATTTTTTTTTTGTAAAGTTACTTTTTCAAAACTTATTTAGTATTAAATTTAAAAAAAAAAATCCGTCCTTTTTTGGTGTTTTTGATCAAATTTTTTTTATAAAACTTTGTTTATTGATATTCTACATGATTAATTATCATTACACTGCGGTACAAAAACGCTTGCTACAAGACAGACACCCGCTTGCAGCCGCACCATGCACAGAGCCAACAATGCCTAATAAAATAGAACAAAAGTCATATGATATCTCTATAGATTTTCTTCAAGAAGAAGTTCTTTTTAAATTTGAAGAGAAAATCTTATTAATGTTTACAAAGGGAAATCTTGCAAAAAACAAAACGATTTCTTAGGGTTCCTAACAAAGATTTGACTTATTAACTGATTTCCGCATAATTGTAGGTATTAATAAGATGATCTTAGGGTTCCTAACAATAAGATTTGACTTATTAATGTTTTCAAAGAGAAATCTTGCAGAAAACGTATTGATTTCTTAGGGTTCCTAACCAGAAGATTTGACTTATTAATGTTTTCATAGAGAAATCTTGCAGAAAATGAATTGATTTCATAGGGTTCTTTTTAATAAGATGATCTTAGGGTTCCTAACAAGAAGATATGACTTATTAACTGATTTCCGCATAATTGTATGTGTTAATAAGATGATCTTAGGGTTCCTAACAAAAAGATTTGACTTATTAATGTTTTCAAAGGGAAATCGTGCAGAAAATGAATTGATTTCTTAGATTTCCTAACAAGAAGATTCGACTTATTAATGTTTTCAAAATGAAATCACATATTATTGAGAAGATCTTCTTTTTAATATTTCAAATAAAAAAAATAAAAATTATATTTCAGAGTTCTTATATTGTCTTCGAGAACTTCAGATTATCAGTTACGATTCAGTTTTAGATTTCTCTTGTATTGCCTTTTTATATTTCCATCTCACCGCACTCTTCCTTACATTGCCTTCCACACTTGCCATATTGCCTCCACCGCGAATCGAACTAACCACATACTCGTATTGAATGCTGAACACAGGTGCTTACCATCGAGCCATCGGGTACTTCTGCTTCTCAGCGTATAATTGTTCTACATGATGTCTGCTGATGATGATGCAAGATTTGCCTTTGAAAATATTAATAAGTCAAATCTTCTTGTTAGGAACCCTAAGATCATCTTATTAACACATACAATTATGCGGAAATCAGTTAATAAGTCATATCTTCTTGTTAGGAACCCTAAGATCATCTTATTAAAAATAACCCTAAGAAATCATTTCGTTTTCTGCAAGATTTCCCTTTGAAAATATTAATAAGTCAAATCTTCTTGTTAGGAACCCTAAGATCTTCTTATTAAAAAGAACCCTAAGAAATCATTTCGTTTTCTGCAGGATTTCCCTTTGAAAATATTAATAAGTCAAATCTTCTTGTTAGGAACCCTAAGATCATCTTATTAACACATACAATTATGCGGAAAACAGTTAATAAGTCATATCTTCTTGTTAGGAACCCTAAGATCATCTTATTAAAAAGAACCCTAAGAAATCATTTCGTTTTCTGCAAGATTTCCCTTTGAAAACATTAATAAGTCAAATCTTTTTGGTAGGAACCCTAAGATCATCTTATTAACACATACAATTATGCGGAAATCAGTTAATAAGTCATATCTTCTTGTAAGGAACCCTAAGATCATCTTATTAAAAAGAACCCTAAGAAATCATTTCGTTTTCTGCAAGATTTCCCTTTGAAAACATTAATAAGTCAAATCTTCTTGTTAGGAACCCTAAGATCATCTTATTAAAAAGAACCCTAAGAAATCATTTCGTTTTCTGCAAGATTTCCCTTTGAAAACATTAATAAGTCAAATCTTCTTGTTAGGAACCCTAAGATCATCTTATTAAAAAGAACCCTAAGAAATCATTTTGTTTTCTGCAAGATTTTCCTTTGAAAACATTAATAAGTCAAATCTTTTTGTTAGGAACCCTAAGATCATCTTATTAACACATACAATTGTGCGGAAATCAGTTAATAAGTCATATCTTCTTGTTAGGAACCCTAAGATCATTTTATTAAAAAGAACCCTAAGAAATCATTTCGTTTTCTGCAAGATTTCCCTTTGAAAACATTAATAAGTCAAATCTTTTTGTTAGGAACCCTAAGATCATCTTATTAATACATACAATTATGCGGAAATCAGTTAATAAGTCATATCTTCTTGTTAGGAACCCTAAGATCATCTTATTAAAAAGAACCCTAAGAAATCATTTCGTTATCTGCAAGATTTCCCTTTGAAAACATTAATAAGTCAAATCTTCTTGTTAGGAACCCTAAGATCATATTATTAAAATAAGAAGTTTTCTCTTTTTCATCTTTTTTCATATTTTTAAGGAAATCTTGAAAAGATTTTCTTAATAATAACACATATAAAAAGAAATCGAAAAGAAATAAGAAGAAATTGCACTTAATAATATCAATAAGAATTTCCTCATTAAACCAAATAGATTTGCGTATAGTTTTTCTTTCGTTTCCGTCGTTTCTACTACCCCTCAGCCCAAAACCCGCTCATGCAGACAATCTTATTAATTTTATTAGGCATTTTTGGCTCTGTGTGTGGTGAACAGACGCTGCGAAAAAGACCTCGCTGAGCCCTTAAACCAAGGATGTCAGAGTGGCCCCACCGGGGCTCTCTCTCTTTCTGCCGCGAGCCTAGGTAGCTCACGTTGCCCAGAGTGCACGAACGAGGACGCAAGAGTCGGGATTGAGCAAGGTCACTTAGCAACCACACTCCATTATATTGATCATGTAACACTGCTCTACACATATTCTGTCCTATGAACCAAATAGACTTTTTCGGAAAGTGGATAAAAAATAAAAATTCTGACGTGTACATGAAAATCGCCAATATACGTGTATATAAATGTGTGAATATTTTTTGTAAAAACTTAATTCCAATGAAAAGCAAAGAAAAGCCTCGGATGAGAACCCCCTTTAATGTTGCCGACCCGGCAAAACGAAACAAGGACTACGAGAAGGATATTAGGGCATGTACCTGGAATGTCCGGACCCTTCCAAGGGATGGTACCGCTGCCCGACTGGTTGGTGTCCTCGTGAACGCAAAGGCTGATATCACCGCCCGGCAGGAAATGCGATGGACGGGACAAGGAAAGACGACCATCGGACCTTGTGACATATACTAAAGCGGCCAGACACGCGGCAAAGCACGTGGTGTAGGATTCGTGGTGGGAAAGAGACTTCGCCGCCAAGTACTATTGTTCACTCCTGTGGACGAGTGTCTCGCTGCGATCCGCATCAGAGCGAGTTTTTCCACATAACATTTAGCTGCGCCTATGCGCCGACTGAGGAGACGGACGACGCAGAGAAGGACTCCTTCTACGATAAACTTTAACAAACTTATGATCGCTGCCCCCAACATGATATCAAAATCGTGCTCGGCGACTTTAATGCAAAGGTGGGCAAGAAAGGAGTCTTTGGTCCTACAGTTGGAAAATTTAGTCTCCAAGATATAACATCACCCAACGGCACTAGGTTGATTGACTTCGCCGCTGCTCGCAATATGGTCATCAGTAGTACTAGGTTCCAGCATAAACGAATGCACCAAGCCACCTAGCCCCTGATCAAAGAACAAGAAACCAGATTGATCATGTCATGATTGACGGCAGACATAGCTCCACCGTTCTGGACGTGCGTACCCTGCGTGGACCCAATATCGACTCAGACCATTATCTTGTCGCAGCCAAGATACGCACACGCCTCTGTGCAACGAAGAAAGTGTGCACAGTAACGGAAGGAAAGTTTGACGTCGAGAAGCTGCGCATGACAAAGACAGCTGATAATTTCACCACTCGACTCTCACACCTGCTAGCAGAGGGCAATCCTCGACCTAACGATGTAACCGAGCAATGCGGTACCGGCGCTAGGGCCAATATAGGGTTCCAGCGAGCCCGCAAGAACAACTACAAGGGAGTTCAAGTCATCCTCCACCTGTTGTTTCTATCTCAGACGAGGCCTCCCCCTTCCTTTACTGCCGAATTCAGAAAACCTTCTGTGCTGGAGCTTCTTTGTCCATTCGCATAACATGGCCCAGCAAGCGGAGTCTTCGGGCTTTTATTCGCTGGACTATGCACAGAGCCAAAAATGCCTAATAAAATTAATAAGATTGTCTTTATGAACGGTTTTCAGGCTCAGGGGTAGTCAAGACGGCGGAAACGAAAAAAAAACCATACGCAAATCTATTTGGTTTAATGAGGAAATTCTTATTGATATTATCAAGTGCAATTTCTTCTTTTTTCTTTGCGATTTCTTTTTATATGTGTTATTAATAAGAAAATCTTCTCGAAATTTCTGTCAAAATATTGAAAAAAAGCTGAACGAGAAAAACTTCTTATTTTAATAAGATGATCTTAGGGTTCCTAACAATAAGATTTGACTTATTAACTGATTTCTGTATAATTGTAGGTATTAATAAGATGATCTTAGGGTTCCTAACAAGAAGATCTGACTTATTAACTGATTTCCGCATAATTGTATGTGTTAATAAGACGATCTTAGGGTTCCTAACAAGAAGATCTGACTTATTAACTGATTTCCGCATAATTGTATGTGTTAATAAGACGATCTTAGGGTTCCTAACAAGAAGATTTGACTAATTAATGTTTTCAAAGGGAAAACATATTTCCGCATAATTGTATGTGTTAATAAGACGATCTTAGGGTTCCTAACAAGAAGATTTGACTTATTAATGTTTTCAAAGGGAAAACATATTTCCGCATAATTGTATGTGTTAATAAGACGATCTTAGGGTTCCTAACAAGAAGATTTGACTTATTAATGTTTTCAAAGGGAAAACATATTTCCGCATAATTGTATGTGTTAATAAGACGAACTTAGGGTTCCTAACAAGAAGATTTGACTTATTAAAAGATTTCCGCATAATTGTATGTGTTAATAAGACGATCTTAGGGTTCCTAACAAGAAGATTTGACTTATTAATATTTTCAAAGGGAAATCTTGCATCATCATCAGCAGACATCATGTAGAACAATTATACGCTGAGAAGCAGAAGTACCCGATGGCTCGATGGTAAGCACCTGTGTTCAGCATTCAATATGTGGTTAGTTCGATTCGCGGTAGGCAATATGGCAAGTGTGGAAGGCAATGTAAGGAAGAGTGCGGTGAGATGGCTTGAAGGAAATATAAAAAGGCAACATAAGAAGGTAAAGGCAATACAAGAGAAATCTAAAACTGAATCGTAACTGATAATCTGAAGTTCTCGAAGACAATATAAGAACTCTGAAATATAATTTTTATTTTCTTCTCAATAATATGTGATTTCATTTTGAAAACATTAATAAGTCGAATCTTGTTGTTAGGAACCCTAAGAAATCAGTTCGTTTTCTGCAAGATTTCCCTTTGAAAACATTAATAAGTCAAATCTTATTAACACATACAATTATGCGGAAATCTGCTAATAAGTCAAATCTTCTTGTTAGGAACCCTAAGATCGTATTATTAACACATACAATTATGCGAAAATATGTTTTCCCTTTGAAAACATTAATAAGTCAAATCTTCTTGTTAGGAACCCTAAGATCGTCTTATTAACACATACAATTATGCGGAAATCTGTTAATAAGTCAAATCTTCTTGTTAGGAACCCTAAGATCGTCTTATTAACACATACAATTACGCGGAAATATGTTTTCCCTTTGAAAACATTAATAAGTCGAATCTTCTTGTTAGGAACCCTAAGAAATCAGTACGTTTTTTGCAAGATTTCTCTTTGTAAAGATTAATAAGATTTTCTCTTCAAAAATAAAAAGAAGTTCTTCTTGAAGAAAATCTATAGAGATATCATATGATTTTTGTTCTATTTTATTAGGCAGTGTTGGCTCTGTGTAGTCAGATCTGCGTATAGCTCGTACAGCTCATCGTTAAATTTCCTTCGAGGACCATAAATCTTCCGGAGAACTTTTCTCTCAAATACTCCAAGGTGTATTAGTGTGTTTTTTTGCGAGTTGCGCTACTATATAAGGTTTACAATGATCAGATTGATTCTTTTACACATTTTGTTTTGATTAGACAATAACATAGTTATATCGAAATTACCGAAACCCTGAAAGAAAACGGCATCCATCTTTTTCGTTGCTTTCATAACGAGTGGTGGCTCTTGTTGATATATTCTCTTTGCTGATACACAATGAATGTCAATAAGAAGCAGTGTCAAAGAGAATATATCAACAAGAGCCACCACTCGTTATGAAAGCAACGAAAAAGATGGATGCAGTTTTCTTTCAGGGTTTCGGTAATTTCGATATAAATATGTTATTGTCTAATCAAAACAAAATGTGTAAAAGAAAATAGACGAGAAATGAAATAACACAAGAGTCGAAACAAAAATTTACCAGCTGTCGAATTTACAAAACTGAGGAAAACAAAATTACCGAAACCCTGAAAGAAAACGGCATCCATCTTTTTCCTTGCATTTATAACGAGTGACGGCTCTTGTTGATATATTCTCCAGGGACCGTAACTGTTATAAGTTTAATTATAGAACTCGACATTTGATCATTATTTTCTGATTTTTTTCAATAAAAATCAACAACAATCGTTACATTCAAGTTTTATTTTTTTGATTTAGCGTAATGATCACTTCTTGAGTTTTATTTTTTAGATCAAACGTAAAACTTATTTCTTGAGTTTTATTTTTTTGAGAGAAAATAAAACTTACCCTTAAGTTTTATATTTTTACTCGACAGTAAACGTTATTCTTTGAGCGATATTTTATCGTTCAAGGATAAAAATTTAGTTCTGAGTTTTAAGTTTTTTCACGGTTCAAAAAACTCAAAAGGCCGTTGCGCCTTTTTGGCAAGTATTTGGTCATAATTATTGGTTGGTATAATGTCGTCAACATATGTTCTCAATTATTTAAACATAGTTTAAGCCACATACGTATATATATGTACATTAGAGCGTATCACCAAAAAAACGTCGGACGTACCTCCCCTCATATGAAGTGTTTTTGAAAATCATTTAAAAAAAATTATATTTTTTTTCTATCAACCCTAGATGTCGCCCAATTGCATTTTTATACCTTTCATGAACATGAAATCGTATTATAACTTTGGTCCGATGTTTGTAAGTATGAGAAGAAGAAGAGATGGACCCATCAATAAGTATACCGAAATGATCAGGATGACGAGATGAGTTGATTTAGCCATGTCCGTCTGTTCGTCTGTCTGTTTGAACGCAAACTAGTCCCTCAATTTTTGAGATATCTGGCTGAAATACGTGGCCACCATTTTGTAATATAGGAATCATTTGTCGGAACTGACAAGATCGGACCAGTATAACACATAGCCCCCATACAACCGATTGTTCAGATATAAGGTTTTTTGGCCAAAACTTCCGCAATTAAAAAGTTAGGAACGTAAAATTTTGCAACTCGAGTACTTTCTATTTATGTAGTGTATATAGTGAAAATCAACAAGATCGGGAAAATGTAACATATAGCCCCCATACAACCGATTGTTCAGATATAAGGTTTTTTGACCAAAACTTCTGCAATTAAAAAGTTAGGAACGTAAAATTTTGCAACTCGAGTACTTTCTATTTATGTAGTGTATATAGTGAAAATCAACAAGATCGGCCAAATGTAACATATAGCCCCCATACAACCGATTGTTCAGATATAAGGTTTTTTGGCCAAAACTTCCGCAATTAAAAAGTTAGGAACGTAAAATTTTGCAACTCGAGTACTTTCTATTTATGTAGTGTATAGTGAAAATCAACGAGATCGGGCAAATGTAACATATAGCCCCCATACAACCGATTGTTCAGATATAAGGTTTTTGGGCCAAAACTTCTGCAATTAAAAAGTTAGGAACGTAAAATTTTGCAACTCGAGTACTTTCTATTTATGTAGTGTATATAGTGAAAATCAACAAGATCGGGAAAATGCAACATATCGCCCCCATACAACCGATTGTTCAGATATAAGGTTTTTTGACCAAAACTTCTGCAATTAAAAAGTTAGGAACGTAAAATTTTGCAACTCGAGTACTTTCTATTTATGTAGTGTATATAGTGAAAATCAACAAGATCGGGAAAATGTAACATATAGCCCCCATGCAACCGATTGTTCAGATATAAGGTTTTTTGGCCAAAACTTCTGCAATTAAAAAGTTAGGAACATAAAATTTTGCAACTTGAGTACTTTCAATTTATGTAGTGTGAAGAGGAAAATCAAGAAGATCGGGTAAATATAACATATAGCCCCAGACAACCGGTTGTTCCGATATAAGGTTTTTTGGCCAATACTTCCGCATTTAAAAAGTTAGGAACGTAAAATATTGCACCTTTAGTACTTTCTACATATGTAATGTGTATAGTGTAAGTCAGTACAATTGAACACGTATAATATATAGCCTCCGTACAATCGATTGTTCCGATAACTCGGATCCTATTATTTTGTAAGTTTTTTTAAATTATAACAAAGATGTGTGATTGTATAGTAAATATAGTTAAATTGAAACAGGCTGTTCTGGGGATCGAACAGTGAAAATCGTGTCGCTTATTCATGAAAGGTATATAGCCTTCGGCACAGCCGAAGACAGGCATTTATTGTCGGATTTTAAAGTATGATACTCCAACGTACCTCCCCTCATATGAAGTGTTTTTGAAAAACATTTGAAAAAAAAGTTGTATTTTTCTTTCTGGCAACCCTTTAAGTCGCCCAATTGCATTTTTCTTCATATCTTCGGCATTTTTTTGTCGGATTTAAAAGTGTGGTACCACAACGAAACGCATGAGCTCAATGAACTTTCTGGAGAGAAAGCCTCCTCTTTGAGACGAAAAAATTTATGCGTCAAACTTTCAAATCCGACAACAAATGCCAAAGATTTGAAGAAAAATGTAAAATGTAATTGGTTGCCACAAAAAAAAAAATGTACGGCCGACTTTTTTTTTTGCCTGTAAGCCCGAGACGCTCTAATATACATAAATTTGCATGTACGTTGTAAAGGGACATGAAATTCGTACACTATATGTACCAGTCTTGCCGTTTGACCCTTTTTAGAGCCAGGACCCCGGACCCTACTTCTTCAAAAAAGTTCCATTTTTGACTCTTTTTTTTTTAAAATCGTGACCCTTTTTAGCCCCTTTTCACTTTCAAACTTCGTTTTTGTCGTTTTATTGTTGAAACTCAAACAAATCTCCTTGTTCCGTTTTTTACTCTTATGTATATCGGGAACTCTCATAGTGTATCAGTACAAGTGTAAACTCATCTTTTGACAGCACAAATCGCCGTCAAAAAATTGTTGTTGGCTTACAAATCGCTGTCAAAAATTGGCAAATTCTAACGGGAAAATCTGGGTTGCTATCATAGTGTATCAGTACAAGTGTAAACTCTTCTTTTGACAGCACAAATCGACGTCAAAAAATTATTGTTGGCTTACAAATCGCTGTCAAAAATTGGCAAATTCTAACGGGAAAATCTGGGTTGCTATCGTTGTTTTCGTTGCACTCGGCAAAACAGGGTTTTGTGCAAGACCGAATATCAATGAAACAGGGTTCTTGTTTGCACAAAAGTGTTGCTGTGTTGCACAACTTTTTCACTCCAGTTTGTAGGGCAGCTTTTAAGCGAATCTTTCAGTTTATACTTTTATTATACTTCATATCAAAGAAAAAAAAACATAAAATAAAAAAAACTTAAAACTAGTAAATTTTATTTATTTTACAGAAAAATTTTGAGGTAAGCATCTTCGAAATGAGAAATTAGACAGAAAATGAAAACAAAACGTTTTTTTGGAAACATGTATATACGATGTTTTTAGATAGATTTACTATCAAATACATCTAATCTAATCTAATCTTGGCTTGCGTCATAATGACACTTAACCGCCTATGCGATTTTGGCCGTTTCGTATCAAAGCACGCCAGTCATTCCTTTTTAGCGATAACTGACGCCAATTGGAAACTCCAAGGGAGTACAAGTCATCCCCCAGCTGTTGTTTCCATCTCAGTCGAGGCCTCCCCCTTCCTCTGCTGCCGGATTCGGGTGTCGATAGTAAAACTTTCTGTGCTGGAGCTTCTTTTTCCATTCGCATAACATGACCCAGCCAGCGGAGCCTTTGGCTTTAATCCGCTGAACTATGGTCAGGTCTGCGTAAAGCTCGTACAGCTCATCGTTAAATTTCCTTCGGTACTCGCCGTTGGCATCACGGGAAGGACCATAAATCTTCCGGAGAACTTTTCTCTCAAATACTCCAAGGGCCATCTCATCTTCTCTGGATACTGTCCATGATTCCGAGCCGTACATCAGGACTGGTATGATGAGAGACTTATAGAGCGTGATCTTTGTTCTTCGAGAGAGGACTTTACTTCTCAATTGCCTACTCAGTCCAAAGTAGCACTTGTTGGCAAGAGTGATTCTCCGTTGGATTTCTAGACTGATATTATTTTCGGTGTTAATGCTGGTTCCCAAATAGACGAAATCTCTCACCGTTTCAAACTTGTAGCCATCAACGGTGACTTGGCTGCCAAGGCGCAGGTGCGCCGATTCTTTCTTTGATGACAGTAGGTACTTCGTCTTGTCCTCGTTCACCGCAAGACCCACTTTTTTCGCTTCTTTATCCAGCCCAGAGAAGGCAGCGCTTACGGCGCGGTTGTTAAGGCCAATGATATCAATATCATCGGCATACGCCAGCAATTGCACGCTCTTGTAGAAGATTGTGCCATTGCGGTTTAGCTCTGCTGCTCGAATTATCTTCTCCAGCATCAGGTTGAAGAAATCGTACGAAAGGGAGTTGCCCTGTCTGAAGCCTCGTTTGGTTTCAAATGGCTCAGAGAGGTCCTTCCCGATTCTGACGAAGCTGTTGGTATTGCTCAGCGTCATTTGGCAAAGCCGTATAAGCTTTGCAGGGAAGTCAAACTCAGACATGGCGGTATACAGGCAACTCCTTTTTGCGCTGTCAAAAGCGGCTTTAAAATCGACAAAGAGGTGGTGTGTATCGATTCTTTTATCATGGGTCTTCTCCAGGATTTGGCGTATCGTGAAAATCTGCTCGATGGTAGACTTACCAGGTCTAAAGCCACACTGATAAGGTCCAATCAGTTTGTCCACGATGGGCTTCAGTCTTTCACACAATACGCTAGAAAGAACCTTATATGCGATATTAAGAAGACTGATTCCGCGGTAGTTGGTGGGGTTAGCGGGATCGCCTTTCTTGTGGATTGAGCAGAGCCCCAATTTTGGTACCGGACCCGGGTCAATTATCGGTTTTTCGACCATAACTTTCCACAGACACAAAAAAATTAAAAAGCGCTTCCGGATTCGTTTTTAATTTATTAGGAGTTGGCCCCTAAAGGAAACAAATACCAAATTTTGGGGTTTGAAGCTAATTATTAGCAGTTGTTTGTTATTTGTTTAATAGAAAATAGTGAGCAGACTCGAAAGAGTTATTCTAACTAATAATTTTATATAATTCGCTGTTATTTATGTTAAAAAAAATCAAATTTCTAAGTTTTAGCGAACTACTTTTTTATGCAACCTACTACTATTTTTTTATACCAAATCGAATGCAACTCGGCGCAAAATGATGCTCTTTTTCCTAAAAAACAACTCTGATGAACAGGTGTTAAACTCATTTTGGAATTTTGACGTCTATGCAGAAGAGTTTACACTTGTATTGGTATACTATGGGAACTCTTGCCGATTTCCAAATGTCTTTCCTAACTGAAGTCTTACTTCTGGCAACGCTGTATAATGTGACAACTCCGTCACATGTATGTATGTATACATTGGGGTGATTCAAATAAAAATGTTTTAGTTTTATGGGTCTTACCCCCTACAAAGTTAGTAAATGATGAGAAAATAAGCCTTGCAAAAAGTTAGCTCTGCAACTTACCCCTTACATACTTAAAATAGCCTTTAACCGCTTAGGTACTTTTGGCCGTCCCTTAGCGGTCGCTTTTTCGCCCTTTCCCATAATTTTTTTGCGGGAAAAAATGGAATTCTTTTTAAAGTGAGTTTTCTTTTTATTTGAAACCTTTTGCAAAAACATATCCTTAAAGTGGAGGTTTTTAAGTTTAAAATCTTTCACATTATGCGATTATCATTATTATTAAATTAATTACAACCATTTAAAAATGTTTATATTTTGTATGTTTTACTTGCAATAGTACAAAACTCAGTCATTCAACATCAAAAAAAATGGAAAAGGGACCCTTTTTTTGGACCCTTTTTGAAATTTTTCAGCGGCAACACTGATATGTACGTTGGTTCACAGTCCAAATCGTCCACTAGTTACCCTTTTCACTGAGCGACCGACTAAATCTATGGTGACCATTGTTTATCCCTCTATAGTTTGGCAACTTCTTTTCTTCTTCTTACGAATTTGAGTGGAAGGCACTGGCTGAGTGACTCCAAATGAAATGGAATGAAGGAATAGTATGAAGCCCAATAAGCCATTTTGTTTGATATCAATCTGAGACTCATTTGAGATGAAACCTTCAACGTTAGTTCTGACTTTTTGACAACTTAATATCAATTAATCAATCAATTAATTTTCGATTTAGTGATAAACTACCAGTAGCAGGTAAACTTTTTTGCTAAATGAGTATTAACTTGAGGTATAATTAAATATAAAAATTATACTATAAATCTCCAGCAGTTTCTACCTTCACAGTTTTTATACATACGACCCCCTCTACCATTCCCTAAAATAAATTTTGTCCAAATCATGGTACATTATTGACCCGCATTATTTACCAAACGTTTGAGAAAATATTTTTCTGTGCTTATGGGGAATATGCTGTGCATGTGTATTAGTGTGTTTTTTGCGAGTTGCGCTACTATATAAGGTATACAATGACGGTGACACTCTTTACGACATGGACGCACCAAGTGAGAAAATAATTAGACATTTAAGTTGATGGCAATAAGCTACCAACTGTCAGCCACCAAAAGTTACTGGGGGTGACATTGGATAATACTTTCTCATTTGCTGGTCATGTGTCTGCAATGGTCTCAAAGGTACGAGGTCGCAACAAGATCCTCAAGTCACTTGCCGGCAGTACTTGGGGAAAAGACAAGGAAACGTTGCTGACTACATATAAGGCCATTAGCCGACCAGTATTTGACTATGCTGAACCTATATGGTTGCCTACCGTGCGTAACATCAACTGGACGAAGTTACAAGTCTGCCAAAATACACCTAACAGAACTGCTACGGGATGTCTGTTCATGCCTCCTGAGTCTCACCTCCATCAAGAGGCAAAACTGCTCAATGTAAGAGAGCACGCGGAAATGCTCAGCAGGCAATTCCTTCTGAACTGCCACAAGCCGGGACATTCAAACTGACATCTTTTGGACACAGATCCGCCCCGAGAGACATAAGGAGTCATCTCCGTAAGCATTATGACGAGCTCCGGCATCATATTACTTTGCCGTTTGATCTGCGGAATCATAAGCGGGCTCTAATCGATATCCACACCAAGTCCGTTGACACTTTTGTCAGATCTCGACCTGTGAACCCCGTTCTAAACAGTCTCTCACCCGATATTGCTGAAGAAGAACGCGCCTTACCAAGGGAGACAAGAGTGACCATGGCACAGCTTCGTTCTGGATACAGTGTGGTAGGACCCCTGATACCCTACATCTCTTCAATTGTCCAATTGAACCTATTCTTCTAACCCCTCTGTTCCAACCCTGTTGAAACTGCGCGTTTCCTTGGACTCCCGTTAGAAGAGCTTGATGAAGATCTTCCCGGGCAGGGAAATGCATTGTTAATAACAACAACAGCTACAAAACTACATACT
Source organism: Campiglossa producta (assembly GCA_964058755.1). Taxonomy (NCBI): domain Eukaryota; kingdom Metazoa; phylum Arthropoda; class Insecta; order Diptera; family Tephritidae; genus Campiglossa; species Campiglossa producta. Next base: position 48,846,594 of record CAXKVI010000005.1, on the reverse strand, counting down.
CGAAAAAATCTAAAAAATTGAGTATAAAATTTTAATTTTTGATGAAAATTGTCCGAATTTTCCTGAATTATCCACAAATTCGTACGCCTTAATAAGCAGTACTTGTATTGTATTTTTCACATACTTGAACAAAATGATAGCGAAATTTGTGAAATAAGTAATTTAGTATAAAGTTTTAAGTTTTGATGAAAAAATCCGAATTTTCCTGAATTTTCCACAAAGTTGTAAACCTTAACAAGCAGTACTTGTATTGTAATTTTACACATACTTGAATAACAAAATAGCGAAATTTGTGAAACCGGTAATTCTTACTGAAATTTGCATGTTTCATGGTAGACAATATTTATTTCATGTCCCTTTACTACGTACATGACTATTTATGTACATATACATCTGAATGTGCCTAAAAGTATGTTTAAATAATTGAATCATCATCGCGAATAACGTTCTAAGTTACAAAATCAGAATTTGTCAGGAGAACAAAAAAAACGCTAAAGTCATATTTTTTTAATTTATTTCTGTCATCTGTCTCCTTAACTTTTTCTTTTATATTTTTCATATTATCAGTTTTACACCTTCCCTATGATCTTCCAGTGCCGGTACGAATCACTTTCGACGCTTCTATACAAAATAATGTATGTCACTTTAAATTAACCTACTATTTTTAAATGTATTTTTACAGTTTTGGTGTGTCAAGTTTTAGAAAATTTCTTATCTGGACAATGCAAGAGAGCAATACAAAATGTTATATGCAATAAAACCGGTTTTGAAAAAAATGTAACTTAGAACGTTATTCGCGATGATGCTTCAATTGAGTACATATGTTGACGAGATTATACCAACCAATAATAATGACCAAATACTTACCATAAAGGCGCAGCGGTCTTTTGAGTTTTTTGATGCGTAAAAAAACTTAAAACTCGGAACTTAATTTTTATCCTTGAACGATAAAATATCGCTCAAAGAATAACGTTTACTGTCGAGCAAAAATATAAAACTCAAGAGTAAGTTTTATTTTCTCTCAAAAAAAATAAAACTCAAGAAATAAGTTTTACGTTTGATCAAAAAAAGAAAACTCAAAAAGTGATCATTACGCTTAATCAAAAAAATAAAACTCAAAAGTAATGATTAAGTTCTAATTTATATAGGATTCACTCGAACTTTTTTCAATCATTGTAGATTTCGGTTGAGCATGAAGAGACATGCCCTATCGCCCTGTTATACGATAGGAGGAAGCCTTTTAGTTTTTACCTTAAAAATACAAAAATAATCATTATTGGGGGTCCCTGATATTCTCTTTGGCAGTGTTGTCATAGCACTAATTTTTTGTCATCGACTTCTATTTTGGATCGCGATCCATATGTAACGTGGGTAAATTAGATTGGATGGTATGCTACACGTTCAGCATGGATGTAACAGCCATGGATCGTGTCAATATGGATGTAACGCGTGACACCCCTCTTATGCAAACGGCCCAAAAGCTTAGGCCCCTGTTATGGAATTGCCGTTTTTCGATATTAATGCAATCGAAAAAAAATGGGAATCACCAGCAACCAATCCAAACTAAATATTTAAAATGAAACTATAACTATGTGTCTTCCTCCTGGGCCTTTGCTCTTCCCGTAGCTGCCGGTGGACACCTGTGGAGGACGAGAAAGAATAGTTAATACATTAACGTGGTTTTTGCCTAGTTCATTGCACCTTTAGTGGAAAAGTTGTCGACAAAGATGACGGGTCGATTTACTGAGGCCCTATTGTGGGTAGGCCCCAGATATAGTTAGGCCGAATATAGTGGCCTGGGCCAGTAGCCCGTTGATGGTGGATGATGGGTGCCCTGCAGCATAAGGCTGGCGTAGACGTCGGCGCCCAAAGTCAGGCGTACTGGTGACGACCGGAAAAAGTCGGGGTCAGCCAGCTTCATAAATTGAAACGGCGCGGCAACGGTGGCGTCTATATGTGAAGCTGGGTTCGTGCGATGGTAGTTTGCGACGACAGTGGCTTGTGTCGTGACCCTTCTTGCCACCCCATACTCTCCTCTCAAGACGAGTGTGCACCTGATCGGCCGAGTCCCCTCAAATCGCTCTAAGCCGAGCTTGGAAGCGAGCTCGCTGTCAATGACCGATGTGGGTGAACACGAGTCGATCAGGGCACGTACAACGTGTAGTTTGCCGCCGGATTCGATGCACACTGAAGCAGTAGGGGAAATGGCTACAAACGACCTCAAAATAATGCTCTCGATGGGCGTATTGGCCGCTCTGCCCGACCGGAAAGTGGCAGGCATATCCCTGTGGCGGACTATGGTGGTGTCGCTGACAGCTGTGTGGGCCGGGTAAGGTGCCGTCCGACCCGCTGTAAGGCGTGATGAGCGGAAAGGACGCGTTTCCGCGTCACCGCGTCTTAGCGCAGTGGAACGGCGAGATGGTCGGAAAGGACGCGATTCCGAGCCACCGGGATTCACCTTACCGGGCCTTTGCTGTGGTCGGAAAGTACGTGTTTCCGAGCCACGCTCTCCTCTGCTCTCCCCGTGGACTGTATTGCGGCTTCTCCACAGCTCGTGTCGTAGTAGCGGTCGGAAAGAACGTGTTTCCGAGCCGCCGAGCTGTGGAGAGCGTATCGGTGGTGACCTGGCCGCCTCCTCTTCCTCTTCTGCTTCGGCTACCTGCTCTGCCCAGGATTTGGTGGTTTCGGTGATGGCGATCGACAACGCGCCATCGGAGTTCTCTCCATCATCGAGTATGTCCACGTTAGGACCGACCTGCTCAGAGGTGCGGACGGTTGCGTCATCGATGTGCAGCGTCGTATGGTGTTTCTCGTCACACCGGTAACAGCGGTCCTTGCTCGGACATGTTCCAGGACCGTGGAATGGCGATAGGCAGTTGGAGCAGTACTTGTGGATAAGTACTACCCGTAACCGCTCTTCAACCGCCATCCCACGGTATTTTTGGCAAAATCGGATGCCGTGGTTATTACCGCATAACCGACAAGGAATGGCGAAAGGCCGAGACCTTTGTTCGGTTTTTACACGTGTTGCGGTGTAGCGAGTCATGCTAAAATGATAGTAAACCCATTAGTACCTGTGGGTGGCTTGTGTGCCCTTATAGTTGGGTGGCTTGTGTACCTAATCCCGTATCTTTAATTTTTTGTATGAATTTTTCCTACTTTGGGCATTTTTTCGCTTAATTTACCAAATTTTTTTTTTGTGTAAATGTTCTATTACCCTTCATTTACCAAATTGGGTGCGGTGTAAATGTATTATTACCCTTCAGTGAATTCTGGGTAGGTTTGGATATTTACCCTCATCTGGCAGGACCATTCGGATTCTGGCCCCATTTTTCCCATCTGGTATTGTTTGTCATTTGACAATTTCCTACCACTCAAGGAAACAGGAAATAGGTGCGTGAACACTTTATATGTGCTGACACTGCAGAGTACGCACCCTCTGAAGAAGTTCTAAAATTATGTTTTTTTTTTGGAGGTAGTAATTTTCGCTCTGATTCCATTTACTTTAGTAATTAGTAATGGTGAGATCTAGATATTTTGCTAAAAAAACTTAATTTTTCGCATAGCGAGCTTTGGTCTATGTGGTGATTATATGACCAGCTGATCGCGCTGTCGTTGATGACCAGCTAACATTACCCACCCTTAAGTCTCACCAATCGGAGCCCGAACAGCTGACATGCTCCCTCAACAGTCTGTGCTGCCACATCTCGCCGATGGCGACTAGTGCTCTTGCGATGTTAAGGCCCAGGCAGATGCTCCACGACAGCTGCTAATAGTACATTTACACTGTTCACCCCGTCATTGTGGTGACATTTTCCATACCGTGTCACGATTTGGGGTGCCTAATTTAGGGGAATGGTGTACGTTGTTGTACGATTACGACTGTGAAGGTAGTAACTGCCAGAAATGGGTATTTGCCACGATATAATATTTTATTGGTATTGTATACTTTATGGGTTAACTGCTAATAAGTTAGCTACAATTATGGGTTGATAGCTCAAAAGACGGATTTTGGCCTCAGGATCGTGAATCCGGAAGCGCTTACTTTATCTTTTTGTATCAGTGGATGTTATGGTTAAAAACCCGGAAAATGACCCGGATCCGATACCAAATTTGGGGCAGGCTCCATGGTATTTATGTCCGAAATACCTTACTATGTTTTACTTATTTATTTATGCGGGTACACCGAACGATTTTCACTCCGGCTTGTATTGGGGAAAATTGGTAGATTTCATACCGTGCGTGCAGTGACACATTTCGTGTAATCGGGCCTTCGGTGTAGGATTTAGTACTCGTGCATCTGGTAACTCGATTTGGTACTAAAAAAGGGGATAGTGTGGCAGCGCGAAAACCGGGGCCATTAATGAATAAACGTCATTCAGAAAAAACAAATTACACGAGGTAAGTGTAAATTTTATGAATTTTATTTTTTATTGTGATATTTATAATAATTTTTCTATTTCTTTTGCTTTCAGGTGGCAGATGGATCATTTTGGGACCAAGTTGCAGTGGATACATCGCGGACTTCCAGGTAAGTGTAATTTCACGCTGCTGAAATATTGTGTCGTTTCGGCAGCGTTAAAAGCCATGTGTATGCATGTATGTTCAGTCGCTGTGGTGGCCGGCGCTCAGCGATGGATGCATACATGAAACAACCTTTTGACAATCCTGTATTGATTTTCGTTTCTTTGCAGGTTTTATGGGCAATACAACTTTTCGATGAATATCCTGCACGTTTCATTGTTGGCGCTGACAATGTTGGCTCAAACCAAATGCAAAATTCGTACCAGTTTGCGTGGCATGCGCAAAGCTATACGCGGTCATTTGGAGAATAATGCCTTGTATGTTGCTGCACAACAACGGCTGCACAACAGGGTGAGTTGGACGAAATAACGATGGTAGGATTTAGAGCTATGGCCCGGGCCATGATAAGGCGTTAAAAGCCATGTATATGCATGTATGTTCAGTCGCTGTGGTGGCCGGCGCTCAGCGATGGATGCATACATGAAACAACCTTTTGACAATCCTGTATTGATTTTCGTTTCTTTGCAGGTTTTATGGGCAATACAACTTTTCGATGAATATCCTGCACGTTTCATTGTTGGCGCTGACAATGTTGGCTCAAACCAAATGCAAAATTCGTACCAGTTTGCGTGGCATGCGCAAAGCTATACGCGGTCATTTGGAGAATAATGCCTTGTAGGTTGCTGCACAACAACGGCTGCACAACAGGGTGAGTTGGACGAAATAACGATGGTAGGATTTAGAGCTATGGCCCGGGCCATGATAAGGAGTTAACCTTTTTTTGGAATAGGGGTTATGGGATGTCGATACAGCTCGAACCCATAACAATAGGTTTAGTTAGGCCCCGCTGCGTATAGGGGCATATTTTTGTTTAAAGAGTTAACTTTTTTTTTGGACAGGGGTTATGGGATATCGATACAGCTCGAACCCATAACACTAGGTTTACCTAAAAACCCGCTGCATATAGGGGAAATATTTTTCTTTTGTATGCCAAACACTGGCATGGCGCTGGGCGGGTAGCAAATTATTGTATCAAAATTTAAATTGGCCGAGGATGGTTCCTCTGGAATTGAAGTACGTGCTGCACTTGCACGCACTGAAATTATTATCATGGCCCAAGAAGTTTTGGATGGAAAGGGCCGCCGTATACGTGAGTTGACTGCCATGCTATAAAAACGTTTCAATTTCGAGCCTGTACGCTGAGAAAGTTGCTACTCGTGGTCTCTGCGTTACAGCTCAAGCTGAATCACTCTGTTATGAAATGACTGGAGGATTAGCTGTACGTCGTGCATGTTATGGTGTGGCGCACGGGACGCCTTGTAAACGGCAACAAAATTCCGACATCTCTGAAGCTGTGTGTCACATGATCAGAAGGGCTGTTGCCCTCCGTAAGCATGTGGGGCGTAATTGCAAGGATAAGAATGGTAAGTTCTGTTTGATTTTGGTTTTAGACGAGAACACAGATTTAATAAAATTTTATTTTTAAACACAGATGGAGCTGCCATAACTCTTAAAAATGATTTAAAATCGATTGGCCAGGTGGGTCGTGTATTCAGGCAGGCATTTCACCTGCACAAGCTGAATCGGGTGAGTGTTGAATACAGTATGTTTGTTTATTGGGCTGCTCTATCTTAGGCCAGATTGAGATATTTCACAATATTGTGTCTAACGAACACTCTTCTTGCTCTAGGTTGCTCATCTTTTGTTTCCTGAGTAGGTTCAAAAAAAAAAACCAGAGTAATCTAGATCACAAATTTCTGCTCTAGCCCTTTTTTTTTTTTTTTTTTTTTTTAATGGAGTAAGTTAGAGCCAAAGTATCCTAAGCGAAGTGATAGTGAACTTGACAGTTCTCTATTTTCTCAAACCAAAATTAAGAATTTTCGTTTCTATCTGATATTTCGAAGTTTGAGTATTATGTTTTTAGCATTTTTTGTATGGAAAAATGTATCGCGCTCAGACAATGGAAAAATATATAGAAAAATGTATTCTAGCTCAAACAATCGAAATAAACAAAATTTTGAGATTTTGATTTCAAGGAATGGAAAAGCTTTTCGTTGATCTAAAAACGTTTAAACTTTTCAATAACGAATTGAAACAAAATGGGGGTATTCGTGTTATGTCTTAAGTTTACGAATCTCGTATATTTACGAGTTTACTACAGTTCTTATACGAACGCCCTTGCTAAGCATTTGTGTTTTAGATTTGACCCAAATAACATTTTTATGATTGAATTTCGAATATTTCTTTATTTGAATTTTAGTACAATTTCATTCATTTTTTTGTAATTATATTATCATATAAATGAACACAGGAATAATCAAATATACTTCTTTTTGATGATCAAAATTAATCTTCGAAATCATTTTTGAATCATTAAGATTATTAATTTCTGAGATTCAAACAAAAGTTGGACATGAGTTTTTAATCATATTTTATGATCATAGCGGAGATCTTTGGGTGGCTAAATATTGAACTTCTACCTTTTAAAATTCTTGCAGACAAATGTTTTTTCATATCAGAAAATTCAGAGAAATAATAGGGTTTTACCTAATTTTGCTTGGGTGGCAAGGGGTTAATACGATGGGATTACATTTATTTGAAGGACAAGGCCTTTTATCTCCTTATCCGGCAATTGACTTTGTTGTGAGGGAATTTATGTTTGGGCGATGTGCTGCTGATTTGGTGTAGCACATTGTCATCTTCTGTGGCAGATCGGTTCGTCCGTCTGCAGTAGGTTTTCTGTTGGCCTCGTTACTAATTTTAACGAGTGCATTTGTTTGCTATTGGGTTTATTGTTGGGGTGGTAGATTTTTTTTTTTTTTTTTTTTTTTTTTTTCTGCGGGGATTAAACCGCAAGGTTCCCTAATCCGGAAAGAAATGCGAAGTAGAAGTAGGGATATGGAGAAGTGGAATATTACTCCCTTCCGTCATCCTCGCTGACGGGTGGAAGTAGGACCAATTTCGCGATTGGTCTGGTAAATCGGCCACGCGCGGTGTCTAGTTCGACGACTCGAACTCGATTATCAGGTCCACGATGTAAGTTCGCGATCCGTCCTAGCCTCCATTCGTTGGGAGGTAAGTTGTCCTCCTTTAGGATAACCAGGTCCCCTTGTTTCAAGTTTGCTTGAGGATGTTTCCACTTGACGCGTTTCTGCAGCTCGGTGAGGTACTCGGTTTTCCATCGTTTGCAGAACGTTTGGTGTAACGCCTTGAGTTTCTCCCATCTGTTGACTAGTGAGGCACGGTTCTCGCTGACGTCGATTTCGGGAGGGGGGGGGGGGGGGCTAATAGATGTCCTCCAACCAGAAAATGTTCTGGGGTAAGTGGCTCCAAGTTCGACGGTTCGTTGGACGATGGCGTTAGTGGTCGCGAGTTGAGACATGACTCGATGCGACATAGTAGGGTGCTAAATTCCTCGAGAGTAAATTTATGATCGGAGGCGATCTTTTTAAAGTGGTTTTTGAAACTTTTTACCCCCGCTTCCCAGAGTCCACCCATATGAGGGGCCCCAGCTGGTATAAAGTACCAGGTCAGGGTTTGGTGGCAATAGTTGGAAAGGGTCTGGTTGCGGGCGTCCGCTAGAAAAGCCTTGAACTCGGATCGGAGAGCTCGAGAGGCACCGACGAAGTTCGTTCCATTATCGGAATGGATGTTTTTTGGACATCCTCGTCTGGCAACAAACCTGTCGAAGGCTGCCAGGAACGAGGCGGTACTGAGGTCACTGGTGGCCTCTAGATGAATTGCCTTGGTCGTAAAGCATACGAACAGGCAAACGTAGCCCTTTGCCATGCGACATCCTCTGCCGCTGTAGGACTTGATGTCAAAGGGTCCGGCGAAATCTACCCCGGTGTTAGTAAATGCCCGGGAAAAGGTAGTGCGTGCGGAAGGAAGGTCCCCCATTAATTGGGTCTGTACTCGGTGTCGAAAGATGGTACAGACCTTACAGTTGTGGATAATAGATCTAATCATGTTTTTCACCTTTGGAACCCAGTATTGCGTGCGGATAAGCCGCAGCATTACTTGGTTTTCTCCGTGTAGGGAGATCTTGTGGACAAACTGGACCAGAAGACGGGTGAAATGACACGCGTAAGGGAGGATAATTGGGTGACGTTCGTTATAAGGCAGATCAAGGGATGCAGACAGACGGCCGCCCACCCGCAAGATGTTACAGCTATCGATGAAGGGGTTGAGAGGCAGGACTTCGCTTTTTGTCCCAATAGGTTTCCGGGTTTTAAATTCCCTAATTCTTCAGAATAATGTTTCTGTTGGTAGATGGATATAAGACGTTGAGTCGTAGCCTTAATTTCGTCGGGCGAAATGAGGTGTGACTCCGCTTTAAAAGTGGATTTTGTTTTGGGACTCGTTCTTTGAGAGAACCTCATAATATATGATATGACCCTCAAAGCTCTTGAAAAATCGGAAAATCTATCGAGAATGTCCTCTTTATTGTTTGTTTGCGTAGTTGCGTGAATTTTTACTCTCTTTGCCTCGATGTTTGTACCATACTCTTTTTCTTGGGCTGGCCATTTATTCTTGTCTTCTTGTAGCCAAGAAGGTCCCTGCCACCACAGAACGTTGTCGACTAGATCCCGCGCTGATAGTCCTCTGCTGGCCAGATCTGCTGGGTTTGATGCGGAATCCACGTGTCGCCAGGCTTGATTTCCTACCTTTTCCACAATTTTTGTGACTCTGTGCGCCACGAACGTTGACCACGAACACGGTGGTTTTCGGATCCATGCTAGGACGATGGTTGAGTCCGTCCAAAGGTGAATTTTGAATGTGCCTAAATTCAGATTTTCGATGACGGATTCCAAAGTCTCGGCCAACAGAACCGCTCCACACAGCTCCAATCGGGGTAAGGAGATGGTCTTCACTGGGGCTACTCTTGTTTTCGCCATTAGCAGGTTAACGTAAACCTGATCTTTCATTTTGACTCTTAAAAAAACTGTGGCTGCGTATGCTTTTTCGGAGGCATCGCAGAATCCGTGTATTTCCACGTCGTTGGATGGCGTGAAATACACCCATCGTGGAATCCGAATGTTATTAATTTCATTGTAGTCGTGCATAAAGCTGCGCCACCTATCTAAAGTTTGATCAGATACTCTCTCGTCCCAGTCAGTCCCCTCTAGCCAAATGTTTTGCATAATCATTTTGGCTACTATGATGACTGGGCCCAGCCATCCTAATGGATCGAAGAGTTTAGCGATGGCTGAGAGTATCGCCCGTTTAGTAATGCTATCCTCATTTGCGATGGGCTTAGCTGTAAAATAAAACTGGTCAGAATGTGCGTTCCAACGGATTCCGAGTGTTTTGACCGTACTGGAGTCTTCGAACTCCAGAAAGTCCTCGTTCAGTCGATGATGTTTGGGTATTCCCTGTAGTATTTTGCTGCAGTTTGACGTCCATTTTCGAAGGAATTAGCCTGCAGACTGTAATGCATGTGTTATTTCATCGCGCGCTTTAATGGCTGTGTCGATGGTATGCCCTCCTGAAAGGACGTCATCGACGTACATGCTTGTTCGTAGAATATTGGCTGCGATGGGTAATGAAGTCTCCACGTCATCCGCTAACTGATGCAGTGTTCGGATGGCTAAGTATGGAGCACAATTAACTCCAAAGGTTACCGTCTGTAACTCGTGGACGGTGATAGGGTTCTCAGGTCTAGTCCGGAAAACTATTCTTTGAAATTTGGTATGATTGGGTTTGACCCATATTTGACGATACATCTTTTCGATGTCGCTATTAAACACGTATCTATAGAATCTCCATCTGAGAAGCAGTATTGTTAAGTCGGCCTGAAGTACTGGGCCTGTATGAAGAATGTCGTTAAGGCTGGTGCCATTTGACTTTAGTAGTTGTGCTTTCTTCCTTTATGACAGCATGATGAGGCAGGAAGTAGCAATCTGTAGACAGAGGTGGGACGATTGAAGGGACTTTGGACATATGTCCTAATGTTTCATACTCTGACAATACTCTATTGTACTCTCTCTGTAGGTCCGGTGTCTTAGCCAGGCGGGTCTCATTCCTGTAAAATTGAGAACAAACGCCTTTTAATGAGGGTCCTAAGCATATATCATTGGGAAACTCTTGTTTAAAGGGAAGGGAGACAATGTATTTGCCATCAGAGCCCCGTTCCGTTGTTGCTTTGAAAAGTGCCTCGCAATAGGCATTATCGTCGTTTAGTGCCTTTTTCTTAGGCACATCTTCCAACTCCCAGAAAGCGGTTAACTGTTTATCTAGGCTTATCTCGTTAAAAAATGATACCCTATTATTAGTGGGCTGTGCTGTTTCTGCACGACCGGTCAATATCCACCCGAAGACGGTTTCTTGGGCAAGAAGCGTGCTCATCACGTTCTTCCTTATACCGTTCAATATTATCTTTGCATATATGTCGCCTCCTAGGATGAGGTCGACTGGTTCGTTAACGAAGAACCTCTTATCCGCTAGAATCAAGTCAGGGAACGCTTGCTGGGTCAATGCACTGACCTGACAAGTCGGAAGGTCCCCTGTAAGTTGTGGTAGGACTAGGACCATTGTATCAATGCTAACGATGAGGGAGCCAATTGTAATAGAGCACGACTCTGTTACCTGCGCGGACAGCGTATTGTTTATGCCTGACACTTGTATGTTCAGGCGTTTAGATGGCAGGTTTATTCTCTTTTTCAGTCGTTCAGTTATGAAAGAGCACTCAGAGCCGGAGTCAATAAGAGCTCTGGCCGAGAAATCCACTCCATTATAGTGGATCTTAATGCGTGCGGTTCCCAACAATACCCCTTTAGTTGTATTGGCATGTAATGTAGAAACATTATTAACATTTTCGTTTCTATTTGCAGACTCAAGCCTTGCCCTAGCCTGTTGCGAAGTTGAGGGCCTATCATCGTTGGAGTTGCGGTTCCAACTTCGATTATTTGTGTTGGTGTTTCGGTTCCGACTTTGATTGTTGGAGTTGGTGTTCCGGTTCCAACTTTGGTGGTTTCCTTGGAGTTGTGCTGTTGGCAGGTGGAGTAAGGTGTTGTGCCTCAAGTGACACAAGGTGCAATTAAGCGGATGAGGGCATCGTGTCACGGTGTGTTTGTCTGACAAACAGTTAAGGCAAGACCTTTTTTCCTTAATAAAGGTTATTCTGTCTTGTGGGGACAGCCTTCGGAAATTTTGACAGTCCCGCAATCTGTGCTCCATGGTGTTGCACATTTGACACCAGCCAGGAGGGACGCTGGCTTGGTAAACTCCGAGTTTCTTCGGCGTTTCCCGTGAACTATTTGAAGACTGATTCGAGTGTGCTTCGTTGCTACTCCTCAAATCGCACACGGTTTCCAATGTTTGGAACCGGTTGGATAAGAATTTATCCATGTCTTCCCATTTTGGAATCTCTGTTTTGTTCTCAATGGTTTGTTCCCAGAGAGCCAGAGTACACTCGGGAAGTTTGGTGGAACATAGATAAGTAATTATTGCATCCCAATTAGATATGTCAATTTGATGACATTGGAGTGATGCGATGCAATTATTTATATCTCGTTGTAGTTGTTTGATCTTTGTTCCACATTCCTTGTCCACCGCGGTCAGACTGAACAACGATTTTAATTGGGTATTGACCAGGATACGCTTGTTCTCGTACCGGTCACTTAAATTTTTCCAGGCTGTAGTAAAGCCTTCGTTGGTCAGTGGACACCTCCTGACTATTTCCTTCGCCTCCCCTTGAGTTTTTTGGTTGAGGTGATACAATTTTTCAACCGGGGTAAGGCGTTTATTTAATATGTATATGGCCGTGAACATATCCCTAAATGTTGGCCAGGATAGATAATCGCCACAGGGCGGAAGCCGAATATTATTTTCACGGCTGGATGTATCATCAGTACTTTGTTGTTTTTGTGGTTGTATGGGCTGTGCTGACAGCTTTTCCAGCTGAGCATTCATAGCAGCCATGCATCTTGTGTAGCATGCGAAACACGTCTTATTTTTTTGTTTAATTGATTGTAATTGCTCCTTAGTTGTTTCGGTTGAGGCAAGAAGACTTTCATAAGTCGATTTGGATTTCTTCCATAATGCCTTAAGCTCCTCTTGTTGTATTACAAGGGTGTGCTTATCCATGTCTTGTATATCCTGAGTGTTGAGATCTTGCTCGAACTCAACGATACAATCGGAGTGGCGGATGTAGGCCTCCATTCTTTTAATTTGTTTAAATATTTTGTATACTTATAGAGAAACTGGAGCGGACAGAAATGACTCAGGAATGTATCTTGCTTTGGACTAAGCGAAGGACCAAATATTACGGCGAGCCCGGGTAGTAGCGGGGTTGCTCGCGCGTAATAAAATGAAAAGAGAAAGAAGAGGAAATGGCAGCGAGTGAATAAATAATAAAACACTGTATTTCAACTATAGATACAATATAACAAGTGACTTTCTTTATTGAGTAGAATGTACAACCTTAATTATTGGAGAATTAAGGCGTACAAGTAATATTTTATGAAAGTGGATAAATAGTATAAATGAAAAGGAAATATTTTATTAAGTGATTTTACAAAAGTTGGAATTCTACGTTTGGGAATTCGTGATCGACAACAAAGTGAAAGAGCCTTCAGATAAAACGTAGCTCTGTACCGCCGCCGAATGCCTACTTTCGTAGGATTCGAAGGGGTAAGAGCTGTTATCGGGCGAAAAGATAAAAAAAGTCGCGCGAGCAGATACTAGTATCTATTACGAGGGGCGACCGATATATTTAGACCGATAGTCTAAACACATGTCATGAAAACTAGTTTTCACATATACAGTTTTATATCTCAGGGGTGGTTTAAACCCCTAAAACTACCTCCTGGTTGCGTCCCTGGCTTCAGTCTTTCACACAATACGTCACGTCACATCGTCATTAATTCTTAAATAATTAATTAATTTGCCTTTATTTTTCATATATTTAATACTTCTATATTGGCAGCAACGTATCTTCTCAATGTGTAATAATTTCGAAATCAATTCGAGGCAAGCGAGTACCGTTTTTGTCAATGTATTGTGTACGTGTATATTCATAAACGAAAAAATTGTCAAAGCAATAAAGTAGCGGATTTCATTTATAGGGGCCCAAATGTATTGAAACCAAACTAAATTTTTTTTTGAAAATATGTTGAGGCTTATTGTCAGAAGTATAATGGTAAGGTATCTATAGTTTATCATCTTAGAGTCAAATCAGTATACTTAATCTAACTTAACTTAAGCCAAAAGTTTCCAATATAGGCATTACCTGGCCTCGCGGACGTTACGTAGTTTTCTATACAAAATTGAAATTCACGCTGGGAAACCCCCACTACTTTCTTTTGGTTTTGCCCTCGTGAAGGGTGGATACCTTGCCGCGGTACGAGGGCTTAAGTCGATAGCCACAGGGCTACGCTGCCCTTGTGATCATAGCTCCGTACGGCACTTCATCACGAGAGCAGCCTAGCCTCTCTGGCGCGACGACAAAGATCTTCCCCCTCCCAATCCAGGGTGTTATGCGACCACGTGCCCATTGGACGTTTGCAGCCGGGAGGCAAATCGTGGCTGTATTTGAACGGAGCCTCTCTGATACCGGGTCGCCTCAGAGAGTAAGCATGGCCTTACCGCGGTACGGGGCTCTGCCGCGGCGGACGACACATTTTCCCCTACTCTTCCCTTGACCCTAAGCTGGCCTTGTCCGGCGATGGGTCGTACGAACAAGATGAACTCAAATAACGCAAATAAAAACGAAAAACCCAAAAAACAAACAACGCCAAATTTCACTCCTCAGCAAAGGAGAGCTATGGAGGAGCAGGCGAGAAAGCAACAACAACGCCGGAGGACAACCTCCGTTCCACAATCAAGCGAAGGCAACTACGAGTCGGTCAACCAACCCTCTATCGAGTAAGATTGACTTGATGGGAGCTAGCACCAGTGCGGTTGCCAACGCAGCTAAGCGGACAACGGCGGATGCTATACTCCCATCAACCTCTGATATGAAAACCAGTATCTTTACGTCTGTGGCAGCGGTCTCACGACCTGGCCTCGGAGTTTCGAAGGGGAAGGAAGCTGCAACTGAGATCTCGGCAAGGGGAGCGACCGCGATGGCAACTACGGGTCCGCACTCCCGGGGGACATCACCCCGCTGCTTCACATACCACGAGAAAAGATTGGCTGCAAAGATCCTGAAGAGGTATGAAGGGGTACCGCAGGAGTCGCTGTCGCCGAATTCCAGTAAATCGGTAGAGCTAGCGAAAGCTGTGATACCGGATTTCCAAAAATTTTACATGCCAAAGAGGTTAAAAGTTAACCCTTTCAAGCACCAGAGATCGGACCTGGAGTTAAATCCCCCTCCCAAGCGGCATCAGAATACCTCTGGAGCGGGCAAACTAAGCTTTGCTGAGGTAACCAAGGACAGGATCCTTATAGGCGTCCTTGACCGAGGCAATGACCGTCTGGCCATCCCCAAGGACCGGTGGCGTTACGTGCGAAATGAACTCGGCAACATTCTTCTCAACGTTGCTCCGGAGTTTCCGGGTAGTTCGGCGCGAGTAACGGATGCGGGCTGGCACCAGGGTCAGATCAAATTACTCGCATGCGAGGATGCAAAAACCGTAGCACTGTATAAGGCAGCAGCTGCTAAACTGGGTGAAGTCTACAAGGGCGCAAAGATAGAGGTCGTCGACTGGAAGGACATTCCAGCTCGTCCAAGGGCAAGGGCGTGGATTCCGGCCATCCCTGATGAACCCGACAGAATTCTCGGGATGCTGCGGCTAATGAATCCGTCCCTCCAAACGCATGACTGGAGTGTCAATCTGGTCGGGGATGCGGTGGGGCCCGACAGACAGGTGGTGTTCACCATGAATAAAGAGTCAATCGAGCCCCTCAAAAGGTGCAATGGCCTAGTACACTACAGCGTAGGCCAGATCGTTATCAACGTATATCGTGGTGATGCTCAGCGCGCTGCCTTCTCGGCTGCTCCGGGGGAACCGGAAAACGAATTACCAGAAGAGGAAGCGGAGTATTCCGATGCGGAAAGCATGTTATCCGCCAGGTCCCTTGCCGATATTGCTGTGAACAACTCGGAGATGGAGGACAGCCTACAGGACGAGGAAGTCCTCGACGTCACGGTGGTAGCAGCCAACGCTGAGCGATTAACATCTAACGCTACAGGCAGCAGGACTCCTGCAACGCCATATCGGGCAGTTAATCGGAACAACTCGTCGTTGATAGTCAACCTCCGCGATGGGGCAAACCTCGATGATATGGGGACGGCAGGGAAGTCTGTGCGCTCTCATGTTGGTGGTGCTTCAGATTAATCTGCACAAATCTAAAGTAGCTTCGGCTGCTTTAAGCAGTCGTCTTTCTAAAGGCGACGTGGATGTGGTCCTCATCCAAGAACCCTGGGTCAATAGCTCGAGAATCTGCGGATTGGGGACTAAGGGCTTCAAGCTCATCCGAGCCAGCGAGGAGAGCAAAGTCAGAACGTGTATTCTGGTCAAGTCTGAGTTGAACTCCTTTCTCCTACGTAACTACACTAATGGGGATATTACCGCTATCAGTCTAACGGTCGACAGCACCCGCCTGACGGTGGCTTCGGTCTATATGCCCTACGACGCCGAAGAACCCCCACCACAAACGGAGGTGAAAGACCTGGTGTCAAATTTCTGCACGGGTAATCTTATTATTGGAGCGGACGCTAATGCTCACCATGTCCAATGGGGGAGCTCCGACATCAATGCCAGGGGCGAGTCTCTGTTTGATTACCTCTTAACAACCAACCTGGTGATTTGCAACGTGGGTAATGAGCCTACTTTTATCACTAAGACCCGCAGGGAGGTCATAGACCTCACTATCTGTAGTGAAGGCGCTTATGAGTGGGTCAGAAAATGGTGGGTTCTGGAAGAACATTCTTTTCCGACCACCGTTACATAGAAATGGTTTTAGACTTTATTGTAGAACAACCAATCATGAAGCGCAACCCACGTAACATTAATTGGCAGTTACACAATGAAATATTAGACAGAGACCTCCCAGTACTGCCCTCACAAGCCCCCTCATCAGTAGAGGAGCTGGAGGATCTTGTTACTACATTTACATCGGCGCTCGCAAATGCTCTAGGACATGCTTGTCCAATGCCAAAACCACGGGGTAAACAAAGGCCACATTGGTGGTCCTACGATTTGTTCTCGTTCCGCAAATCATGCCGTAAACAATTTAACAAGGCCAAGAGCCTCGGCTCTGAGCCTCATTGGCACGAATATAAAGCTAAACTTAGGGCCTACAAAAAAGCTCTGAGACAGGCGAAGAGAACTTCGTGGAGAAATTTCTGCACTGGCGTCGAAAAGGTCGCCAACACAGCGAGACTTAGACGAGTCCTCTCGAAAAGTCAAACAGCCATCAGCTAATTGCGAAAAACTGACGGATCCTGGACCAGCACGGAAGAGGAAACCCTTGAGCTGCTCTTGAATACACATTTTCCGGGGAATCTGCATGACGCACCACTAGTACCTGCAACAAACCTGGCAGTAAAAATACCCATCACTGAGGAAAGGGTAAGGTGGGCAGTTAAGAGCTTTGAACCGTATAAGGTTGCCGGGCCGGACGGGATTATCCCCGAGCAACTTATAAACACGTTGGAGACATCAGCTAAATGGCTGGTATTTCTCTTCACAGCCTGCCTGGCTCTCAACCACATTCCGCGCTCCTGGAGAAGCGCCACGGTAGTGTTTATCCCTAAGGCTGCGAAGGCATCCCACTACGAGCCAAAAGCCTACATACCGATCAGTCTCTCGTCCTTTGTACTCAAAACCTTTGAGAGGATACTAAGCGACTACCTCTCAACGACTATTGATAGCAACCTAATCTCTAGCTATCATTATGCATACACCAAGGGTAAATCAACAGAAACCGCTCTGCACAGCCTAGTATCTGTCATTGAGAAATCGCTGTGTGAAAAGGACTACTGTCTCGTGGCCTTCCTAGACATTGAGGGGGCTTTCAACAATATAAGCTCGGAGGCTATCAACTCCGCTCTAACTAATCTGGGCGTAGAGAGACCTCTAACTGGTTTAATTGACCAACTTTTAATGGGAAGGAAAATAGCTTCTTCACTTGGTACGGTTGAGTTATCAAGCTATGTCACAAGGGGAACACCCCAGGGTGGTGTTCTTTCCCCGCTTTTATGGAACCTCACAGTCAACTCGTTGCTACGTGACACAAGCTGGGGGGGCGGGAAGATAGTGGCATACGCAGACGATTTAGCTATTGCATTCAGAGGCAAGTTCCCACAAACTCTGTGTGACCTGATGCAAGTAGCACTGCGAGAAGTTTTGACGTGGTCCTCTCGCTGCGGACTTAGTATCAACCCGGGGAAAGTGGAACTTGTCCTCTTCACCAACCGGTACAAAATACCGCCACTAAGCCTACCAGAACTAGATGGCACGCGCCTGGGCTTGTCGGATAAGGCCAAGTTTCTAGGCATAGTTCTGGACAGGAAACTGAATTGGAAGGAGAATGTTCTTCAGCGCCAGAAGAAAGCTTGCATCGCTCTTTACACATGCAAAAGAGCCATTGGCAAAAAATGGGGGCTCAGCCCTAGAGTATGCAGTTGGATCTACACGGCCATCATTCGTCCAATCATGCTATATGGAGTCGTCATATGGTGGCCTGCGCTGAGCAAGGCAACATACCTGAATCTGTTGCGGAAAGTCCATAGATCCAATATGATCTGTATAAGCGGTGCGCTAAGGACAACGTCCAACGAAGCCCTCCAGGTCATTCTGGGCATTTTTCCACTTGATCTGGAAGGGTTTCGGTCAGCAGCGGCATCATCTCTGCGCCTAAGAGAAACCTCCAGTTGGGGTGCGGGTACTATTGGACACTCCAGTATTCTGGAATCTTACAGCTTTCTCCCTCTAAGCACAGATCGTTGTGCGACCACTACAGTCGGCGATAGCTGTTTCAAAATAAACATTCCCAGCAGAGAAGACTGGGAGAGGACGGATTGGTGTCCCGAAACAAATAGTGGCACTTCCATATACACCGACGGCTCGAAGTTGACGGCAGAGTTGGAGGAGGGGTTTATTCAAGGGATTTGGACCTTGGGCTCTGCTTCAGACTACCTGATCATTGTAGCGTCTTCCAGGCGGAAGTCTCGGCAATCCTAGACGCCGCGGCCTGGTTAAGCAAACGTGTTATCGGAGAAGATATCACTATTCTCAGCGATAGCCAAGCGTCAATCAAATCCCTTGGCTCATACACGTTCAACTCTGAACTGACGCTCAGCTGTCGTCGATCTCTTCAGGAGATGGCCCAACAGAACCGCGTAAACCTCATATGGGTCCCGGGACATAGGGACATTGAGGGAAACTGTAAGGCAGACGAGCTTGCCAGGCAGGGCACGACCAAGAAGGTTCTTCAGGATAAAGAGCGCTTAGGTATGCCGTTTGCCACATGCAAACTAATGCTGAAGGAGCACACACTCCGTCAAGCCAACGAAAGATGGCTGCAATCCCCAGGGTGTCGGATATCGAAACAAACCTGGCCAAAATGGGATCTTAAAAGGTCTAGACGCATTTATGCCCTAACTAGGAGGGAAATCTGCATATTGATAGGGGTATTAACCGGTCACTGCCTCATTGGTAGGCATGCAGAAAGGCTAAGTGTGCCCTACCGACGATGTTGCAGGAGTTGCAAAGATGATGAGGAGGAGGAAACAGTGGAACACCTCATCTGCAACTGTCCGGCTTTAAGCGGCGCGAGAACACGCTTTTTGGGAGCTCCGTTCCTGGATAGCCTAAGCCAGATCGCGGAACTGGACATAAAGGACTTGATGGCCTTCATAAAGTCATCTAAGTGGTTCGAGGAGGAGTAACGGTGTCGGTTTAGGAGTGTCAGTCCCGGGATTCTGCTATGTGGAAAATCACAACAACTCAGGGATTTTCCATTTGGCTGGGTCCCGGGACTGACTTTCCTTGTGTTGGTGGTATCACAACGGGCCTTTCAAAACTGGCCTAAGTGTGCCTCTGCGGCAGCCACTTGAACCTAACCTAACCTTGTTTCGTAAGCGAGCTAGGCTCTGTGACCCAGACACTTTTTACAGCCCCTTTCTTTACTTTTAAGATTTATAAAAAAAAAAATTTAATTTATGTCGCGTTAGTGTTTTTTTTTTGAAACGCTCATGATTTTTTGAATTCTTTTTATCTGTACTGTGAAGTTTTTGAACGGTACTAGCTTTTACTGCCAATATAGGAGTATTAAATATATGTTATTTTTATGCCATTTTAAAGCTTGATCAATTTCAAATAAAATTTATCTTAACCATTTCCGAATCGGCTCAATAGTACCAAAGCTATATCCAATTTAATAATATGTTACAGCTACATTTATGATAGGGATTCTGTACAGCAAAGCAGTCGAAAACTTGATACATAAAACCCATGATCCAATTAATAAGAACTCGCATTTAAAAAAGAGCTGTGACGTCACGGTTTTATAAACATGTCTGCTTGGCTTTAAATGTTTGAAATAGTATAGAAAGGAAACAAAAACGAAAAAAAAAATATTTTAATTCTTTGTAAATAAATTTTTGTAAAATTTTTTTTATAAAGCGTAAAGGCTTGGTTTCCTCAAAAAGCGGTGCCGCTATGGAACGTACGCTATATAGCGTCCGCTATACTCGCCGTCATTAGCGGCACCGCTTTGTTGTAAACTTGGGTCAATGTTACGGTTAATCCATTATTTTTGAATGTTAAAATATCACGGCTCTTTTCACAATTTTCACTATTTAGATTTTTGGAATATTTGTTTTCAAAACATTTTATGTGACTGAATTGTTTTTTTTTTTTTTTTAAATAAATTTGAAGTAGATTTGATTGAATTTTCAACCGTTATGACATGACGGTGGGAAAAAACGTTGACGAACGAATTGCCACCGTCATGACAGCCGCTATTTTCATTGATTTTTGAAAAATTGTCCTCGAAAAAAGACCTAAAAAAATGCCTGGCTACGCCCATGCCAAGTGACAAATTTTATGTTTTTGTTTTGCCTGCGAATCGAAGATACCACTTTTAGGCAATATTCCCGGGCTTGTTCCTATGTTTAAAAAGTTGGCTAATTTGAAAATTGTTATTTTTATTTATTGGCAAATAAGAGTTTTATAAATAAACAAACAAATAGAAAAGGAAAATGCAAGTTTTTTCATATTTGTGATTTATTTGAGTAATTTAAACATTTTAATAAATAGTTTCAGATAAATACGAGGCGTATTACCAAAGGACAATACACGAAGTGAAACGGGGGTGCGTGCCCACAGCTTATAAATGGTAATGTGGTATAGGTAAAACCTTCTCATTTCAGAAGGTGACTGTGAGTACCCTAATTGTGTTTGTTTTTTTCTATTTGTTGTGTTATTTTACCTGACGTTGTGTCGACAATTGTAGTTTTTAATCAGGGATGGGCCTGGATTCTCTAACGATGACTTTTCAAATGTACACTGAAAATTGTGTACACTGTAGCATTCCAATTCAGTTACAATGAGTGCGAGTTTTTTCTATCAAAATAATTTACACAGCTTGTCAAAAATTTTTACTGACCTTTTTTCAGTGAGTTTTAGTGTAAAGGGTATTTCAAGCAGAGCATGAATATATTAAAACGACATAAAATAAAATATTCGAAAGACATTTTAAAAGTATTGTTTACAAATGTCATTTAAAAACTTAAAATCAAAACGTCATACATTGCCTACTGTACACAAAATAGCTGTTAAAATTTACATGGTATTGACCGTAACCACTTTAGGATGATTTACACGGGTCGATTTTTCTAACCTTTTCGATCGACCTTCACCTTGTATTTAAGGGTTGAACACAAGTGGTTCGATTAAAATCGACCACAAAATCGACCCGTGTAAAAGAGCCTTTATTCACCCCAATGGAAACACAACTTTTGTATTTGTCAGCGCTCATTCAGCACAAAAATGTACACAATAGTTTACAGAATCGCATTAAAATCTCATGTGTAAATTTTCGGTGCAAATAAATTTTAATTCAGTGCACACTTTTAATTTCTACACTTTTAGAGAATCCAGTCCCAGTTCTGAAATCCGATATCTGTCGGAATCGGAATTGAATCCGATCGAAATTGCAGATTCGTGTTCTCTAATCCTATCGATTTAAAATTATCGGAATCAATGTTCGAATCCCATTTTTTCACCGTATTTGGTGTTCTGTATTCCAACCTGTCGGAAATTTCAGTTTAAATAAATCCGACGAGGTATTTGTTGCGGAATTAAAATTTTTTTCGAAAACGAAGAAAATAAAATAAGAAAACGTATGTGTAAGGCGTGGTTTGAATACATTTTTATAAATTAATTGACTTTTATATGTGCATAAAGGAAAAACACCAGAATACTTATTTTTTGTTGTGTTACTTTACTTGAATTTAATTTTATTTTGGTTTATTTGATTTAATTCAATTTTTGAATTTTATTTTATTTCTATTTTATTTATTTTTAATTTTTTTCTTTTTTTCTTATATTTTTTATTTTACCAATTTCATTTAATTTATTTGAATTTTTCCTTTATTATATGTTATCTTATTTTAGTATAATTTATTTTATTTTTTATTTTAATTTATTTTATATTATAATACCTATTTTGTTTTATGAAAATGTGTTTTTTGAGAAAAATTTACCCACGCGCTGCAGGAACCAGACAAGTATTAAATCTATGAAGATTTAATTTCAGTATCATCGAAACATAGGTCGGCTTGTCTGGTTCCTGCAGCGCGTGGGTAAATTTTTCTCAAAAAAACACATTTTAAAATGCTGCTGCAGCTTGCGAATATATCTTCTTTGGTCATCCGCGTTGCAACTTCGGGCGGCCTCGCCCTCGTATTATATTAACAACAGATATTTCATAGACACATAGATGTTTGAGTGTTATATGTGTTCACAATTTCAGAATTATTTACACCCACTATCATTTCGACTTCATTATCATTTTCAAATGTACATATTTCTTCGTACTCATTATCAAAACCAGGTTCGTTTATAAATTTCACATCGCGACTTATTATAATGTTTCGTTTTTCTATCGACCACAACCGATACGCTTTGGATTCTACTGATAATCCGACCATTACCCAAGGAACGGAACGAGACTGCATCTTGCCTTTCCGACTTGTCTTTATTCAACAAGTAAGCTTTTGACCCGCTGTTTTATTTGTCCAAATTGTATATGGCCTTCGCGTGTTGTGTTTGGTATACATCTATTGCGTAAATAACATGCCGTATTAATAGCTTCTGCCCAAAAACTATGAGGCATGCCAACTTGTTTCATCATACACCTGGCCATCTACGTTCGGCCATACCATTTTGTTGCGGTGTATACGGCGTAGCCAATCGACGCTTTATACCGTATTTTTCGAGAAAATCGTCAAACTCGCGGTTGCGATATTCGCGCCCGTTATTCGATTGTAGCGCTTTTATTTTTCGACCCGTAAATGTATCTGCTGCAGCTTTAAATTTTTTAAATGCGTCAAATAAATCAGATTTGTTTTTAATAAAATGCACCTCGCACCATTACGCGGGTTCGTCAATGAACGTAACAAAATATTTTGCACCAGAATTTGATACAGTGATGGCATTTGGTCTCAAGAGTATGGTGTCGAAACCCGGCCCAAAATAGTACTAAATCCAATGGCATAGTATCAAATTCTTCCAATGTCAAATTTAAAGAAAAAAAGGGTTAAAATAATGTTTTATTAAAAATGACTTAAATTTCAGTAAGCAAATTCACATTTTTGGTTGGTTTTTATACAAAACTATAGTTAAGGTAAAAGTACCGGTGGTTGATCAGTTAGGGAGAAGGCGAAGATTTGATTCGTTATTACCGGCAAAAATAATGCTTATTTCACGCCAATTTTTTTTATACGGTATTATTATTAGTACATATTTGAATTGCATTATCTGCTTCAGATAACAGACAGGAGGGACATTCACTACTGTTTTTTATAGTTTATTTGCATAAATGTTAATGAAAAGTGCTTTGTCCTAGTGGTTGAAATACTTGTCCCAGCGACCATTGATCATATCTTGCACAAACATCGACCTCTCATCTTTGGTTATCCATAACAAATCGATCTTTCGAAGCCGATTAACTAATTCAAATGGCTTTAATTCGTGAAGGTTTTTTTATACAATGACATTTTTTCGAATAAAAAACAATATATCAACTAATGGGACTTGATCAATAACTCGTACTTTTACCTTATATGTACAGAAGAACTAAAAAGCTAACGTTTCACATTAAATAATATAATAAACATATATGTAAATATTTTTCACATTATAAGTGTAGTCGAACTTTATTATAAATACGACTCATCTTCAGTATCTTCAGGTACGTTTTTATAACTTAAGTTCTTAGGTAACTTAAAATTATAGCAGCATGTATTATTTGCTTTTAAAAAATCTTTTGTTTGTATTAAAGACGAAATAGTGCTCACTTGTAATCGATTTCGCAACTTTGTTTTGACTAGATTTTGGACAGAAAAATAGCGTTCAACACTGGCTGATGAATGCGGAATAGATAAAATTCCTTTAGCAATCCTTGATACGTTTTCGAAAAGTGGCTCGTTCAGCTCGTTTTTTATGGAAGAGACTTTTTGCCAAAACTCTGCAATGCCAAGAGTCTTAAATGATATCAGTTCTTCGAATTCTGATAGTGACCTGTACTCATTGTTAATCTTCTCTAAACATTTTATCTCTTTGGGAAAGAGTCTAGAAACAATGGGTACAATTGAATTTGTTTTACCCTGCATAACATGTTCGGGAGTAAATTTAGGTATATGGTTTAAAATTTCATCATCAAAGTTGACTTTTTTTCTTAAAGTATCAAGAAATTTAGTGTAAAAGTTTAAGACGTTTCGTTTAAATTCCTGAACATCCTCATCTGATATGACATCTGACCCGATAAATAAATCTACTCCAACTCCACAATAAACATCTCTAACAGGTAACTGGTTTTCAAATAAATTAATATCGTTAATAGCTTTGCCATCTATTTCTTCTTTTTTTAAAAAATTCCGTGCCAAGTGCTTAAACAAAAATTTGATTCTAGGAAGAAATACATGAATACGTACATCCTCAGATTGCATTTCTAAATTAATATCATTAATTATTTTCAAAACATATGAAAGAAAGAGGAAATATAGTTTAACATAAGAACTTTTAATTGACTCAGCAATAAATTCTACATTTCCACCAGCTATATTCTTTTCGAAATTTGTAAAATAATACTGAAGTGGCTGCCACTGTTCTAAAATTCTGTCGACAGCGGCTTGTCTGGAAAGCCATCTTGTATTAACATATTTAAGTATAGTATGTTCTTCCGTAGAAAAATATTTTTGAAAAGATAAAAAGTCTTCCTTTCGAGAAGCACTGTTATAGAAATGATAGTTGATGGCCCTAATAAGTTTATCAACGTCACTCGGAACT
Organism: Campiglossa producta; assembly: GCA_964058755.1. Classification (NCBI taxonomy): domain Eukaryota; kingdom Metazoa; phylum Arthropoda; class Insecta; order Diptera; family Tephritidae; genus Campiglossa; species Campiglossa producta. The sequence continues at coordinate 48,821,605 of CAXKVI010000005.1, read as the reverse complement.
GCTTCTGATGCAGCCACTGCAGCGAGGGTTAATATATGGCAAATGCACCCATTTACAAAAATGTTTGGCTGTATTTCTTTCAATCTAGCTTGAACACCTTTTGCGACACCCATTATTACTGCGCAGTTATCTGCAGTAAATCCTATATTTTCCATGGGTATTGAATTAACTTTAAAACAATTCACTATTTCGGAAAATATAGCATCTGCAGTTCCATTACAAATAGGCACTAACCCTAAAAACCGATCGATACATCTGTTTGAAAACACTCTAATGATCAATGCCAAATTTTTCGAAACAGTACAATCAGTACTTTCATCAATTATTGATGAATAGTATTGTGAACGACATATTTCTGAAATTTCTAACGTGTTTGCCGGCCCAGTTATTTGTTTAATTATTTTTTGCGATTTTCTTCTGTTTATAAGAATATTCGAAGCAATTTTGGAATCGCTTAAGTTTTCTTTCAAAAGAACACACAAATGATCCATTATTGAAAATGGTAGATTATGTTCTGCCACAAAAGCACTCAATCTCACTTCAAACTGTTTGGCCTTGTTTACAGAAGAGTCAACCGACTTACTTTTTGATAAAAAGACATTAAGTTTGGGTTTTTCTTCGTTCGCTTTCTGAAATAAGGTGAGTTTCGGTTGCAGCATGTCGCTGAATATGGCTTACGCCCCCCGAAATTCTAACGCAGCATATCGAACACATTTTTCCTTGCTCTGAATTGTCCTTCTGTAGCCAAATATATTTTTCTGTCCACTCATCTCGAAATTTTATTTGATATTTTTTTTTTTGTGACTGTGCATCTAAGTATAAACACAAACAAATCTTAACTCTTTCCGGCGCACTACAAGAAATCCCTAAAAATTAATTAAATTTTTTTTTTTATTTCATTCATTTGAGTTATTTATTTAAGAAAATATAAAAAGAAAAATTTTTTTTAATAAAATAAGAAAACGTATGTGTAAGGCGTGGTTTGAATACATTTTTATAAATTAATTGACTTTTATATGTGCATAAAGGAAAAACACCAGAATACTTATTTTTTGTTGTTTTACTTTACTTGAATTTAATTTTATTTTGGTTTATTTGATTTAATTCAATTTTTGAATTTTATTTTATTTATTTTTAATTTTTTTCTTTTTTTCTTATATTTTTTATTTTACCAATTTCATTTATTTTTTTGAATTTTTCCTTTATTATATGTTATCTTATTTTAGTATAATTTATTTTATTTTTCATTTTAATTTATTTTATATTATAATGCCTATTTTGTTTTATGAAAATGTGTTTTTTGAGAAAAATTTACCCACGCGCTGCAGGAACCAGACAAGTATTAAATCTATGAAGATTTAATTTCAGTATCATCGAAACATATGTCGGCTTGTCTGGTTCCTGCAGCGCGTGGGTAAATTTTTCTCAAAAAACACATTTTAAAATGCTGCTGCAGCTTGCGAATATATCTTCTTTGGTTATCCGCGTTGCAACTTCGGGCGGTCTCGCCCTCGTATTATATTAACAACAGATATTTCATAGACACATAGATGTTTGAGTGTTATTTGTGTTCACAATTTCAGAATTATTTACACCCACTATCATTTCGACTTCATTATCATTTTCAAATGTACATATTTCTTCGTACTCATTATCAAAACCAGGTTCGTTTATAAATTTAACATCGCGACTTATTATAATGTTTCGTTTTTCTATCGACCACAACCGATACGCTTTGGATTCTACTGATAATCCGACCATTACCCAAGGAACGGAAGGAGACTTCATCTTGCCTTTCCGACTTGTCTTTATTCAACAAGTAAGCTTTTGACCCGCTGTTTTATTTGTCCAAATTGTATATGGCCTTCGCGTGTTGTGTTTGTTATACATCTATTGCGTAAATAACATGCCGTATTAATAGCTTCTGCCCAAAAACTATGAGGCACGCCAACTTGTTTCATCATACACCTGGCCATCTCGACGAGCGATCGGTTTTTACGTTCGGCCATACCATTTTGTTGCGGTGTATACGGCGTAGCCAATCGACGCTTTATACCGTATTTTTCGAGAAAATCGTCAAACTCGCGGTTGCGATATTCGCGCCCGTTATTCGATTGTAGCGCTTTTATTTTTCGACCCGTAAATGTATCTGCTGCAGCTTTAAATTTTTTAAATGCGTCAAATAAATCAGATTTGTTTTTAATAAAATGCACCTCGCACCATTTCGCGGGTTCGTCAATGAACGTAACAAAATATTTTGCACCAGAATTTGATACAGTGATGGCATTTGGTCTCAAGAGTATGGTGTCGAAAACCGGCCCAAAATAGTACTAAATCCAATGGCATAGTATCAAATTCTTCCAATGTCAAATTTAAAGAAAAAAAGGGTTAAAATAATGTTTTATTAAAAATGACTTCAATTTCAGTAAGCAAATTCACATTTTTGGTTGGTTTTTATATAAAACTATAGTTAAGGTAAAAGTACCGGTGGTTGATCAGTTAGGGAGAAGGCGAAGATTTGATTCGTTATTACCGGCAAAAATAATGCTTATTTCACGCCAATTTTTTTTATACGGTATTATTATTAGTACATATTTGAATTGCATATCTGCTTCAGATAACAGACAGGAGGGACATTCACTACTGTTTTTTATAGTTTATTTGCATAAATGTTAATGAAAAGTGCTTTGTCCTAGTGGTTGATATACTTGTCCCAGCGACCATTGATCATATCTTGCACAAACATCGACCTCTCATCTTTGGTTATCCATAACAAATCGATCTTTCGAAGCCGATTAACTAATTCAAATGGCTTTAATTCGTGAAGGTTTTTTTTATACAATGACATTTTTTCGAATAAAAAACAATATATCAACTACTGGGACTTGATCAATAACTCGTACTTTTACCTTATATGTACACAAGAACTAAAAAGCTAACGTTTCACATTAAATAATATATTAAACATATATGTAAATATTTTTCACATTATAAATGTAGTCGAACTTTATTCTAAATACGACTCATCTTCAGTATCTTCAGGTACGTTTTTATAACTTAAGTTCTCAGGTAACTTGAAATTATAGCAGCATGTATTATTTGCTTTTAAAAAATCTTTTGTTTGTATTAAAGACGAAATAGTGCTCACTTGTAATTGATTTCGCAAATTTGTTTTGACTAGATTTTGGACAGAAAAATAGCGTTCAACACTGGCTGATGAATGCGGAATAGATAAAATTCCTTTAGCAATCCTTGATACGTTTTCGAAAAGTGGCTCGTTCAGCTCGTTTTTTATGGAAGAGACTTTTTGCCAAAACTCTGCAATGCCAAGAGTCTTAAATGATTTCAGTTCTTCGAATTCTGATAGTGACCTGTACTCATTGTTAATCTTCTCTAAACATTTTATCTCTTTGGGAGAGAGTCTAGAAACAATGGGTACAATTGAATTTGTTTTACCCTGCATAACATGTTCGGGAGTAAATTTAGGTATATGGTTTAAAATTTCATCATCAAAGTTGACTTTTTTTCTTAAAGTATCAAGAAATTTAGTGTAAAAGTTTAAGACGTTTCGTTTAAATTTCTGAATATCCTCATCTGATATGACATCTGACCCGATAAATAAATCTACTCCAACTCCACAATAAACATCTCTAACAGGTAACTGGTTTTCAAATAAATTAATATCGTTAATAGCTTTGCCATCTATTTCTTCTTTTTTTAAAAAATTCCGTGCCAAGTGCTTAAACAAAAATTTGATTCTAGGAAGAAATACATGAATACGTACATCCTCAGATTGCATTTCTAAATTAATATCATTAATTATTTTCAAAACATATGAAAGAAAGAGGAAATATAGTTTAACATAAGAACTTTTAATTGACTCAGCAATAAATTCTACATTTCCACCAGCTATATTCTTTTCGAAATTTGTAAAATAATACTGAAGTGGCTGCCACTGTTCTAAAATTCTGTCGACAGCGGCTTGTCTGGAAAGCCATCTTGTATTAACATATTTAAGTATAGTATGTTCTTCCGTAGAAAAATATTTTTGAAAAGATAAAAAGTCTTCCTTTCGAGAAGCACTGTTATAGAAATGATAGTTGATGGCCCTAATAAGTTTATCAACGTCACTCGGAACTGCTTCTGATGCAGCCACTGCAGCGAGGGTTAATATATGGCAAATGCACCCATTTACAAAAATGTTTGGCTGCATTTCTTTCAATCTAGCTTGAACACCTTTTGCGACACCCATTATTACTGCGCAGTTATCTGCAGTAAATCCTATATTTTCCATGGGTATTGAATTAACTTTAAAACAATTCACTATTTCGGAAAATATAGCATCTGCAGTTCCATTACAAATAGGCACTAACCCTAAAAACCGATCGATACATCTGTTTGAAAACACTCTAATGATCAATGCCAAATTTTTCGAAACAGTACAATCAGTACTTTCATCAATTATTGATGAATAGTATTGTGAACGACATATTTCTGAAATTTCTAACGTGTTTGCCGGCCCAGTTATTTGTTTAATTATTTTTTGCGATTTTCTTCTGTTTATAAGAATATTCGAAGCAATCGCTTAAGTTTTCTTTCAAAAGAACACACAAATGATCCATTATTGAAAATGGTAGATTATGTTCTGCCACAAAAGCACTCAATCTCACTTCAAACTGTTTGGCCTTGTTTACAGAAGAGTCAACCGACTTACTTTTTGATAAAAAGTCTTTAAGTTTGGGTGTTTTTCTTCGTTCGCTTTCTGAAATTAGGTGAGTTTCGGTTGCAGCAGGTCGCTGAATATGGCTTACGCCCCCCGCAATTCTAACGCAGCATATCGAACACATTTTTCCTTGCTCTGAATTGTCCTTCTGTAGCCAAATATATTTTTCTGTCCACTCATCTCGAAATTTTATTTGATATTTTTTTTTTGTGACTGTGCATCTAAGTATAAACACAAACAAATCTTAACTCTTTCCGGCGCACTACAAGAAATCCCTAAAAATTAATTAAATTTTTTTTTTTTTTTTTTCATTCATTTGAGTTATTTATTTAAGAAAATATAAAAAGAAAAATTTTATCCTTGCAGGATTCTGTTCAAGGATGTGGTACAATTTGTTTACCACCGCGCATGGTGTGCACGGTTTATTTATGAAATTCATTGAAGCAGGTTGAGTCCTTCTTTGATGTCTTGCTTTGCTGCAGTGTGCACATCTACGTAAAGTTGTTCTGAATGGTTGGTGGGATGATGAGGATCGCATGCTTGGATCTACAAACGGCTTATTTTTTTTATGCGAACTTTAGCTTGCTTTTTAGTTGACTTTGGGCCTTTGGTGAAAACACTCTAATGATCAATGCCAAATTTTTCGAAACAGTACAATCAGTACTTTCATCAATTATTGATGAATAGTATTGTGAACGACATATTTCTGAAATTTCTAACGTGTTTGCCGGCCCAGTTATTTGTTTAATTATTTTTTGCGATTTTCTTCTGTTTATAAGAATATTCGAAGCAATTTTGGAATCGCTTAAGTTTTCTTTCAAAAGAACACACAAATGATCCATTATTGAAAATGGTAGATTATGTTCTGCCACAAAAGCACTCAATCTCACTTCAAACTGTTTGGCCTTGTTTACAGAAGAGTCAACCGACTTACTTTTTGATAAAAAGTCTTTAAGTTTGGGTGTTTTTCTTCGTTCGCTTTCTGAAATTAGGTGAGTTTCGGTTGCAGCAGGTCGCTGAATATGGCTAACGCCCCCCGCAATTCTAACGCAGCATATCGAACACATTTTTCCTTGCTCTGAATTGTCCTTCTGTAGCCAAATATATTTTTCTGTCCACTCATCTCGAAATTTTATTTGATATTTTTTTTTTGTGACTGTGCATCTAAGTATAAACACAAACAAATCTTAACTCTTTCCGGCGCACTACAAGAAATCCCTAAAAATTAATTAAATTTTTTTTTTTTTTTTCATTCATTTGAGTTATTTATTTAAGAAAATATAAAAAGAAAAATTTTATCCTTGCAGGATTCTGTTCAAGGATGTGGTACAATTTGTTTACCACCGCGCATGGTGTGCACGGTTTATTTATGAAATTCATTGAAGCAGGTTGAGTCCTTCTTTGATGTCTTGCTTTGCTGCAGTGTGCACATCTACGTAAAGTTGTTCTGAATGGTTGGTGGGATGATGAGGATCGCATGCTTGGATCTACAAACGGCTTATTTTTTTTATGCGAACTTTAGCTTGCTTTTTAGTTGACTTTGGGCCTTTCCGTAGGATTCTGCTTATTCATCTTGGGTGGGAAAAACTTTTTTTTCGATATTTATTAGAGCAGCTAAAGGTACCTCGACTTCGCTATCATAAACTTCTTGAGAACTATGCGTTCTGTCACACCTAAGCTCATTGCCTTCAACAATGCCGCCTTCCTCATTTTCTTCCGCGCCGATGTTATCAAATATTTCCTGAAGGGTTTGCTCATCGAATACATCAACATCGTCTACGATTGACTCAGCGTCTGATGGAATTTCTGCGAAATCAATTTCATCATCGATGGTTTCCAATATATAGGAGATATCACTGTCCTTAAGTTTATTATTAGCAATTTCTGTGGACCCATATGTACATACGTATGTATGTAGCATGCGCAGTGGTAAAATTTATATACCATGAACTTTAAATGCTTACTAAATCAAAAATTGTCTTTCTTTTTATTTCATCGAGTTAGAAGTAAGTTCACCTAAACTTAATATATTGAAATATACAGCAGACTGACGCCGCAATTCGCGCCTTTCACAAAATATGATAAATTTCGAGGAACACTGCCGACAAGTACTATTGTAAGCTTTTTATGCATAAGAAAAATATATACTCATCTCTTTTTCACACTCGATATAATTTTTTTTTGGAAAATATGCCTTAAAATTTCCTTATAAAATTGGTATGAGAGCAATACCATCGCAATCAAAATATAGGTAAATTATTTAAGTAAGTGGTGCAGTTTTCATTCCAGCGCCCCGGAAAGAGTTAAAGAGACTGCTCAACTGAGATAAGTTTGTACATATGCACAAACGTATATAAGTTAAAGCTTAGTATAAATAGATTTGCTTACATTTCTTCTCTAGCGCAAACATCTGTTTTTGAGTCCGGTGGAGACGAAGAATACTGGGTATTTCTGTAATTAAAGTAGTTAATATTAGCCATTGTTTATTTTGTAAAATAGTACTCACTTTTTAAGAAATTTATCCATTCAAGCAAATGAAGACGAAAATCGACCCGTGTAAATCATCCTTTACCCCCTACGGGAAAAAATGGAATTCTTTTCAAAGTGAGTTTTCTTATCATTTTCGAAAACTTTTGCAAAAACATATCCTTAAAATGGAGGTTTTTAAGTTTAAAAACCTTTTTACATTATGCGATTATCATTACTGTTAAACTAACCACAAGCATTTAAAAATGTTTATATTTTGTATGTGTTACTTGCAAAAGTACAAAACTCTGTCATTCAACATCAAAAAAATGCAAATGTGTTCCTATCTAAAAAAAAGAGGGTAGACTTTTTTCTGCTGGGACCGTTTTTGAAAATTTTCAGCGGCAGCACTGGTTTTTGTTAATGACTACGGCCTCACATTTACGAAAATGTACTTCATAGCCTTTACACACGATCGCGAATACAGATAGTAAATTCGCACGTAGATCCGACAGATAAAGAACATCAATAAGATATATCTCTTTCTCACAACCACTTTAGTCTATAACCACCTTTTCATTTCCAATACAGGTTAATTTCGTGGAGTTGTTGTTAGCTAAGCTAAGCTTTTGATTCATTTCGGACAAGTTTTCAAAATTGCCTTTGTCTGCATTCATGTGCGATATACAACCGCTATCTAAGCACCACTTTTTATTTCTACCAGGGCACAAGAAAACCGATTCAGTTACGTTTAACGATGCACTTACTGATCCACCAAGTTTATTATTGTCCTTCTTAACACTTTGTTTACAATGTTCGACCTTCGCTTTGCAATCTCTCGCTTAGTGACTAGTAGCCCGGTTCCCTAACTTTTAACCACTCGCCAAGCGTTTAGGTTTTCGCCAGGGTTTGGCGTTTGCACCAAATAAAGCGCCACAAACTCAAAAGACATTTTTATTTCAACTTAAATTTATTATTTTCTCTTAAACACTTTTAAACACCATCAAATTAATCCGCGATAACTAGCTACAATAAAAGTGTTAGCGAAAACAGCTGATCGAGCTTATCGACTTTTAGTGTGGTTAACTCTTAGAGAATAGGGAAAAGCGATAAAAATGGCGTTAAACAGAATTAACGCTAACACTTGGCGATAAAATAGTTAGGGAATCGACCTACAGAACCCCCAGATCGATAGCATTTGATTCGTTTAGGATCGCCGCGTTTCAAGTAAGAGTTATGATAACCCTTTTTAAATGAACTGTTTTCGTTTTGTTTGCATTTATTTTCCACATAGCTGCCTCTGCGGCTGCGGTGGGACATGTCTTGCTTCCTTCTGCATACCATAAATCCTTTTTGATGAGAGACGCCCGCATTTGCATTTTCCACGTATTTTCCGCGTTTAGCGGTTCTATCCGAACATTCGACATTTTCGCGAGATAACTATTTAGATTCCGTATACGCGTGACTCTGGGCCCATAACCTGATAAAACGATCGATTTAAAAACACGAATATGAACCGTTTTATTTCAAAAGGAAAAACTGAATGAAAAAATTATAATTCAAATGACAAGTAGTTCGTAAAACTTGGAGATAAATATGTTACAAAGTGAACAGGTTAAAAAAGCTACAGTTGTACAAAGTTCTTGTTGAACTGCTTTGATGCTCTAACACTTTTTTAATCAATCATTAAAAAGTCTTAGAGCCGCTTGCATAAAAGCCGATAACGACTAATCGGTGATTAGTTTGACAGCTAACCGCACAAAATACGTCAATTAAACTCCGGTAACCGGGCGATTAGTCGTTATCGGCTTTTATGCAAGCGGCCCTTAAAGTTGAAGCGTACAACTTTCCAACCAAAAAACCGCAATTATGACGTTTTTCAAACTTGGAGATTCGACCAGTCTGAAACCAGTGGCTATAAAAATTAAATGTGTGTAAATTTCATCCTTTATGACCCTAACGAAGTGTCCCTCAAAGTTTGAGCGAAATCCGAGACCAGCTGTAAATAAACACTCACAAATGCAACAAATAAAACAAACACTCACAATAACACTCTTTTTTCACACAATTTCATATTTTCTGAATGTTTCTTATTGGAGCTTAGCTTGAAAAATCGTTTATACCTGCTGTACTTTTTACTAGTACTAGGGTATTCTAATTTTTGATGTTACGAAATTTTTATGAATTTTGATACTTAGAGAAAATCGACAAAGATTTACACAGCGATGGATGCCATGACGACGTTTCGAACTTTCCAGGGTCCACATCAGATGGATGTTCGGACACAGAACTACTGTGTCTGCACCGAAGCTGTTAAAGCAATTGCTTATAACAAATCAGCTACGATGCCCTGTAGTATTTCTAAGTCAACTTTCTTATAAGCGTGCTAATTTCATACCTTTAGACATAAGGCCGCGACATATTTTCCATATGATACACGGAATATGAGTATATTATTAGGCGTGCATATTTATGCAGAAGCACACTGAGGTTTTTAATTTGCATTCCTTCATATTTTTTTGCCTAATTATATTAAATCAAAAACAACAATGTAAATGTGAGTGCCTGCGTCGCGCTTAGTCATCGTGACTTACAAAATCACCCTGGTACGCAGATCGCAACAAAAGCCAAAACTCCATATAAAAAAACGCTCAAGAAATGCTCAAGTAAATTTCTTGTCAAATTTTTCTTGAGGTGGTACGCAGTTCACAAGAAAATTGCTACGAAACTCTACTAGGGTAGAAGCGGGAGGCTTCGACATGAGGGAGGCTTCGACATTGTAAGATATCTTTGTTCCCCTTTCATTAATCGCGCTGATTTTTGGAGGAAATATTAACCAATTTACCTGGAACTCAGTGATATAAACGATTCCGTGCAAGGTGAATTTCAAGAGAAAATATTTTTATTTTATTTTTATTTGAAGACATAGACGTAGTTTTTTAGGAGATTTAACAGGCAAGGATAATGCAGATAAGTTCCAAAAATGTACATCGCTTGTATGCATTTAAGCTGTTTTGGATTGGAAAAGAAATTTTTTTCTAAAAAATGAATTCTTACTTAACCTGTCGAAGCCTCCCGCTGTTACCCTACTATTTTTTCGTGAAATACGAATGCGGCAACACAAGTTTCTGCAAGAAAAATATCAAGTGGCATACATATATTTCTTGAAGGAAAAAGTAAACAAAACGAGAACAAGTAAACACGTATGTTTTTAGGCATGAAGACATTTTTTAGGCGTGAAGACATTTTTATAGCGGCCATTGTGTACCAGTACAAGTGTGAACTCTTCTTTTGACAACACACATTAAAATGTCGGTTTGTTTACATCCTGCACATATTAAAAAGTCGCCAGCACCGAATAACAGAAAAACAATGGCGTTGTTTAACATCCTGCACACATCAACATGGCGGTCTCCTATCCTTTACCGAATGGTAGAAAGAGATGGGAAGATGGAAAGAGGTGAGACAAAAAATGAAATTAAAAAACAGGTGACTACCTAACTTTGAAATTTTTACGCCAATGCCTACGATATCACACTTGTTTTAACCACAATGTCAATCAGGTGTTAAACTCATTTTGGAATTTTGACGTCTATGCAGAAGAGTTTACACTTGTACTGATACACAATGTTAGCGGCGGCACGTCAGCGACCTATGGGGTATATTGCGAAAATATTTCCAACAATCAAATTTCTCAGCAACGGCTATAGCTAGAGCCATAATATAAAATGTCTTTGAAACTTCAATACAATGCGCACATGAGAATAATCGGATATTTCAAAAAGTTTTTAAAAAATGTAATTTTTCATTTTTTTGCCGGCTTTTGGTCATAAAAAAGCAGAGACTTGTAACAAAACTCGCGTTTCTGGCCCTTCTGTTCCAAGAAACTTTAAAGGATAGAAACTAAATTCGAAACAAAATGATTGTAACGGTTTAAGCAGAAACAAAACCTGTAACGAAACTAATGGTGATTTCGTTTCATCAAAAAAATGCGCATTTTTGTTACACTCTTCAATTTTCCGTTTTCGTTTGCAAAATGAAGGTAAAACGTCAAATATGATATGTTTTCGCTTCCTAAAAATGTACACTTCAAGAGTGTAAAAAACTCACACTTTTTACCCTCTGAAGCTTTGACAGGGTAGCTGGTTGCACTGAAAATCAGGTGACGAAAATTTTATTTCATAGATAAATTTGGTGAAATAAATTGGATTTTGCAATAACAATTAAATATGGGTGAAAATCGAAAGCTAATTATTCAAGCACATAGAATAGCAAACGGGGCAGTGTTTTATGTTCGTTTTATCGATAACAGGTTCATGCAGAACGGGTACACTTTTATCACATCTTTATAGTGTTCTGTGCAAGAGTGTAAACATGTTCAACGTGAAAGTGTACATTTTTTTCGATGAAACGAAATCAGCATAAATTAATTTTGTTCCTTGTAACAGAAACCGAAAGGGAAACAAAACTCCTTTGTAACAAAAGTCGTAACAAAACTCTGAAACGGTTTGAGCAGAAACAAAAAGTATCGGGGTTGGGGGATCAGACCACCCTTTCCCTATGTATTTTGACGCGCTGAACACGAATCCGGTGTCCGTTTTGGTCCAGCACGTCTGAATTTTTTCCTAACCTCAAAAAACCAAAAACATATGGCATATGCAGACGATTTAGCCATTGCATACAGGGGCAAATTCCCACAAACTCTGTGTGACTTGATGCAAGTAGCACTGCGTGAAGTTTCGTCATTGTCTTCTCGTTGCGGACTTAGTATCAACCCGAGAAAAGTGGAACTCGTTCTCTACACCAACCGGTACAAAATACCACCGCTGGACCTACCAGCACTTAATGGCGTGAGCCTGAACTTGGCTGATAAAGCCAAATTCTTGGGCACAGTTCTGGACAGGACGTTAAACTGGAAGGAGAATATTCTTCACCACCAGAGGAAGGCGTGTGTGGCACTTTACACGTGCAAAAGTTCCATTGGCCAAAAATGGGGTCTCAGCCCCAAAATATGCAGATGGATCTACACTGCAATTATACGACCTATCATGCTATATGAAGTCGTGGTGTGGTGGCCTGCGCTGAGCAAGTCCGCAAACCTGAAGCTGTTAGGTAAAGTCCACAGATCTGGCATGATCTGTATTAGCGGCGCGCTAAGAACAACGCTCAACGAAGCACTCCAGGCCATTCTAGGCATTTTGCAGCGGCTCTGCGCCTAAGGGAAACGTCTGGCTGGGGCGCAAGCACAACTGGACACTCCAGTATTCTGGGATCTCACAGTTTTCTCCCTCTGAGCACAGATCGATGTGCGGCCACAACAGTCGGAGACAGGAAGGGGTGTAAAAGTAGGTCGCCTCCCAGTTGGTGCACCCTGGGTAACGCTAAATGACCTACATAGCCTACACGGCTAGTTTCTTGTATTGCCGGTTCTACGAGAACGGTACCAGTACTTGTGCTGTACCCATCGTGCCGAACCGACCCGGGCCGTTTTCTTATATCGACCCGGCCAAGAGCAATATACTCGGGGTGACCCTGTCTGACATTTAGGCAGGGCTACACCTCGCTACAACAACAACAACAGCTGCTTCAGAACGAACATTCCCAGCAGAGAGGAATGGAAGAGGATGGATCGCTGCCCCGCTACTAATGGCGGCATCTCTGACGGTTTGAAGCTAGACGACAGAGTAGGAGGAGGGGTTTATTCAAGGGATCTGGAACTTGAGCTCTCATTCAGACTACCTTATCATTGCAGCGACTTCCAGGCTAAAGTCTCAGCAATCTTGGATGCCGTGATTTGGATAAGTAAACGCGCTATCGGCGATTATATCGTTATTTTCAGCGACAGCTAGGCGGCCATCAAAGCTCTTGGCTCTTATTCGTTCAACTCTGAACTGACGCCAATTTTTTGGATTTTAAAACCTTTTTTCTGAAAATCGACAACAATGTTCCGAAAATCTATGAAATTCGACTCTTTGTTGCTTTAAATACCGACGGTATTGTGAAGCAATTTTCGGGATTGTATGAAAATGTGTTTTTGAGATAAATTTACCCACGCGCTGCAGGAACCAGACAAGCCGACATATGTTTCGATGATACTGGAATTACATCTCTTCATGGACTTTTCTTCCCGGCATTGTGAGAGTCACTAATTTAATTCATGTTAATTCATGCTGCTCTTATTTAAGTAAATTTGTAAGTCATGCCATGAAATATTTTGAAATCATATCATACCAAAAAATGAAAATTTGGAATTAAAAATCGCGCCATTTTTTAATTTCAAATATTTGCCTGCAGCGCTTTTCAAAATAAATTTTAAAGAAAAAATTCAATTTATAATTAAATATCGCTTGATTTATATCATATTATAAAATGCGACGCTTTTTGTAATGTTGAAAATCACATCATCAAACTCAAACATCGCGAGATGTTTAATTGACATGCGGCGCTTTTTAAAATAAATTTCAAAGTCAAGCCATTAAATATTTTTAAATAATATCATACTAAAAAAAATAAAAATTTTGAATTAAAAATCGTGCGGTTTTTTAATTTCAAATATTTGCCTGCGGCGCTTTTTAAGATAACTTTTAAAGAAAAAATTCAATTTGTAATTAAATATCGCTTGATTTATATCAGATTATTAAATAAAAATTTACAATTAAAAAATCGTACCGTTGAGTATTTTAAATTGAAATCATATTATAAAATGCGACGCTTTTTGTAATGTTGAAAATCACATCATCAACCTCAAACATCGCGTGATGTTCAGTTGACATGCTATAAGCAGGGTTGACGCTATTTCTATTTCAATTAGGAAATAACGTCAATAAACATATTGACAAAGAGAAGTTAAGTCAACTGACCTTATTTCCATTTAGAAAATGTAAATAGTGTCAATTGACACTATTTCCATTTGGGGTGTGAAATAATGTCAATTGGCACTATTTCCATTGACCTTGTTACCTGTCACCTTTTGTGACATTGCTCGACAATCTTTCATGGTTCACTCACAGGGTTTTTAAAGGGGGGGCGGACTTCCCCCTAACACACCTTTGTCTTCCAGTAGGCCTTCTGGCGTCCGGGCTGCCGTCTAGTTGGTAACAGTCGAACACATATATGTGGAAATCAACCATGCACCGAGTGACCTCCGTCTTTTAAGGATCAGGCAGTGAACATCGCGATTGGTTTTGAAAAAAAATATTTTGAAATTTATTTGAATAAAATATAAATAAGAATAAAAATAAAAAACTTATTTTTGACGCAAAAATTAAAAACACATTTTTTGGGTACAAGCATATTTTTCTTGATATTTTATCAAGATTTATAATTAGATGTATATTGGAACGATTTTCCGTCATCCCTTGTCAATTTTGGTTTTGTAACAAACCGGTTTCGGCGATCTGCCATCTTCAGTGTTTGATTTCGTTCTCGATTTTCGTTCATCAAGAACGCAGAATCAGGGTGTTAGTCTACTTAAAAAAAGAAATTGCATTATAGGAAAGTAAATTTCATAGATTTTCGGAACATTGTTGTTGATTTTCGGAGAAAAGGTTTTAAAATCCAAAAAATGGACGGAAGCGCCCTCTGGCGGACGTCAAAAGAAAAAAGCAATACCTTAAATGGATTCCTCGACCTTAAAACCCCTCAGATGCACATAAAGAATGAAATTTGAATTTGAATGAATAAAATTTGTTTTGTAAAATTCATAAACAAATTAAAATAAAAGAAATTTTCATAAACGATATAATATCGATACAAGTTTTGCTTGAATGCACCTCCCCTTCCCTTAATTTTCAACGCTGAGCTGTTTAGTAACTGTAATTGCTTTTAAAGAAAAAAAAAATTTCATAAATTTCTGGAACGTATGGTCGATTTTAGAAAAAAAGGATTTAGAACCCCAACAAAAGAGCGAAAGCGCCCTCTGACGGACGTCAAAAGAGAAAATTAATACCGGAAATGGATTTCTCGAACCCAAAAACCCCCAGATGGACATAGAGAATGATTTTTGTTAGTTTTCCACACAGTTTTTTATCACTCTTGAATCACTTTTTGAAGAAAAAAATTGATCGAAAAAACTACTAGCTCGAAATTCATGATAGACCTTTAGTTTCTTGGGCAAAAATGCTTGAAATGATACAAATAACCATAAGCCGCCCTAATATAAATATATATTATATACCTGAAAATAATAAGTCCATCCTAATGTACTGCAAATATAGTTTTGCTACTGTTTCGGTTTCTGTTACAAGGAACAAAATTAATCTAGTTTCGTTACGGGTTTTGTTATAAGGAACAAAATTAATTTAGTTTCGTTACAGGTTTGGTTTCTGCTGGAACCGTTTCGGAGTTTTGTTACGGCTTTTGTTACAAAGGAGTTTGGTTTCATATCGGTTTCTGTTACAAGGAACAAAATTAATTTAGTTTCGTTACAGGGTTTGTTTCTGCTGGAACTGTTTCGGGATTTTGTTACGACTTTTGTTAGAAAGGAGTTTTGTTTCTGTTTCAGTTTCGTTACAATCTGTTGGTTGGTTAAGTTTCGGGTTCCAAATAAAAACACGAACACATGTTTGTGAACAAAAACAATTTATTTTTAAGTTTATCACTGAGCTACAAAATTCGAGTGATTTGAAGGCGAGTCTGAATTTTTAAATTGTTTTAAAATTTGTTCACAAACTTCTGTTCGTGTGAAATAAATGTTACATAACGAAACCGAAACCTAAACCGAATAAAATAAGCCAAAAAACGTTTTTTTTTTAGAAAAATGCATGCACTTTTTCTTAAAAATTTCTGGTGTAACCTATAAACAACTAAACATATTCTTTTAAGGAATTCAAAATCTGTAAAAAACTACTTACCCGCAAAGCGCTCTAGACTGAAAATTGCTCAGACCAGCTGTTTTCTATTAATCTAGGCATAAACATGAAATGTCCGTTCAGGGAAATAAAGTTTTTGTCTCAGTGAAGAGTAATTGGGAAAAAAAATTTAACCCGTTCCGATGACAAAATTTGCGCATTTATGTGCAGATCATCTTTCTGGGTTGGAGCCAGCGATTTAGAGAAAAAATATTGTTTTATAAACAATATAAACTTTCCATAATTTTGAATGAATTAATTAATAATATGTATCATTACATAATAATAATTTTCAGTATTTGTTATAACTTTTGCCGATGTATTAATAAATATTATCTATAAATGAATTTGATCTCAATAACAAAGCGTTTTATTTTATACATCTACCACTATATTTATAAAAGTTAACGAAGTTTTATAAATATTTTTAAAATGACATTTCCATATTATTTTTATTTTAATTAACTTTTATTTTTTTTATTACATTTTTTTTTGTTTATGGCTGGGTGTTGGTTTAAATATCTGAACCGGTTCGTGAACCGGTTCAAGTTTCATCGAGGTAGTTCGAACCATTGAACCGAACCACACAAATTTTCTAGAAGTGGTTCGAACCACTTGCATCCCTGAGTATATGTAATGTGGGGTTCATGTTGCATTTAAAATGCAGCATTTTGCGTCTTCGAATATGTGCTTTCGAAAAGCGTTCATGCTGCTGTATTTACTAAATGCACATTTGGCTCAATTCGAATCACGTTTGAAATTTTTTTAGGCTATGAGCTATTGTACAAAACTTTATACTTTTTTCACATTTAGTCCATTTAAAGGGTTTCACAAACATCAGTTCACTTGTAGTTTCACTTTTTTTAATCTAATTTCAACGCACACGCCCGAATTTGCAAGTTCTTCAACACTATAAATTTGACAAATATTTACGAATGAAAGAATATCAATAAACCAGTACTGCCTACTGAACTTCTTCAGTTCGAATCCCACTGTTTTCTTCGAAGATTGCAGGGTTGTTTCTGCATTTATAATGCTAAATGCAGAAATGAAGTTGCATTAAATAGCATGGTGTCAAAATTTGTATGGTAAATGCAGACATAAATGCTGAATTTTCAGCTAAATGCTAAAACATGAACCCCACATAAGACATTCATTTTTTCATGAAAATATGTATCTGGTCAAAATTTTAGTTAATTTAAATAGAGACCCTTTATATTAAAGTGTTCGGCCTTCTACACCAAGTCGTGGCGGTTCGATGCCCGGCAAAAGTAACATCAAAAATTATTTAGAAAAAGAATTTTTCTAAAACGGGGTCGCCCCTCGGCAGTAGTTTGGCAAACTCTCCGGGTGTATTTCTGCCATGAGAAGCTTCTCAGCAAAAAATTCATTTTGCTTTGCAACCCAGTGGGAAAGTAGGTAATGCATTACCTTTTTCATCCATGAAAAGAAGCATGAGCAAAGTAATGCATGAAAAAATATTTGAAAAATTTCCCATGTAATGTATTTCGTAAGGTTTTATTTTTCAAAAACATTACTTTTCCTATGACATTGCTGTAGAAAAAGTAATGCATGAATTCCATTATACATAAAAAATTTTATAGGGGATATACCTTACTTTATACATTACCAAACATTACCTTTTCCCACTGGGAAGTGCCGTTCGGAGTCGGCAAAAACTGGGAAAAACTCAAAAGCAACACACCACAAGTTGGAAAGAGAATCTCGGCTAAAAATCTCGTTAGAGGTTATGATAACCTGTTGGTATATCGCGCCATTAGTTTTTTTTTTTATATTAAAGGCCCGCCGTAGTTTTCGTACTTACATTTTTGATAGTTAGTTGTAACATACGTGAATTGGCAAGTGGCCCTTAAGATGATTAGTAGTCTTGAAAGTACAATGTTATCGTCTTTCTTGTCATCATGAAATAGAAATGGCGTCCTCTGTTATTTGATCCATCTTAGACGATGTTGTCTTCGTTTCCTAAATACTGCGACCATCATATCATCATTAGAAATATCCACACATGTAATTGTGCCACTGCAAAATATTTATCTGTAACAAATTTGTCGAAAGTTTTGCAAATTTCGTGGTCAGCGATGTCCCAAGCACTTCGTTTATCACAAGTAGTACCTACGAAACACAAGAAGATTTGCAAAATAAAATGGTTAATAAAAGTTCTTAAAAATTGAAAAGGCAGTTTCGAAAAGGACACATCTCGCAGTCTTTAAACTTTACTAATTTTTTTTAGTTTTTAGCAATATTTAACGAAATGGAGTGTAATGGGGTGTGGTTGTATAGTTGGACAAGCAGCTCCAGCTGTGCGACCTTACTCAATCCCGACTCTTGCGTCCCCTTTCGTGCACTCTGGGCAACGTGAACTATTTATGCTCGCGGCAGATAGAGAGGGCGCCCCGGAAGGGGGGGGGGGCACTCTGGCATATCTGGTTTCAGGGCTCACCGAGGTCTTTTTTAGCCGCGTCTGTTCACCGCATGGTGCGGCTGCAAGCGGGCGGCTCTCGATAAAAATGTGTGAATATTTTTGTTCAAAACCCCGGAGGCGGGTTGTGCGCTGGGTTTGGGACCCGCCACGTAAAAATCAAATTCCAATGAAAAAAATTTAAGAAAAAAAAACTTTTTTAAAAATAAGCTTTTATTATTGGTTAATAAAATTAACAAAAAAGTAAAAAATAAATTCAGTGTAAAGAAATATAACACTTTATAAGTTCGTTGTAACCTTTATAGTCCAGTCAATTTAAGCAAAAAATAGGGTTCAAACAATAAAAATTCCCACAGAGCCAAATTTTTGCATATAATATAGGTTCACCTTCAGAAATAAAACCTCAAAAGTCCTCATCGATCCAATGTGTGCTAAAAAAGTTTTTCGGGATCAAAGGTCAAGTTTTGAGGTGTTTTAGGTTTTTCTCGAAAACGGTAAGTTTTTTTGAAAAATGTATAGCTGGAAATTCTCTACAAAAATAGTCTTAGGACTTTTTTTCTAAGAGTCAACCGATCTGAGATATCGCGGTTGTAAGATTACCCTTACAGGGGATAAGCACATTTATGCCACATATGGTTTTCTAGAAAACCTTAGTATGCATAGAAAAAAATTTTTTTTCTTTTGTTTGACACGAAGTGCCTCTTTGAAAATTACAAGAGTTATATTTGTGAAGCCCATGGTTCTCGAGCTAGAGCCGTCTTATCTCTATGCATAATATTAAAAACTATAAGTTAGGAAAATTAAACTTTTGATATAACGAAATCTCCGACAGAGATAAAATTTTGTGGAGAGGTTAGGGTGACCCTCAGAAAGGGATTTTTTTTCTTTTGTTTGACACGAAGTGCCTCTTTGAAAATTACAAGAGTTATATTTGTGAAGCCCATGGTTCTCGAGCTAGAGCCGTCTTATCTCTATGCATAATATTAAAAACTATAAGTTAGGAAAATTAAACTTTTGATATAACGAAATCTCCGACAGAGATAAAATTTTGTGGAGAGGTTAGGGTGACCCTCAGAAAGGGAACCTCAAAATTCTCTATCGATCCCATATGTGCAAAAAAAGTTTTTCAGGGTCAAAGGTCAAAGTTTAAGGTTGACATCATATTGATATGAAAGTGATATGACGTACTAATGTTGGCCCAACAAGTTTTTTTTATCAATTTGGCGTGAAACCGGTTGTTTATATCATTTTTAATGTTAAAACTTTTCGATGTAATGTATTATTAACATGATAAATTTATATGACAATGTCATACATGCTAATGTTGATTCAGCAACTTTTGTATCAAGTTAAGGTGAACGCTGTTTGTTTGATAATTTTCAATATTAATACGACATTTTTTGCTGAAATGTAAAATTGATAAAGCAGAAATGTTAGTTTTACAAGCGACTTTTCTTTCAGTGCAACTTTAGATTTATCCATTATGACAAGTTCACCACCAACATCGCGAAAATTTATATCTTCGAAAAGGGCTGTTGCCATGAAGAAACTCTATCTGAAACACCGAATCTGTCACACATTATAGCAAAATTTATAGCATCGTATCTTTGAGTATAATGTCCTCGTTTTTTTGCAACTGATACTTCCAAATTAATTATAATTATTTCTACCCTCTTTGATACTTCTGCAACTGTTTCATTTGCAATTTATGCTTCACCTGTTTCCATATCTGTTCCAAGTGGTTCGTATGTTGGACCATCACTAACTATTAGAATTGTTTTAGGCGTTTCTTCTACAATTTCATTCATATATTCAGGTATTGTGAATTTTCTATTTAGACCGAGAGCCCAGACCCTCCAGACATCACTTATTTTATAAAGGATGAAACCTTTACCCCTGGATAGTTCTCCCCGAATCTAGAACGACTGTGAAAATTTCCAAGCTGTAACCATGTCCGGGGCCTAGGAATCAGGGGTCAAAGTCGCGATTTCACTTATTTTATAATAGATGATTTTCACATATTTGTCGTAGAATACCACCCTGAGGTAGTATCTAGCGTTGTTTGGCCAACTTTGGCTGTTTCTAAGTACCGAATTTTTTCCATTTTTTGTAGAACACTACCCTTAAGTAGTATCAGGCATTTTTAGACTTCGTCCCATGACAAAAACTTCTGCCAAACACCTCCAAACTGGGGAATCTATGTATGTATATATAAATACGCCACATGAAAAACTTTAGGAACCTCCTGTGAGCGAACCGTTTGACCGATTTGAATGAAATATGCACCGCTGGAAAGGAAATTGGAAAAACCGAGGTATAGGCGGTATAATTTCAGAGGCGTACCCGAAATTTAAGGATGGGGTTACGGGGATAGCGACCCCACGACCCCCTAAAATTTTATTGGTCGAATTTTCGATCACAAGCGATACTAGTTTTCATAATTCTCACTGCGCTTTCACATGTTTAAGTGGGTTTTCCAACTTTGGCTGTTTTTAAAAGGCGCATATTTACACATATGTCGAAAAACACGATCCGATCCTTACTTCGCTTTAATTTGTTTAAGCGAGTTTGTCCAACTTTGGTCGATTTTAAATGGCGGATCTTCACACATGTGTCGTAGAACACTACCCTTAAGTAGTACCAAGCATTTTTGGACTTCGTCCCATGGCAAAAACTTCTGCCAGACACATCAAAACTCGGGGATTTTCTTTAAGTCTAAGTGCGATTTCATTGGTTTTAGTGGGTTTGTCCTACTTTAGCTGTTTTTAAATGACGGATCTTCACACATGTGTCATAGAACACTACTCAAAAATAGTATTAGGCATTTTCAGCCTTCATCCTATGACAAAAACTTTAGCCAGACACCTCCTTTACTCTTACTTTGCTTTCATTTGTTTAAGCGAGTTTGTCCTACTTGGGTCGATTTTAAATGGCTGATCTTTACACATGTGTCATAGAACACTACCCCTAAGTAGGTAGGTAGAAGTGGCTGCCGCAAAGGCACACCTAGGCCAGTAATAAAAGGCCCGTTGTGATACCACCAAACACTAGGAAAGTCAGTCCCGGGGCCCGGCCATACCCCTAAGTAGTATCAGGTGTTTTTAGACTTCGTCCCATGACAAAAACTTCTGCCACACACCTCAAAGCTCGGGCATTTTCTTTAATTTTTACTGCTATTTCTCTTGTTTAAGCGGGTTTGTCCAACTTTGGATATTTTTATATGGCGGATGTATCAGGTGTTTTTAGACCTCCTCCCAGGGCAAAAACTTCTTCCAGACACCTCAAAGCTCGAAATTTTCTTTCATTTTAAGTAGCGCTCTCGATTTTGTTCGCACATTTTCGAGTAGCCCGGGCAAATATTGAACGAGTACTCGAATACTCGCTCAATGCTCAATACTCAAAATTGTCGAGCTTGAACTCGAGCATATCGAGCAATTTGAGCAATGTTTTTATTTATTATTTTGATTTGATTTTGATTATTTTCTCAGCACTTCATTGTCAGGTTTCACAGATTATTGATACACAGTAGATATATCGCTGAGATGCATATAAATGCAGTTAATGAAGGTGAATAAATAGCGCTTTCGCGATAATTTTAAATTTGTTGGTTAGGGACTTTTTGAATTGAGGTCACGATGCATATTTAGGAGTATAGAAGTGTATACTTTAAAATGTAAGCCCGACCACTATGCTATAGTTTACAAATTTAGGTTAAAATCTAAGACACCACAGAGGTGAGGATCAGAGGAAATTGTAAAGAAATGGAGGGTAGTAGAATATAAGCGAGGGACAAGCACATGCATATATGTGGGTCCATAAATGGTTTTGCGAGACGGTAGACGAAAACGCGGCGGGCTGCAGGAAGAAGTTATGGAGAATATATTTGTAGGTGTTCGGGTCCTCAGCTTTTTATGGTAAGGTCACAGCTAACAGGAATGGTACTACTATGAAACCTTGAAGAAACAGTTCGGCCAGTTCAATGCAAAGAAAAAATGGTGCAGGGCATCTGTTAATTTGCTTGGTGAATATGTTGCGATCTGGGTCTCCATTTTGAAGACTTTTTTTAGCAAAGAATTGTTTTTGTGCTTACAATATTTCAATTTATTATTTAAAAATAATATGAATTGCTGACAAATAAATTTTACAGTTGGTGATTGTCAGCTCGAATTGTTCAGAAGCTCGAAATTTGAGCAGTTGAGCAACGAACGCTACTCGCACTGCTCGATACCCGGATATCTGGAGCTCTAATTATAAGCTTTTATTATTTAGTTTCACTTGACGGTTGTCTGTAATGGAATCTTCCAAGTTAAATTTGGTACACTTCCCGCTGTCCGATTGAGCTGAAATTCTGCACCCATGTATAATCCCGATGACAATGCAATATTATGAAAAAAAGAAATCCGATAGGTGGCGCGTGGGTCGCTATATTTTCAAAAATCGCATTTATGGTCCGATTTGACTGAAATTCGGAACATGTATTTCTTACATGAAAAGAAATATTTCCGTAAAAAAATTCCGCTAGGTGGGGGTGAGATCGCGGTAATAAAAACTGAGAATCGTAATTATGGACCAATTTGGCTGATATTTTACGTGTGTGTTACTTAATTAATTTCCAAATGTTTAAAAAGAAATTGGACCCGCTATGTGGCGCGTGCGTTGCTCTATTTAAGAAATGCGAAGGTCTGTTTTTCGGTGTCGTTTAATTCGTTTTTCAACGAACTTCCCGTTGATGTAGGATCTTGAAATTTGCATAACATATATAACAAAAAATTAATTTCGATGGTGGTGCTTGGGTAGAGATATTTGAAAAATATCATTCCCGGAAGTTTTGCTTTTGATATTGTACAAACTTGCCGTTGAGCTGGGGTTTTGAAATTTTCACCATCGTTCAGGTTTCGCTAACAAAGCATTATACGAAAAACAAAAAATCCAAAATATTGCTTAAACGTAAAAATCCCATTTATAGTTCTATATTAAGTTTAGTCCTTAATGCTATGTGAATATGTATCAATAGGTCCGTTTTTTGAAAGCTGTCCAACCAACATCCAGCAAAAGATAGTTTTGTAAAAATCTCAAATTTGCTAAGCTTTCGTCGAACAGGACTCAGTAGAAATTTGCAGACAAAACAGCTGTTACGCTTCTGATTGGCTAACAATTTGAACTTAAATTTTTTGTTGTTGTTTTGCTATGTCACGATCAGCTGTTGTTGTTGTAACGAGGTGTAGTCCTGCCCAACGCGTATTTTTCCTTAGCCTAAATTGTCATCAATATCTTCTAACGGGAGTCCAAGGAAACTAGCAGTTTCAATAGGGTTGGACCAAAGGGAGATGGGTGTTAGAAGAGTGGGCTCCGCAAGTAAATAAGTGGTTGGTAACTGTTCATGTTTGCTGGTTTCTGCTGGACGAAATATCCCCAACAATAATTTGCAGCGAATTGCAGCTCTCTCTCTCAATGTACTGTTTAGGCATTATTATACATAAGAACGGACGTAATAGCACAGTTTCACTAAAACCCAGATTTTGATGGTGTTACAAATTTTTTGAATGGCGTTTCGTATATAACTCGACCAGATGAACAATCTCTACTAGGTCGCTTTTAAAGTGTATTACATTTTTTTTTTGTAGCATTGTGTTATTTTTTATTGTGTTTAGTATGGTCACCCTACAAGACAGATGACAATCATTTGATGCAACATTTGATTGTCATTGCTGTCAGCTAAACGATCATCGCTCCAATCATTTCACACGAGGAAAAAGAAAAAGTTGATGTCAACAACTGTGTCCGTGTGAGTTTTTGTCTCCCTCTAACACATTACTAATTTCAATAACGCATATATCTGTCTCACTCTATTTTTGGATAAATGATGATATCATGATGATGTCACAATGATATCACAGCTGACAACTATCTAACCTTTAAAATTTGATGTAAAAATTATGTTTAAACATTTTTTTTCATTATAATATTTATTTATTTTAATCAAATTAAAAAACTTAGTATTTATTGAAAATTTTATATAAATAAATGCAATATGAGTTAATAAACTAGATCTTAAAACCTAATTATTACTGCTATGTATGCTCACACTGCAGCCGACTTTTCATCAGACAAAGTCGAGTGCGTTCTATTTTAACGGACGGGCGCGGATATCGCTTATTCAAAACACACGTGTGCGGATGTGTTGCAGTGTGGGCGTAGGGGAAGGCTCACCCGATGTCAACAAAAAACACCGGAATGTGAACGAACATTTCCCGTCAGTTAAATAGCACGGGCTTGAATTTCTTGGGTGATAAAGTGGGCTGCAGTGTGAGCTAGACTAGGCTACGTGCCATTCACGCCTTGTGCTGGTCACAATTTCGGTCATGGTGGCTTTGCTGGGGCTGGCTATTCCTTTGCAAAAAACACCTATAAAAACAATGCAAACTTTAAGTTTATTTAATTAAATTAATTTTAAAAATTAATATACCCATCTGCATATGTTATACAGCTTCTTTTTTCCATTTTAATTAAAAGAAATGTGTATTGGACTGAAATTTTTAGTTTTGAAAATGTAATAAAAATACAATTTTTAACTTCAAATTGAAAATATGCCAAGTTTGGAAAATACATCCCTGCAAACCAGATACCGGCTAGAAACCAAGTTAAATAGTTGGTTTCATTCATTTTTCATACGGTTACCGAAGTAGCTAATTTTGTTCAGGCCGTGTGAAAATTTTAACCATATCTACACTTTGCCTCTCCCTTGCACTTATTGAATTTTCCATTTGCTATAAAGTATACCTGCACTCTTCAAAATAAAAAATTTCCCTTTCAAAATCTGGCTAATGCTTTGGTTAAAATGTAGTTAACAGCCATTTGTTGAAGTCGTCAATGTTTTGGCTAACATGGTGTTAATAGTATTTGTCGACATAGTTATGGAAACTGCTAACATGTGGCTAACTTTATGTCATGAAACAGTAAATGTTTTGGTTAACATGCTGTTAAAATTATTCTTTGAATAAGTCAACAAACAAGCTAGCATATGGTTAACATATGTAGTTGAATCGGTTACCGAACCAGCTAGATTTTGGTTAACATTTATAATTGAATAGGTTACCAAACCAGTTACCAAAACGGTTAGCGCTAAAAGAAGAATGCTTACCTAATTTTTCCAAAAAAAATTGCACAATTACTATACATATGTACATATTTTATTATTTATTTAAAAATATATTTAATTTTACACATATTTATACATACTAAGAACTTAATACTAACTAAATTTAAGCCTCCTCTACAACAATTAAGGAATCATCTCCATAAGCACTATGACGAGGACATATCATCATACAAATAAGGCATCTGAGCGTGGAAGTCCATTCCAAGATTAGATGACTCATTTGCTTTGGGCTTCTTCAAGTAAACAGCACGTTCACCACCTTCACCGCCACTTTTGGGACCATTTATTTCCTTAAAAAGAAACATTAGTTTAAAAAATTCAAATTAAAAAAAGAAAAATTTTCCGCTTGCCTTTTTTCGTTTTTTTTTTTCTTCATTTGACAAATAAAATTAATTTATGCAGACAGCTGGCTTGTTGTCAACATTTGGGATACTTTTACAGTGGGTCGTGCTGATTCATTTGCACTCATAATATTAGGTATAGTACAAAATCAACAATATTTTCTCTTTCTGGCAGAACGTTTGCACATTAACCCTAAAACGGACTTTTGGCATTTATAGGCCCACATTTTAATTTAAGTCAGAACCATTTTTTTTTGATTGCTTAAGGTTAACATAATTTTGGGAAATTTGTCAAATAAAAAATGTGTGTGTGTTTGCAATGGGGTTAGCAGTGGTTTGCAGGGATCATTTGTTATAATCATTTTATGCTCACGTGACAGTCAGTTATGACAATTAATTGACAATCGTCAGTGTTTTTATCAAAACTTTATCAGCGTTGATAGTTTATAGTGTGAGTGTGTTAGTAAAATTATCAGCCCGTCTTGTAGGGCAAGTGTTGGATTTTTATCGCTTTGTCGCGGTATTACGCTTCAACAGATAACTAATTATTTTTCATTGTTGGATTTTTATGAATTCACAAATGTCTTATTGTTTATTGCACTATTTTGATAACACAACTCTTGTGAGCACTAAGATGAGTTGAACGGTCGTATCTGAAAACTATAAATTGAATTTTTGTAAAAACTTTTCAGAAAATTGTTAATATTTTGTTTTCCCGCTTCTTTTATTTTTCAAACTGAAACAATTGAAATGAAAATTGAAAAGAAAAAAATTACATTTCAAAACAAAACAAATTGAAAAACAAAATAGGGGTTGGGGTCAAAATTCTGCTTTTTTGGAAATTCCGGTAGTCGAAATACCGGAAATCAAAATTATGGAAGTCAATATTCTGGAATCCAAAATTCTGGATAACGAAATTCTAAATTGCAAAATTCTGGAAACAGAAATTCTGAAAATTCTGAATTTTGCCTTTAACATTAAACTGGACTTGTTCTGAAGGAATTAAACACAAATATACCGTGCGTATTGACACACAATTTCATGGCTGTGAAATGTTATACGAAAAAAAGTGAACATTCTCATGATCCATGTGCGCATAAAAAATCGGTTGCAGAAACAAATAATCTGGTTAAAAATATGGTTCGCTCGAGTTTTCTGCAGCCTAGCCAAATAATTCGGTATCTATGACAGAAAAACATATTGAACACTATCTGCTATCAAGAAATGCCCTTAAGTTAAAAATTAGAAGACAACGGAACAGTTTAAAATGTTTAAAAGAGCCAAGTTGTGTTAAAAAATAGACATTCCTTTATTATCACTTTATGTTTTGGAAGGTCAACTATTTATTTTAAGTAAGAAAGTTATTAAAGTTATGGCGAGCATTCTTACAAAATCTTCGCTGCAGTTGCTAAATGAGAGCGACTGCTGGATTATGGACGGTACATTTGACGTTGTTCCAACCATGACGAGGCAGCTATTTTCCATACACGGAAGAGTAGAAGGACAAATTGTTCCGCTGGTTTTCTGTCTTATGACCAAAAAATCAAAGTCAATGTATACTTCCTAAATATAAGCAAATTTATTAAAATACACGATTTTGCTCAAATTTTGGGGAAAAATTTTCCAGAATTAATTCTGGAAAACGTAAATTCCGGAATTATGAAAAACCAGAATTTTGAAATACAGCCAAAAAAGGCAAAGGAAGTGCGGCATTCCGAATTCCAGAATTTTGTCGACCCAGAATTTTGATTCCGGAATTTTGACTTCAGAATTTTAATTTTAGAATTTTGACCGTTTCCGACAAAATAGCACAGAGGATAGGGATAGGAATAGGTACTGGGATAGGGACAGGGATAGGGTAACGGATACGGATAGGGAGAATGGAAGGGATAGTGATGGGGATAAAAATGCAGGCAGACTAATTTTTGGCAGGACAACGTCTGCAGGGTCCGCTAGTTGTTTCATATAAATACAATACCGCTTGCCTCAGTTCCTTGCACGTTTAAATAGAGTTTGCAGTTCAGACTAGACTCTATTTTTTTTATCTAAGATGAATGGTCTTATCTTTTTTCAACTCGATCTTAGACCAAAACCAAACTGTGAGCGATTAAAATAGATTCACGACCCCTGCGGGTTAGGGGTTTAGAATATGCCCGTGGTGGAATGCCTGTCGCAAGAGGCGACTAAAACGTACGGGAAATCGGCAATGGGAATAGGCGGTTCTGCAGCTGTGAGAACATAGACTCAATACCGTACAACTTTGTTTCGTCCGTCACGTCTCTCTTACAATAGCAACAGCGAAGCTGATTAATTTCTCGAAACCGAAAACTAAATCGTAACCGTTGTTTTAATAAAAAAACGAAACCGTTTCAAAATCCAGAACCGGTTCTAAACAAGTTTGTACTTTTTTTATAAATTGATTACTTCATTTCGCGGACACATATTTTACTTGATAAGACGGTACCATGGTTTTGACTATAGTATAAAAAAAGCTAATAAAAACCAATCCACCAGTTTCTGCGACACTCTGGCGACAACCTTCTTGTGGTGCCATCGGCGGAAATCGACAAATGTTTAATACTCGCCATTTTTATAACGCAAAGGTCCGAAAAGAGGTAGATTAGGTTAGGTTAGATTTAAGTGGCTGCCGCAGAGGCACACCTAGACCAGTATTAAAAGGCCGGTTGTGATACAACCAACACTAGGAAAGTCAGTTCCGAGACCCTGCAATATCGAAAATCCTTGTATTATCGGGATTCTCCACATAGCAGAATCGCGGGACTGACGCTCCTAAACCGAACCATTTAGATGAGATGCTCCACCGTTTCCTCCTCCTCGTCATCCTTGCAACTCCTAAAGCATCGTGGTTAGGGCACACCTAGTCCTTCTGCGTGCCTACCAATAAGGCAGTGCCCAGTTAATACATCTATTAATTTGGAGATTTCTCTTCTGCTTAGGCCATAAATGTGTCTTGATCTTTTATGATCCCATTAGGGCCAGGCTTGTTTGAATATCCGGCATCCTGGCGATTGCAGCCATCTTTCGTTGGGTTTGCGGAGTGTGTACTCTTTCAGCATTAGCTTGCATGCAGGGTTCAAAATGCTTCAGCAGAAATAGCAAAAGCAAAGATAATTTGCTGTTGCTGAGCTTTAAAATTTGTCTTGCTGAAAAAGAAGTAGGTTTGCTTTTCATTTTGCTTGGAAAAAATAAGCAGCCAAAGCAGGAGCTTTTGCTTTGAAAACAACAGACTGCAAAGTAGCAGCATAAAAATGCTAAGAAGCAAGCGATAGATTGCTGACATCTCATAATTCAAAAACAAAACAAAAAACACTCTCGGGGAAAAAAGATCATAAATAATTAAAAAAATAATAAAAATGTCAAAAAAAATATTTTTGGAAGAGTTTCGAAAGCCGACTGAAAAACGACCGACCTTCAGCTTTTAATAATGAAGATTTATGTATGCAAATTCTGAAAAATCGTTGCAGTCCGGTGAGCGTTAAAAAAAGTTCAAAATGAAATTAGCAAACAAGAAATATCTCGGGCATACAAACTTCAGCCTGGAAGACACTGCAGTGATCAGGTAGTCTGAAGGAGATCTCATGGTTCAGATCCTTTGAATAATCTCCTCCTCCAACTCTGCCGTCTAACTTCGAGCCGTCGGTATAAATGGAAGTGCCGCCATGAGTGGCGGGACTCCGATCCGTCCTCTCCTATTCTTCCCGGCTGGGAATATTTATTTTAAAACCGCTATCTCCGACTGTTGTCGTCGCATAACGATCTGTGCTCAGCGGAAGAAAGCTGTAGGATCCCAAAATACTGGAGTTTCCAGTAGTGCTTGCGCCCCAGCCGGACGTTTCCCTTAGAAGAATGAAAAGAATGGCCTGGAGGGCTTCGTTGGGCGTTGTTCTTAACGCACCGCTTATACAGATCATACAGGATCTATGGACGTAACATAACAGGTTAAGGTTTGTTGCCTTGCTCAGCGCAGGCCACCACACCACAACTACATAAAGCATGATTGGTCGAATGATTGCAGTGTAGATCCATTCGCATATTTTGGGGCTGAGCCCCCATTTTTTGCCAATGGCTCTTTTGCACGTGTAGAGTGCAATACACGCTTTCTTCTGGCACTGAAGAACATTCTCCTTCCAGGTTAGTTTTCTATCCAGAACTGTGCCTAGGAACTTGGCTTTGTCAGCCAAATTCAGGCGCACGCCATTCAGTTTTGGTAGGTTTAACGGTGGTATCTTATAGCGGTTGGCGAAAAGGACCAGTTCGACTTTCCCCGGGTTGATGCTCAGTCCATAGTGCGAGCACCATGAGGAAACCTCTCGCAGTGTTACTTGCATCAAGTCGCATAGGGTTTGTGGGAATTTTTCCCTATATAAAATAGCTAATTCGTCTGCATATGCCACTACCTTCCCGCCCCCCAGCTTGTGTCTCGCAGCATCGAGTTGACAGTGAGGTTCCATAGAAGCGGGGAGAGAACACCACCTTGAGGCATTCCCCTTGTGACATAGCGTGATAAATCAACCGAACCCAGTGATGAAACTATTCTTCTACCCTTTAGTAGTTGATCACTAAATCCAATAAGAGACCTGCTATGTCCAGATTTGTTAAAGCGCTATTTATAGCATCAGGGCTTATGTTGTTGAAGGCTCCTTCAATGTCTAGGAAGGCCACGAGACAGTAATCTTTTCCATACAGCGATTTTTCAATAACAGAAACTAGGCTGTGAAGCGCAGTTTCTGTAGATTTCCTTTTGGTGTATGCATGCTGATAGCTAGAGATAAGGTTGCTATCAATAGTAGTGGAGAGGTAGTCGTTTATTATCCTCTCGAAGGTTTTGAGTACAAAGGAAGAGAGACTGATCGGTCTGTAGTCCTTGGGCTCGTAATGGGACGCCTTCCCCGCCTTAATGCACGGAATGTAGCTAAGAGCAAGGCAGGCTGTATAGAGAAATACCAGCCATTTGGCTGTTGTCTCCAACGTGTTTATGAGTTGTGCGGAAATAAAGCCGTCTGGTAGTCTTGAACGGTTCGAAGCTGTTAACTGCCCACCTAACCCTTTCCTCCGTGATGGGTATGTTTGCTGTAAGTGCTAAGGGTTCCTCATGCAAGTTCCCTGGAAAGTGCGTATTCTAGAGCAGCTCTAGGGTTTCCCCCTCGATGCTGGCCAGGATCCGTCAGGTTTGCCTTGTGTACCTTGTGGCTGTTTGAGTTTTTGAGAGCACTAGTCTAAGTCTCGCTGTATCGTCGACATTTTCGACCCCAGTGACCTTTTTTGTAGGCCCTAAGTTTAACTTTATATTCGAGCCATTGAGTCTCAGTGCCAAGGCTCTTGGCCTTATTAAATTGTGTTCTACGCCGAGAAACGTATCATGAAGAAGTTTAAAGAGTTGGCGGGAGAAGTAGAGAAGGTAAAGCAGAGCAAAGACTACAGCGAAGATCTCGAGCTAAGAGCAAGCCGATGTGAGTGTGAGAATGACAGGGTGGCTGCTGATATCATCATAAACGGCATACCAGAAAATAAAGACGAAAATATGAGCGAAGTATTTAGCAACATATGTAGTGCAGTGCAATTGCAATCGCCTATTCGTGCTGCTTTCAGGGTTCGCAAAAACAAGAAAACCAATGCACCTATTGTTGTAAAGCTTGCGTCGCCTAGTGACATATCTCTTTTGTTTAGAGCTGTTGCTAAATTTAATAAAGCGAAGAAAAGAGGTGTTTCTCTTAGGCCCAATTTCACAGTGGCAGGTTACCTTAAGTTCCACAGTTAACTATGGGTTCGCAATTTTATTTAAGTTATTTAACTGAATTTTTTTTACATAAATTGTTGGTAGACGGCCTTCTGATATCTGACCAGAGGTTAAACTACCAACGTTGGGCAGTTAACCTTTGGTTAACTCAAAATGAAAATTGAAAATCTGTGGAACGTAAGTTAACCTAGCACTGTGAAATTGGGCCTTAGAGACATTGGCCATGACTCAGATGCACGTATCTATATGTATGAGTCCCTTTCAAAGCGCAAACGTGAGCTACTCCAATTTGCATTGCAGCTAAAAAGAGTAATAGGCTGGTCAGTATTCTCATTAAGGGGAAGAGTGTATGTTCGTACTCGCGAAAAAAGTGGATGCAGTAAGAGTTTCTACTGAAGAAGAGATAGAGCGCCTACCAATCTTATGACTGTCTGTTTTTACTTATGAATTTATGTCATGTTTTTTAAATCATGTGTTTCGCACTTCTATTTTCTGTTTATATTTTATTTTCTTGCCTTCTTCTACTCTCGCCTTAACCTTTGCTTTTTTCTTGGGTTTTAATACATACGGGCGGCCGCCGTGGTGTATCGGTTAAGTGTTCGGCCTTCTACACCAAGTCGTGGCGGTTCGATGCCCGGCAAAAGTAACATCAAAAATTATTTAGAAAAATAATTTTTCTAAACGGGGTCGCCCTTCGGCAGTAGTTTGGCAAACTCTCCGGGTGTGTTTCTGCCATGAGAAGCTTCTCAGCATAAAATTCATTTGCTTTGCAAGTGCCGTTCGGAGTCGGCAAAAAACTGTAGGTCCCGCCAACTTGTAGGAAAACTCAAAAGCAACACACCACAAGTTGGAAAGAGAAGCTCGGCTAAAAATCTCGTTAGAGGTTATGATAACCTGTTGGTATATCGCCGCCATTAGTTAGTTTTTTTTTAATACATATCGTGTGTGTATAATCCGAGTAAGTCCTGCTTGTTAGATGTGTTTTTTGAAGAGTTGTCAGTGTTTTTACTTGACTATGAACATTATGTAGTTTGTGCAGATTTTAATGTTAATTTACTTGTTGACGACTCGTATACCAGAAGCCTCTTGACCATGTATCGATAGCAGGCCTTGTTATCGTAAACAAGTCTGTACCTACTAGGTATGCGGAAAATTGCAATCCTCGCCTTTTAGATATCTTTATAATATCTGACCATATTAATGTTAAATTTGACCAACTATTTTTTATTTCTGACCATGATCTCATATTTTGTTCATTAGATATAGCTCTTCATCGTTCTGTCATTGATGTTGGTTTTTCGTTTCGTGACTTTAAGTCTTTAAATGTTAATGCTTATTTCGTGATTTTTCTAATATTTGTTGGGAAGATTGCTGGTTTTGTGATACTGTTGATAAAAAGCTTGAATTGTTAAATAAAAAACCTCTTAGCACTTTTTGATGTCCATGTTCCTGTTCGTTATGTTCGTCCTGTGAGTCGATCATGTCCGGGGTACACTAAAAAGGTCTGTTGGCAATTAAAAAGCGTAATAAGATATATGCGATGTGGAGAAGAACACTGAGTGACAGTTGTTGGACTCAATATATGGTTGAGCGAAATGAAGCGACGCTGGTCGGAACAAACTCAATGCAAGGCAGCCATCTAGAGATTTGTGGCGCAACCTTAAACTACTAAATGTTCATGGATAGAATGCTGCAGAGTGTGAACTGGACCCTGATGTGCTGAACACCTTTTATACTAGTGCAAGTAGTGGCCTTAATCTTCCACCAAGTTACGGGGGTGTTCAGGCTGGTAATGCCCTTGTAGGTAAGTTCCACTTTACGGCCGTGAGTGAAAATGATGTTCTGAAGGCCCTGATGGGAATAAAATCAAATGCAATAGGGGAAGATGGAGTTTCACTCAGGTTTGTAAAAATAGCTTTACCATGGATCCTCGGAACTATCACTCATGTGATTAATCTCTGCCTCGCAAGTTCATGTTTCCCTTCTGGGTGGAAAAAGGCCGTTCTACGTCCAATAGCGAAAAAAATCAAATGCTGTTACCCCATGTGATTACCGCCTAGTGAGTATACTAGAAGCTCTTTCGAAAGTATGTAAGTCACTGATGGCCTCGCAGATTTCGTTTTGTCTACAGGAAAGAAGACTATTATCACCACTTCAGTCTGGATTTAGAGCCCATAACAGCTGTTCCACTGCAATGGCAAAGATATTAGATGATATAAGGATCCCATATGATAGTGGTGTCTTGACTCTTCTTTGCCTGCTAGACTTTTCGAAAGCCTTCGGTGAACCATAATCTCTAGTGTGAGAAACTTGGGAATCTGTTTGGCTTTTTAGATAGCTCAGTTATTCTTATGTCTAGTTACCTTGTGGGACGATCTCAAAAGGTAAGAGTTAAGGATCTTTCGTCTCTCGAATGTTATATTTCATCCGGCGTTCCACAAGGGTCTGTTCTTGGGCCGTTATTGTTTAGTATTTTTGTAAATGATGTTTTTACAGTGTGCCAATATGTGAACGTACATGCATATGCTGATGACATTCAGCTATACTCCCTGCAAAAATCGAGAGTACTCTATTTCCTATCCAAAGAGTACTCCAATTGGAGCATCAGAGTACTCCAAATGTAATCATTTTTCATATAAAAATTGTGCTCCAATTAACATTGCGATGTCCTAGGACTGGACCACCTACTCCAACCTTCGCTTTGTTTTTCCTACTCCATGGATTACCTACAGTCAGAGTACTTTGCAATGTACTCCAATGTTGTTACTTCTTGGAATATATACTGTCAGAGCGATAGTGTCGCGATTTTCGTCGATCGTGATCGGCTTTCAAAAAGCTGAAGGTGGTCCGATGAGTTATACAAAGGATTACTATTGAAGTACTCCAACATCAAAAAATTGGAACACAAAATCCAATGATTTTTGCAGGGACTTGTCAGGTCGTATTGGTCTTGTCGAAGATCTGTGTTGTAGAATTAATAGTGATTTGTCTGCGATATCGATGTGGGCTAATGATAAATGTTTGTGTCTAAATGCTTCAAAGTTGTTTGTCCTACCTATTAGCAACAGCGTTATTAATCTGACCGACATTCCCGAACTTGTCATCGGCAGCACTGCTTTGTCAATTACCGAGAAAATAAAAAATCTTGGCTTTGTTATTAATTCCAAGTTGAACTGCCGGGATCATATAAACAAAGTTGTAGCTAATGAATATGCAGTGTTACGCCGTCTTAGGACTTCCGCGTCTTTTACGCCACAAGATACCAGACTCAAATTAGCCAAGCAACTCATTTTACTACTTATAACATACTCTGAGATTATCTATAGTAATATCGACTCGATATCGTCCCATAAAATTAATGTCATGTTCAACAATGTTACTCGTTATGTGTATGGAATAAAAAAGTTTGATCACATTTTCTTGTGGAGAGATAAAATTTTAGGGTGTAGTATTGAAAGGTATCTTGACGCAAGAAACTGTATTTTTTTATTTAAACTGATTCAGACGCAATCTCCGAGATATTTGTACGAAAAGCTCCAACACACCAGGTCTAATAGGAATCATAACTTAAATATTCCTAGATACACGTATTTGACATCGTCTAGATTGTTTTTCATTAACGCAGTGAGACTCTGGAACTCGATTCCAAATGCGATTAAAACAAAATTAAATTCCAGAAATTACGAAATAGAAATATATAAATTTTTTGGTACTATATAATATTGCATATGTCATCAAGATCTTCATTTAAATATTTATTTTTACTTCTTCTCTATACTCTACTGCTGTCCTTCTTTCGATCGACTACTTCTAATTTTCCATTTTTGTATCTTCCTTCACACTACTCCTGTTTTCTCCTTTTCTTTATTAAAAATCTTTTATGTCATTATTTATAGTTTTAAAATAATATACCTAAGTTGAGATATTGTGTAAACATATATTACTTTCGATGCGCTGTGAAAAGACATATATCAATATATAAATGCGCAATGTTCAAAAGTTTTCTCCCTGTTTTGCAATAACCACAATTCTAAGGTATATAATATGTATCAATATAGGTCTCCCCGAGCAGGGTGTGCGGCAACAAACCAAAAATTAAAAAAAAAAATTATTATAATATGAAATGCTAAACACGCGTTCACCTTATAGAGCCGCTGTTATGTGTGTATGTAGGTATGACCACTTGCATTGTTGTGTTTGCATTCATTGCAGTTGGGGAGAGCCCGAGTGTGAGAACAAGAGTTGTTTTGTTAGCAGCAATAATAAACATGAGCCAGCCCGTCAACTTTATTGAGCGTAGCTACAAACAGTGTTTACAAAAACAAAATCTGTGAGTGGGTTTTCAGAGAAGCAAATGCTTGCTCAGACATGATGTTTTAAAAAAAAAAGCACAAATAAGCTAGATCAGGCACAAGGCCCTTCGTGGCTAGACTTAGTGAAATAAAATAAAAAGGAAAATTGATAAAATTAAAAAAAAGTAAATTATGAAATAGAAAAGTGATTGAAAGTAAAAAAAGAAATTTCTTGGAATCTATATATAAATGCGCAATGTTCAAAAGTTTTCTCCCTTTTTTGCAATAACCACAATTCTAAGATGTGCGACAACCAAAAATTAACAAAAATTAATTATAATATGAAATGCTAAACACCCATTCACCTTATAGAGCCGCTGTTATGTGTGTATGTAGGTGTTTCACACATACATATACTTACGTGTGTGTATAAGTACCGACCGAAATGAAACGAATACTTTTAAAGGGGAAAAAGCCGAAGCCAAAAAAACCCCTTTTTATTAGCACACCAAACATATCTGTATTTACAAATCACAACGATGCTTATTAAATTATTATATTCTACATATTCGCACTCGCACACTTTTACTTTTCTCTGGCACCGCGTCTTGCCCACAACTCACTCACTCGCTCAACTCCAACATTATTCTTTTCTCTATTTATGAACTCATTCAATCGAGGCAAGCTATGACAAGCTGCACTCAATAACGTATTTTCAAACGGTAAATTTATGTGGGACATGATTCACACGCACCACTTATTTTAGTATATATGAAGTTTATTAAATGATATTTTAAGTAAATACATTGTATTGGTATTAATTAAAATTAGATTTAAAGTAAATATTAAGTGAACTCATTGTTTAATTATTATATTTTCCACACTTGTTGGCACAAACTAACTATTTCGCGCTTGTACACGCGCACCGACAACAACTTCTTCGTTTTTCCGACTCCCGCTAGCTAACAATGTTGCCTTTCGAACTATTTCGCATTATCCCTTGCACGAGTTGCCATTCTTGCCGTTCGTGGGTGAATTGGTGGATTTGTTCGTGATGCCACTATTTCAGATCCCACAATCGGCTGTCCTGACCTATTATTCGCCCCGAATAATGTGCTCCATGGTTTCATGTTCTCTACTACTGAGGTTGTTGAAATAGGACCTTCTTGCTCTCCTACTTTTTGAACCTTATACCTTCCATGGTTTAACTTCTCCGTAATTTTATAAGGCCCTAAATATTTAGGCTTTAATTTCATACCCGTCCCGAACTGAGTCCTTTTTATTGCTACCATATCGTCTATCTTATATTTATACTCTGCTTTGCGGCGTTTATTAAATGATTCCCGATTTTCTTTTTGGATTTTGGCAATATTTTCGCGAGCCTTGTCGCGCACTATTTCTCTTTCCCTGTTTAACTCCTCAAGTTCCATATCGTTAAAAATTTCTCTTAGATCAGGATTTTCACCTACGCGCATATCTAACCCTGTCAAGATTTTGAAAGGCGTTGCTCCCGTACTTCGCGGAGCAGTGTTATTGATTATCTGCTGTACCTTGTCTACATATGCGTACCAATGGGTGGGGTTTTCATGACTCATTTTTGCGATCATTGGAATAACTATCTTGTGTATTCTCTCCACTTGCCCGTTCCCGCGTACCCCAGTTGCAATTGTTAAGTGTTGAATGTTTTGATTTCTACAAAATTTCTCAAAATTCCCAGATGTGAAAGCAGATCCCCTATCCGATATTATTCTCTTGGGATTCCCAAATACTGCCGTGAGTTTCTGTAATTTATCGATTACCTCCTCAGTCCCTGTCGACTTAGTGGGATAAAGCCACACAAATTTGGAGAATCCATCTACGATGACTAAAATGTGGTTGTACTTTTTACTAGTATCAGTTAAAGGTCCTACGTGATCTATGTGCAAGGTTCCCAACGGCTCACTGGATTTGTCAATTGACGTTAACAAACCTTCTTTTTTGCCCTGTTTTGCCTCCATGACGATGCATTGCACACAGCTCTTCACTACCTTGTTAACTTTCTCGCTCAAATTAGGTATAAAATACAACTTTTCGACTAACTGTGTAGTTTTCTTTGCCGCGAAGTGGCCCTGGTCATGCGCTAATCTGATTACTTCCTCCTCTACCGACGATGGTACTACCAACAGCTCCTTGACGGGATCCTTGTATAATACATCATTTTTTACATAAAAATCTTCATATTCTTCCCTCTCTACTATTTTCCTTACTGCCCTAATCCAATCGTCCTCTCCCTGTGCTTCTTTAAATCTTAGTTTCATCGAATCCGCGATAACAAGACAATATACCCGACTTAAAGCGTCCACATGTTTCATGCTTGAGCCTTTACGGTGCTCTACTTTAAAATTGTATTCTTGCAGTTGCATGGTCCATCGCACCACCCTATCCGGAATATCTTGCTTGTTCACAGTTTGCGTAAAAGCATTACAATCCGTAATGATTTTGAAATGCATGTCTTTCAAATAAATGCGCCATTTCTGTAGAGCTTTGATTATCGCCAATACTTCGAGTTCGTAGGATGAATATTTTTCTTCTGTGGGCGAAGTTTTTCTGCTCATATATTCCACTGGGTGTAACAGCTGATCCTCTGAATCTTTTTGTAGTAAAACTGCGCCATATCCATACTTAGATGCATCCGTGTGCACTTCCGTCTCGGCCTTTGGTCTATATAGCTTTAAAGCTGGAGCGCTCATGAGCGCCTCTTTTAACGATTGTATTGCAATTAAATGTTTTTCTTCGACCCGAAACTGTTCGTCACCCCTTAGCAAGTCTGTTAGTGGTTTAGCTACTAAAGCGTAATTTTTTATGAAACGTCTAAAAAATGATGTGAGTCCTACGAAACGTTGCATTTCTTTCTTACTCGTGGGTATGGGAAAATTTTTGACCGCCATTGTCTTTTCTTCCGACGGAAGAATTTGTCCTCTCTCTATCTCATATCCTAAAAATTATATTTTCCTCATCAGGAATTGACACTTCTGCCATTTTATACGTAGTCCATACACGCTTGCTCTTTTTAACACGATTTTTAACTTCCGCAGACTCTCCTCATCATCCTTTGCTGGAATCACTATGTCGTCCATGTATATCAAAACGGTACCATCTCTTAATAAATCTTGGAAGACGGAGTTAATATAGCGACAAAATACAGCTGGTGAGTTGGAGATTCCGAACGGAACGAAACGAAACTCGTACTGTCCGCCATGGGTCACAAAAGCAGTATATTTTCTAGAGCTTTCCTCAATAGGCACATGATAAAACCCGTTTTCTAGATCGAGTGTGGTGAACACACTCGCTTCACTAAGGTTGTCTAGCACCTCGTCTATTACGGCCATAGGGAAATTATCCCTAATAATTTTCGCATTAATCTTCCTATAGTCGCAGCATAACCTCCTGCCGCCGTTCTTCTTTTTTGTAAGGACTATCGGCGATGCGAATTCAGACGAACTATTTTGGATTATCCCCTCACTTAACATCTTAGCTATTTGCTCATCCACCCAACATTTGTCTTCATATGACATTCGACGCGGTCGCTGATAAGTCGGAGTTTCATCATATAACAGGAGTTTCATTTGTACTG
Source organism: Campiglossa producta (assembly GCA_964058755.1). NCBI lineage: Eukaryota > Metazoa > Arthropoda > Insecta > Diptera > Tephritidae > Campiglossa > Campiglossa producta. The sequence continues at coordinate 48,781,964 of CAXKVI010000005.1, read as the reverse complement.
GTGCCACTTTCTCCTTTCTAGGCCTATATTCCTTAATCATTTTTCCTACCTCTTCCGCGGTTACCCCTTTCAAATGATCCAACTTGACATCCTCTTCTTTCCCATCCCGTCTTTCCTCGATGTTAAAACATAACGCGCTAAACTCTTTCAAACACATATTTTCGTCCTTATTCACTGCCTGCACGGACTCTGCCTTTGGCACGAACCTGGACCTAGCTTCTTCGGTCTGCGTTCTCTGATTCAAGATTTTCCTATCTTTCAATCTCTCGATGGCTATCTTCATTGCCGCGTTTGCTTCGGATTCACAATTTCTCTCCTTGGTAACCGAAGGATCAACCGCTTTGGTGCTTTTGCTAGTACCCTGTCCCAAATCTTCATGAACTTCTGCTACCGTATAACTTTTCCCGATTTCCTCTTTCGAAACCTCCACATTTTTTATGTCACTAGATATATTCCTATCCAAGACCTTAACAACATCTGTGGCGTCAAACCGCTCCTTCTTTCCCAATTTTTGAAATTCCACCCCATCACCTGTTATGATCACCTTTGCTTGCGTCAGTATGTCGGACCCTAAAATCGCTGCATATGGAAAATCTTTTTCTTTTACCACGTAGAAAGTGATGTAAAGAATTACGTCGTCAATTCCTATTTCACATTCGAAACAACCCATTGCTGTCACCGTTCCCTTGCCAACTCCCATTAGCTCTAGCTTTTCCTTTTTCAGCTCTATGTCACCCAACATCATGAGCGTATCGTATCGTAAAATACTTACCTGGGACCCTGTGTCCACCAATGCACTAAATGTATGTGCATTCATCGTCACATCTATAAAAATTAAACCTGTTTTCGGTGCTTTTGTTTGCATTCTCGAAATCATATTTGCGCGTTCACTTTTCACTTCTGGTTTCGTCGACTTTTTGTCCTTACCTTTCTCTTTGCATTGTGAAGAATAATGGCCTTTCCCATTACAACTAAAACACGTTACCTCACTACTCTTCTCACCACGACAATCTTTGGCTCGATGACCCTCTTTGCCGCATGAAAAACATTTAATTTTTGAGTCCTTATTGACCTTCTCTGCAGTCTGCATACTTGGAGAATTTTGAAACGTACCCAACTTATTTTGCGAAATTTGAGACCCTTTTACTCTTTCGTACACGCGGATTTGTTCTTTCAGTTCACGTAATGATTTTGCCTGGTAAAGCATAGTTTTGTTGGCCCTGCTATCGGGTATACCCTCGACAAAATATTCGCAAATACTTCGGTCATCCAATGCTATTGGCTTACTCATCTCGATCAGAACGTACAAGTATTCTTGAAGACTTTCTTTCCCCAACTTACGCCTATTACGAAGCGCCCGATGTACTTCTGAAGCACAAAGTTGTATGCCAAATTATTCTACCAGCGCAGATTTCAATGAATCCCAGTCCCTTACACCTGTTAAGCCCCTAGCAAATAACTTTGCCGCGCCCTTTAACAATTGCTTAGCATACACGAACTTTTGCAAGTTATTCCAATGCACTGTATCTGCAATGTCTTCGAGCTCCATCACCCACTGGTTTACATCTTGAGAACCACCATCAAATGAACTAACACTGTCTACAATATCACGCAACGTGAAAGCAACACCCCTAAATCTTGATGCAAGCATTTCATTACCTGCCTCAGCATAAACAGAATCTGGAGAATTCCTACCACTCGCTCCCCCTTGATGTGTATCACTATCATTTAAACCAAAATGTTGTAAAAGCCTTTCTTGCAACTCCATTTTCAAACCTGCGGCACTCAAATTTAACTCTCTAAGTTTTTCTTTTAACGCTTCTACTGTAAGCGAACGGATCTGATCGGCATCCATTATTATTGTTAGCGAGTCTCGGTTATCAAATCAAATTAAATAAATTGTATGAATCTTTACTTACTCTATTTCACCGCAAATTAGTTGATGCCAATGAGTGTAAATTGCTTAAAACTACGAATTAAGTGATCAAAACAAATACAATTCAAGAAATACATTAAGTTGCTTCTCTTCGCTGACGTTTTTCGACGTTTTGCTTCCATTCGCTTGTTTCTTTGTTGTGCCTTTCTCGTTTATCATTTTATTTCACCACTGCCTTGCTCAATATTCAAATAATTTCAACCACCATTTCTTCTATGCTTGTGGTTGTACGTGGTCACATTCACATTCTAACATACCTTTGTTGCGTTTGTTATTTCGTTGTCTTTGTTTACTTTATTTACTTTGTTTGCCAATTGTTGCTTTGTTGTCAATTTGCTTCTTTTACTTTGTTATAGTTCTGCTTGTGTTTGCGTTTTACTTTGCCAATTTTTGTTTTGTCAATTTGCTTCTTTTACTTTGTTATAGTTCTGCTTGTGTTTACGTTTTTACTTTGCCAATTTTGTTTTGTTGTTAATTTTGCCCTCTGCGCATTCTCGCTGCGCTGTTGTCGCTTACGCCGATTTAAGCAGTCTCGCTGCTTTATGTCTTTGTCGCCTTTTCAGTTGTCGTTTGATTTGAATTGCTTTTGCGCGCCACCAACATGTGAAATCACGTATTGTGTCTATCAAACTACAACGGCCAAATTCAAATTCGATGGCGTCACTTTGTATGTATGTACCTATGTACATGTGAAAAAAGTATAGATGTTTGCACACTTTTTCTACTGTACTGTTTGTACATACAAATATGTATTTCATGCGTTTTCGCATGAATTTTCTTCTTGAATTAGACGATTTCTCACAACACAGTACTTTTCTTTTCTTTTTATTTATTTTTTCACCAGCATTATTTATTATAATGCGTACTTCCACTTTTTGAGTCCATTTGCTTGAACTCCTTTGGTTGAGCCCCCAATTTGTGGGACATGATTCACACGCACCACTTATTTTAGTATATATGAAGTTTATTAAATGATATTTTAAGTAAATACATTGTATTGGTATTAATTAAAATTAGATTTAAAGTAAATATTAAGTGAATTCATTGTTTAATTATTATATTTTCCACACTTGTTGGCACAAACTAACTATTTAGCGCTTGTACACGCGCACCGACAACAACTGAATAACGACTTCTTCGTTTTTCCGACTCCCGCTAGCTAACAATGTTGCCTTTCGAACTATTTCGCATTATCCCTTGCACAAGTTGCCATTCTTGCCGTTCGTGGGTGAATTGGTGGATTTGTTCGTGATGCCACTATTTCAGATCCCACATTTATTCGGGCAGACGCATTGTCCTGCGCGACCATTAAGACGCGCAATGGCAAATGCCCCTGTACGAAACAGTGCCAGCGAAAACCTATGGTTTTCTAACCAAACTAAATACAAATGTAATGTTGTAATTCTCTAGCCCCGAACTGCTGCTTCGCCATGTCTGCTTCCACGGGTAATACGCAAACCTCTTGTACAGGTCGTCTTAGTTTGCTTGTTTTTTGTCTGCACCACAACAGATGGAACTAGTTTGTCATTACTATGGACCAACTCGACTTTTCGCCTCAATGCCCACTGGGCTGGGGAAAGTTTACTGCTTTGATTATAACCATTTGCCCCACTTTAAGATTCTCTCGCACCCTGCGCCATATCTTTCGTTCTTTCAAACGGTTCAAGTAGTCAACTTGCCATCGGTTCCAAAAATGCTGTATCATATAGCCTCAATCTCTAACAAAAGCGTTGCTAGCTGGTCTTGTGCCAGCGTTTTCTGGCCCACAAAATGGAATTTCATGGATTTCACAGCTGCCTCATGGATCACACCTTCATGTGGTGCAGCTGGAATCATAGAGCACCACTCAGTTCCTTTCATTGCCAAATGCTCCAATGTATCTTGCCCCCTCAGTAATCAACTGCTCTCAACTGCCCCAACAAACGTCCTCGCTTTATCGCTAAAACGCTTTGCACATCGCCCACGTCTTCCTAAAAATCTTCCATATCATGCAATAAACGATTGCGTCGTTAGATCTAGCACCAAGTCAATGTGTACAGCTCGAGTTTTTAATCATACAAACACAACGAAACAAAACTTTGTTCTATCAATATAATCGTCGCGCACCCTCACACGCACTCCGAATGGTCCTGCATAATCTAGCCCACAATGCAGGAATGGCTTGCCCACATGCACCCTCTCAGTTGGTAAATCCGCCATCAATTGCTGTTCAAGCTTGTAGTTGTATCGCACACTTACTATACATTTATGCAGACATTTTCTGAGCTCATCTCTTAATCGTGGAATCCAATATTTCTGCCTGATGTAATTAGTCATTACTTGCACCTCCCCATGTTTATGACCATAGTCAGCTATCAAATAAGCGAACATGGAACCTTTAGCGACAATCGCTTGGTGTCTTGCCTCATATTCTAGCCCCACTCCAGCCAATCGCCCTCCTGCTCTCAAAATACCATTTTGATCTAATATCGGATGCAATAATTCTGTTTTACTGTGCTCCGGGAGTCTGCTCTCGTTCTTTACCAGTGCCATCTCTCTGGAGAAGTACTTTTGCTGTGAATCTTCCATTGCCCACAATTTCTCATGCTCCGTTGGCAAATCTGGTCTTGCCTTCATGCGTCTTGGTCTACGCCTCTTACACGGTCTTTTGCTCCTATCACGAGTCGCCCACCATTCTTTCATCGTATCAATGAATCGCTTCACATACCCTAATACATTCAAGATGGCCTCCAAGTTATTCTTGTATTGGGTAAGAGGTATCAGCTCACCCCTTCCCCCCATTTTCGGCACAAAAATCTCTAGCTCCGCCCGATAGGTGTTTATGATATTTACTTTCAGTTCCACTTGTGTATCTTTGTAATCTCTTATTTTAGCTTGTTGGAACTTATCTGCTGGCTATTGCGCCCTAGGAAGAGATAGCCACTCTGGTCCATTCAACCAAATCCCACTGCCCACTAGCTCACGAGGACTTACGCCTCTACTTAATAAGTCGGCAGGATTATCTTCCGACCTTACATGTTACCAGTTTTTCGCTGTGGTGTTACCCTGAATGGTTGAAACTCGATTAGCTACAAAGTTTTCAAATTTCTTGGTATATTTTCCAACCAATACAGTGCAACCAGCGAATCTGTCAACAAGGTATAATTGATCTGACCCCAGTTCGTCGCCCTCTTAACTTCCAGCAGTAATCTGGACAAAAGCTCACAAGCTGACAACTCCAACCTCGGTGTCGTCACTTTCTTTACTGGTGCTACCCTAGTTTTGGATACTATTAATCTGCACCCAACCTTTCCGTTATCTTGCACCGTTCGAGCATATATAACTGGCCCATAGGCTGATTCGGACGCATCAGCGAAATCGCGTAGCTCTACTTGCTCCAAAGAATGTGTACCAAGCCATATCGGTATCCTGAAATCTTCAAGCTTTCTCATCTCGCTCCAATAATCTTTTAATCTCGCTTCTAGCTCCGATGGTAATTTTTCATCCCACTCTAACTTTAAGCGCCATAAGTCATTTGGATCAAATAGTTGAGCCCCACAGCTCACCACAACCCGTTTTGTTATAACATTTGGAAGCTCTGTTGTCTTTGCGACAAATGCATACTGGTCTGGTGATACCAACCATACCAACCCTAGCACGCTTGTTTCGTCTTCGAATTTTGAAAAGTCTTGCTCACTAGAATCTAGCACCCTCATAAGCTCCTTACTATTCGACCTCCACTTGCAGAGGCTGAAACCAGCACCCTTTAAGATGCGATCCATCTGCTGTGCCGGCATGATCGCATCTAGCTCACTATTTGCCCCAGTCACGCAATCATCCATGTACATGCTATTTATGATAGCCTCTGCAATGGATGGTCGTCTTGCGCGTCTCTAGCACACTGTATAACTGATATCACAGCATTGTATGCTGATGATGTCATACCATATGTCACTACTGTTAGCCAATATTCCCTCAATGGTTCTTCTCTACTCTCGCGCCAGAAAATTCTCTGCGTGTCCCATTGATCTCTCGCAATCCCAATCTGGCGAAACATCATCTTGATATGTGCGCTAAATGCGATTCTATGCCTTCTGAATCGCATTACTATCTCGCTCAAATCCTTCTGCAACTTGCCCCCTACTAATTGCACCTCGCTTAAAGAAATCCCTTTGTTAGTACGGCATCTTGCGTCAAAAAACAAACCGAAACTTTTTCACCACATAGTGATGTGGGATATAATATGTACACTCACTCTGCCCCGAATGTTTATCCACTATCTTCCCATGCCCCAGCTTTTCATGCTCTCTCATAAATTCTATATATTTCGCCCTCAGCTCTGGCTCCCTTTCCAAGCGTTTCTCTAAATATAGAAATCTTCCCAACGCAATTTCTTTCGAACTCCCTATATCCCTGACTTCTTTCAGGGTTATAGTGTCTACGAATCTACCATCGCTATCTCTGAAGTAAGTATTCAAGAAGATTTTCTCTACCAACTCCTCTTCTATTGTTCGCCCCGAGCACTCTTTCACTTGCTCCATTTCCCAGAACCTTGTGAGTAACTTGTCTAGCCCTGAATTAACGTTGTAACTTACTGTTGATACTAGCTCACCTGGCAGCTCATTTTATCCTTGCGCACATTCACCAAAAACTACTACGCCCAATGCTGTCTCCATCAAGACTATTCCATTCAAGCCATCTCGCACAACTTTAATGACAATTCTTGCCACTAAGCTAGCCCCAAGTAACATATGCACGCTTTCCGGTTCCCAGTATTTCGGGTCAGCTAACTCACCATTTAGACCACTATGTATAGGACCTACCATCGCACCTGGTGAAGGAAGCACCGGAGACCACTGGCTCTCTTTGGGAAGAACCCAAAATTCGACTTTGATCTGCACACTCAATGGACACCAAGAACTTAGCACCAGCGTAGCCCTCTTGCTCACTTGCAGTGGATTGCCCTCAATGCCGACCATCTTTCTTCCGATCGGTTCTGTAATTAGTTATACCATACCTTCGCTGTAAAGTAAAAGTTATCATATTAATCTGTGCCCCAGTATCTAGCAGTACTCTAACAGGCCCCAATTCGTATCCATTAATAACATTTTTAACCATTGCCGTTGGCAACAAAGCCCCCGCTTGCTCTTGCCTCTCATTAAAATTCACTAAATACTTTTCATAAGTAGGATCAATTCTAACATTTTTAGTTAAATTGTCAGCCCTCTTTACTCTTTGTTTTGGCGCTTGCACCTCTGACGTATTCATTACTTTGCTCTCATTTCGCCCCTTCTTGCCCTCTTCTTGCACCTTATCTATGTATCCCTTTAGCTGTCCATCCAACTACCTTTTCGGATTTGGTGGGTTGCGCTCCCCTTGCCCCTGCACGGTATTTACCTGCTTCTTTGGCTCTCTGTTTAAACAAAGCACACTGTTGTATTTAGGCTTAGCAGGACACTTCCAGCATTCAATTTTCAGCTCCATGGCCTATTTAAAAAAAATTGGACATAAATTTCTTCTTGTCACAAAATCTCTTCTTGCCCTCAGAGTCAGCATGTGGTTGCCGCAACATGCATCGCAAACTATTGACCTAGGCCTAGCACCCGAGGATGACGCCTCTGCTCTATCCCCTCTCTGGCTTACCCCACTCATTTGTGTCTTGCCTGGCTCCGGAATGACAACCGCCGATTGAATATCCCTACGGTTGTCAGCTGTATTTGCTAGCGCTAATGCTTGCTTATCCAAAAGGACAGCATGTCATCCACCTTAGGCGTGTCGCCTTTGCTCTCTAGCTCCCATTGCCTTGGTGTTTCGGTATCTAGCCGCTCATGAAGCAAGTACCATGAAAAAATCCCAGTACTCCACCGGGAGCCCTTGTGCCTGTAACTGACGAAGCGTTACGCATGCGCTCCAAATCATTTTCTCGCACCTAACCCTACAATTCCGGCAGCTGAATAAAATTCTTCAAATGCTCTCTCCCAACCAAATAGCTTTGGTCATACATCTGGTTTAATCTCTCCCATGTCTGCCCGTAGTTACTAGCAGAAAATTGCCATTGCCATAAAAACTTACTTGCGCACCCAACCAGGGAAATAGTCAAGTACAAGAACTTGAGTGATGATCTATTTTATCATTGTCAGGCACGACTACAAGGAATCGGTCCCGAAATCCGATCCATTTGGTTAGTGTACGGTCAAACTCGCCAAAGGTATTTGTCAGATCGTTTTGCTGGACCGGCATTTGCACCTGCACAATAATGGCTGGGTCGCGCTGTCTGGCACCTCAAGTTGGTTTTCTTTCTCCAGCTTGCTTGCGTCTTAGCACGTGCCAAAAAGTAGATTATCTCTACTGCTCCTAAATTCTGCTCACAGAAGTGATCTAGCGCCTCCTCGCCCACAGCTTCAATCAGTTCTACGTAATATTCATTGTACGACTGCCAAACTAGTCTTAGGTTGGTTAGTCGCACCTTTGTCTCGCCCCCTGATGCCTGGTCAAAACTAGCACCTTTGCAAAATTCTAGCGCACGTTGAATGGTGGCTGCATAGGATCTTAATCGCCCAGGTGTTGACAAATATAGTGGCAAAGTTCTTGGCGTGCCAAACAGTATGGTGCGGCTGATGTGTGATGAATGTATGACATACATACAAAACGTGGATATGGTGCTACAAGACATGCAAGGGAGTGTAAAAAAAATGGCTCGATATTGAACGAGTATAAGAATGAGTTTAAAGAAGCGATGAAGGAAAGTCAAAGTGAGATAAAAGCTTTGCTAGAAGCTGTTGAGAGCCGTTACACCCAACGAGTAGAGAGAATGGAGAAGACACAAAAGCTCTTTGAGAATAAAATTGGAGATATGTATTGTGGCGAATGTTCTCAAGAATCGCTCATCTCACAACTCTAGCGTATTTCCATCACTAGCGTCACTACCACAACTACAGCTGTTTAGATACATGACGTGAGAGCGACAGAGGGAGAGGCAGCTCGCGTGTTTGCGAATGTGGCACAAAGAGGAGATGACGATAGATAAACGCTTCGAGAACACTGTTGCACGAATAAACCAGAAAGGTGTAGACATTTCTAGGTTGTGAAGCTGCTGTTTGCTAGGGTATATAAACCGCGCAAAGACAACGCACTTCAATCAGTTTATTTTGAAGTGTTGTACAGTGAAGTACTGAACAGTGAATTAACCCGCGATATTGTACTACGGTTTTTAGTACTGAATAAAGCGTACTACTTATTAAGCAGAATCGGAGTGTTTTATTTAACGTACAGTGATCGAACTCAGGGAAAATAATCAAGGAATCATCGAATTCGTCACAATTGGTGTCAGAAGCGGTATTGTTAAATAAATACAAGGACATTGAAAAGGATAACAAGGACATTGAAAAGGATAACAAGGACATTGAAAAGGATAACTAGCACATTGTAAAGGTAACAAGGACATTGCAAGGATATGGCAAAGTTTAATGACTTGAAGATCCAACAACTCAAAAACGAGTTGGAGAAACGTGGAATGGTAACAACAGGCAATAAGCCTGAGCTACAATCACGTCTACGGGAGGCTATGGAAGCGGAAGGAATCAACGTTGACGATTATGTTTTTCAGCTTTCGGAAGAGGGAGCGACGAAAATAGAAGAGCAAAAGGATACTCCAGATTCAGTGGCAAATGTGGACACAAACTCTTTATTGGCTGCCTTGGCTCAAATGTCAAACAACATAACATCAAGCATGGCATCAAAGTTGGAAGAACAGAAGACACACATGGCATCTCAGTTGGAACAACAAGAGACACGATTGGCATCTCAGTTAGAAGAACAGAAGGCATACATGGCGTCACAGATCAAGGAAGAGTTGATGGCACAGGAAACACGCATGACGTTAAAACTAGAGGCACAAGAGCAAAGAGTCATCGCAGCTAGAAGTTGTCAGTGGACGACAGGATAAGATCGAAGCCGAGGTGGATGCGTTAAAATCTCGTATCCAGGAGTTGCAGCTGAATCGTCCAAGTGTTTCCACAAGCACGCCCAAGGTAAAAACCCCATCCTTTGACGGTTCTGTTCCTTTCCAGGTATTTAAGCTACAATTTGAGAAGACAGCAGCTGTGAACAACTGGGGCGCTGAGGACAAAGTCGCTGCTTTATTTGTGGCATTGAAAGGACCTGCAGCCGAAATCTTACAGACTATTCCGGACGCTGAAAGAAACAACTATGAAGCGTTGATGGGAGCCGTTGAAAGACGTTACGGTAGCGAGCATAGGAGGCAGATATTTCAAATGGAGCTACAGAATCGCTTCCAGAAGGCTAATGAGACATTGCAGGAATTTGCATGGGACATTGAGAGGTTAGCTCATTTGGCGAACGCAGACGCACCCGTGGAATACATCGAGAGGGTAAAGATCCAAAGATTCATAAATGGAATAATGGATGTAGAGACGAAGCGAGCCGCATATGCAAACCCCAAAAGGACATTCGCAGAGACGGTATCACACGCTTTATTGCAAGAGACAGCCTCGATTTTATGTAAACCTGATAAGAAGGTTCACAATGTGGAAGTAGAACGACCAGAGTGGGTGGACGCAATCCTAGATGCATTGAACGGAAAGCAACGGAAAAATGAAGCAGCCATTAAATGCTTCAAGTGCGGAAAATCTGGCCATATGGTGCGTCATTGCAACATCGGCTCCAGAGACTTCGGCAATGCTTGTGGACGTAAGGGTAACGCTGGAGGAGATGACCAAGATGCATGCCCTATAGTTTCTGTGTCGCAGGTCGGAGGGAAAGCAAGTACTGTTACTGTTAGAGGTTCCTTGGACGGAAAAGAGCGGTTATTCACTGTGGATACTGGCGCATCTCATTCCATCATTAGAAGTGACTTGGTCCAAAAGAGAGTACGACCATTGCAGGATGCAAAGTTGCAGACAGTAACTGGTGAAAGTAAGCTGGTTCATGGAGAAGTGCGGTGCAAAGTTGCGATTGGGAATGCGACTACATACCACAACTTCTTAGTGGCAGATATTGTGGACGAAGTCATCATTGGCGTCGACTTCTTGGCTGTGAGAGACATTCAAATGAACCTGAGAAATAGAATTATGAGATACAATGGCCAAGAAGTACCTCTGATCTTTGGACACAACATTGGGTATTACACCAAAGGAGTTTCATTAGAGATGAAGCACAAGGACACTCGAAATGCAAAGGTACCTCCTCGACCAATGGCTTCGATAGACAAATGCCTACTTGAGAATATTTGGAGAAGTCAACAGGAAGATTCAGATCTGGCATGTGTGATCCGAGGGCTTGAGCGAAACAAACGACCAGAAAGAAAAGAAATGTCAGCGGCGAGTCCAGTTGCCAAGTCATATTGGGCACAATGGAACAGTTTACGAATGGTATCCGGTTGTTTGCATCGAATAAGGGAGAGTGAGGATGGTCAATGCGCTCGGAAGCTTATAGTTGTCCCAAGGAAGAAAATCTCTGATATTTTGTATGAACTACATAATGGTCCAAGTGGAGGTCATCTAGGAGTCACAAAAACACTGGAGAAAGTCAAGCAGAGATCCTATTGGGTTGGTTGCCGGCAGTCGATCGCGGAGTGGATCGCCAACTGTGAGGTGTGCATCGGAGCAAAGGGTCCGAAGTCGAGAAGCCATGGACAGATGAAGCAGTACAACACAGGTGCACCGTTTGAGAGGATTATCATGGATGTAGCTGGTCCATTTCCTACTAGCAAACTCGGAAACAAATACGTACTAGTTGTTATGGACTATTTCAGCAAATGGCCAGAAGTTTACCCGATTCCAAATCAAGAGGCAGAAACCATTGCAGAGGTGTTCATAAACAATTGGGTAGCGAGGTTCGGTGTACCGACGGAGTTACATTCCGACCAAGGCAGGAATTTCGAATCAGTTGTATTCCAAGAAATGTGCAAGACATTGGGTATTCAGAAAACGCGATCAACTGCACTGCATCCTCAGTCAGATGGCATGGTGGAACGTTTCAATCAATTCTTGGAAGAGCACATGAGGAAAGTAGTGGATAAGTTCCAGAGAGATTGGGACACGCACATCTCCTTGTTCCTGATGGCATATCGCTCAGCAATACATGAAACAACGGGTCAGACTCCAGCAAAAGTAATTTTTGGGAATGATCTTCGGTTGCCAGCTGACTTGAAGTTTGGGATAAATGCTGATGAAGGAATAAATGCCAGGAAATCCACTAGCATCTTGGAAGAAGAAATGAGAGAAATACACGATCTTGTAAGACAACGGACGAAGATCATGAGTGATAAAAGAAAGGCAGATACGACAAAGCCATCAACTCGGAAGGTTTTAAAGAAGGAGATTTAGTGCTGTTATACAACCCACAACGAAAGAAAGGTTTGTCCCCAAAACTGCAATGTAACTGGGAAGGCCCATATAAAGTAATAAAGCGGATAAATGATGTTGTCTACCGCATACAAACTGTTGGAAGGCCACGAAACAAAATGAAGGTGGTTCACCTGGAGAGGCTAGCAACGTTTGGATCGGGAAATGTGTCTGATCGGGACGATCAGACTTAGGTGGAGGGCAGTGTGGCGAATGTTCTCAAGAATCGCTCATCTCACAACTCTAGCGTATTTCCATCACTAGCGTCACTACCACAACTACAGCTGTTTAGATACATGACGTGAGAGCGACAGAGGGAGAGGCAGCTCGCGTGTTTGCGAATGTGGCACAAAGAGGAGATGACGATAGATAAACGCTTCGAGAACACTGTTGCACGAATAAACCAGAAAGGTGTAGACATTTCTAGGTTGTGAAGCTGCTGTTTGCTAGGGTATATAAACCGCGCAAAGACAACGCACTTCAATCAGTTTATTTTGAAGTGTTGTACAGTGAAGTACTGAACAGTGAATTAACCGGCGATATTGTACTACGGTTTTTAGTACTGAATAAAGCGTACTACTTATTAAGCAGAATCGGAGTGTTTTATTTAACGTACAGTGATCGAACTCAGGGAAAATAATCAAGGAATCATCGAATTCGTCACAGTATGAAAAGCTTGCATGAAATGCTGGAAGAAGTGAAAAACAAAACTGAGTTGATCATCGAAGATAATGAGAAAGTATACAGTGAAGTGCAAAAAATAAGCAGCAACAATAGTAGTGTACAAAAATCATACGCCGATGCTATGAAATACAATACAAAAAAACGTGAAATACCACACCTAAAAAATTACGTAGCCATAATTGTAAAACCCAAAGAAAAACAAACAGGTAGTAAAACAAAGGAGGACTTAAACAGCAAAGTAGATCCGGAAGATCTAAAAATGTAGAATATTGCAACAAAAATAATGGAGTGGTGGTTATTCATAGTGAAAATAACGATGAACGTGAAAAAATCAAAGTAGCAATTGAAAAAAATATTGGGAAAGAATACTCTATGAAAGAGCCAGAAGTGATTCATCCAACCTTTATAATCAAGGGTATTAATTTTAAATATGACAACAATTGATAAGATAAAAAAATATAGTTTAAAAAAAACTAAAACTCACGCTTTTATAGAGTATTGAACTAAAAAGTTGAAAATAATTTTTTAAAACCCTACACAGTAGTATGGTGGAAAAAGCGTGGTCCGCTTTGTTCCATAATCTTCGTTTTTTATTTAAATTATTTTTACCTTTTTAGTGCAATATTCTTTAAAAGCGTGTGTTTTCGCTCTTTGAACTATATTTATTTTTTACTTTTTAGTTAAATGTGTTATGAAGTAATCGATAAATATATCGAAGTATACCGCAGTGCAAACGAAACCTCTGGGCCTCCACTATCGTTTGATACCCATATTGTAGGCAATTTTCAATATTATTGGACAACCTCATTTTGACCGATAACTTAGTTATCGATAAATATATCGAAATATTCCAAAGTCCAATAGTGTGGCGAATGTTCTCAAGAATCGCTCATCTGCCAACTCTAGCGTATTTCCATCACTAGCGTCACTACCACAACTACAGCTGTTTAGATACATGACGTGAGAGCGAGAGAGGGAGAGGCAGCTCGTGTTTGCGAATGTGGCACAAAGAGGAGATGACGATAGATAAACGCTTCGAGAACACTGTTGCACGAATAACACAGAAATGTGTAGACATTTCTAGGTGATGAAGCCGCAGTCCACTAGGGTATATAAAAGCCCAAAGACAACGCAAGTCAATCAGTTTATTTTGAAGTGTTGTACAGTGAAGTACTGACCAGTGAATTAACCCGCGATATTGTACTACGGTTTTAGTACTGAATAAAGCGTACTACTTATTAAGCAGAATCGGAGTGGTTTATTTAACGTACAGTGATCGAACTCAGGGAAAATAATCAAGGAATCATCGAGTTCGTCAAAATTGGTGTCAGAAGCGGTATTGTTAAATAAATACAAGGACATTGAAAAGGATAACAAGGACATTGAAAAGGATAACAAGGACATTGAAAAGGATAACAAGGACATTGAAAAGGATAACAAGGACATTGAAAAGGATAACACGGACATTGAAAAGGATAACTAGGACATTGTAAAGGTAACAAGGACATTGCAAGGGTTTGGCAAAGTTTAATGACTTGAAGATCCAACAACTCAAAAACGAGTTGGAGAAACGTGGATTGGTAACAACAGGCAATAAGCCAGAGCTACAATCACGTCTACGCGAGGCTATGGAAGCGGAAGGAATCAACGTTGACGATCATGTTTTTCAACTTTCGGAAGAGGGAGCGACGAAAATAGAAGAGCAAAAGGACTCTCCGGATTCAGTGGCAAATGTGGACACAAACTCTTTATTGGCTGCCTTGGCTCAGATGTCAAACAACATAACATCAAGCATGTCATTTAAGTTGGAACAACAAGAGACACGCATGGCATATCAGTTGGAACAACAAGAGACACGCATGGCATATCAGTTGGAACAACAAAAGACACGCATGGCATCAAAGTTGGAGGAACAGAAGACACATATGTCATCTCAGTTGGAAGAACAGAAAACTTGCATGGCATCTCACGTTACGTCTCGGTTGGAAGAACAAGAGACACGAATGTTGTCGCAAATTTCGGCACAGGTATCGTCACAGATCTCCTCCCAATTGGAAGAACATAAGGCTTATATGTCATCTCAGCTGGAGGCATGTCAGCACAGCTAAATATGCATGACAGGAAAATAATACAGCTTGAGGAGAAAGTCGAAGCCGAGGTGGATGCGTTAAGAAGTCGTATCCAGGAGTTGGAGCTGAATCGTCCAAGTGTTTCAGCAAGCACTCCCAAGGTAAAACACCCATCCTTTGACGGTTCTGTCCCTTTCCAGGTATTTAAGCTACAATTTGAGAAGACAGAAGCTGTGAACAACTGGGGCGCTGAGGACAAAGTCGCTGCTTTATTTGTGCCATTGAAAGGACCTGCAGCCGAAATCTTACAGACTATTCCGGACGCTGAAGGAAACAACTATGAAGCGTTGATGGGAGCCGTTGAAAGACGTTACGGCAGCGAGCATAGGAGGCAAATACATCAAAGAGAGCTACCAAAGCTGGGCCAATGGGCACTAAACGGGAAGCAACAGAAAAATGAAGGGGTTATTAAGTGTTTCAAGTGCGGGAAACCTGGTCATATTGCACGTTATTGTGGATCTTGATCTGGCTTCAATAATTCCAATAATGCAAGCGGAAGGCTGAAGGAGATGAGCAAGTCTGCCAATCTAACCAACCGTTAAACTAAAGAGAGTCAGCCGCAAGGGGCGTAGGCTGGCTCCCGCAATTGGATGCCCCATAGTCTCTGTCTCACAGATCGGAAGCAAGTCGAGTAATGTTACTGTTGGAGGACTCGTGGACGGAAAGGAGCGTTTACTGACTGTTGATACGGGCGCATCTCATTCCATTATTCGATCCGATTTAGTCAACAAAGAAGTGAGGCCATTACATGGAGCAAAGCTTCGTACGGCGACCGGTGAGAATACCCAAGTCCAAGGAGAAGTAACATGTGAAATCGCAATTGGCAATGTCACCGTACTGCATAATTTTATAGTGGCAGTTATTGTTGATGAGATCATAGTTGGTGTGGATTTCTTAAGCAATCAAGGCATCAAGATTGACATGCAAAACAGGACTATGAGCTATAAGAACATGGATGTGCCACTAAATTTTGGTTACGAGAACAAGTACATCAGTAAGCGGGTCCTCGTGGAAGAAAGCCAAAAAATTCCACTGAAGTCGGACGCGATCGTTTGGGCAAGGATTGATGGAGATTATGGGACAAATAAATTGTGGGTTGTCGAGGCAGCAAACAAATCAAAGACGGATATACTAGTAGGAAAAACACTGGCTATGACAAAACAAGATGGACGTATACCGGTAAGAGTACTAAATGAGTTTCGATCGCCAATCAAGCTTTCCAAAGGAGCTATATTGGGACAATGTCAGGAGGTGGAGGTGGTTATAAATTGTGAACAGCTCCAGGAAAATGTCTCTACCAGCAACATTAATCTATCAGATGATATCACGGCGTGGACGCAAGATCTCGAAGAAGACCACCAGAGTAAGGCAAAACAACTTCTACTAAAGTACTCTACCATATTTGACAGGGATGGCTCCAAACCAGGTCGGACCAATGTAGTGAAGCATCACATTGATACCGGTGACGCGAGACCAATCCGCCAAACTCCTCGAAGTGTTCCATTGGCCAAACGCCAAGTGGTAAGAGAAATTATACAAGAAATGAGTGACAGCGGCGTGATCGAGCCATCAGCCAGTCCATGGAGCTCACCGGTAGTGCTAGTGAAGAAAAAGGATGGAAAAATGCGGTGCTGTGTGGACTACCGGAAGTTGAACGACGTAACGAAAAAGGAAAGCTACCCACTACCCAGAATTGACGATACTCTGGACTCACTATCTGGTTCGAAATGGTTCTCAACACTGGACTTGAAAAGCGGCTATTGGCAAGTAGAGGTTAAAGATGAGGATAAGGAAAAGACAGCCTTCAGCATTGGAGAGGGGCTGTGGAAATTTACGGCAATGCCCTTTGGACTATGTAACGCTCCAGCTACTTTTGAGAGACTCATGGATCAAGTATTGAAAGGACTGCATTGGAAAACATGTTTGGTGTACCTGGTGACATCATCGTGCTGGGAAAAAGCTTTGAGGAACACCTTAAGAACTTGGAGGAAGTTTTCCAAAGGATAGCTGGCGCCGGTCTGAAATTAAGTCCCAAAAAATGTGCATTGTTCAAGAAGGAAGTAAGTTACTTGGGTCACAAGGTTACTACGGAGGGAATTTGCACGGCTAAAGAGAAGATCGAAGCAGTAAAGGATTGGCCAAGACCGAAAAATTTACATGAGCTACGAAGTTTCCTTGGACTGTGCACGTATTATCGTCGATTTGTACCGGATTTCGCCAGCGTAGCCAGTAGCCTTCATGAGTTGACCAGGAAGAATATGTCATTTGATTGGAAGAAGGAACATGAAGTGGCTTTCCAAACCTTGAAGGAACGGCTATGCACTGCCCCAATGTTGCACTGCCCCGATTCCACGTCAGGACAGACCATGCAGCCTTGAAATGGCTCTTGCAGTTCCGTAATCCGGAAGGTCAATTGGCACAGTGGATAGAGCGACTACAAAGTTATGACATTTCCATAGAGCATCGCAAAGGGTGTTTTACCTGTAATGCTGATGCAATGTCCCGGCGACCATGTAACCTAGAATGCAAGCATTGTTCGAAAGCCGAGGCCAAGGAAGATGTTATAGATGTGCGGCTGATGACTATAACATCTAAGGACGAATGGAACATGGATCAACTAAGGAAGCATCAGCTAGGTGACCCAGATCTGGTACGTGTGATGCAAGGAATCGAGCAAAACGAACGACCAACAAGAGAGGAGATGTCACCAGAGAGTCCTGTTGCCAAGTCATATTGGGCACATTGGAACAGTCTGAAATTGGTATCCGGTTGCTTACATAGAGTATGGGAAAGCGAAGATGGTCAATGTGCTCGGAAGCTGGTAGTTGTCCCAAGGAAGAAAATCTCTGATGTTTTGAATGTGCTACATAATGGTCCAAGTGGAGGTCATCTCGGAGTCACGAAAACGTTGGGGAAAGTCAAGCAGAGATTCTATTGGGTTGGTTGCCGGCAGTCGATCGCGGAGTGGATTGCCAACTGTGAGGTGTGCATCAAAGCAAAGGGTCCGAAGTCGAGAAGCCATGGACAGATGAAGCAGTACAACACAGGTGCACCGTTTGAGAGGATCGGCATGGATGTAGCTGGTCCATTTCCTACTAGCAAACTCGGGAACAAGTACGTTTTAGTTGTTATGGACTATTTCAGCAAATGGCCAGAAGTTTACCCGATTCCAAATCAAGAGGCAGAAACCATTGCAGAGGTGTTCACTAACAATTGGATAGCGAGGTTTGGTGTAGCGACGGAGTTACATGCTGACCAAGGCAGGAATTTCGAATCAGTCGTATTCCAAGAAATGTGCAAGATATTGGGTATTCGGAAAACTCGAACAACTGCATTGCATCCTCAGTCAGATGGCATGGTGGAACGTTGCAATCGAACCTTGGAAGAGCACATGAGGAAAGTAGTGGATAAGTTCCAGAAAGATTGGGATACGAACATCTCCTTGTTCCTGATGGCATATCGCTCGGCAATACATGAAACAACGGGTCAGACTCCGGCAAAAGTAATTTTTGGGAATGATCTGCGGTTGCCAGCTGACTTGAAGTTTGGGATAAATGCTGATGAAGGAATAAATGCCAGGAAATCCACCAGCATCTTGGAAGAAGAAATGAGAGAAATACACGACCTTGTAAGACAACGGACGAAGATCATGAGTATTAAGATGAAAGCCAGATACGACAAAGCCATCAACTCGGAAGGTTTTAAAGAAGGAGATTTAGTGCTGTTATACAACCCACAACGAAAGAAAGGTTTGTCCCCAAAACTGCAATGTAACTGGGAAGGCCCATATAAAGTAATAAAGCGGATAAATGATGTTGTCTACCGCATACAAACTGTTGGAAGGCCACGAAACAAAATGAAGGTGGTTCACCTGGAGAGGCTAGCAACGTTTGGATCGGGAAATGTGACTTAGGTGGAGGCAAAGAGAATATATCAACAAGAGCCACCACTCGTTATGAAAGCAACGAAAAAGATGGATGCCGTTTTCTTTCAGGGTTTCGGTAATTTCGATATAAATATGTTATTGTCTAATCAAAACAAAATGTGTAAAAGAAAATAGGCGAGAAATGAAATAACACAAGAGTCGAAACAAAAATTTACCATCTGTCGAATTTACAAAACTGAGGAAAACAAAATTACCGAAACCCTTAAAGAAAACGGCATCCATCTTTTTCCTTGCATTTATAACGAGTGACGGCTCTTGTTGATATATTCTCTTTGGTGGAGGGCAGTGTGGCGAATGTTCTCAAGAATCGCTCATCTCCCAACTTTAGCGTATTTCCATCACTAGCGTCACTACCACAACTACAGCTGTTTAGATACATGACGTGAGAGCGAGAGAGGGAGAGCAAGCTCGCGTGTTTGCGAATGTGGCACAAAGAGGAGATGATGATAGATAAACGCTTCGAGAATACTGTTGCACGAATAACTGAGAAATGTGTAGACATTTCTAGGTGATGAAGCCGCAGTCCACTAGGGTATATAAAAGCGCAAAGACAACGCACGTCAATCAGTTTATTTTGAAGTGTTGTACAGTGAAGTACTGACCAGTGAATTAACCCGCGATATTGTACTACGGTTTTAGTACTGAATAAAGCGTACTACTTATTAAGCAGAATCGGAGTGGTTTATTTAACGTACAGTGATCGAACTCAGGGAAAATAATCAAGGAATCATCGAGTTCGTCAAAATTGGTGTCAGAAGCGGTATTGTTAAATAAATACAAGGACATTGAAAAGGATAACAAGGACATTGAAAAGGATAACAAGGACATTGAAAAGGATAACAAGGACATTGAAAAGGATAACAAGGACATTGAAAAGGATAACACGGACATTGAAAAGGATAACTAGGACATTGTAAAGGTAACAAGGACATTGCAAGGGTTTGGCAAAGTTTAATGACTTGAAGATCCAACAACTCAAAAACGAGTTGGAGAAACGTGGATTGGTAACAACAGGCAATAAGCCAGAGCTACAATCACGTCTACGCGAGGCTATGGAAGCGGAAGGAATCAACGTTGACGATCATGTTTTTCAACTTTCGGAAGAGGGAGCGACGAAAATAGAAGAGCAAAAGGACTCTCCGGATTCAGTGGCAAATGTGGACACAAACTCTTTATTGGCTGCCTTGGCTCAGATGTCAAACAACATAACATCAAGCATGTCATTTAAGTTGGAACAACAAGAGACACGCATGGCATATCAGTTGGAACAACAAGAGACACGCATGGCATATCAGTTGGAACAACAAAAGACACGCATGGCATCAAAGTTGGAGGAACAGAAGACACATATGTCATCTCAGTTGGAAGAACAGAAAACTTGCATGGCATCTCACGTTACGTCTCGGTTGGAAGAACAAGAGACACGAATGTTGTCGCAAATTTCGGCACAGGTATCGTCACAGATCTCCTCCCAATTGGAAGAACATAAGGCTTATATGTCATCTCAGCTGGAGGCATGTCAGCACAGCTAAATATGCATGACAGGAAAATAATACAGCTTGAGGAGAAAGTCGAAGCCGAGGTGGATGCGTTAAGAAGTCGTATCCAGGAGTTGGAGCTGAATCGTCCAAGTGTTTCAGCAAGCACTCCCAAGGTAAAACACCCATCCTTTGACGGTTCTGTCCCTTTCCAGGTATTTAAGCTACAATTTGAGAAGACAGAAGCTGTGAACAACTGGGGCGCTGAGGACAAAGTCGCTGCTTTATTTGTGCCATTGAAAGGACCTGCAGCCGAAATCTTACAGACTATTCCGGACGCTGAAGGAAACAACTATGAAGCGTTGATGGGAGCCGTTGAAAGACGTTACGGCAGCGAGCATAGGAGGCAAATACATCAAAGAGAGCTACCAAAGCTGGGCCAATGGGCACTAAACGGGAAGCAACAGAAAAATGAAGGGGTTATTAAGTGTTTCAAGTGCGGGAAACCTGGTCATATTGCACGTTATTGTGGATCTGGATCTGGCTTCAATAATTCCAATAATGCAAGCGGAAGGCTGAAGGAGATGAGCAAGTCTGCCAATCTAACCAACCGTTAAACTAAAGAGAGTCAGCCGCAAGGGGCGTAGGCTGGCTCCCGCAATTGGATGCCCCATAGTCTCTGTCTCACAGATCGGAAGCAAGTCGAGTAATGTTACTGTTGGAGGACTCGTGGACGGAAAGGAGCGTTTACTGACTGTTGATACGGGCGCATCTCATTCCATTATTCGATCCGATTTAGTCAACAAAGAAGTGAGGCCATTACATGGAGCAAAGCTTCGTACGGCGACCGGTGAGAATACCCAAGTCCAAGGAGAAGTAACATGTGAAATCGCAATTGGCAATGTCACCGTACTGCATAATTTTATAGTGGCAGTTATTGTTGATGAGATCATAGTTGGTGTGGATTTCTTAAGCAATCAAGGCATCAAGATTGACATGCAAAACAGGACTATGAGCTATAAGAACATGGATGTGCCACTAAATTTTGGTTACGAGAACAAGTACATCAGTAAGCGGGTCCTCGTGGAAGAAAGCCAAAAAATTCCACTGAAGTCGGACGCGATCGTTTGGGCAAGGATTGATGGAGATTATGGGACAAATAAATTGTGGGTTGTCGAGGCAGCAAACAAATCAAAGACGGATATACTAGTAGGAAAAACACTGGCTATGACAAAACAAGATGGACGTATACCGGTAAGAGTACTAAATGAGTTTCGATCGCCAATCAAGCTTTCCAAAGGAGCTATATTGGGACAATGTCAGGAGGTGGAGGTGGTTATAAATTGTGAACAGCTCCAGGAAAATGTCTCTACCAGCAACATTAATCTATCAGATGATATCACGGCGTGGACGCAAGATCTCGAAGAAGACCACCAGAGTAAGGCAAAACAACTTCTACTAAAGTACTCTACCATATTTGACAGGGATGGCTCCAAACCAGGTCGGACCAATGTAGTGAAGCATCACATTGATACCGGTGACGCGAGACCAATCCGCCAAACTCCTCGAAGTGTTCCATTGGCCAAACGCCAAGTGGTAAGAGAAATTATACAAGAAATGAGTGACAGCGGCGTGATCGAGCCATCAGCCAGTCCATGGAGCTCACCGGTAGTGCTAGTGAAGAAAAAGGATGGAAAAATGCGGTGCTGTGTGGACTACCGGAAGTTGAACGACGTAACGAAAAAGGAAAGCTACCCACTACCCAGAATTGACGATACTCTGGACTCACTATCTGGTTCGAAATGGTTCTCAACACTGGACTTGAAAAGCGGCTATTGGCAAGTAGAGGTTAAAGATGAGGATAAGGAAAAGACAGCCTTCAGCATTGGAGAGGGGCTGTGGAAATTTACGGCAATGCCCTTTGGACTATGTAACGCTCCAGCTACTTTTGAGAGACTCATGGATCAAGTATTGAAAGGACTGCATTGGAAAACATGTTTGGTGTACCTGGTGACATCATCGTGCTGGGAAAAAGCTTTGAGGAACACCTTAAGAACTTGGAGGAAGTTTTCCAAAGGATAGCTGGCGCCGGTCTGAAATTAAGTCCCAAAAAATGTGCATTGTTCAAGAAGGAAGTAAGTTACTTGGGTCACAAGGTTACTACGGAGGGAATTTGCACGGCTAAAGAGAAGATCGAAGCAGTAAAGGATTGGCCAAGACCGAAAAATTTACATGAGCTACGAAGTTTCCTTGGACTGTGCACGTATTATCGTCGATTTGTACCGGATTTCGCCAGCGTAGCCAGTAGCCTTCATGAGTTGACCAGGAAGAATATGTCATTTGATTGGAAGAAGGAACATGAAGTGGCTTTCCAAACCTTGAAGGAACGGCTATGCACTGCCCCAATGTTGCACTGCCCCGATTCCACGTCAGGACAGACCATGCAGCCTTGAAATGGCTCTTGCAGTTCCGTAATCCGGAAGGTCAATTGGCACAGTGGATAGAGCGACTACAAAGTTATGACATTTCCATAGAGCATCGCAAAGGCAGCAACCACGGTAATGCTGATGCAATGTCCCGGCGACCATGTAACCTAGAATGCAAGCATTGTTCGAAAGCCGAGGCCAAGGAAGATGTTATAGATGTGCGGCTGATGACTATAGCATCTAAGGACGAATGGAACATGGATCAACTAAGGAAGCATCAGCTAGGTGACCCAGATCTGGTACGTGTGATGCAAGGAATCGAGCAAAACGAACGACCAACAAGAGAGGAGATGTCACCAGAGAGTCCTGTTGCCAAGTCATATTGGGCACATTGGAACAGTCTGAAATTGGTATCCGGTTGCTTACATAGAGTATGGGAAAGCGAAGATGGTCAATGTGCTCGGAAGCTGGTAGTTGTCCCAAGGAAGAAAATCTCTGATGTTTTGAATGTGCTACATAATGGTCCAAGTGGAGGTCATCTCGGAGTCACGAAAACGTTGGGGAAAGTCAAGCAGAGATTCTATTGGGTTGGTTGCCGGCAGTCGATCGCGGAGTGGATTGCCAACTGTGAGGTGTGCATCAAAGCAAAGGGTCCGAAGTCGAGAAGCCATGGACAGATGAAGCAGTACAACACAGGTGCACCGTTTGAGAGGATCGGCATGGATGTAGCTGGTCCATTTCCTACTAGCAAACTCGGGAACAAGTACGTTTTAGTTGTTATGGACTATTTCAGCAAATGGCCAGAAGTTTACCCGATTCCAAATCAAGAGGCAGAAACCATTGCACTAACAATTGGATAGCGAGGTTTGGTGTAGCGACGGAGTTACATGCTGACCAAGGCAGGAATTTCGAATCAGTCGTATTCCAAGAAATGTGCAAGATATTGGGTATTCGGAAAACTCGAACAACTGCATTGCATCCTCAGTCAGATGGCATGGTGGAACGTTGCAATCGAACCTTGGAAGAGCACATGAGGAAAGTAGTGGATAAGTTCCAGAAAGATTGGGATACGAACATCTCCTTGTTCCTGATGGCATATCGCTCGGCAATACATGAAACAACGGGTCAGACTCCGGCAAAAGTAATTTTTGGGAATGATCTGCGGTTGCCAGCTGACTTGAAGTTTGGGATAAATGCTGATGAAGGAATAAATGCCAGGAAATCCACCAGCATCTTGGAAGAAGAAATGAGAGAAATACACGACCTTGTAAGACAACGGACGAAGATCATGAGTATTAAGATGAAAGCCAGATACGACAAAGCCATCAACTCGGAAGGTTTTAAAGAAGGAGATTTAGTGCTGTTATAAAACCCACAACGAAAGAAAGGTTTGTCCCCAAAACTGCAATGTAACTGGGAAGGCCCATATAAAGTAATAAAGCGGATAAATGATGTTGTCTACCGCATACAAACTGTTGGAAGGCCACGAAACAAAATGAAGGTGGTTCACCTGGAGAGGCTAGCAACGTTTGGATCGGGAAATGTGACTTAGGTGGAGGCAAAGAGAATATATCAACAAGAGCCACCACTCGTTATGAAAGCAACGAAAAAGATGGATGCCGTTTTCTTTCAGGGTTTCGGTAATTTCGATATAAATATGTTATTGTCTAATCAAAACAAAATGTGTAAAAGAAAATAGGCGAGAAATGAAATAACACAAGAGTCGAAACAAAAATGTACCATCTGTCGAATTTACAAAACTGAGGAAAACAAAATTACCGAAACCCTGAAAGAAAACGGCATCCATCTTTTTCCTTGCATTTATAACGAGTGACGGCTCTTGTTGATATATTCTCTTTGGTGGAGGGCAGTGTGGCGAATGTTCTCAAGAATCGCTCATCTCCCAACTTTAGCGTATTTCCATCACTAGCGTCACAACCACAACTACAGCTGTTTAGATACATGACGTGAGAGCGAGAGAGGGAGAGCAAGCTCGCGTGTTTGCGAATGTGGCACAAAGAGGAGATGATGATAGATAAACGCTTCGAGAATACTGTTGCACGAATAACTGAGAAATGTGTAGACATTTCTAGGTGATGAAGCCGCAGTCCACTAGGGTATATAAAAGCGCAAAGACAACGCACGTCAATCAGTTTATTTTGAAGTGTTGTACAGTGAAGTACTGAACAGTGAATTAACCCGCGATATTGTACTACGGTTTTAGTACTGAATAAAGCGTACTACTTATTAAGCAGAATCGGAGTGTTTTATTTAACTCGGGGAAAATAATCAAGGAATCATCGAATTCGTCACAATAGAAACCTTTAGAACTTCCCTTTCGTTTGATACCCAGATTGTAGGCATTATGACCGATAACTTAGTTATCGATAAATATATCGAAGTCCAAATGCAACCCCCTATCGTTTAACACCCATATTTAAGGCATTTTTCAAGGTTTTTGTGACAGTAATATACCACTATCGGGTAGACTGAAGTAGAGTTACATACAAACAAGCAAACATACATATGAATGTACATATGTACAAGTAAAGCTGATGAAAGCGTAGTAAAGAAACTAGCATTATGTGGGAAAAGCGTCGAGAACTCGATATACGAAAATTATGGCACAAAGCGGACCACGCTTTTTCCACAATACTACTGTGTAGGGTTTTAAAAAATTATTTTCAACTTTTTAGTTCAATGCTCTCTAAAAGCGTGAGTTTTAGTTTTTTTAACTATATTTATTTTTTACTTTTTAGTCAAATGTCCTATGAAATTATCGATAAATATATCGAAATATACAGCAGCCCAAACGAAACCTCTGGACCTCCACTTTCGTTTGATACCCATATTGTTAAGAAATTTTAAGGTATTTGGGCCTCACATTTTGACGATAATTCAGGTATCGAAATATATTGAATCCAAATGAAAACTGCGGCGTTCCCCTTTCGTTTAATACCCGATTGTATAGAAATTTTAAGGTTTTGCGCAATCACCTTTTGACCGACTACTCAGTCATCGATAAGATTATCGAAATATATTGAAGTCCAAATGAAAGGAAATTATAAGGTTTCTGAGCATTCACATTATGACCGATAACTCAGTTATCGATAAATTTATCGAAATATATCGAAGTCCAAATGAAATCTGGGGCCTCCCCTCTCGCTTGATACCCATATTTAGGGAAATTTTAAGGTTTTTTGGCAATCAAATTTTGGCCGATTACTCAGTTATCGCATAAATTATCGAAATACATATATCGATGTACAAATGAAACCTGGGGCCTTCCCCTTTC
The DNA here is from genome assembly GCA_964058755.1 of Campiglossa producta. Lineage (NCBI taxonomy): Eukaryota > Metazoa > Arthropoda > Insecta > Diptera > Tephritidae > Campiglossa > Campiglossa producta. Next base: position 48,755,727 of record CAXKVI010000005.1, on the reverse strand, counting down.
GTTTGTAACCCATGTTGTAGGGAAATTTTAAAATTTTTGAGCATTCACATTTTGACCGATAACCCACTTATCGATAAATTTATCGAAATATATCTATGTCCAAATGAGACCCGGGTCCTTCCCCTTTCGTTTGATACCCATATTGTAGGGAAATTTTAAGGTTTTCGGGCAACCACATTTTGACCGATAACTCTGTTATCGATGAATTTATCGAAATATATCGATGTCCAAATGAAACTTGGGGCCTTCAACTTTTGTTTGATTCCCATGTTGTAGGGAATTTTTTAGGTTTTTGGGCAATCATATTTTGACCGATAACTCAGTTATCGATAAATTTATCGAAATATATCGAAGTCCAAATGAAACCTGGCGCCTTCTCCTTTCGTTTGATACCCATATTGTAGGGAAATTTTAAGGTTTTTGGGCATTCACAATTTTTACCGATAACTCTGTTATCAATAAATTTATCGAAATATGTCGATGTTCAAATGAAACCTGGCGCCTTCCCCTTTCGTTTGGTACCCATATTGTAGGAAAATGTTAAAATTTTTTGGAGATCACATTTTCACCGATAACTCGGTTATCGATAAATTTATCGAAATATATTGATGTCCAAATGAAACCTGGGGCTTACCCCTTTCGTTTGATACCCATATTGTAGGGAAATTTTTTGGGTTTTGTGCAATCATATTTTGACCGATAACTCAGTTGTCGATAAATTTATCGAAATATATCGAAGTCCAAATGAAACTTGGGGTCTTCCCCTTTCGTTTAATACCCATGTTGTAGGGAAATTTTTCGATTTTTGAGCAATCACATTTTGACCGATAACTCAGTTATCGATAAATTTATCGAAATATATCGAGGTCCAAATGAAACCTGGGGTCTTCCCCTTTCGTTTGTAACCCATGTTGTAGGGAAATTTTAAAGTTTTTGAGCATTCACATTTTGACCGATAACCCACTTATCGATAAATTTATCGAAATATATCGATGTCCAAATGAGACCCGGGTCCTTCCCCTTTCGTTTGACACCCATATTGTAGGGAAATTTTAAGATTTTTGGGCAATCATATTTTGACCGATAACTCAGTTATCGATAAATTTATCGAAATATATCGAAGTCCAAATGAAACCTGGGGCCTTCCTCTTTCGTGTGAAACCCATATTGTAGGGACATTTTACGGTTTTTGGGCCACTGGGTCTTAGACTGAAGGAGAGTCACATACATACAAACAAGCAAGGAGACATACAAGTGAAGCTAATAAAAGCGTAGTAAAAAACAAAATGAATATATCAGCGAAAGTTCATTCAATGTTGTTAAGATCCTAGAAAGAAAACTAGATAATTCAGTGGTCTATGATGCTATTATTGAAATCGAAAAGGAGAATTTTACTAAAGTTCTTACAGCAGATAGGTTAAATGTCGGTTGGGGAAGATGTAGAGTGTTCGATGCAATAAATGTACTACGATGTTGTAAATGTACAGTATTTAATCACAAAGCTACAAACTGTAATAATGACGAAGCTTATCATAAATGCCATGGAATACACAACTCAAAAACGTGTGAGAAAAGTCCAATAAACAAGTGCAACGGTAGTAGCGGTTAAGTGTTCGGCCTTATACACCAAGTCGTGTCGGTTCGATGCCCGGCAAAAGTAACATCCAAAATTATTTAGAAAAAGAATTTTTCTAAACGGGGTCGCCCCTCGGCAGTAGTTTGGCAAACTCTCCGGGTGTATTTCTGCCATGAGAAGCTTCTCAGCAAAAAATTCATTTGCTTTGCAAGTGCCGTTCAGAGTCGGAAAAAAACTGTAGGTCCCGCCAACTTGTAGGAAAAACTCAAAAGCAACACACCACAAGTTGGAAAGAGAAGCTCGGCTAAAAATCTCGTTAGAGGTTATGATGGCCTGTTGGTCGCCGCCATTAGTTTTTTTTTGTTTTTTTTTTTTGTTTTTTTTTTTAATTGTATAAAGAACAAGTAAGGAAAGCTGTCTTCGGCTGTGCCGAAGGCTATATACCTTTCATGAATAAGCGTCACGATTTTCACTGTTCGATCCCCAGTACGGCCTATGTGAATTTAGCTTTACCCTAATTATCGGAACTATCGATTATGTGTTTTGTTGGTCCAATCTAATTGATTTTTAACATCGACATTCCACTTTCTAACAGAGCAATAGTTATGAAATTTCACGACCCTTCCTATATAATTATAGGAGTTATTGCCCAAAATCCGTTTATCGGAACAATCGATTGTATGGGGGCTAAGTGAAATATTTATCTCATCTCAATCAACATCGCTATTTCACATATAAAAATAGCAAAACTTACAAAATTTCACGTTCCTAGCTTTATAATTACAGGAGTTTCGTTTATCGGAACAATCGATTGTATGGGAGCTATATGAAATATTTATCCCATCTCAATGATTTTCAACATCGATATTTCACATATAAAAACATCAATACCTACAAAATTTCACGTTACCAGCTCTTTAATTACAGAAGTTATAGCCCGAAATCCGTGTATCGGAACAATCGATTGTATGGGAGCTATGAGTAGTTTTGGTCCGATCTTGCTGGTTCCGACGAATGATTATTCTCATATAAAATAACGCCTCCATACCAAATTTCATCGAGATATCTCTAAAATTGAGGGACTAGTTTGCGTACAAACAGACGGACAGACGGACGGACGAACGGACAGACGGACATGGCTAAATCGAATCAACTCATCGTCCTGATCATAACGGTATACTTATTAGTGGGTCTATCTCTTCTTCTTCTCATACTTACAAACATCGGACCAAAGTTATAATACCATTTCATGTTCATGAAAGGTATAAAAATATGAACTGCCATTTGACATAAATCATGACACATTCGATAGGGATTGTCCATGCTATGTGAATAAATTGCATATAAGGATGCAGAAGCTTGGGTATTAGCCACTAACAGATGACAAAGTAGTCGATGGTATAAATAAGCAAAACAAAATAAACAATAATAAAGATAAGAACGAAATCAGACCTTTTAATAATTGATTAGTAATCGGTAATGATTAGCATTTCATTGATTATTTTTTGAGAATGATTGATTATTTTTCAATTGATTAAAAAAAAAATCAAAAAAAAATTAAAAAAATCAAAAAAAAATCAAAAATTCAAAAGTAATCAAAAATAATCAAAAGAAATGATTACTTTTGATTACTTTTGATTTTTTTCCAGTACTGTTGTAGAAAAATATGTACATACATAAATATTCACTTGCACAAACATACAAATGTATAGGTCAAGCAAGAAGTTCTTTTATATAAATGCATGTATTCATGCACATAAATATCCCTGGAGGAAAAATCTCTATTATTTTTAAAAAGGTATATGTAATATGGAATGATAATGATGATAAAATATGAATATGAAAAATATGGAATGTAGCGGTGTAATTTACAACTTGTTAATAGTACTGTACGATAGTAAATCAAATATCAAATGCCCATAAATGACTACGTCGCCCATTGTGGACGAAATTTATTAATCCGAGACATGTCTCTATGGATAATAACCGCTTAATTCCGAGCACTTCAACAACAGACGAAAAAATTAATGAAGTGGAGAAAATGGTATTGGCTAATCGTCGAATCACCGTTAGAGAAGTTGCTGAGGACCTTAACATATCGATTGGCTCGTGCCATTCGATTTTTATCAATGATTTGGGCATGAGACGGGTCGTCGCGAAATTCATACCAAAATTGCTCAATTGTGATTAAAAACAGCATCGCATGAACATTGCTAATGAGATGTTAAACTCTGTCCGCGACGACACAAATTTGCTCAAGAGGGTCATAGCTGGTGACGAATCGTGGGTTTATGGTTATGACGTGGAAACCAAAGCTCAATCATCTCAATGGAAGCTGCCGCACGAACCAAGACCGAAAAAAGCGAAAATCGAAGACGATCCAAAACACGTGCAAGCAAAGCAGCTGTCAACAATTAACTGAACATTCAAAATGGCCGAGCTTGTCGGCATAAGTGAGAGACATGAGTACCAACATAACGGCACAAAAAATTCGAAATTCGAATATACGTAACCAGCGAAAATTCAAAATTCGCGAAACTTTTTGAACACACCTCGTATATTTGCATACAAAGATACACAGATGTTTATACTTTTAACAACAAAACTTTAAAATAATCAACAAAAAAAAAATAAAAAAATAAATAAAAATAAAAAAAAAATCCAAAAAATTAAAAAAAATCAAGAAAAAATCAAAAAAATAAAAAATAATCATAAAAAGCTGTTTTTGATTACTTTTGATTATTTTTAATTTTTTCTTAATTTTTTAATTTTTTTTAATTTTTTTTTGGTTTTTTTTTATTTTTTCTAATCGTAATCAATTAGTAATTGCTTTTTCTTGAAAGCAATTAAAATAATCATTACTAATTAAAAAAAACCTTCTAATCAATCAATTACTAATCAAAATTAACAGCTCTGAACGAAATAAAGTGTATCTACTTAAACACAAACAGTATTACAGCAAACAAAGGTGAACTTGAAGTATTGATAGAGAAGGAAAGCCCAAATATTGTTTTATATGCTGAAACCCATACCACCAGAAATGTAACTGAGGCAGAGCTAAATATCTTTGGATATAACCATATAAATACGTTGATTAACGTACTCAATTTTTGATTTCGCTGAAGCACATAACATAAACATAAACTAAATTATTTTTAAAATATTCTGAAAGATTTTAAATTTTTCATAAAGTTTTGAAGTTATTGAGAAAACTAACTTTACAGAGCTACTCATTACAGTTGTTAAAAAAGGTTGCCGACACAAAAAAGCAGAACAAAAACAGAACATTTGCTTAAAAAAAGAACATTTCTGTTATTTTCCTTGGAAAAAAAATACGCAGAACACGCTCCTTAAAAACAGAACTGTTCTGCCAAAAACATGCCAAAAACAGAACGGATGGTCACCGTACATATAAGATGTGATTCACATAGTCGTCATACAGGTGGTGTCCTTCTATATATATACATAAACAGATCGACTATAAAGTAATATATAAAAACAGTGTAAACAACAACGTATGGATTGTGGTGATTAAAACAATAAAAAGCCCGATTAACTGGCAAATCGGCTTAGTATGCCATCCGCCTAATGTGAGCCACACTGAATTAATAAACTATATGGGGGAAATAATCGATGAGCACTTCAGTGAAAATTTGAACAATATAGTTATCGGTGACTTCAACATAAATGTAAATACGCATTCTTCTCACTCGAACCAGCTTACTAATACGATCGCAGCAGCATCCATGCAGCAACTAATTGATTTTAACACGAGAATAACCGAGTCATCTCAAACCAAAATAGACCTTCTGTTTAGTAATAGTAATAACATCAAAGTACAACATCTCGAGAAGCATAAGGTATCAGACCATGAGACAATCTGTTTCAAATTGCCAACCTCAAGATGTTAGAAAATGAGAGTGTATGAAAATCGCCTGTGCTGGGATAACTACACAAAAGAAAACCTGATAAATAACCTAAGGAACTTCAATATAGCAGAACTATCGAACTGCGATATCCGGCAGAAAATCCAGTTAATACACAATATCTTGAGTGAAATAATGGAATGAGTGAAAAACGAGTACAAATTAAACTTATGAATAAATGGTACGACCGCGAGCTAACTGAGTTGAACAAAGTGAAATTCGAACATTACAAACTAGCAATAAGAACAAATATATGGGTAAATTATAAGGTTTGTTTACTGACCAAAAAAAAGTTCAGAGCAGGTTAGAGCAGAGCAGAGCAGGGCAGCTGTCAAAATAGAAATAGAGCAACTTAGAGCAACTCAGAGCAGAAATGCCATGAAACACTTGAATCTCGATAGTTTCTTTTTATTTGGTTTTTTTTGTTTAAATCTTCAAAATTAATGCACATTCACGTATATAAAAACATTGATTTTCTTGCAAGCTAATTTTTTTGAAGTTTTCAAAAAAAATTTTTTTTCCTGATTGACAATTGCTTCTCTGCTCTAACTTACTCCATAAAAAAAGCTAGAGCAGAAATTTGTGATCTGGATTACTCTAGTTTTGTTTTGAGCGTACTCATGAAACAAAAGCTAGAGCAACCTAGAGCAAGAAAAGTGTTCGTTAAACACAATTTTGTGAAATATCTCAATCTGGCGTAAGCTAGAGCAGCCCAATAAACAAACCTATATTGATATCAAACGATATTACAAAAAATGGTGAAGATTAAAAAAAAACAAGTAAGGAAAGCTGTCTTCGGCTGTGCCGAAGGCTATATACCTTTCATGAATAAGCGTCACGATTTTCACTGTTCGATACCCAGTACAGCCTGTGTCAATTTAACTATATTTACTATACACATTACACATCTTTGTTATAATTTAAAAAAACTTACAAAATAATAGGATCCGAGTTATCGGAACAATCGATTGTATGGAGGCTATATATTATACGTGTTCAATTGTACTGACTTACACTATACACATTACATATGTAGAAAGTACTAAAGGTGCAATATTTTACGTTCCTAACTTTTTAAATGCGGAAGTATTGGCCAAAAAACCTTATATCGGAACAACCGGTTGTATGGGGCTATATGTTATATTTACCCGATCTTCTTGATTTTCCTCTACACACTACATAAATTGAAAGTACTCAAGTTGCAAAATTTTATTTTCCTAACTTTTTAATTGCGGAAGTTTTGGCCAAAAAACCTTATATCTGAACAATCGGTTGTATGGGGGCTTATGTTACATTTGCCCGATCTTGTTGATTTTCACTATATACACTACATAAATAGAAAGTAATCGAGTTGCAAAATTTTACGTTCCTAACTTTTTAATTGCAGAAGTTTTGGTCAAAAAACCTTATATCTGAACAATCGGTTGTATGGGGGCTATATGTTACATATGCCCGATCTTGTTGATTTTCACTATATACACTACATAAATAGAAAGTAATCGAGTTGCAAAATTTTACGTTCCTAACTTTTTAATTGCAGAAGTTTTGGTCAAAAAACCTTATATCTGAACAATCGGTTGTATGGGGGCTATATGTTACATTTGCCCGATCTTGTTGATTTTCACTATATACACTACATACATAGAAAGTACTCGAGTTGCAAAATTTTACGTTCCTAACTTTTTAATTGCAGAAGTTTTGGCCAAAAATTCTTATATCTGAACAATCGGTTGTATGGGGGCTATATGTTACATTTGCCCGATCTCGTTGATTTTCACTATATACACTACATAAATAGAAATTACTCGAGTTGCAATTTTTACGTTCCTAACTTTTTAATTGCGGAAGTTTTGGCCAAAAAACCTTATATCTGAACAATCGGTTGTATGGGGGCTATATGTTATACTGGTCCGATCTTGTCAGTTCCGACAAATGATTCCTATATTACAAAATGGTGGCCACATACAAAATTTCAGCCAGATATCTCAAAAATTGAGGGACTAGTTTGCGTTCAAACAGACAGACGGACAGACGGACATGGCTAAATCAACTCATCTCGTCATCCTGATCATTTCGGTATACTTATTGATGGGTCTATCTCTTCTTCTTCTCATATTTACAAACATCGGACCAAAGTTATAATACCATTTCATGTTCATGAAAGGTATAAATATATGGAAAATAGAATCAATAACGATTGTGATAATTAATGGCGGCGATATACCAACAGGTTATCATAACCTCTAACGAGATTTTTAGCCGAGTTTCTCTTTTCAACTTGTGGTGTGTTACTTTTGAGTTTTTCCTACAAGTTGACGGGACCTACAGTTTTTTGCCGACTCCGAACGGCACTTGCAAAGCAAATTAATTTTTTGTTGAGAAGCTTCTCATGGCAGAAATACACCCGGAGAGTTTGCCAAACTACTGCCGAGGGGCGACCCCGTTTAGAAAAATTCTTTTTCTAAATAATTTTTGATGTTACTTTTGCCGGGCATCGAACCGCCACGACTTGGTGTAGAAGGCCGAACACTTAACCGCTACACCACGTCGGCCGCCAAATTGTGACAATCAACGGCTAATGTGGAAATGTCTCAAAGAAGCAGTCAACATGAACAATGAAGCATCTCAAATTAAACGAGTATTTTACAATAACATTTTCATCGAGGAAGACAGTGAAATGTCCAATCAACTCAACCAATATTTTGTGGAAAGTGTTGAAACAATTAGTAACAGCATCGAGAATATTATACCAGGCGAAGCACACAACGTCATAAATAGATGCCCTTTCAATTTAAACATATAAATGTTGAACAGATTATGCAAGCAACGAAGAGATTGAAAAATAAGTATGGTGGAAAACAACTATTGGCAGAAGGCGTATTTAAGGACAGCATGGAGTACCTGGCTCACACATATGCGTGTATTGTGAATGAAAGCTTTGACAGTGGTGTTTTCCCGGAGTGGTGGAAGACCTCTATAATTGTGCCGGTAGAAAAAGTTAAAGGAACAGTGAAACCTGAAGAGATACGACCTATCAACACACTGCCCAGCGATGAGAAACTTATGGAAAGCATTGTAAAAGAACAGCTACTGGAATATCTTAATGAACACGAAATTATTATAAGCGAACAATCGGGATTCAGGTCTAAGCACTCCTGTGAAACTGCATTCAACTTGGTAATAGCAGAGTGGAAAGAAAGCATGTCCAGTAAACAAACAGCAGTGTCAGTTTTTCTTGATCTTAAAAGAGCCTTTGAAACCATCGTTATCTTGATGGAAGAAAACAGCGGACAGTAATACGAAATGCAGTATCGGACGAAGTAAACATTGAACTGTATCGACCACTGTAAAATACGACTCTCCGCGGATGATGCTTTATTAGCTATAAGCTGCCCATCTTCACCCGAGGCTATATCAAAAATACAAGCTGACCTAAACAACATATGGGTCGTTCCATATCATTTTTACAACTAAAAAACAGATTGTCCTGAAATTTTATTTTTATAAACTGGATGCGATATAAATCGACACGGCTAAAATGATGTAGTTTGGTAGGATGAACCCCTTAGTCATTCTATTATGATTTTTTGATAAATTTTTAAAAGTAGGCGTGGCATCGCCCACTTTTCAATTGGTACAAGGTATACTAGCATAATAGGGAGCATACCTGATGTAATTGGACGAAATCGCTTTCCGACCACGCCCACTTTCGATATGGAACATTTCGAAAATCTAATAAATTGGCATAATTCGGTAACGAAAATGGCTAAAATGATATAGGTTGGTAGGATGAACCGCTCAATAAATCTATTATGATTTTTGATAAATGTTTAGATGTGGGCGTGGCAACGCCCACCTTTAAGGGAGGCATTTGGAATATTCGACTGGTCAAACTTTTAAACTTATTACTTCAGACTAATGAAATTTGGCACAGCATATACTAGCAATATAGGTGATGAAATTGGACGAGATCTCTTCCCGACCACGCCCACTTTCGATATGGAAAATATCGAAAATCACATAAATTTACATAATTCGGTAAGGTAAATAGCTAAGATAGTAAAAACTTTAGGTAAATCCTCCTAGGGCCTATATCTTTGTTATCCCGTTCCGAAAATTAAAAACTAATGGCGGCGATATACCAACAGGTTATCATAACCTCTAACGAGATTTTTAGCCGAGCTTCTCTTTCCAACTTGTGGTGTGTTGCTTTTGAGTTTTCCTACAAGTTGGCGGGGCCTACAGTTTTTTGCCGACTCCGAACGGCACTTGCAAAGCAAATGAATTTTTTGCTGAGAAGTTTCTCATGGCAGAAATACACCCGGAGAGTTTGCCAAACTACTGCCGAGGGGCGACCCCGTTTAGAAAAATTGTTTTTCTAATTAATTTTTGATGTTACTTTGCCGGGCATCGAACCGCCACGACTTGGTGTAGAAGGCCGAACACTTAACCGCTACACCACGGAGGCCGGCGAAAATGACTGCTGGGTATTTAATGTTCGGTTCACCCGAACTTAGACTTCCTTACTTGTTATTTTTGCTTACAGTACAGCCTTGCATTTTATGGACTGTGCAGGCCCAGTACAATATGAGTGGAAGTTGTGTTCTTTCTATTGTCCCATAGTTTCGGAGGGCCTGAAATTGTATTGACTTTGTATTGATTAGGTGAGTTCCATCTCTACCAAAGTCTATACGTACTGATGGAATGTTGGAATCGTACAGCTGATCACGTCGAAATAAGGGCCAAAGAATTACACTAATACTGCCTATGGCGCTATTTACAAGACCCTGCTCTATGTTGAGATTTGAACGAAGCATGACTTTCGCGCCGTTAAAAATTTGCAAGTTCTTCTCTAATCCGCCAGTCTTGTTAGTATCTTCCGACACAATATTATCGATGTTAACATTTTCAGTATTTCTTGTCGCATTGACTAACACATACTGAGCCCGAATCGTGTAAATTCGGACTTCTGATCGATATTGCATCAACTTGTGCACGGGTTGGATATATGAGGATTGCTCCATCAAAATCGAAATCTCCAGATGTATCTTGTATTACTTTTGACATCAGAATGTCAACCCTGCAAAAATCGTTGGATTATGTGTTCCAATTTTTTGATATTGGAGTACTCCAATAGTAATCCTTTGTATACCTCATCGGACCACCTTCAGCTTTTTGAAAGTCGATCATTGCTCCTGCCTTATCGATGAAAATCACGACACTATCGCTCTGGCAGTATATACTCCAAGAAGTAACAACATTGGAGTACATTGCAAATTACTCTGACTGTAGGTACTCCATGGAGTAGCAGAAACAAAGCAAAGGTTGGAGTAGGTAGTCCAGTCCTAGGACATCGCAAATTTAATTGGAGCAGAATTTTTATATGAAAAAGGATTACATTTGGAGTACTCTGGTGCTCCGATTGGAGTACTCTTTGGATAGGAAATAGAGTACTCCCTATTTTTGCAGGGAAAATGTGCGGCTTTCAATTCTCCGACACATAAGGCATTTAAAATATCGGCAAATGTTGTGTCTCCTTGCTGTCGCATATTGTCTGTCAGCTCCACAAGGCTAAAAAGTCGCCATAAATGAGTATCTGGAACAAATCTCGCAGGCTGGTGGAAGGGCTTTTGCAATTTCATAGGAAATGTTGCAACTTGATTAATGTAGCATCTTTTTTGGCAGATATCACAGCACTTGTCGCAAAGGTCATTTATTTTTTAGTCAAAACTTGTTGCAGCCTTTATATTGTGTACACAAGCCTCACGACGTCGTCGTAGGTTTGCTAAGCGATCAGATTTCTGAGAGTATCTCATCCTTCGTAAAAGCAATCCGATCTCATGCTGATCTGTGCTTTCCGTCGCTATTGTTTTCGCATGCCGAAATGCACCCCTAGCAAAGCAGACCGGAGTGCGTCTACAGAATCAATTTGTCGAGATTTAGCTATCCTTCCTCTTTTTAAATTTAGTTTTTTGTTGCGTTCATCATTGCGCAGCTCATCTTCTGTTAAGAATTTACTGACCATCGACTCACCTTAAACTCGCAACTTTCGCTTTGCTTCAAATCGTCGCTTTCGCTGAGTAGCTGTCTCCTTGCTCATATTACATTAACACTTAATTCTAGCACTTAAATCACGCGAAAGAAAAACACAATCAGTAAAATCTAATCTAATTGCTCAAAAGAGTAAAGGAATTCGCCGCGTGGTAAGTAAAGTTAATTTTGGAATACACCACGCGGCGAATTTCATTATTCTTGATGGCAATAAGGACAAACGACTAAACTTGGGTGATAATTGGATTATTGCAAATAAAGCCATATTTTAGATTTTTTTTTTCGTATAATGCATTGTCAGCGAAACCTGAACGATGGTAAAAATTTCAAAACCCCAGCTCAACGGGAAGTTAGTTCAAAATCGAAAGCAAAATCTCTGTAAATGACTCACGCGCCACCTAGCGGGTCCAATTCTTTTTCAAACATTTGGAAATTGATTAAGTAATACACACGCTAAATATCAGCCAAATCGGTCCATAATTAGGGTTTTCAGTTTTTATTACCAAATTTCAGCCAAATCGGACCTTAAATGCGATTTTTGAAAATATAGCGACCCACGCGCCACCTATCGGATTTTTTTCTTCATAATATTGCATTGTCATCGCGACCTGAACTGTGGTAAAAATTTCAAGACCCTAGCGCAACAGGAAGTTGGTTTAAAATCGCATGCAAAAATCCGGGCACAAGAACGACGAAAGCGACCTAATAAAAACATTCTAAACATTTTAATAAAAACACAAACAAATTGTATGCTACTATTCTTAGGTGCATTTTATATGAGCAAAGAGCTGAAATGACTATAAGGATTTGGCTGGTGGACAGAAACCACTTAACCTACCACTCTGAAATTTTTAGGAGATATTCTTCAAACTGTAGAGCTTATTTAGTTTTAAAATCAACAAATTTAAAGAGTCCCATTTTTAGTTATATATATTTATGTATAAAAACTAAAAAAAAAAATTGTATGAAAAAAATAATAATTTTTTTATTTTTGTGTACTTGAAGAATACAAACTATTATTAACATAACCTGAAAGTTTCACTTTTTTATAAGAATTCCTTTAGAAACTACAATGATTTGAAGGACCTTAAAATTGTCGTATTTTTTCGTAAATCAAAACTTTAAAAAATTATTACTGGCAAATTTCGCATAATATGCGAAAATAAAAAAAATACGTGTCGATTTGTATTGCATCCAGTTTATAAAAAAAAAAATGTTTTAGGACAATCTATTTTTTAGTTGTAAAAATGATATGGAACGACCCATAGTGGTTATGCCAAAATAAATACAGAGAAAACGAAATGTATGATTATGCGAAGACAATCTACAGAAGAGCAAAATGTGATGCTAAAAATAGCTGATACCCCTATACAAAAAGTGAATGAAATAAAATATTTGGGAATAATAATAGATGATAGACTGAAGTTTCATGAGCATTTTATATACACGGAGAAAAAAATATCTAAAAAGATAGGCTTTATGATACGATCATGTAAGTACGTTAGCAGACATTACAAAACAATGGTTTATAGATCCATTATAGAACCCCATTTCATATATTGTCCCACGATCCTTTACACATTGGCATCAACACACATACATAAACTACAAATAAAGCGAAGCAAAGTGATGCGACTTATACTCAAAAAACGCTTTGGTACTCCAATCTCGGAAATACTGGAGAGTTTGAACTGGTTTAGTGTTGAACAAATCATTAAATACCATACTTTGAAATTTATACACAACATGAAGTTAGGTAATCTGCCGAACTATTATGAGGGGCTAAGGGCATATAATAAGCTACCAAGTGAGATAAAAGACTGCAATAGTATTACCAATTTTAAAAAATTATTATTTAATTACTGTAAGACTCTACCTTTTCGATGTCATTGTGATAGTAAAGATATAATCTAAGTCAAAAAAGACTGTAATAAATAAATAAATAAATGAAAAGAAAGGTCAGGTAAGAAAATAAAAGAACAGAAAAGAAAGAAGGGAAATAAAATGAAATGAAAGAAGAGTAAAGGAAGGGAAAGGAAAAGAACGGAGAGGGAAGAAAAGGAACAGAAAGAAAAGGGAAAGGAAGGAAAGAAAAGCAAAAGAAATAAAATGAGATGAAAGGAGAGGAAAGGAAAGGAAATAAAAGCAAATGAAAGCCAAGGAAAGGAAAGGAAGGGTGTCTTTCATGGGGTGTTGCGCCTTGCACACACCGACGCCACCCCAAACCATAGACTCGTAGGTGCGTGCACCCACCTTCTCCAAGCGGGGGAGGAGCCTCCTCGTGGTGACACCCGGGAAGGCTTCGGCGGCTAATTCGAGCGGCGACCTCTCCCCCTCCTCTTTTAAGCCCTGTTTTTCCTTCGCTACTCCATCCATCACAGCCCCCACCCTTTCCTTTTACCCGGCTTTTCTCGTAGGGGCTGGATCAAGGTGTCATACGACCCGTGCCGAGGATCAACCTGGCTGGGGGCCCTTAAATAGCCCAGTCGCGAACGGAGTGCTTCGGATACACGGCGGCCTCCGATTCTATTTATCCTTACCCGGGTAATGCGGATCTCTGCCCGGGTGGGCTTTTCCCCTTCTCCGCTACTCGTGGGCTCGAATTATGGACAATTTTAAAAACAATAACAAAAACAAAAACGAAAACAAAAATAAGGAGTCTGGCTCTCCAAATAAAAAGCCGACAGGAGCTCGCTCCGCTAAGACGGTCACGGGAAAACGGACCAAAACAGAACTACAACAGCTGAGAGGACACCCCAGCGGTTTAAGGCTGCAGCAGCAGCTAGACAAATGAGGGCCGAGTGCAAAACCGGTCCGATGACCGGTGCCTCTTCTAGCGGTGCCGATCGGGAGGTCATCAACGCGGTTAATACCAATCCTGTTGCCTCCACCAGTGGTCTTGCCATTCAGCGCATAGCGTCTGGTGAGCCCATGGCCGGGGGCTCCAGAGGTAATGGCGGTGCCAGCGATAGGGCCAAGGACTGTGCGCCTGGGCAAGCTATGAAAGTCAGCCACCAAGATAAGCGGTCTGCAGCTCGAATCCTCTACACGAACGCGACCTCACGACAAGGGAGGAAGATGTTTCGGCGGGGGTTTGGGCGAAGGTCCAGCGAGACCTTGCGTGGGCTCGGCAAATAGTTCCGGACTTCAAACTGGAGCTATATGGCGTGAACAAAAGGGAAACCTCCAAGCGCAACCGCTCTGTGGAGGAGACTACCCCAACGGCACCGAAAAGGGCCAAAACACATGGAGGCCAGATGAGGTCTTTCGCAGATGTAGCCAAGGATCGGAAGATCATTGGCGTTATTGATGAGAGCAACGTGGACTGCAGGATCCCGAAGAGGCAGTGGAAGTGGATCGAGGCCGCGCTTGCTAAGGTTGCCGTCTAGGTGAAAAGGGAGAACCCTGGGCCACCACCAACCTACACTGATGCAGGATGGTATCAGGGGAATGTCAGGCTCATTGCCTGTGAGGATACGAGGTCCGTTGACCTATATAAGATCGGGGTGCAGCGAATAGGGTAGGTGTACCCCGGCGCGCGCCTCAAAGCTGTGGATGCATGTGACATCCCGCAGCGACCAAGAGCTAAAGCTTGGGTTCCAGTGACGCCAACGGAACCAGCGGAAATCCTGGACCAACTGCAGGAGTTCAACCCGGGTCTACCGACCCATAACTGGAAAGTGGCCAGCGTGGAAAAAGTAGCCGGGAAGGCAACCATGCAGATTGTTCTGCTGTTGGATGAAGCAAGCATCGAGGCCTTGGACCGATGCGATTATCGGGTTAGCTACGGCTACAAAAATATCAACCTGAAGGTTTATAAGGCTGACGCCGAAGCGTTGGCAAGCTTCTCGTCACTTGCGGAGGTGGATCCTCCCCCCATCGATAACGAGATGGAAGTAGAAGAGGATGAGTCGGATGTGCGGAGTGGCTATGCCTCGTCCAGCTCGGTTCGCAGCCTGGCTCTCAGGAGGCTGTACTCCGATAGTCAGCTTCTGAGCGATGACGACTCGGACGCGACGCTCACGGAGGAGAGTATAAGGAAGCAAGCTGATGGGGGTCCTCCAAATCAACCATCATCACAGTAAAGCAGCGTCAGCTGCACTTCTACTCCAACTTTCTGCAGGTGGAGTAGATATTATCCTAGTCCAGGAGCCGTGGATCACTGCAAATAGGATCTGTGGCTTGAGGACTCCAACTTACAAGCTTTACAGCGCTCAAGACAAGGGTAAGCCTCGTACGTGAAATGTATAAAAACATTGGCGCACGCTAAAGATGGTTCGCATTAATTTCTAACAATCTTATTACCGATATGAGCTTTTCTAAAAAAAAACATCTTTTCAAGATATAGCAAGCGCCAAATGTTTTCATACATTTCAAACTCCAAGTACTATTTAATACCTATAAGAATTCCCACTCACAAATGTTCCAGATAAGCTTTACGTGGTGAAGAATCTATGTAGGTAGAGGGGAAATTATTTTCCAGTTTTTAGTTCATTTTAAAAACATTTTAAATTAAAAATATTTTTTATTCTATTTTTTATTTTATACTTTTTAGTTGTGAGTCTGTGAAAATTTCTAAGATTGGATATTCTGTGTCATATAAGTGGTACTCATGTAACCATATAATTTAACGAAAGCGTAAATATATACATTTCTCAGTTAGATGAACGCTATAGATAAATTTATATGAATACTTTTTATTTTGAAATTCCCATTAAAAAAGTAATTTTTGACCCATTTTTAGCATATTCTTCTATTTTTGTCTAGTGTGCATTGATTGCTTTGAAAAACTGCATGTCGAACAGCGTAATCGAATTGGGTAATTTTTCGAGGTATTTACACACCAAACTCCTCGCGGAAGTTTACCGAATTTGTGTAAACTTCGTTCCATAAAAATTTTGACAGTTCATTTACGCATTTGGCAATTTCTACGTTTACACGCTTTACGCGGTGTGTCTATGGTTCTATGAATAAAATTATTCTTTTTTAAGCATTATAAAGCACATTATCTTTCCTTTGTGCAACAGTGACTGCGCCTAAATGTATGCAGATGAAATATTCGAAATATTCAGATAGCAATAAGGAAGATAGGCCGATAAATGGGACTTTTGCAATTAAAGAAATATTTTGGGTTTTTGTTTTGTATAATGCATTGTCAGCGAAACCTGAACGATGGTGAAAATTTCAAAACCCCAGCTCAATGGGAAGGTAATTCAAAATCCAAAGCAAAATCTTTTGGAAATGAAACTTTTCAAATATATCTACCCGTGAGCCACCTATCGGAATTATTTTTTTTGTTATATTGCGTGGGGCCTGAAAACTAAACGACGATGAAAATTTCAAGATTCTACCTCAACGGGAAGTTCATTGAAAAACAAATTAATAGACACCGAAAACAGACCTTCGCATTTCTTAAAAGGAGCGACTCACGCGCCACCTACCGGGTCCAAATTTTTTTTGAACATTTGGAAATTGATTAAGTAATACACACGCTAAATATCAGCTAAATCGGTCCATAATTAGGATTTTCAGTTTTTATTACCCCGATCTCAGCTCCACCTAGCGGAATTTTTTTTAGGAAAATATTTCTCTTCATAGTAGAATTTCAGCCAAATCGGACCATAAATGCGATTTTTGAAAATATAGCGACCCACGCGCCACCTATAGGATTTTTTTTTATAATATTGCATTGTGGTGAAAATTTCAAGACCCTAGCGCAACAGGAAGTTGGTTCAATATCGAATGCAAAAATCCGGGCACAAGAACGACGAAAGCGACTTAATAAAAACATTTTAAAAAATGGCTACACCTAGAAATGGTAATGAACTAGACGAGCTAGTCAGCACCTTTAATAAAGAATGCAAGATTGCTTTCGATAAGGCTTGCCCGATCAAGAAAGTAACAGAAGCCCATAAGCCACCTTGGTTGTCGTCAGATCTAGATAGATCCAGAAAGGCTTATAGGGCTGCCTTTAATAAAACCAAACAGGAGGGCCGCTCTCAAAATCGCCAGCAACACTGAGCCACGTCCAAATAACAGATGGGCAGTGGACTGATTCGACGACGGATACCATGAATCTGCTCCTGGATACACACTTCCCGACATGCACAGACATGTCTACTACTACGATCGCTGGAGGGATACCCTCCGATAAAGGAAATCACCGATGAGAAAAAGTTAGACTGGGCTTTATCTACCTTCAAGCCCAATAAGTCGCCAGGACCGGACGGAATATTCCCGGCCCAGCTACAACAAACATCCGATCTTATTAAGCCTTGGTTGAAAACTATGTTTATAAGTTGTCTAAGCTTAACTACGTACCCACTTCATGGAGAGAGGTTAAGGTAGTTTTTATCCCCAAAGCTGGGAAACCATCTCATACTAAACTAAACGATTGTAGGCCTATAAGCCTTTCTTCGTTTCTTCTTAAAACGCTAGAAAGACTTCTGGAGGACTATGTCAGAAGATAGACTCAACTCATCGTTCGTCGGCTCAACATGCCTACAGTAAAGGTAGATCAACCGACACTGCCTTGCATTCCCTGGTATCTGTTATAGAAAAGTCGCCAAAAGGAGTACAAATTGGTGGCTTTCCTTGATATAGCAGGCGCTTTCAATAACGTCTTTCCGGATGCTATCACCTTGGCGTTGACAGATCTGCAGGTCGATACCTGTCTTGTTTCGTTTATTCGTAAGTTGGTTACCAAGGAGGTGTTCTCTCACCACTACTTTGGGTAGTTACCGTAAATCAACTTCTACGCCTCATGGAGGCGGAAGGCCACCAAGTGATCGCGTACGCTGATGATATCTGCGTTATTATACGGGGAAAATTCCCTCAAACTCTCTGCAATTTGATGGAAACGACCTTATCCAAAATATGTGACTGGGCAAAGTCGTCAGGTCTGGGGGTTAACTCCGAGACCACCGAACTAGTCCTCTTCACTAGAAGGTACAAAATACCTAACCTTACACCACCAAAAATTGGAAACACGACCTTGACATTCAGTGACAAAGTCAAGTATCTAGGAGTTATTCTGGACAGGAAATTACTCTGGAATGACAATATAACAGAACGAGTTAAAAAAGCAACGTGTGCGTTCTTCACTTGTAAGAGAGCAATTGGTCTTTCAAGGGGGTTTTCTCCCAAGGTAGTACACTGGATCTACACAGCCATTGTTCGCCCGATTCTACTCTACGGAGTGTTGGTCTGCACTGACCAAGAACACGTACCTCAAGCAGCTGCAAAAAGTCCAAAGGAGTTCAGAACTCTGCATAACAGGGGCCCTTGGGTCCACTCCGACAGAAGCACTCAACACTATGTTGTATCTACCACCGCTCGATTTGGTGGCGAAAGAAGTAGCCGTGATCACAGCTTTGCGAATAAGGGAGACCGGCGTATGGATAAATGGACAAAGTGGGCACGCCACAATCTTGGGCACTCACGCTCCTGTTAACATACCACCATATACTGACTACTGCACGTCAAATAACGTGTTTGTCAGAAACTACGAGGTGTTGTGCTGTGAAAAGCTTGGCGTCCATGCCGCAAAATGACAAACGGATTTACATCTTCTCAGACAGTCAGGCCGCACTTAGAGCCTTGAACTCATGCGTCGACAATGCAAAGTCGTTAAGTGAATGTCGCAGATCTCCCAATGAGATGGCTCAGCACTTCAGTATTAGCCTTATTTGGGTACCTGGGCACAGGAATATTGAAGGTAACTGCAGAGCGGATGAGCTGGCCACACGAGGTACCACCACCCATCTCCTTCCAGGAAATAGTTCGGTAGGTATTGTGACGGTCCTTATACTCCCATTGTGACTTAAGCTACTCCCAAAAATACTATAGTTAAAAATAGTAGTAGAAAAAGAGATGGTCGCAATGCCGAACATAGGGTGCTGTAATTTAACTAGCTCGCAAAAAAACTCCGAAACTTATGAAACTTTTCATCCCTTTCTATAATTATTCCAGAGATAATTTTCCATGAGAAATGAGGTGACACTTAGTAGTCGATTGCCCTATGAAGCTAGGCATTGATGAAGATAACTTCCTTTTTGGTTTTGCTGTCGACGAGTTAAGGTTTCATAAGTTTTGTTATAACAAAAAAATTGTTTAAACAGGAGTTCTCATTATTTTAAAGTGTATGCTGATTTCGGTAGTGCAGTTCAAGATAGGGGGTAAATATTGTTCAAAAAAAACAAATAAAAATTACGAAAAAGTTATTTGTACATAGTATATATTCAATACAGAAAAAGTGGGTGCAAAAAAAAATAAAATTTATTTTTTTTTATTTTTTTTAGAGATCTGCGCTCAGGGCGGTCTCGTAAATTTCTATCCACGTGCATCAAAGTTTCCACCCAAAATTAAACGGCGCTTCGCCAGGAAGGAGTGTTTCCTCGACATAACTTATCCAGAAAATCCCTTATTTTCGAGGAAGAGCAAGAAAAAGACTCCTGGGAGTTTCCATGTGGACTTAGTGCCACCGACACCACCGTCTATTACATCAAAAGAACCATTTTTTTTTTTATAAAAAGGGTAAAAACCTTAAGAAACAAAAACAAAAAAAAAATTAAAAAAAAAAATAAATTTAAATAACTTAAATAAAAAATATTTTTATTAGTTTGAAGAAGATTAAGATAATTAATATTAAACGAGTCGCTTCAATAAATGTGTATTTATGTAGGCAGTAAAAATCTACATAATTACATATACAAACACGCGCCTGAAAAAAAAAATTAAAAAGTAATTAATACTAATATATAAAAATTTTGCGTTAACCAGTGTAAAAATTTCCACCGGTTGTCTATTCTCATACAAATCAGGTTTACGTACATACGCGTATATATATGTATATAAACCTAATATACATATATGTATACGTATGTACAACGTAAGCATAGAAAACAGAACGAACTAAAAAAAAATTTTCTATAAATTTTTATCTTTGGTCATTTTGTTAATATTTTCTGTTTTCACTGAGAAAAAAAAAATATATATAAAATTTTTTTTTTTTAATAACTAAGATATTTTCTGTTTTCACTGAAAAAAAATATATAAAAATTGTTTGAATAACTAAAATAACAAATCACAAAATTAACACTTATACAATTAACAAATATGTTAGCAAATAAAACCAAATTAATAGCCATAATAATCTATATATATAAAAATGAAATGGTGTATAATTGTAACGCTAAAACTCGAAAACGGCTGAACCAAATGAAATACTTCCTTTGGGGGATTTGTTTGTTATTACCAAGCGCAGGTCATGTCTTAAAATCAGAACAAAATATTAAGGGGGCGTGGCACCTCCCATACAAACTGAATTTTTCAAGTTGAATATCTTCAAAAGTGTTTAAG
Organism: Campiglossa producta; assembly: GCA_964058755.1. Classification (NCBI taxonomy): domain Eukaryota; kingdom Metazoa; phylum Arthropoda; class Insecta; order Diptera; family Tephritidae; genus Campiglossa; species Campiglossa producta. The sequence goes on along the minus strand of CAXKVI010000005.1, from coordinate 48,734,814 downwards.
GTAGGAACATGAAAATTGGTACAGAGCTACAGGATAACAGCACCACTCTCACCTATAAAACCGGGGGTTATCCAATAAGGGGGCGTAGTACCTCCCATACAAACTAAATTTTTAAGCAGAATATCTGTGAAAGGGTTCAAGGTAGGGACCTGAAAATTGATATAGACCTATATGGTATCCAAGGCCTTCATACACATAAAAGAAGGGGTAATCGGAAAAGGGTGCGTGGCACCTCCCATACAAACTGAATTTTTCAAGGTGAATATCTTCAAAAGTGTTTAAGGTAGGAACATGAAAATTGGTATAGAGCTATAGGATAACAACACCATTCTCACCCATAAAACTTGGGGTTACCAAATCATATACTTCCTTTAGGGGGTTTGTTTGTTATTTCCACGCGCAGGTCATGTTATAAAATCAGAACAAAATATTAGGGGGGCGTGGCACCTCCCATACAAACATTTTTCTTCAAGGTGAATATCTCTAAATGGGTTTAAGGTAGGGACCTGGAAATCGGTACAGACCTATAGGATAACAACACCATTCTCACCCATAAAACTGGGGGTTAACCAAAAAGGGGGCGTGGCACCTCCCATACGAATGAAATACTTCATAGTCGATATCTCTGGAAGTATTCATGTTCGACCACTGAAATTTGGTAAGGGATTATATGTGATCGACCCCTACCACCTCCAAAAAAGCTGGGGATAACGAAAACGGGGGCGTGGCACCTCCCATACAAATGAAATATTTCATAGTCGATATCTCTGGAAGTATTCATGTTAGACCACTGAAATTTGGTAAGGGGTTATATGAGATCGATCCCTACCACCTCCAAAAAAACTGGGGATAACGAAAAAGGGGGCGTGGCACATCTCATACGAATGAAATACTTCATAGTCCATATCTCTGAAAGTACTTATGTTAGACCACTGAAATGTGGTTAGAGGTTAGATGAGGTCGATCCCTACCACCTCCAAAAAAACTAGGGTAACGAAAAGGGGGCGTGGCACCTCCCATACGAATGAAATACTTCATATTCCATATCTCGGGAAGTGTTTAGGTTAGACCACTGAAATTTCTTGAGGAGTTAAATAAGATTAATCCCATCATCTCCAAAAAAACTGGAGATAAAGAAAAAGGGGGCGTGGCACCTCCCATGCGAAGGAAACATTTCATAGCCCATATCTCTGCAAGTATTTATGTTAGACCACTGAAATTTGGTGAGGGTTTATATGTGATCGATCCCTAATACCTCCCAAAAAACTCGAGTTAACGATAAAGGGGGCGTGGCACCTCCCATACGAATAAAATACTTCATAGTCCATATCTCTAGAAGTATTTAGGTTAGACCACTGAAATTTTGTGAGGAGTTATATAAGATCAATCCCGGCCACCTCCAAAAAAAACTGGGGATAAGGAAAAAGGGGGCGTGGTTTCTCCTATATGAAGGAAACATTTCATAGCCCATATCTCTGCAAGTATTTATGTTAGACCACTGAAATTTGGTGAGGGTTTATATGTGATCGATCCCTAATACCTCCCAAAAAACTCGAGTTAACGATAAAGGGGGCGTGGCACCTCCCATACGAATAAAATACTTCAGTCCATATCTCTAGAAGTATTTAGGTTAGACCACTGAAATTTTGTGAGGAGTTATATAAGATCAATCCCGGACACCTCCAAAAAAACTGGGGATAAGGAAAAAGGGGGCGTGGTTTCTCCTATATGAAGGAGATAGGGATATGGTTTAAAATAGATATAGGGATCGGGTTAGAGAAACAGACAGGGAAATAAATTTGTGGCAGGACAACGTCTGCCGGGTCAGCTAGTTTGTACATAAAAGAACGTCGCCAGCAGTCCCCATGTAAGGCCTTACATCGTTTTGCAGCGCTACATAATGTAAGTTAATTTTCGAACTTTTGTTAAACCTACCTTTGCTTATTTAAACTTACATTTTTACATTTACACGTACACATATCTACATATAATACCCTACGGGTTTTCTTGACTTCGCTCACGCTCACCCGGTTTGATTATCTCGATGGTTTTGCATTTCAGAAAGAGTGAGCGAGAGCCAAATCAAATATAAAGACTTGGAAAAAAAAGGGGAAATATGAAAACAACAATTCTCTTTTAAAATACTATTGTAGATAAAACAAAAACACACACAAAACATACGCAAACAAAGAAAAACAAAAACTAAAAATTTTACTTAGGCGGTAAACTATCAGGTAGATGATAAATTAATTTTCTTATTTGTTTTGGTTTGGTTTTTCTTTTACAAAAAGTCCCATTCACTATGAATGATAAGAAATTAAAACTTTAATTTATTTTAAGCATTTAATATATATAGTTTTTTTATTATGAATTGCGCATCTTCGTGCTTATAAATAATTGTTATCCAATCAAAACCGACCATAACTTACCTCCATCATTAAAGTTTAAGTTGTTTTTGTAAATTTGAATTGTAACGGACAAATATTTGAATTATGGCCGGTTATAACTTGTTAGTGAGTAACGCACTATTTCTTTTCTCTTTTTGATGTTAATAAATTGTAATTAAAAATGGGGTAAATTTATATTTTTCCTTGGCGATTGGGAGATGGTGAGGTTAGATGAAGTTGTTGGGATTCTCGTATTAGCGCCTATGAGAATCAATGGCGGGAGGGCTAAGTTCATGCATTTGCGCGCAATCAACACGAAGTAATCCAAATGCATATACGAAATCAACGAAAAGCCCTGTCTTAGCTTATTATCTGTATTCTATTATTCTATTAGTAGCACCGTATTGGCCGGATAGTTCCTCCGACTTGTTTCCATATATTTTTTTTTCCGGAACTCTATAAAACGTTATAAGCCAACTGGAAGTTTAGTGCTAGTCAAAGACCTACCCCACAGGCTGATTGCTAGCGGCAGACAAGAGTTCCATCTGACTAGAACACTGAGCAGACAAAGGCTAGCTAGAAAAGCTGGCTTAATTCCTTGTGTTGGTTACATAAAATGGCGCCCAACGTGGGGCAGGCAAAGCGAAGATTAAGCATTTTTGAAATACGTTTCTTATTTTTCATAGATGTATACAATTACATATATGAAAACAAAACTAGTGATAAAAAATTACTGAAAATTTCTTCCAATGCCAGCTCCAAAACTTTTTCTTTCTAAATACATACTTTAAACTCTTATCAACCTATAATTTAATTCTTTTTTGAGTAACTACTTTAAAAAAAAAATTAACAACTTTGTTTTGATCTGGTGGCTGAAATAAAACTATTGTGATTTAGAGGAAATTGTTCGTTTTATTTCGAAGAAACAATCGAACAACCCTGTATCGAAATCGGTTTCCTTTTTAGTCTCCAAAACGCATCCATAAGATTGCTTAACGTAACGCCTACTTATTTCTTTCATTTTAGTTGTAAAGCCTTTCATATCAGTTACGAGTAACTGGAATATGAAATCTACGCTAGCTACGGCTTCTTTTCGTCCGTACCAAGATTGATATGCACTTTTAAAGCAATGATGAAACAAATAACTCTATTCGTCTTCTTGTTGGTTTCGTATGAAACAGAAAAAAAAGAAGAAAAAAACAACCAAAAAAAAAACCATCATCTAACCACATCTACGCTTTTATATCGCGTTTCAAGGAAAATTCTATTAAAATCAAATTTATATTTTAGCACTTGCTAAACAAAAAACAACAACAACCAATAATTAAAATAACCATAAAAATGGCAATGGCAGTCGTCCATAGCACAGAGTAAAACCCCCCTTTGGGTTCTGATAACTCTTCCAAACATTGTAGATTTAGTTGAACGGGAAGAATGCTCAACAACTCCTTGTCAGCACCACTTTCATAAAGTTTGCATAGTCAAGTGGATAAATGATCACAAAGAATGTCCTGTATGTCGTAGTTTATGCCATGCTAGGGATTTGAAACCTGTTACGGTTCAGAGCTCCAGTACTTTGAATTTAAAGAAGGCTAAGGCTCCGTCTAAGCAAGCACTTAATCGCAGGGGTAGAACACCTTCTCGAATACAAACTACAGACTTCTGGAGGACTATGTCAGAAGATCGATAGACTCAACTCATCGTTCGTCGGCTCAACATGCCTACAGTAAAGGTAGATCAACCGACACTGCCTTGCATTCCCTGGTATCTGTTATAGAAAAGTCGCTTAACCAAAAGGAGTACACATTGGTGGCTTTCCTTGATATAGCAGGCGCTTTCAATAACGTCTTTCCGGATGCTATCACCTTGGCGTTGACAGATCTGCAGGTCGATACCTGTCTTGTTTCGTTTATTCGTAAGTTGGTTACCAAGGAGGTGTTCTCTCACCACTACTTTGGGTAGTTACCGTAAATCAACTTCTACGCCTCATGGAGGCGGAAGGCCACCAAGTGATCGCGTACGCTGATGATATCTGCGTTATTATACGGGGAAAATTCCCTCAAACTCTCTGCAATTTGATGGAAACGACCTTATCCAAAATATGTGACTGGGCAAAGTCGTCAGGTCTGGGGGTTAACTCCGAGACCACCGAACTAGTCCGCTTCACTAGAAGGTACAAAATACCTAACCTTACACCACCAAAAATTGGAAACACGACCTTGACATTCAGTGACAAAGTCAAGTATCTAGGAGTTATTCTGGACAGGAAATTACTCTGGAATGACAATAGTCGTGTTTTTTTTATCTTCGTTTGCGTTTGCGCTTAATATTTGTATGGACTGCTAAGCGCACAACTTTATCTGCAACTATGAAATAGTTGCGGATTAAATCAATGATGCCAGATGTAGTTTCTGATAAAATCAATGATGCCAAGTTTTATGAAGTCGTTTTCATCGACTAATCGAAATGGGTTTTACCATCCCTATATAAAAAACGAAATGTCAACACAGGAAATGTAAGTATTTTTGTGTATCTTATAAAAATTCAATAAAATTAATGCAAATTCTGGCGTTGTTTTACATTTTTTACAGAAAAGAAGCAAGAAAACGTTGGACGAGAGAGGAGACTCTACTTTTTTTGCAGTGCTACAGTGCCCGAAAGGATGAGTTCAAGCACAGCAGAAAGAAAAAATATGCTTATGCAAACGTTTTGGAAGATATGATTGGACAAGGCTTTTTGGTAAGGATTTTCTTTTAATTTTGGTATTCCAAAGTTTACACATCTTTTATTTTGAATTTGTAGGACAGCACCATAACAACCCGGACGTTGGAGGCGAAGATGCGCACGCTTTTAATAGCATATAAAAGCGCAAAGGATAACATCAGGCAGACAGGCGCTACATATTGCCCAGCCCCATTTATGGAGCAGATGGATGAGATTTTCGGACGTGAGCCGAAAATCTCAAACTCACACACTATTAATTTAGGTGCAGCACAGCAAACGCCACTACCCGAACGCCGCGCACCAGATCCTCTTGGTAACTATTTCTATTATTTGTTTTATTTAGTGGTCAACTCTTAAAACACGTCCAAAATTGTCGTAAGAGTTATCAATAGTCGTAGGTATTAGCTTCCTTAGGGGAAAAAACTCGTCCGAAATAGGCGGGAGAGGTATCAATAACCCTAAAGCGCTTTTTCAATCATTTGTGTCTCTGAAGTGATATTTGCAATCAAAGTATGCAATTTTCTGTCTTTTTAATGTGGTTGTTGCAATTATATATATAGGGTGCAGAAGTAAGTTCTCTGCAGAAATACTGGGGACCGCGTTGCCGGTGTTAGACCTGGGGTCTACTATGTATTGCGATGCGAAAGAAATTTCTTTCGCATTAAAAAAAAAATGTATGTAATTTGACAGCTTGCTAATAGCATTTGCTTTGGCATCGCAATACAAAGTGACCCCCTTGGTGATGTGTTCTGCACATAAATACCACGAATGGGGTCCCCTAGTTTAGATCGGACCAGGGTAAATTTTATGTTTTTTGGCGATATCTTTTCACTGAAACAAAAAATCACTTTGCGCTATCGGATTATTGATACAGAGGTCAGAACGTGTCTTCTGATACCTCCCCCGACTTTTTGGATGTATTTTAGCAGTTTACCCTACAAGGAAACAAATACATATTTTTGTTATTTGGATGTAATCTCCAATTCTTATTTTGTTTTATTTATAGCGCCATCTTCGCTTTCAAACTCCCTGTCTGGTGGAGACTCACCCAATTCAGAGTCACTCCGCATTGAAGCCTCCACATCATCAGGTTTGTCGACATCCATCTCCCCGTCCAGTGGAGATTCATCGAACGCAGGGTCACACTGCATTGAGACCTCCACTCCAAGAGGTGTGTCGATCTCTAACGAATATTCGTCCCCGAGCGCTCTTCCAATAAATGTTCGGAAAAGAAAGAGCGCGAAGGAAAACTATTATGAAAAAAATTTGGAATTGAAAAAAAAATTTTACGACGATATCAAAAACATGATTCGGGATAGACTGAATTCTCCTTCAACATAAGGTGATTTTAAAATAATAAAAAATTTAAAACCTTGAATTTAAAAACCAAGTGGTAGATTTTAAGTGAATTAGTTACTGTGACTCACAGTGAATTCGGTCCACTAACACTTTTTTGAAATTCGTTAAACAGGGTACTAAGATAGTATTTCTTAAAATTACTTAACACTTAAAATTAATTTTTTTTTTGTATGGAAGAAATTACTTAACACCCTCCACGAAAATAATTCTTAAAAATCAGGGAAAGTTTTGAGCTACTTCTAGCTTACACACTACTATAGTGAAATTGACTGGCCTACAAAACTGCGTACTCAGAAATTCGGTAGAAATTCTGCCAAAAAAGTTGGAAATTTTGATGAAATTTTGAAAAAATCTTCTGAACTTTGTGCAAATTTTTCAAGAAATTTTTTTTTGGTTTCTGTTATATAATTTGCTATATTTTAATTAAAAAATTTTAGAAATACTATCTTAGTACCCTGTTTAACGAATTTCAAAAAAATGTTAGTGGACCGAATTCACTGTGAGTCTCTGTATTTAAAATTAAAAGGTTAAGAGTAGATTAAGTAAATAAAAACCAGAATTACTTTTTTTATTAGCTACAAGTGAATTTATTAATTAAAATACGAAAACATAAATGTACATATGTAAATTGGAAAATAATGAATTTGAGAATTTAATTTTGTCATAATTACTTTTTTTTATTAGTTAAGGCAAGTGACTTTAATAATTGAACTATGAAAACATAAATGTACAAATGTAAATAGGAAAATAATGAATTTGAGAATTTAATTTTGTGATAATTAGTTGAATTTGAAGGTATTTTAAAAGACTTGATTGAGAAAAGATTTAAGAAAATATGTATATAAGTAAATGAAAACAATAATGACAATTGAATTTATGATTTAACTATGAAAACAGATGTACAAATGTTAATAGGAAAATAATGAATTTGAGAATTTAATTTTGTGATAATAAGATGAATTTATTTATGTTGTGATAATAAGATGACTTTATTTATGATGTGATAATAAAATTAATTTATTTATGTTGATTAGCGATGGCTGCGAACTTGAAGTTATTTAAAAAAACGTCATTAAGAAAAGATTTAAAAACATAGAAAGTTAACAATTTAATTTAAAAAAATGGCATTTATCTATATAAGAACCATGAACTAAATAAAAACAGCTACTTATGAACTAAATTCTCACATTATAATCATATTATACAGAACCTGTTTTGTGACAGCTTCTAAATGAAAATATAAAAAACTTGAATTTTAATAAAGTATACAATACTTGTATTTCAAAATCAAAATATATTACAAAGGTGTTGATTAATGTGTCTGCAAGCAATTAGGTACATGAGATTCCCATTAAAGTGACAAAAATCGAATCTCATGCGGTAAAGAATTGACTTAGGCCCGGTTTTTCAGTGCAACTTTATTTGGCCGTTTAAACTCAGCTCAAACTTGCAGTGTGGCGTAAACTCGCACTGAAAAACTGGGTCTGAGCAGCGAAGGGTATTTGTTTGAAAGGGAGACTTCTTTGTTAAATTGGTATAACCTTTGTCTTTCGTTTCTAGATTATTTTTCATGAAAAGAGTAGAATGATTGACTGCCGGCTCTATCGAGTTGGTTAAGTTCACAACTGATATATGTGGTGATGGCGTTTACGCATTTCGGATTTTGCAACGATGTGGACCACATAAAGGTCATCCGATTTAAAAGAGTTACCCCCTTATTCATAAAAAATAAGAAAGGTTTATTAAGCTCCTATAAATCCAAATTTGTATGGAAATATCATTTTAAAAAGCTTTATAAACCAATTTTATTTTTTATGAATAGGGGGGTTAGCCTTTTAGAGCATTATGTCCCAGTCGAGGTTAGATTTTTGCTGGACAGTATCCTGGCTTTGAATCCACGGTCTGTAACTTGTAGCTTTGCAAATCAGCTGTTGAGGTGCCAGTGAGACACAGTAAGGTGGAGCCATCACATATAAAGTCTGATGGATTGATATTTGTATGGAGTAATCGAGTGGACCGATTCAAGGCCGTAAACCAGAGTGATTCCGGGTCATATGGAAATAGTTGTTCAAGGTCATTAAGATAAAAATAAGCTTTCAATATTTTGTTTAATTTATATATTTTTTATTTTTATGATGTGACACAAGAGTTAGTTATTATGTTAAAGATAATTATATAATTCATCTCTTCGACTTAGTTCTGGACTACCAAAATTAACCATCTCAGACCCAAAATTTAAGTCCACTTGTTCAACATTTTCTTCTTCTCCGATATCGTCTTTTATAATGCATATGTTATGCATTACACAAATACTAGATATTAGATTCGTAACCGCATTAAGATCAGTATGCTCAGTAAATTTTAGCAAGCGACGGAACCGTGTTTTGAGCAAACCGAATGCGTTTTCCACTGCCACACGAGTATGAGAATGCCGCTGATTGAAACTTCTCTGAGATTCAGTGAGGTGTCCATTGTCTTTAAATGGAGGCACTAACCACTTTGTATTAAAGTATGCGGAGTCACCAAGTAAAAAAGTGGAATTTGGAAACATTTCCTCATAGTTTTGTTCTGCTCGTGCGAATAGCGACGACCTTCTAAGAACACGACTATCGTGCAAAGAGCCTGGTTCGCCACAGTATACATCCAAAAACTTTTTATCGGCATCTACAACAGCTTGCACCACCAAACTATAATTTTGTTTTCTATCAAAATAGTTTTCTTTTCCAATATGAGGTGCTTTAATCGATATATGTGTGCAGTCTATTGCGCCAATAACGTTGGGAATTTGTCTTTTTTCGTAGAATTTGCGACAGGTTCTTGTTACTTCATGATCTTGTAGCCATTGGATATACTCAATATTATAATAGTTATTAACCAAGCACTAACGCGACGAACAATTTGCCACGCTGTTGATTTGGTTACCCCAAATAAATTTCCGAGTTGTCGAAAAGTTATTGTATTGCGTATGTACCACACGTAGATATATATGGAGCATTTCGGGCTTACCTTTGACCTTCCAGCATATGAGCAGCTTAATCCTGAAGGACTCTGAGAGAATCTGCCTGTAATTCAAGTTATATACTAAATGTATTCCAAACCATATACTTTTTGACAAATTACCTATTAAGAAATCGGCAGTACCGCGCAGTATTCGCATGTGTGACTTAAAATCTTTGTCACTCATTGCGTCAATTATTTCAACAAAGTTTACGCATTTTGGATGCACGTTGTCGTAACTACCGGAATCTTCATCTGAACTAGAAGAAGTTGCCTCGTCGGCTAGCTCAGCTATTTCTAGAACTTCGTTGATATCGTGCAATAGACTTTCGGAATTCTGAAAACAATTAAGATGTATTTATTTAGAAATATGTATCATTAATTTACTATTTAAAAACACTTTACTTACCGCTTGCATTTTTCTCTTCTTTTTGGTAAACAAATAAAATAAATGTGTATCAGTTATGTCAAAATTGACATTTGTGGCACAGTGCTACCAACATTTTTTATTTTTTTGACATTTGTCGGGCAGTGCTGCCAAGTAGTTGTATGGGTTATGCACAATTGTCGATGCCCGTTTTTTTTTAATCGCAAACGCAGATGTATATGCGTGTAAAAAAAAACACGACTAATATAACAGAACGAGTTAAAAAAGCAACGTGTGCGTTCTTCACTTGTAAGAGAGCAATTGGTCTTTCAAGGGGGTTTTCTCCCAAGGTAGTACACTGAATCTACACAGCCAATGTTCGCCCGATTCTACTCTACGGAGTGTTGGTCTGCACTAACCAAGAACACGCGTCAAGCAGCTGCAAAAAGACCAAAGGAGTTCAGAACTCTGCATAACAGGGGCCCTTGGGTCCACTCCGACAGAAGCACTCAACACTATGTTGTATCTACCACCGCTCGATTTGGTGGCGAAAGAAGTAGCCGTGATCACAGCTTTGCGAATAAGGGAGACCGGCGTATGGATAAATGGACAAAGTGGGCACGCCACAATCTTGGGCACTCACGCTCCTGTTAACATACCACCATATACTGACTACTGCACGTCAAATAACGTGTTTGTCAGAAACTACGAGGTGTTTATACCGACAAGACAGGAATGGGACAACAGATCACATACTGTTCAAGGAGCCGTTAATATCTTCACTGATGGCTCCAAGCTTGAGGGGAAGGTGGGGGGAGGTATCTTTTCACCGGACCTGGGACTAAAGATCTCCTTCCGCCTACCCGACCACTGAAGCGTGTACCAAGCGGAAATGCTGGCAATACACGGTGCTGTGAAAAGCTTGGCGTCCATGCCGCAAAATGACAAACGGATTTACATCTTCTCAGACAGTCAGGCCGCACTTAGAGCCTTGAACTCATGCGTCGACAATGCAAAGTCGTTAAGTGAATGTCGCAGATCTCCCAATGAGATGGCTCAGCACTTCAGTATTAGCCTTATTTGGGTACCTGGGCACAGGAATATTGAAGGTAACTGCAGAGCGGATGAGCTGGCCACACGAGGTACCACCACCCATCTCCTTCCAGGAAATAGTTCGGTAGGTATTGTGACGGTCCTTATACTCCCATTGTGACTTAAGCTACTCCCAAAAATACTATAGCTAAAAATAGTAGTAGAAAAAGAGATGGTCGCAATGCCGAACATAGGGTGCTGTAATTTAACTAGCTCGCAAAAAAACTCCGAAACATATGAAACTTTTCATCCCTTTCTAGAATTATTCCAGAGATAATTTTCCATGAGAAATGAGGTGACACTCAGTAGTCGATTGCCCTATGAAGCTAGGCATTGATGAAGATAACTTCCTTTTTGGTTTTGCTGTCGACGAGTTAAGGTGTCATAAGTTTTGTTATAACAAAAAAATTGTTTAAACAGGAGTTCTCATTATTTTAAAGTGTATGCTGATTTCGGTAGTGCAGTTCAAGATAGGGGGTAAATATTGTTAAAAAAAAACAAATAAAAATTACGAAAAAGTTATTTGTACATAGTATATATTCAATACAGAAAAAGTGGGTGCAAAAAAAAAAAAAATACTTCGGCGTAACCTATATTCCAAAACTTACTGAAAACCTTAAAAAAAACAATAGCCAACAACAACGAAAACATAACATTAGCATACAAGTCTAATCAAACATTGTCCAATATATTCACGAACACGAAAAGCCCTATCGATAAATTACAACAAAACAACTTAATATATGAGATCACATGTCAAGGAAACGAAAACGAAAACTGCAACAGGGTATACATTGGGACCACCAAACGTGCACTGGGGGTGCGAATAAAAGAGCACGAAGCGGACATACGTAAGAAGAGAAACACCACCGAATTATCACAACACGTCACAACAAGTGGACACTCTGCAAACCTAACACACACAAAGATAATAGACAAAAATAAACTAGGGAGAGCACGATATACGCTGGAGACCTTGAGAATCTTAGAAAAAAGAGAAAATACTGTAAATAAAAAAGAAGATACACAACACATCGCGGTCTCATACCTTTTATGTTTGTAACTTAGCTTTAGTATGACAATGCTACCAGTAATTACTGGTACTAATATGTTTTTAGCATTAGGAAATAAATAAATAAAATGTAAGTGTTTGACCTCTATGTTTGTATCTCTATGTTGTTTGTCGTCTTTGTTATATTTATATATCGACAAATTTCCAAAATTATTAATTTCGTGTATATGTTTCTATATTTGTTGTTGAAAAATAAAATACAGATCACCCCTGATGAAGCTAGGAAGTCTAGCGAAACGTTGGGTATGAAAGTGGAATAAAATTTCTTATTTTGCACTTAAAGGCAAAATTGGTCAAAAAGCCTACAAAAAAAAACCATATCTACAAAAATAAATTGACCGGAAAATCCAAAATATAAAAAAATTTTATTTTTTTTTATTTTTTTTAGAGATCTGCGCTCAGGGCGGTCTCGTAAATTTCTATCCACGTGCATCAAAATTTCCACCCAAAATTAAACGGCGCTTCGCCAGGAAGGAGTGTTTCCTCGACATAACTTATCCAGAAAATCCCTTATTTTCGAGGAAGAGCAAGAAAAAGACTCCTGGGAGTTTCCATGTGGACTTAGTGCCACCGACACCACCGTCTATTACATCAAAAGAACCATTTTTTTTTAATAAAAAGAGTAAACACCTTAAGAAACAAAAACAAAAAAACAAAATTAAAAAAAAAAAAAATTTAAATAACTTAAATAAAAAATATTTTTATTAGTTTGAAGAAGATTAAGATAATTAATATTAAATCGCAAGTCGCTTCAATAAATGTGTATTTATGTAGCCAGTAAAAATCTACATAATTACATATACAAACACGCGCCTGAAAAAAAAAAATTAAAAAGTAATTAATACTAATATATAAAAATTTTGCGTTAACCAGTGTAAAAATTTCCACCGGTTGTCTATTCTCATACAAATCAGGTTTACGTACATACGCGTATATATATGTATATAAACCTAATATACATATATGTATACGTATGTACAACGTAAGCATAGAAAACAGAACGAACTAAAAAAAAAATTTCTATAAATTTTTATCTTTGGTCATTTTGTTAATATTTTCTGTTTTCACTGAGAAAAAAAAAATATATATAAATTTTTTTTTTTGAATAACTAAGATATTTTCTGTTTTCACCGAAAAAAAAATATATAAAAATTTTTTGAATAACTAAAATAACAAATCACAAAATTAACACTTATACAATTAACAAATATGTTAGCAAATAAAACCAAATTAATAGCCATAATAATCTATATATATAAATATGAAATGGTGTATAATTGTAACGCTAAAACTCGAAAACGGCTGAACCAAATGAAATACTTCCTTTGGGGGATTTGTTTGTTATTATCACGCGCAGGTCATGTCTTAAAATCAGAACAAAATATTAAGGGGGCGTGGCACCTCCCATACAAACTGAATTTTTCAAGTTGAATATCTTCAAAAGTGTTTAAGGTAGGAACATGAAAATTGGTACAGAGCTACAGGATAACAGCACCACTCTCACCTATAAAACCGGGGGTTATCCAATAAGGGGGCGTGGTACCTCCCATACAAACTAAATTTTTTAAGCAGAATATCTGTGAAAGGGTTCAAGGTAGGGACCTGAAAATTGATATAGACCTATATGGTATCAAAAGCCTTCATACACATAAAAGAAGGGGTAATCGGAAAAGGGGGCGTGGCACCTCCCATACAAACTGAATTTTTCAAGGTGAATATCTTCAAAAGTGTTTAAGGTAGGAACATGAAAATTGGTATATATATATATAAAAAATATTTTTATTAGTTTGAAGAAGATTAAGATAATTAATATTAAATCGCAAGTCTCTTCAATAAATGTGTATTTATGTAGGCAGTAAAAATCTACATAATTACATATACAAACACGCGCCTGAAAAAAAAATTAAAAAGTAATTAATACTAATATATAAAAATTTTGCGTTAACCAGTGTAAAAATTTCCACCGGTTGTCTATTCTCATACAAATCAGGTTTACGTACATACGCGTATATATATGTATATAAACCTAATATACATATATGTATACGTATGTACAACGTAAGCATAGAAAACAGAACGAACTAAAAAAAAAATTTTCTATAAATTTTTATCTTTGGTCATTTTGTTAATATATTCTGTTTTCACTGAGAAAAAAAAATATATATAAATTTTTTTTTTTAATAACTAAGATATTTTCTGTTTTCACTGAAAAAAAAATATATAAAAATTTTTTGAATAACTAAAATAACAAATCACAAAATTAACACTTATACAATTAACAAATATGTTAGCAAATAAAACCAAATTAATAGCCATATAATCTATATATATAAAAATGAAATGGTGTATAATTTTAACGCTAAAACTCGAAAACGGCTGAACCAAATGAAATACTTCCTTTGGGGGATTTGTTTGTTATTACCACGCGCAGGTCATGTCTTAAAATCAGAACAAAATATTAAGGGGGCGTGGCACCTCCCATACAAACTGAATTTTTCAAGTTGAATATCTTCAAAAGTGTTTAAGGTAGGAACATGAAAATTGGTACAGAGCTACAGGATAACAGCACCACTCTCACCTATAAAACCGGGGGTTATCCAATAAGGGGGCGTGGTACCTCCCATACAAACTAAATTTTTTAAGCAGAATATCTGTGAAAGGGTTCAAGGTAGGGACCTGAAAATTGATATAGACCTATATGGTATCAAAAGCCTTCATACACATAAAAGAAGGGGTAATCGGAAAAGGGGGCGTGGCACCTCCCATACAAACTGAATTTTTCAAGGTGAATATCTTCAAAAGTGTTTAAGGTAGGAACATGAAAATTGGTATAGAGCTATAGGATAACAACACCATTCTCACCCATAAAACTTGGGGTTATCGAAAAAGGAGGCGTGGTACCTCCCATACAATCTATATATATAAAAATGAAATGGTGTTCAGTCGTTACGCTAAAAATCGAAAACGGCTAAACCAAATCATATACTTCCTTTAGGGGGTTTGTTTGTTATTACCACGCGCAGGTCATGTTATAAAATCAGAACAAAATATTAGGGGGGGCGTGGCACCTCCCATACAAACATTTTTCTTCAAGGTGAATATCTCTAAATGGGTTTAAGGTAGGGACCTGGAAATCGGTACAGACCTATAGGATAACAACACCATTCTCACCCATAAAACTGGGGGTTAGCCAAAAAGGGGGCGTGGCACCTCCCATACGAATGAAATACTTCATAGTCGATATCTCTGGAAGTATTCATGTTCGACCACTGAAATTTGGTAAGGGATTATATGAGATCGACCCCTACCACCTCCAAAAAAGCTGGGGAAAACGAAAACGGGGGCGTGGCACCTCCCATACGAATGAAATATTTCATAGTCGATATCTCTGGAAGTATTCATGTTAGACCACTGAAATTTGGTAAGGGGTTATATGAAATCGATCCCTACCACCTCCAAAAAAACTGGGGATAACGAAAAAGGGGGCGTGGCACATCTCATACGAATGAAATACTTCATAGTCCATATCTCTGAAAGTACTTATGTTAGACCACTGAAATGTGGTTAGAGGTTAGATGAGGTCGATCCCTACCACCTCCAAAAAAACTAGGGTAACGAAAAAGGGGGCGTGGCACCTCCCATACGAATGAAATACTTCATATTCCATATCTCGGGAAGTGTTTAGGTTAGACCACTGAAATTTCTTGAGGAGTTAAATAAGATTAATCCCATCATCTCCAAAAAAACTGGAGATAAAGAAAAAGGGGGCGTGGCACCTCCCATGCGAAGGAAACATTTCATAGCCCATATCTCTGCAAGTATTTATGTTAGACCACTGAAATTTGGTGAGGGTTTATATGTGATCGATCCCTAATACCTCCCAAAAAACTCGAGTTAACGATAAAGGGGGCGTGGCACCTCCCATACGAATAAAATACTTCATAGTCCATATCTCTAGAAGTATTTAGGTTAGACCACTGAAATTTTGTGAGGAGTTATATAAGATCAATCCCGGCCACCTCCAAAAAAAAACTGGGGATAAGGAAAAAGGGGGCGTGGTTTCTCCTATATGAAGGAAACATTTCATAGC
This sequence comes from Campiglossa producta, assembly GCA_964058755.1. NCBI lineage: Eukaryota > Metazoa > Arthropoda > Insecta > Diptera > Tephritidae > Campiglossa > Campiglossa producta. The sequence goes on along the minus strand of CAXKVI010000005.1, from coordinate 48,718,726 downwards.
CCATATCTCTGCAAGTATTTATGTTAGACCACTGAAATTTGGTGAGGGTTTATATGTGATCGATCCCTAATACCTCCCAAAAAACTCGAGTTAACGATAAAGGGGACGTGGCACCTCCCATATGAATAAAATACTTCAGTCCATATCTCTAGAAGTATTTAGGTTAGACCACTGAAATTTTGTGAGGAGTTATATAAGATCAATCCCGGACACCTCCAAAAAAAACTGGGGATAAGGAAAAAGGGGGCGTGGTTTCTCCTATATGAAGGAGATAGGGATATGGTTTAAAATAGATATAGGGATCGGGTTAGAGAAACAGACAGGGAAATAAATTTGTGGCAGGACAACGTCTGCCGGGTCAGCTAGTTTGTACATAAAAGAACGTCGCCAGCAGTCCCCATGTAAGGCCTTACATCGTTTTGCAGCGCTACATAATGTAAGTTAATTTTCGAACTTTTGTTAAACCTACCTTTGCTTATTTAAACTTACATTTTTACATTTACACGTACACATATCTACATATAATACCCTACGGGTTTTCTTGACTTCGCTCACGCTCACCCGGTTTGATTATCTCGATGGTTTTGCATTTCAGATAGAGTGAGCGAGAGCCAAATCAAATATAAAGACTTGGAAAAAAAAAGGGGAAATATGAAAACAACAATTTTCTTTTAAAATACTATTGTAGATAAAACAAAAACACACACAAAACATACGCAAACAAAGAAAAACAAAAACTAAAAATTTTACTTAGGCGGTAAACTATCAGGTAGATGATAAATTAATTTTCTTATTTGTTTTGGTTTGGTTTTTCTTTTACAAAAAGTCCCATTCACTATGAATGATAAGAAATTAAAACTTTAATTTATTTTAAGCATTTAATATGTATAGTTTTTTTATTATGAATTGCGCATCTTCGTGCTTATAAATAATTGTTATCCAATCAAAACCGACCATAACTTACCTCCATCATTAAAGTTTAAGTTGTTTTTGTAAATTTGAATTGTAACGGACAAATATTTGAATTATGGCCGGTTATAACTTGTTAGTGAGTAACGCACTATTTCTTTTCTCTTTTTGATGTTAATAAATTGTAATTAAAAATGGGGTAAATTTATATTTTTCCTTGGCGATTGGGAGATGGTGAGGTTAGATGAAGTTGTTGGGATTCTCGTATTAGCGCCTATGAGAATCAATGGCGGGAGGGCTAAGTTCATGCATTTGCGCGCAATCAACACGAAGTAATCCAAATGCATATACGAAATCAACGAAAAGCCCTGTCTTAGCTTATTATCTGTATTTTATTATTCTATTAGTAGCACCGTATTGGCCGGATAGTTCCTCCGACTTGTTTCCATATATTTTTTTTTCCGGAACTCTATAAAACGTTATAAGCCAACTGGAAGACAAGAGTTCCATCTGACTAGAACACTGAGCAGACAAAGGCTAGCTAGAAAAGCTGGCTTAATTCCTTGTGTTGGTTACATAAAATGGCGCCCAACGTGGGGCAGGCAAAGCGAAGATTAAGCATTTTTGAAATACGTTTCTTATTTTTCATAGATGTATACAATTACATATATGAAAACAAAACTAGTGATAAAAAATTACTGAAAATTTCTTCCAATGCCAGCTCCAAAACTTTTTCTTTCTAAATACATACTTTAAACTCTTATCAACCTATAATTTAATTCTTTTTTGAGTAACTACTTTAAAAAAAAAAAATTAACAACTTTGTTTTGATCTGGTGGCTGAAATAAAACTATTGTGATTTAGAGGAAATTGTTCGTTTTATTTCGAAGAAACAATCGAACAACCCTGTATCGAAATCGGTTTCCTTTTTAGTCTCCAAAACGCATCCATAAGTTTGCTTAACGTAACGCCTACTTATTTCTTTCATTTTGGTTGTAAAGCCTTTCATATCAGTTACGAGTAACTGGAATATGAAATCTACGCTAGCTACGGCTTCTTTTCGTCCGTACCAAGATTGATATGCACTTTTAAAGCAATGATGAAACAAATAACTCAATTCGTCTTCTTGTTGGTTTCGTATGAAACAGAAAAAAAAGAAGAAAAAAACAACCAAAAAAAAAACCATCATCTAACCACATCTACCCTTTTATATCGCGTTTCAAGGAAAATTCTATTAAAATCAAATTTATATTTTAGCACTTGCTAAACAAAAAACAACAACAACCAATAATTAAAATAACCATAAAAATGGCAATGGCAGTCGTCCATAGCACAGAGTAAAACCCCCCTTTGGGTTCTGATAACTCTTCCAAACATTGTAGATTTAGTTGAACGGGAAGAATGCTCAACAACTCCTTGTCAGCACCACTTTCATAAAGTTTGCATAGTCAAGTGGATAAATGATCACAAAGAATGTCCTGTATGTCGTAGTTTATGCCATGCTAGGGATTTGAAACCTGTTACGGTTCAGAGCTCCAGTACTTTGAATTTAAAGAAGGCTAAGGCTCCGTCTAAGCAAGCACTTAATCGCAGGGGTAGAACACCTTCTCGAATACAAACTCGTTTTGGAAATCGTCAACTAGAAGAGACTGGTATTAATCCATTAAGAGATGATTCAGCATCTCCACGAATCAATACTTCAATTCAATTAGACGAACGTCACCAACCGGCCGAAAGTTCAAACAATAATTCTGCTCCTACGGGGAGTAATGATGTCGATTATGATCATATATCTTCTATGATTGAAAACCAAATTCAGAGAATGATCACTCAGTTGCAAGTTAATAACACCTCGAACATACCCAATATTCAATCTGCTCCAGCCCATACCGGGAACATTGCTTCAAACTTTATTCCTAACCCTCTTAATGCCAGTAAGATTAGTGCCATTATTCAGAATTGGAAAGTTCAATTTGACGGTTCCTCGGAAGGACTTAACGTAGAAGAATTTATTTATAGGATTCGGGCGTTGACTCGGGAATCCTTTCATAATGATTTTTCGCATGTCTGTAAAAACCTACAAATATTGTTGAGTGGCAAAGCCAGAGATTGGTTTTGGAGGTACCACAAACATGTACCGAGAATAGAATGGACAGATTTCTGTTCTGCTTTACGTTACCAATATAAGGACTACCGTTCAGATTTTGATTTTCGTGAACAAATACGCAACCGGAAACAAAAACCGAATGAAAATTTCGAATCATTTTACGATGCAATTAGTATTATTACTGATAAGCTTTCCACGCCTATAGAGGAATCTGAACTGGTGGAAATTTTGGTTAGAAATTTGAAGCCGGAAATACGCCATGAATTATTGTACATACCTATACATTCGATTGCTCACATGCGAAAGTTAGTGCAGATGAGCGAGCACTTGATAGCCGATGATTCATATCGTCGCGCATATCCTCCGTCTGCACGAGCTATTTCAAACAATCCCACTCGTAGGCAAATTAATGCCATTAATCATAGCCCTTCAGAATTGGATACGATTCCTGAGTTAGAAGTTGCGGCTGTACATCAAGTTAGTCCTCAAAAACTATCTTGTTGGAATTGCGGTGAAGACAGTCACCACTGGGAAGATTGCCTGGCCGAACGGAAAATCTTTTGTTACGGGTGTGGGGAACCGAATACCTATAAGCCCCAATGTCTTAAGTGTAATCTTCGACTATCAAAAAACGCGTCGAAGAAGGCATTCGACACCCAACGAATGCCTTCGAAGTAGGGAACACTAGTTTAAACTATACGGACCCTACAGAAAAACAGTCATGCCAGACCACATCATCTCAAATTCCAAAAACCGTTCAAGGAAGTACGCCCATTATGAGCGCGTTACTTCCATATCATGTTCGGCTAAAACGATGTCAAGAAGCGAGAGCTAGAATCTTCGATGAGTCAAACAATGATAGCAAACCTAGGAGATCTACACAACGCATTCGAGATTTTTATAAAAAAATTAAGAATACTAAAAAGTTATTAATTTCTTCCGTTTTTCGCAACGACTATGATAGTAGATTTTACGCAAAAGTTAATTTCCTTCATTTCAATGAAATGGGTTTGCTCGATACCGGTGCTAATATAAGCTGTGTAGGATCCAGTTTAGCTACTGAAGACTTACAGAATTTACCACAATTTAAAAAAATTACGGCATCTGTTAAAACCGCTGAAGGAAGCTCCCAAAAAGTCTTGGGGTTTCTTCAAGTAGATGTCACCTACGAAAATAAAAAGAGAAATATGAAACTTTTCGTAATTCCGTCTATTTCAAGCAGACTTATTCTAGGGGTAGACTTCTGGAAGCTGTTTGAACTCGCACCAGGAGTCATCTCAGATATTAGTATTGACAATTCATCGAGTACAGATCTAGAGGATTCTGTTCCTCTTTCACATTTACAACATCAGCAGTTGCAAGTGGTAAAATCTATGTTTCCAAATTTTGAGAAGCAAGGACTTGGAAGGACTGCTATAATACAACATGAGATTGATGTAGGGAGTTCCAAGCCAATAAAGCAACGATTCTATCCCGTGAGTCCAGGGGTTGAAAAGCTTATGTATGCCGAAGTAGATCGGATGTTAAACCTAGGGGTAATAGAACCTAGTAAAAGTCCATGGAGCTCACCTATGAGGTTAGTGGTGAAACCGGGTAAAGTGCGACTCTGCTTGGATGCACGAAAGTTAAACTCGGTTACCAAAAAGGATCAATCGAGCCCCTCAAAAGGTGCAATGGCCTAGTACACTACAGCGTAGGCCAGATCGTTATCCACGTATATCGTGGTGATGCTCAGCGCGCTGCCTTCTCGGCTGCTCCGGGGGAACCGGAAAACTTATTACCAGAAGAGGAAGCGGAGGATTCCGATGCGGAAAGCATGTTATCCGCCACGTCTCTTGGCGATAGTGCTGTGAACAACTCGGAGATGGAGGACAGCCTACAGGACGAGGAAGTCCTCGACGTCACGGTGGTAGCAGCCAACGCTGAGCGACTAACATCTAACGCTACAGGCAGCAGGACTCCTGCAACGCCACATCGGTCAGTTAATCGGAACAACTCGTCGTTGATAGGCAACCTCCGGGATGGAGCAAACCTCGACGATATGGGGACGGCAGGGAAGTCTGTGCGCTCTCATGTTGGTGGTGCTTCAGATTAATTTGCACAAATCTAAAGTGGCTTCGGCTGCTTTAAGTAGTCGTCTTTCTAAAGGCGACGTGGATGTGGTCCTCATCCAAGAACCCTGGGTCAATAGCTCGAGAATCTGCGGATTGGGGACTAAGGGCTTCAAGCTCAGTCGAGCCAGCGAGGAGAGCAAAGTCAGAACGTGTATTTTGGTCAAGTCTGAGTTGAACTCCTTTCTCCTACCTAACTACACCAATGGTGATATTACCGCTATCAGTCTAACGGTCGACAGCACCCGCCTGACGGTGGCGTCGGTCTATATGCCCTACGACGCCGAAGAACCCCCACCACAAACGGAGGTGAAAGACCTGGTGTCAAATTTCTGCACGGGTAATCTTATTATTGGAGCGGACGCTAATGCTCACCATGTCCAATGGGGGAGCTCCGACATCAATGCCAGGGGCGAGTCTCTGTTTGATTACCTCTTAACAACCAACCTGGTGATTTGCAACGTGGGTAATGAGCCTACTTTTATCACTAAGACCCGCAGGGAGGTCATAGACCTCACTATCTGTAGTGAAGGCGCTTATGAGTGGGTCAGAAAATGGCGGGTTCTGGAAGAACATTCTTTCTCCGACCACCGTTACATAGAAATGGTTTTAGACTTTATTGTAGAACAACCAATCATGAAGCGCAATCCACGTAACACTGATTGGCAGTTACACAATGAAATATTAGACAGAGACCTACCAGTACTGCCCTCACAAGCCCCCTCATCAGTAGAGGAGCTGGAGGATCTTGTTACTACATTTACATCGGCGCTTTCAAATGCTCTAGGACAGGCTTGTCCAGTGCCAAAACCACGCGGTAAACACAGGCCACATTGGTGGTCCTACGATTTGGACTCGCTCCGAATATCATGCCGGAAACAATTTAACAAGGCCAAGAGCTTCGGCTCTGAGCCTCATTGGCATGAATATAAAGCTAAACTAAGGGCCTACAAAAAAGCTCTGAGACAGGCGAAGAGAACCTCGTGGAGAAATTTCTGCACTGGCGTCGAAAAGGTCGACGACACAGCGAGACTTAGACGAGTCCTCTCGAAAAGTCAAACAACCATCAGCTATTTGCGAAAGCCTGACGGATCCTGGACCAGCACGGAAGAGGAAACCCTTGAGCTGCTCTTGAATACACATTTTCCGGGGAATCTGCATGATGCACCACTAGCACCTGCAACAAACCTGGCAGTAAATATACCCATCACTGAGGAAAGAGTAAGGTGGGCAGTTAAGAGCTTTGAACCGTATAAGGCTGCCGGGCCGGGCCGGACGGGATTATCCCCGCGCAACTTATAAACACGTTGGAGACATCAGCTAAATGGCTGGTATTTCTCTTCACAGCCTGCCTGGCTCTCAACCACATTCCGGGCTCCTGGAGAAGCGCCACGGTAGTGTTTATCCCTAAGGCTGGGAAGGCATCCCACTACGAGCCAAAAGATTACAGACCGATCAGTCTCTCGTCCTTTGTACTCAAAACCTTTGAGAGGATACTAAGCGACTACCTTTCAACGACTATTGATAGCAACCTTATCTCTAGCTATCAGCATGCATACACCAAGAGTAAATCAACAGAAACTGCTCTGCACAGCCTAGTATCTGTCATTGAGAAATCGCTGTGTGAAAAGGACTACTGTCTCGTGGCCTTCTTAGATATTGAGGGGGCTTTCAACAATATAAGCCCGGAGGCGATCAACTCCGCTCTAACTAATCTGGGCGTAGATAGACCTCTAACTGGTTTAATTGACCAACTTCTAAGAGGAAGGAAAATAGCTTCTTCACTTGGTACGGTCGAGCTATCACGCTATGTCACAAGGGGAACGCCCCAGGGTGGTGTTCTTTCCCCGCTTTTATGGAACCTCACAGTCAACTCGTTGCTACGTGACACAAGCTGGGGGGGCGGGAAGATAGTGGCATACGCAGACGATTTAGCTATTGCATTCAGAGGCAAGTTCCCACAAACTCTGTGTGACCTGATGCAAGTAGCACTGCGAGAGGTTTCGAGGTGGTCCTCTCGCTGCGGACTTAGTATCAACCCGGGGAAAGTGGAACTTGTCATCTTCACCAACCGGTACAAAATACCGCCACTAAGCCTACCAGAACTAGATGGCACGCGCCTGGGCTTGTCGGATAAGGCCAAGTTTCTAGGCATAGTTCTGGACAGGAAACTGAATTGGAAGGAGAATGTTCTTCAGCGCCAGAAGAAAGCTTGCATCGCTCTTTACACATGCAAAAGAGCCATTGGCAAAAAATGGGGGCTCAGCCCTAGAGTATGCAGTTGGATCTACACGGCCATCATTCGCCCAATCATGCTGTATGGAGTCGTCGTATGGTGGCCGGCACTGAGCAAGACAACATACCTGAATCTGTTGCGGAAAGTCCATAGATCCAATATGATCTGTATAAGCGGTGCGCTAAGGACAACGCCCAACGAAGCCCTCCAGGCCATTCTGGGCATTTTGCCACTTGATCTGGAAGGGTTTCGGTCAGCGGCGGCATCAGCTCTGCGCCTAAGAGAAACCTCCAGTTGGGGTGCGGGTACTATTGGACACTCCAGTATTCTGGAATCTTACAGCTTTCTCCCTCTAAGCACAGATCGTTGTGCGACCACTACAGTCGGGGATAGCTGCTTCAAAATAAACATTCCCAGCAGAGAAGACTGGGAGAGGACGGATTGGTGTCCCGAAACAAATGGTGGCACTTCCATATACACCGACGGCTCGAAGTTGGACGGCAGAGTTGGAGGAGGGGTTTATTCAAGGGATTTGGACCTTGAACTCTCCTTCAGACTACCTGATCATTGTAGCGTCTTCCAGGCGGAAGTCTCGGCAATCCGGGACGCCGCGGCCTGGTTAAGCAAACGTGTTATCGGAGGAGATATCACTATTTTCAGCGATAGCCAGGCGGCAATCAAATCCCTTGGCTCATACACGTTCAACTCTGAACTGACGCTCAGCTGTCGTCGATCTCTTCAGGAGATGGCCCAACAGAACCGCGTAAACCTCATATGGGTCCCGGGACATAGGGACATTGAGGGAAACTGTAAGGCAGACGAGCTTGCCAGGCAGGGCACGACCAAGCAGGTTCTTCAGGATAAAGAGCGCTTAGGTATGCCGTTTGCCACATGCAAACTAATGCTGAAGGAGCACACACTCCGTCAAGCCAACGAAAGATGGCTGCAATCCCCAGGGTGTCGGATATCGAAACAAACCTGGCCAAAATGGGATCTTAAAAGGTCTAGACGCATTTATGCCCTAACTAGGAGGGAAATCTGCATATTGATAGGGGCATTAACCGGTCACTGCCTCATTGGTAGGCATGCAGAAAGGCTAAGTGTGCCCTACCGACGATGCTGCAGGAGTTGCAAAGATGATGAGGAGGAGGAAACGGTGGAGCACCTCATCTGCAACTGTCCGGCTTTAAGCGGCGTGAGAACGCGCTTTTTGGGAGTTCCGTTCCTAGATAGTCTAAGCCAGATCGCGGAACTGGACATAAAGGACTTGATGGGCTTCATAAAGTCATCTAAGTGGTTCGAGGAGGAGTAACGGTGTCGGTTTAGGAGTGTCAGTCCCGGGATTCTGCTATGTGGAAAATCCCAACAAATCAGGGATTTTCCATATGGCTGGGTCCCGGGGCTGACTTTCCTTGTGTTGGTGGTATCACAACGGGCCTTCAAAACTGGCCTAAGTGTGCCTCTGCGGCAGCCACTTGAACCTACCTACCAAAAAGGATGCTTAAAACATTAGTCCGACTTGCTCAACAGTTCAAGGAAGCAAACCTAACTCTCAATTTAACTAAGAGCCAGTTCTGTGTTACCAGTGTGAAATATCTAGGATTCATAATAGGAAACGGCGGTATCTCCACCGACCCCGAAAAAGTTAATTCAATTTTATCGTGGCCAACTCCAAAGAACCTCAAACAAGTTCGAGGTTTTCTCGGAATTTGTGGTTGGTATCGACGATTTATTAGGAATTTCGCAGATATTTCCTTTCCTATAACTGAGGCTTTAAAAAAAAGACGGAAATTTGAATGCACGGCGGAGGCACAAACAGCTTTTGAGTTGTTGAAGACTTGCCTTACGTCGGCACCCGTTTTAGTCAACCCTGATTTTGGTAAGAAATTTTTCGTACACTGTGATGCTAGCGACTATGGTATCGGCGCTGTCCTTATCCAACTGGATGAAGAAGGTGGTGAACGACCGATTGCTTTTATGTCCAAAAAGCTTAATGCAGCGCAGCGTAATTATAGCGTAACTGAGCGGGAATGCTTAGCTGCTATAGAAGCAATCGAACGGTTTCGCTGTTACCTCGAGCTGCAGGAGTTCGAAGTGGTTACCGACCATGCGAGCCTATTATGGCTTATGAAGCAACCGAATCTCTCGGGTCGACTAGCAAGGTGGGCAATAAACAAGGGTAAAATTTTTCCATAAGCCATCGTAAGGGTCGGAATCACGTTGTTCCCGATATGCTGTCCCGTCGAGATGAAGTCGACGTGGCCAGCATAGAAATAGTAAGTCCACTGATAGAGCTCGATTCGCCACATTTCGAGGATACCGAATATAATCATTTGAAAGAGCGCATACGACAAGATCAAGAGAAATTACCAGATCTTAAAATTATCGATAGATACGTGTATATTCGTACGGAGCATGCAACTGGGGAGAAAGAGCAAGAACAAAACTCCTGGAAGCTGTGGGTTCCCCTAAGTTTGCGTAATTCGGTCATACAATCAGCTCATAATCAGGAAACTACTGCTCATGGTGGCATGGATAAAACGATTGAACTAATAAGAAAGAATCTGTATTGGCCCGGTTTAGTGAGGGATGTGCGTAGCTATGTTCGTAGTTGTGAAATCTGCAAGAGTACGAAAGCTCCTAATTTCATTACACGACCACCCATGGAACTCAATCGACTTCTTCTAGACCCTTCCAAAAACTGTACATAGATTTATTAGGCCCCTATCCGAGAAGCAAAAAAGGACATATTGGGTTGCTTATTGTTTTGGACCACTTTAGCAAGTTTCATTGGCTATACCCCCTTCGAAAATATACAACCGCTAAAATTAAAAACTGTTTAGCTAATGAAATTTTTTGTTGTTACGGTGTTCCCGAGACAATGGTTAGTGACAACGGAAGTCAATTTAAAGCCAATGAATTCAATTCCTTTCTTACTTCACGCGGAGTTGACCATGTTTATACGGCTTTATATTCACCGCAGAGTAATGCTTCGGAACGCCTGAATCGGGCCTTACTCGCAGCGATTAGATCTTTTCTAAAAAAGGATCATCGAGAATGGGATGAAAATCTTCCGAGCATTTCGTGTGCACTACGGAACAGTATTCATCAGAGCATCGGCTGCTCTCCATACAAGGCCCTATACGGGTTCAATATGGCTACTCATGGGTCAGAATATAGGTTACTTAACAATCTGCAATTGTTAGAAGAGCCTAGCTGCGTACTTAACCCAGAGGACTCTCTATCGCTTCTTCGTAAAAATATTCAGAAAAAAATTCAGGAGGCCTACGAGAAAAACAAAAGCCAGTACAACCTTCGTACAAGGCCAGTGTCATATCAAAAGGGTCAAGAAATTTTTCGCAGGAACTTCGCTCAGAGTGATGCCACTAAGAATTTTAATGAAAAACTCAGTCCAGCATTTTCCAAAGCCAAGGTTCGCGAAAAAGTTGGAAACAATTATTATGTACTCGAAGATCTTAACGGCAAGCTAATCGCAACATTTCACGCCAAAGACATTCGACCGTAAAATATTGAAATTTGTATAAAGAAAGTTATTTGAACATGTCCCTTAACCCATAACGGAAATAATTTCCAGCTAAGCTGTATGTTTAGAAAACAACTCCTCTTATCTGTGACGGTCCTTATACTCCCATTGTGACTTAAGCTACTCCCAAAAATACTATAGTTAAAATAGTAGTAGAAAAAGAGATGGTCGCAATGCCGAACATAGGGTGCTGTAGTTTAACTAGCTCGCAAAAAAACTCCGAAACTTATGAAACTTTTCATCTCTTTCTATAATTATTCCAGAGATAATTTTCCATGAGAAATGAGGTGACACTCAGTAGTCGATTGCCCTATGAAGCTAGGCATTGATGAAGATAACTTCCTTTTTGGTTTTGCTGTCGACGAGTTAAGGTGTCATAAGTTTTGTTATAACAAAAAAATTGTTTAAACAGGAGTTCTCATTATTTTAAAGTGTATGCTGATTTCGGTAGTGCAGTTCAAGATAGAGGGTAAATATTGTTCAAAAAAACAAATAAAAATTAAGAAAAAGTTATTTGTACATAGTACATTGTATATATTCAATACAGAAAAAGTGGGTGCAAAAAAAAAATTTAATTTTTTTTTATTTTTTTTAGAGATCTGCGCTCAGGGCGGTCTCGTAAATTTCTATCCAAGTGCATCAAAGTTTCCACCCAAAATTAAACGGCACTTCGCCAGGAAGGAGTGTTTCCTCGACATAACTTATCCAGAAATTCCCTTATTTTCGAGGAAGAGCAAGAAAAAGACTCCTGGGAGTTTCCATGTGGACTTAGTGCCACCGACACCACCGGCTATTACATCAAAAGAACCATTTTTTTTTTAAATAAAAAGAGTAAAAACCTTAAGAAACAAAAACAAAGAAAAAATTAAAAAAAAAAAACAAAAAAAAAAAAAATTTAAATAACTTAAATCAAAAATATTTTTATTAGTTTGAAGAAGATTAAGATAATTAATATTAAATCGCAAGTCGCTTCAATAAATGTGTATTTATGTAGGCAGTAAAAATCTACATAATTACATATACAAACACGCGCCTGAAAAAAAAATTAAAAAGTAATTAATACTAATATATAAAAATTTTGCGTTAACCAGTGTAAAAATTTCCACCGGTTGTCTATTCTCATACAAATCAGGTTTACGTACATACGCGTATATATATGTATATAAACCTAATATACATATATGTATACGTATGTACAACGTAAGCATAGAAAACAGAACGAACTAAAAAAAAATTTCTATAAATTTTTATCTTTGGTCATTTTGTTAATATTTTCTGTTTTCACTGAGAAAAAAAAAATATATAAAATTTTTTTTTGAATAACTAAGATATTTTCTGTTTTCACTGAAAAAAAAATATATAAAAATTTTTTGAATAACTAAAATAACAAATCACAAAATTAACACTTATATAATTAACAAATGTGTTAGCAAATAAAAGCAAATTCTAATCTAATCTAATCTTGGCTTGCGTCATAATGACGCTTAACCGCCTAGGCGATTTTTGCCGTTTCGAATCAAAGCACGCCAGTCATTCCTTTTTAGCGATAACTGACGCCAATTGGAAACCCCAAGGGAGTACAAGTCATCCTCCACCTGTTGTTTCCATCTCAGTAGAGGCCTCCCCCTTCCTCTGCTGCCGAATTCGGGTGTCGATAGTAAAACTTTCTGTGCTGGAGCTTCTTCTTCCATTCGCATAACATGACCCAGCCAGCGGAGCCTTTGGGCTTTAATCCGCTGAACTATGGTCAGGTCTGCGTAAAGCTCGTACAGCTCATCGTTGAATTTCCTTCGATACTCGCCGTTGGCATCACGGGAAGGACCATAAATCTTCCGGAGAACTTTTCTCTCAAATACTCCAAGGGCCATCTCATCTTCTCTGGATACTGTCCATGATTCCGAGCCGTACATCAGGACTGGTATGATGAGAGACTTATAGAGCGTGATCTTTGTTCTTCGAGAGAGGACTTTACTTCTCAATTGCCTACTCAGTCCAAAGTAGCACTTGTTGGCAAGAGTGATTCTCCGTTGGATTTCTAGACTGATATTATTTTCGGTGTTAATGCTGGTTCCCAAATAGACGAAATCTCTCACCGTTTCAAACTTGTAGCCATCAACGGTGACTTGCCTGCCAAGGCGCAGGTGCGCCGATTCTTTCTTTGATGACAGTAGGTACTTCGTCTTGTCCTCGTTCACCGCAAGACCCACTTTTTTCGCTTCTTTATCCAGCCCAGAGAAGGCTGCACTTACGGCGCGGTTGTTAAGGCCAATGATATCAATATCATCGGCATACGCCAGCAATTGTACGCTCTTGTAGAAGATTGTGCCATTGCGGTTTAGCTCTGCTGCTCGAATTATCTTCTCCAGCATCAGGTTGAAGAAATCGCACGAAAGGGAGTCGCCCTGTCTGAAGCCTCGTTTAGTTTCAAATGGCTCAGAGAGGTCCTTCCCGATTCTGACGAAGCTGTTGGTATTGCTCAGCGTCATTTGGCAAAGCCGTATAAGCTTTGCAGGGAAGTCAAACTCAGACATGGCGGTATACAGGCAACTCCTTTTTGCGCTGTCAAAAGCGGCTTTAAAATCGACAAAGAGGTGGTGTGTATCGATCCTTTTATCATGGGTCTTCTCCAGGATTTGGCGTATCTAAAGCCACACTGATAAGGTCCAATCAGTTTGTCTACGATGGGCTTCAGTCTTTCACACAATACGCTAGAAAGAACCTTATATGCGATATTAAGAAGACTGATTCCGCGGTAGTTGGTGGGGTTAGCGGGATCGCCTTTCTTGTGGATTGGGCAGGGCACACTTAAATTCCAATCTGGAGGCATGCACTCGTCTGACCATATTCTGCATAAGAGCTGATGCATGCTTTTTACCAGCTCTTCGCCTCCGTGTTTGAACAGCTCGGCGGGTCGTCCGTCTTTTCCAGGCGCTTTGTTGTTTTTGAGCCGGGATATAGCTATCCTCACTTCTTCATAGTCAGGTGGTGGGACGACCTTTCCATCGTCAGGGATTGGGGTATCGGGTTCAACGTCTCCCTCGCAGTTTAGCAGTGAGGAGAAGTGCTCCCTCCATAATTTAAGTACACTCTGGACGTCGGTTACCAGGTCGCCATTATTGTCCCTACAGGAACTTGCCCCGGTCTTTAAACCTTCCGTCATCCGCCGGATCTTTTCATAGAATTTTCGGGCATCGTTCCTGTCAGCCAGCGTCTCAAGCTCCTCACACTCACGCCTTTCGGCCTCACGTTTCTTTTTTCTGAAAAGGCGTCTCTCTTCCTGCTTCGCCTCACGATAGCGTTGCCATACACTGCGGGTTGCGCCCGTTCGCAACGTCTCCCTGTATGCAGCGTCCTTTTTGTCCGAGGCTGTGGTGCATTCCTCATCGTACCAGTTGTTCTTGCGGGCTCGCCGAAACCCTATAGTGGCTTCAGCGGCGGTACGTAATGAGTGAGAGATATGCTTCCATTGCTCGGTTACATCGTTAGGTCGAGGATTGCTCTCCGATAGCAGGTGTGAGAGTCGAGTGGAGAAATTATCAGCTGTCTGTGTCACGCGCAGCTTCTCGACGTCAAACTTTCCTTCCGTTACTGTGCGTACTTTCTTCGCTGCACAGAGGCGTGTGCGTATCTTGGCTGCAACAAGATAACGGTCCGAGTCGATATTGGGACCGCGTAGGGTACGCACGTCTAGAACGGTGGAGCTGTGTCTGCCGTCGATCATGACATGATCAAAATTAAGCAAATTAATAGCCATAATAATTTGTACATAAAAGAACGTCGCCAGCAGTCCTCATGTAAGGCCTTACATCGTTTTGCAGCGCTACATAATGTAAGTTAATTTTCGATCTTTTGTTAAACCTGCCTTTGCTTATTTAAACTTACATTTTTACTTTTACACGTACACATATTTACATATAATACCCTACGGGTTTTCTTGACTTCGCTCACGCTCACTCGGTTTGATTATCTCGATGGTTTTGCATTTCAGAGAGAGTGAGCGAGAGCCAAATCAAATATAAAGACTTGGAAAAAAAAGGGAAAATATGAAAACAACAATTTTCTTTTAAAATACTATCTATATTATTATTCTAAAACACGGCGCTTAGCTAGACTAAACTACAATACGTATATAAACGAAATGTATGTATATCAGATGAAAGCTTATCATGAGCATGTTTGCAAAAAATTATAACAATTCCAATAGGTTAATTTGTTCATGAGAAATTAGCGTTTAAAGTTTGTACCCAAGCTCTTTATATGGCACTATTAGCATGCTTTGTAAATGTACATATGTATATACATACATACAATGCTCGCATGGATTTCAGTCGAATTAGACAAACATTGAAAAAAATGTAAATATGTACATATGTATGTATGTATGTAAGTACATATGATTTTGCGCTACTTTGACTACAAAAGCAATGCAGGGGTAATAAGCAAACACACCAGATTATCGGGGGTTACATACTAGTTGTAGATAAAACAAAAACACACACAAAACATACGCAAACAAAGAAAAACAAAAACTAAAAATTTTACTTAGGCGGTTTGGTTTTTCTTTTACAAAAAGTCCCATTCACTATGAAGGGTGATTCAAAAAAAAAAATTTTAGTTTTTTTGGGTCATACTCCCTACAAAGTTAGTAAATTATGAGAAAATAAGCCTCGCAAAAAGTTAGCTCTGCAACTTACTACTTAAAATAGCCTTTAACCGCCTAGGCAATTTTGGCCGTCCCTTAGGGGTCGCTTTTTCCCATCTTTTTTTTACGGGGAAAAAATGGAATTCTTTTCAAAGTGAATTTTCTTATCATTTTCGAAACCTTTTGCAAAAACATATCCTTAAAATGGAGGGTTTTAAGTTTAAAAAACTTTTTACATTATGCGATTATCTTTACTATTAAACTAACTACAACCATTTAAAAATGTTTATATTTTGTATGTGTTACTTGCAATAGTACAAAACTCAGTCATTCAACATCAACAAAAATGGAAAAAGGCTTATGCAAATGTGTTCCTATCTAAAAAAAGAGGGGACCCTTTTTTTTCTTCTGGGACCCTTTTTGAATTTTTCAGCGGCAACACTGATTCGGCCTCGATTATTCGGCCTTTTCAGCCGAATGCCGAAGCAGAAGCCGAATAAAAAATACTAGCCGAATACCGAAACTTGGCCGAATATGCGGTCGGACACTAATATCAACCTGAGACGCATTTGAGATGAAACCTTCAACGTCAATTCTCACTTTTTGAAAACTTATTATCAATTAAATTTCGATTTAATGATAAACTACCAGTAGCAGATCAACTTTTTTGCTAAATGAGTATTAACTTGAGGTATAATTAAATATAAAAGTTACAGTTTTTATACATACGACCCCCGCTACCATTCCCTAAAATAAATTTTGTCCAAGCGCTGGATCTTCTTCGCCTTCAAAATAAGCTTTCAAATGTACATACGGTATGCCTCTTGTGAATGGCGGTTCTGACAGCTCACTATCGTCGTTCAAATCAATCATATGAACGTACTCAGTGCAATCAAAATTAATTTTTGGTTTTACGTAGGCACGGAGAGATGGATCAAATAAATTATCCCGAATATATAAAATTTTTTTCAGTGCATAATTCCGAATATGTTTTCGGTCGTCGAAGAGCATGCTGAGTAAAACATTTTCACAATGTGCAAAATAGGAATTATTATCAATTGTGTTGTTGATCACTTTACGTAAATTGTTTGGCAAATATTGCGTCCATCGTATGAATTTTCCAAGCAAAGCACTACCGTATACAACCGACTTATAATATTTGACGTTAAAATACATGGGAACGTACACGCACATTATGTATGTTGCCAAGATTTTCAAATTCTTGGATGGAGTGTTGGTTGTAGCGTAAAGACGAAGGATTCTACAGGCTTTTGTGAGCCATCTAGCACGATTTATAGGGCCCGGTGTAATCATAGCCAGTGAAGTTGGAACGTAGCCATTCGAAATAGCATTAGCAATTTTGTATAGATACTTCGCATCCGTTGATAGTTTCTTCTCTTCATCTTCATCCAAGCGTGGTGGCATGTTTTCAAGTGGAATCGCTTCAAAATTCGTAACAACATGGAAAATATATTGTTGTTGGGAATTTATTACTTTGTCGCTTATAGGGAAAAGTAAAAAAAAGAGTGATAAGTACCTGTTGGGTATGGCAATTGTGAAGATCTTTTTCAGGTGATCCAGTTGAGGTTCTTGGCCCAGTCCATCGCGATTTTTCCAGTGTTTCATACAAATGACGAAACGGCAATTCGTTGAAATGTAGTAAACAAATCCACCAGTGTAATGCTCTGTTCAGTTGCATTTCAAATCGTCGCAATATACCTCTGCCCTCCCCAGTGTTTGTAACTTCGCCGTCAGAGCGAATGCCAATTAAATTATCCAGAGGAATCTGCTTTTCTTCAAAAAATTCCTTCAGAGCTCCATGTTTCGCTTCAGCAAAATCATTTTTGCCTGCCAAGTTGACACAACCAAGCAATTGGTTGTTCGGCTCTTGTACGACGACTAAATGTGATTCTTTCTTCATTTCCGAATAGTAAGTTTCGCCAACTTTTATTTGAGTCAATGCGTCGTCTTTTCGACCGTCAAACGAAAATGCTTTCAAACACCCTGTTTTGCTTTTGCGGAGAACATCCAATCTAAGTTTTCTCCTTTCCGTGTCTACTTTGTTTTTGTCACAAACAATGGTTCGGCCGTGTTTATCTCTCCATCCAATGTCTTCAAACAAAGCTGATGCTAGGCAAGATGCAACTCTGCTTGTCACGCCCAATCTATCGCACATCATTGCAAACTTTGGTATACTGTATCTTGGAGAATAATGTGATTAGGTCGATGTATGAGCCACATCCATTGGAGTATCACCTTGCAAATCTGAGGGAGTTGGCTGATACGTTACATCGACGGTTAATGCTTCTGTCTCTGAAGGATCCTCAACAACAGGTATTGATAGTGTTCTATCGTTGTGCTATAAATAAAGTGTTTCAAATTATCGGGAATTTTACCACAGTTACAAAGATTTGTTAGCAGCGGGCATTTGCATTTTGCGATGAAAAATATTTTCTTTGTACCGTCA
Source organism: Campiglossa producta (assembly GCA_964058755.1). NCBI lineage: Eukaryota > Metazoa > Arthropoda > Insecta > Diptera > Tephritidae > Campiglossa > Campiglossa producta. Next base: position 48,700,710 of record CAXKVI010000005.1, on the reverse strand, counting down.
ACGAAACTTTCAAATTTTTCCAAATATCGTCCGGCCCTTGACATTTCCTTGTATTTGTCAAGTAATGCATGTAGTTTTTTTGTGATGGCTCTTTTATCCAATAAATCAATATTCAGTTTGCTCCAAATTTCTATAAGTTTGTCGTAAACATTTGGTGTGAATGCCTTATATGTGAATATTTTATTTGCCTGTCTGATCTGATCGGCCAAAAAAAAGTAAAACTTCAGAATATCGAATGCAGTTGGCAAAGAAAGTTCATCCAGATCCCTTGCTGGACCGAATAGTTCCACATTATGGGAATGTAAGTTGCCTAACGAGGGTGCTGACATTGATGCTTCTTCTACTTCGCCCTCATTTTGCTCTACATTTCTTGATGATGATGATGCTCCTTCGTCCATATTGTGTTTCTTATGCCAATAATATATTTTGAACGAATGTGTAGATATAATAAACTTTTTTGAAAACCGCAAAAATTAAACTACTTTATGTCGAAGTAAAAAATCCGGATTGACAAAAACGTTTAAATAGAACGGAATAGTAAAAAAAATGAAAAAAACACAATTTTAAAATTTAAGTGAAGTTAAGCTTTGAACTCGCAATATCAACTGAAACAACTTCCTACAATATCTCAATAAGGCTAAGAGTCAGGTAGAAATAGTTTTTGCCTACAATCTTCAGTTTTTATTGTGCTACCTAAACGAGGGATGTAGGGTAGAAGGGGGCACATTCGCCACTGGGGCACATATGCATGAGCTGCAGTAAATCGACAGGAATGGTGAGTTCATCTTTTTACAAACAGGTAGAAAGTTTTTTCGTTGACAAGCCGATTATGTACTCGTGGTTCCAAGGTCATGATCATTATTACAAACGCAAAACAGTTTTCAAGTGTGTTGGAGGCAGGCTTTAAACATTCAAAAAAATATAAATTAATTTGTCTCAACATATTGCAGATATATAACAATTATGCTAAGAGACGCCTACCCCTTGTCTCTAGCATTCATTAAAAAAAGGCTGTTAAACAATCAACAATGGGGAGTTATGAAAAAAAATATCTTATATGAACAATTGGTTCTAACGGAAACATATACATAAAAAATGATTTGGGAGAAATGGCAATAAACCTTTTATCAAACAATCAACAATGGGGAGTTATGAAAAAAAATATGTTATATGAACAATTGGTTCTAACGGAAACATATACATAAAAAATGATTTGGGAGAAATGGCAATAAACCTTTTATCTGAACGATCGGTTATATGGGAGATATATGCTATAGTGGTCCGATCCTACCGGATCCGACATATATCTCCTATAATGCCAGTATACATCTGTATGCCAAATTTCATCGAGATGTCTAAAAAACTGAGGGACTAGTTTGCGTTCAAACAGACAGACGGACAGATAGACAGACGGACGGACGGACAGACGGTCATGGCTAAATCAACTCAGCTCGTCCTCTGCCCATTTTGGTATATTTATTGATGGGTCTAACGGAAACTTATACATAAAAAATGATTTGGAGCCTTGAAAATGAAAAAAATCTATTTCGAACAAAACAAGTCTCAAAAACAAAAAAAAATTATTTTTTTTTAAACTGTTAATGCCAATGTTTTTATCGCATAATTTTAAGTGGGATAGGAACTACGAGACAAATTCGTTTTCATCGGCAACACTTTTGCACGTTTTTGAAGAAACCCTTAAAAAAAATGGCGGAAAAGTTATTTTTTTCACCAAAACACTCCTCAAAACACCAAAAATATTTTTTTTTTTCAAAAAACTATTATCGCCAAAGTTTTTAGCGGACAATTTTGAGTCGGACAGGGTATGTATGAAAATTTTTAGAGTAGGTCATTAAAAAAACCTTAAAAATAAACGAAAAAAAATTTCAAAAAACTCAAATTTTGCAGGCTCGAAAATTATTTTTTTGGGTAGGCGTAGTGGAACTTTTTTTCCTGAACCCAAAACCTATCGAAAAATCGATGGCGCGATATGGGTTAACTTTCTTCCATTCAAATCGACCCGCCTTAATATAAATACTTTTCAGAGTCTTTTTTGTTTGTCTATTGTGAAAAAACAGTGCAGAAAAATTAAAAAAAAAAAATGTATGTAAACAAAAACATGTCAAACGGGGTTCCTTGTGCGCATGTGTGTAGTCTGTGTCTCACTCCTTCGTAGACAAAAAATACTGGCCAAATATACAAAAATATTAAAGTGAAAATACGTAGTGTCATATAGCTATAAACACATACATTATTCGGCCCAGTGTTGCCGTTGGGGACACTAAAGGGTTTGACCCTTTTTTAGAGCCAGGACCTCTGACCCTACTTTTTCAAAAAAGTACCATTTTTGACCCTCTTTTAAAATTCGTGACCTTTTTGACCCCTTTTCACTTTAAAAAAGCAATGAAATGCATTTTTGTCGTTTTTTTGTTAAAAACCAAAAAAATCTCTGTTCCTTTTTTACTCTTATATCGGGAACTCTTGCCGATTACCAAATGTCTTGCCTAACTGAAGTCTTACTACTGGCAACGCTGTATCATGTGACAACTCCGTCATTTGTATGTATGTATACATTAGGGTGATTCAAAAAAAAGTTTTAGTTTTTTTGGGTCTTACTCCCTACAAAGTTAGTAAATTATGAGAAAATAAGCCTCGCAAAAAGTTAGCTCTGCAACTTACTACTTAAAATAGCCTTTAACCGCCTAGGCAATTTTGGCCGTCCCTTAGGGGTCGCTTTTTCCCATATTTTTTTTACGGGAAAAAATGGAATTCTTTTCAAAGTGAGTTTTCTTATCATTTTCGAAACCTTTTGCAAAAACATATCCTTAAAATGGAGGGTTTTAAGTTTAAAAAACTTTTTACATTATGCGATTATCTTTACTATTAAACTAACTACAACCATTTAAAAATGTTTATATTTTGTATGTGTTACTTGCAATAGTACAAAACTCAGTCATTCAACATCAACAAAAATGGAAAAGGCTTATGCAAATGTGTTCCTATCTAAAAAAAGAGGGGACCCTTTTTTTCTTGGGACCATTTTTTTGGACCCTTTTTGAAATTTTCAGCGGCAACACTGATTCGGCCTCGATTATTCGGCCTTTTCAGCCGAATGCCGAAGCAGAAGCCGAATGAAAAATACTAGCCGAATACCGAAACTTGGCCGAATATTCGGTCGGACACTAATATCAACCTGAGACGCATTTGAGATGACGTCAATTCTCACTTTTTGAAAACTTAATGTCAATTAAATTTCGATTTAATGATAAACTGCCAGTAGCAGATCAACTTTTTTGCTAAATGAGTATTAACTTGAGGTATAATTAAATATAAAAGTTACAGTTTTTATACATACGACCCCCGCTACCATTCCCTAAAATAAATTTTGTCCAAATCGTGGTACATTACTCTAAAATTTGACCCTCATTATTTACCAAACGTTTGAGAATATTGTGGCGAATATTCTCAAGAATCGCTCATCTCCCACCACTAGCTTATTTCCACCATAAGGTATACAATGCTGGCTATAGCCGTTTTTTTTGTGCAATACCTAATTTCATTCCCGCCGACGTCTGACCCCAAGCACAAAAGAAGATGACAAGATTTGACCAAATCAAAGTTTTTGGGGTCGTTCGTTTTGGAAGGAAAAACGATTTTGTGATGAAATTGCATCGAAGTAATTCAATACACCACTGAAAATGTTTGAAAAATTGCCAAAAATCATCGAATTTTTAACATTTCATATCGAACTTAAATGATAAATTAAATACAAACATTTCAAATTGTCATTTTGTTTTTATATGTTTTTTTTTCTATTATATTATTTAAAAAAAAAAAATATTTATGAAAAAATGATGTTAGTGACTGCCGCAGAGGCACACATATTTTAATTTAAAGTAAAGGGGACCGTAAGAATATTATTACTAGTCAGAAGAGCCTCAACGAAAAAAAAGTTTCGAACCACTAATCTAAAATGACAAAACTTTATTCTCGTTTTCCCAAAAAATTAAAATTCTGAACTACATCTGCTTACAATGGAACAAGCGATAGGTACTACTTATTAGAAAACATGTACTTTTTTGTTTCAGGGTACAATCAGAGGCACCTAAATTTTTTCGACTTTTATATATAACTAGTATATCCCGTGGTCGAAATTCGACCAATTTAAAATAGTTGAACTTATTCAAACATCTGATCAACTTTTTGTCAATAGCTGCCTTTAGGACCCGTGGCCGAACCTCGACCAACTTAAATGTATACATTAAAAACTCATCTATAGGCAAAATGAGGCCATCAAAGAATTTAAAAAATAGCGGCTGTTATTATATAATAAAAATATTAAATTACAGCAGCCCTTTCCAAAATTATTTATGGCAAATGCAATGCAAATATTCGGGTTTCGAGATTTTATGTTGCACTTGAATAATCGGATGATCGTTTTGAGCAGGTGAAGAACAAAAAAATATTAGGTTGAAAATTAAGTAAATTGTAATAGTCAAGATTAAAGGTTTTTTAATATAAAAAAACATAATTTAAGAAAAAAAAGGAATATTCCGCAACCGGGTCTTGCAACTGTGCACACCGTATTCTATACGCTCACCGCCGCGCCATTACCTTATGCACAAAGCAGTTATCAAATTCTGCAATTAGGCTTTATGAGAATCAGAATTTAAAAATTAACAATATACCAACAACAAAGTTAGACTATTAATATAAATAATGGACCGAAGTACTCAATGAGCGAAGGAGCGAAAATAATTTCTCTAATAATAGGAGGAGCTTATTGAGTGAAAGAATGAAATTCATTTTGTAGAAATATGAGTTCTATTTATAGAAATTTATTATTTAGTGTTGGTAAAGTACAAATGCTGGTTAGGGCAAATCTAGGCGTTTGCAAAAACAGTTAAAGGGTTTTCTAGCTTTTTTCTTTATCCATAACTTAGCAATATTTAGAAGACATTTTAATTTGATTTTTGATTTGATTTAAAAAAAAAATGTAGGTATGTTGATTTAAAAAAAAAAAGTGTATTCAAAGTGGTAAAATCAGCCAAAATCTAGCCTTTTGCAAAAACTGTTAAAGGTTTTTCTATCTTTTTTCCTTAACAATAACTTAAAAATATTTAAAAATACATTTCTTATCGATTTTTGATTTGATTTTTGAAAAAAATAGTACGTATATTGATTTAAAAAAAAAAAAAATCAAAAGTGGTGAAACCGGGCAAAATGTAGCCTTTTGCAAAAAAAGTTTGAGGATTTTCTAGCCTTTTTCCTTAGCCATAACTTAGAAATATTTAAAAAGACATTTCATATCGATTTTTGATTTGATTTTTGAAAAAAATGTGGGTATGTTGATTTAAAAAAAAAGTTATTCAAAATTGGTTAAACCGGGCAAAATCTAGCCTTATGCAAAAATAGTTTGAGGGTTTTTAAGCTTTTTTCCTCAACCCTAACTTGAAAATATTTAAAAAGACATTTTATATTGATTTTTGATTTGATTTTTGAAAAAAAAAAAAAAGATGTAGGTATATTGAAACGGGGCAAAATGTCTTTAGTAATATTTTAGTTGACCTCTAACCACTTCGTTTAGAACAAAATTTAAGGACCTGTGAAAAATTATGGATTTTTATATTTCAAAATTTATAGAAATAATCTACCGAAGTCCGATAAACAGAACAATATCCCCCTTATTCATAAAAAATATAAAAGGTTTACTAAGCTCTTATTATTCAAAATTTGTATGAAAATGTCATTTCAAAAAGCTTTATAAACCAATTTTATTTTTTATGAATATGAGGGTATTTTTAAAAAAAACTTTAATTTTCGGAAAAACTTACCAAAAAACCCAAATTGTATACGCGGTTATCTCATTTCTATAATGGGTGGTATGTATGTATATTTATGAAAATATTCGCAGCAAGTTTTTTCCGAAAAAAGTATCACAAATATAAAAATATGTCTTATGAAATTTGAATGAGCTTATAAAAAATCAAGATTAGAAATACTCATATACCTAAAGATGTTTTAAAAAAGAAAAAACTATTTCAATGAAAAAAAAAAATTGTAGCCCGGAGCTGTTCTCGAACCTACAACAGTTCGCTCGCTATCCGATGCGCTAACCACTGCTCTACTGCTTTATCTACGAATTTATTCTCAAATAACCAATTCAAGCTGTATGGGCAATGAGCGAGAGAATGAAAATAGTTTCTCTGATAAAAGGAGGAGCTTGTTGAGTGAAAGATTGAAAGGTTCATTTTGCAGAAAATGAGTTCCTTTTATAGAAACTTATTATACAGGCGTGTTTTAAAATCTTTTTAGAGGGGGTAAATTACAAATTCTGGTTAGGTCAAAAAAAGTTTGAGGATTTTCTAGCTTTTTTCTTTAACCATAACTTAGCAATATTTAAGACAATTTATATGGATTTTTTATTTGATTTAAAGAAAAAATATATATTAATTTTTCTATTCAATTTGGTCTAGTCTTTTTGGGGCTCGGGTTGCAAATCTGCCCTTTTAAAAGTTAATACATATGTTCATATGAATAGAAATCAGTTGTTGCCTTCAGTAAAATTTAAGACGACCGCTAACCACTTGATTTAGTTCAAAATTTAAGTACATATTAAATATGTTGTCGATTTTTATATTTTAAATAGGGAGTCTATCAGCAACTTTGTCTCAAACGGTAGAAATCACTAAAATTTATAGAAGTAATATACCGAAGTCCGATAAATAGACTACTGTGTTTGAAAAAATTTCGCAACTTCGATCTTATATCATCAAAAATTAGACCTAAAAACCCAAATTGAATAAGCGGTTATCGCATTTCTATAATGGGTGGTATGTATGCATATGCTTTCCGTCAACTAAAAATATTCAGCAATTTTGTTTCTCGAAAATAGAGATCACAAACATAAAAATTTAAAAAAAGTCAAGATAAGAAATATTTATATATTGAAAAAATAAAAACAATTTTTAATGACAAAAAATAAAAAAAAAAAAATTTGGCCGATAGCTGTACTTGAACCATTAACCGCTCGACCACTACCCCCGACGCTTCCCACTGGGCTATCGCTTTATGTACAAATTGATTGTCAGATAACCAATTCAAGTGGCATGAGAAAGTTTCATTCGCTTATTACAGATAAATGAAGCAGGATTGGTTATATATTAGATAATTGTGCACTGCCTTAGAGGTATGCCAACAAATCCATATGCATTTCATAAATATTTATGCATATTTAGTATGGGTTTAGGTTAGGTTCAAGTGGCTGCCGCAGAGGCACACTTAGGCCAGTTTTGAAAGGCCCGTTGTGATACCACCAACACAAGGAAAGTCAGTCCCGGGACCCAGCCAAATGGAAAATCCCTGATCTGGCTTAGGCTATCCAGGAACGGAGCTCCCAAAAAGCGTGTTCTCGCGCCGCTTAAAGCCGGACAGTTGCAGATGAGGTGTTCCACTGTTTCCTCCTCCTCATCATCTTTGCAACTCCTGCAGCATCGTCGGTAGGGCACACTTAGCCTTTTTGCATGCCTACCAATGAGGCAGTGACCGGTTAATACCCCTATCAATATGCAGATTTCCCTCCTAGTTAGGGCATAAATGCGTCTAGACCTTTTAAGATCCCATTTTGGCCAGGTTTGTTTCGATATCCGATACCCTGGGGATTGCAGCCATCTTTCGTTGGCTTGACGGAGTGTGTGCTCCTTCAGCATTAGTTTGCATGTGGCAAACGGCATACCTAAGCGCTCTTTATCCTGAAGAACCTGCTTGGTCGTGCCCTGCCTGGCAAGCTCGTCTGCCTTACAGTTTCCCTCAATGTCCCTATGTCCCGGGACCCATATGAGGTTTACGCGGTTCTGTTGGGCCATCTCCTAGTATGGGTTTAAGCTTGGCAAATATTTATATGTAAAATTTGTTAGCCTATTAATATTATATATATATATATAATTATGCCTTCGTTCCATTGATGAGGGTAGAGTTCTTCTTCCCATGCTATAACTAACTTAAAATCATATTTAATTTTTGCTATGGCTACGGGCCATTGAAATTTTAGACTTAAAATCAGGCATTTGTGCTCAGTGAAGGTCAGATTCGGTGAAATATGTAGTCCAAAAAGATTTAAATTTAGGCTCACATTTTTACCTCGCTTTTATTAGGTTAACTTTTATGTTTGTTTGTTTGTTTGCTTGTTTGCTTATATGTATGTGACTCTCGGTCTAAACCCCAGTTGCCCAAAAACCTTAAAATTTCCCTACAATATGGGTATCAAACAAAAGGGGAAGACCTCAGGTTTCATTTGGACCTCGATATATTTCGATAAATTTATCGATAACTGAGTTATCGGTCAAAATGCGGTTGCCCGAAAACCTTAAAATTTCCCTACAATATGGGTATCAAACGAAAGGGGAAGACCCCAGGTTTCATTTGGACTTCGATATATTTCGACAAATTTGTCGATAACTAGTTATCGGTCAAAATGTGGTTGCCCGAAAACCTTAAAATTTCCCTACAATATGGGTATCAAACGAAAGGGGAGGACCCCAGGTTTCATTTGGACTTCGATATATTTCGATAAATTGATCGATAACTGAGTTATCGGTCAAAATGTGGTTGCCCGAAAACCTTAAAATTTCCCTACAATATGGGTATCAAACGAAAGGGGAAGGCCCAGGTTTCATTTGGACTTCGATATATTTCGATAAATTTATCGATAACTGAGTTATCGGTCAATATATTATTGCCCAAAAACCTAAAAAAATCCTTACAATATGGGTATCAAACGAAAGGGGAAGACCCCAGGTTTCATTTGGACCTCGATATATTTCCATAAATTTATCGATAACTGAGTTATCGGTCAAAATGTGATTGCCCAAAAACCTCAAAATTTCCCTACAATATGGGTATCAAACGAAAGGAGAAGACCGCAAGTTTCATTTGGACATCGATATATTTCGATAAATTTATCGATAACTGAGTTATCGGTCAAAATGTGATTGCCCAAAAACCTCAAAATTTCCCTACAATATGGGTATCAAACGAAAGGGGAGGACCGGAGGTTTCATTTGGACCTCCATATATTTCGATAAATTTATCGATAACTGAGTTATCGGTCATAATGTGATTGCCCAAAAACCTCAAAATTTCCCTACAATATGGGTATCAAACGAAAGGGGAAGACCACAAGTTTCATTTGGACCTCGATATATTTCGATAAATTTATCGATAACTGAGTTATCGGTCAAAATGTGAATGCCCAAAAACATTAACATTTCCCTACAATATGGGTACCAAGCGAAAGGGGAAGACCCCAGGTTTCATTTGGACCTCGATATATTTCGATAAATTTATCGATAACTGAGTTATCGGTCAAAATGTGGTTGCCCGAAAACCTCAAAATTTCCCTATAATATGGATACCAAACGAAAGGGGAAGGTCCCAGGTTTCATTTGGACAGCGACATATTTCGATAAATTTATCGATAACTGAGTTATCGGTCAAAATGTGAATGCCCAAAAACCTTAATATTTCCCTACAATATGGGTACCAAACGAAAGGGGAAGGTCCCAGGTTTCATCTGGACATCGATATATTTCGATAAATTTATCGATAACTGAATTATCGGTCAAAATGTGAATGCCCAGAAACCTTAATATTTCCCTACCATATCAAAATTTCCCTATAATATGGATACCAAACGAAAGGGGAAGGTCCCAGGTTTCATTTGGACAGCGACATATTTCGATAAATTTATCGATAACTGAGTTATCGGTCAAAATGTGAATGCCCAAAAACCTTAATATTTCCCTACAATATGGGTACCAAACGAAAGGGGAAGGTCCCAGGTTTCATCTGGACATCGATATATTTCGATAAATTTATCGATAACTGAATTATCGGTCAAAATGTGAATGCCCAGAAACCTTAATATTTCCCTACCATATGGGTACCAAACGAAAGGGGAAGGTCCCAGGTTTCATTTGGACAGCGACATATTTCGATAAATTTATCGATAACTCACTTATCGGTCAAAATGTGAATGCCCAAAAACCTTAATATTTCCCTACAATATGGGTACCAAACGAAAGGGGACGACCACAGGTTTCATCTGGACATCGATATATTTCGATAAATTTATCGATAACTGAATTATCGGTCAAAATGTGAATGCCCAAAAACCTTAATATTTCCCTACAATATGGGTACCAAACGAAAGGGGAAGGTCCCAGGTTTCATCTGGACATCGATATATTTCGATAAATTTATCGATAACTGAATTATCGGTCAAAATGTGAATGCCCAGAAACCTTAATATTTCCCTACCATATGGGTACCAAACGAAAGGGGAAGGTCCCAGGTTTCATTTGGACAGCGACATATTTCGATAAATTTATCGATAACTGAGTTATCGGTCAAAATGTGAATGCCCAAAAACCTTAATATTTCCCTACAATATGGGTACCAAACGAAAGGGGAAGGTCCCAGGTTTCATCTGGACATCGATATATTTCGATAAATTTATCGATAACTGAATTATCGGTCAAAATGTGAATGCCCAGAAACCTTAATATTTCCCTACCATATGGGTACCAAACGAAAGGGGAAGGTCCCAGGTTTCATTTGGACAGCGACATATTTCGATAAATTTATCGATAACTCACTTATCGGTCAAAATGTGAATGCCCAAAAACCTTAATATTTCCCTATAATATGGATACCAAACGAAAGGGGAAGGTCCCAGGTTTCATTTGGACAGCGACATATTTCGATAAATTTACCGATAACTGGAGTGTAATGGAGTGTGGTTGCTAAGTGACCTTGCTCAATCCCGACTCTTGCGTCCTCGTTCGTGCACTCTGGGCAACGGGAGCTACCTAGGCTCGCGGCAGAAAGAGAGGGAGCCCCGGTGGGGCCACTCTGACATACTTGGTTTAAGGGCTCACCGAGGTTTTTGCGTAGCGTCTGTTCACCATGAGGTGCGGCTGCAAGCGGGCGTCTGTCTTGAAGCAAGCGGCTCGCTATATAAATGTGTAAATATTTTCCAAAACCCCGAAACGGGTTGTGAGCTGGGTTTGGGACCCGCCACGTAAAAAACTTAATTCCAATGAAAAAACATGCAAAGCCTCGGATGAGAACCCCCTTTAATGTTGACGACCCGGCAAAACGAATAAGGCATAACGATTTGGATATTAGGGCATGTACCGGGAATGTCCAGACCCTGTCAAGGGACGGTACCGCTGCCCGACTGGTTGATGTCCTCGTAGGCGCAAAGGCCGACATCACCGCCCTGCAGGAAATGCGATGGACGGGGCAAGGAAAGACGACCATCGGTCCTTGTGACGTATACTACAGTGGCCAGACACGCGGCAAAGCGCGTGGTGTAGGATTCGTGGTGGGAAAGAGACTTCGCCGCCAAGTATTAGCGTTCACTCCTGTGAACGAGCGTCTCGCTGCGATCCGCATCAAGGCGAGGTTTTTCAACATAACATTTATCTGCGCCTATGCGCCGACTGAGGAGACGGACGACGCAGAGAAGGACTCCTTCTACGATAAACTTGAACAGACTTATGATCGCTGCCCACAGCATGATATCAAAATCGTGCTCGGCGACTTTAATGCCAAGGTGGGCAAGGAAGGAGTCTTTGGTCCCACAGTTGGAAAATTCAGTCTCCACGATATAACATCCCCCAACGGCACTAGGTTGATTGACTTCGCCGCTGCTCGCAATATGGTCATCAGTAGTACCAGGTTCCAGCATAAGCGAATACACCAAGCCACATGGCTGTCCCCTGATCAAAGAACTAGAAACCAGATTGATCATGTCTTGATTGACGGCAGACATAGCTCCACCGTTCTGGACCTGCGTACACTGCGTGGTCCCAATATTGACTCTGACCACTATCTTGTCGCAGCCAAGATACGCACACGCCTCTGTGCAACGAAGAAAGTGCGCACAGTAACGGAAGGAAAGTTTGACGTCGAGAAGCTGCGCATGACACAGACAGCTGATAATTTCAAAACTCGACTCTCACACCTGCTAGCAGAGGGCAATCCTCGACCTAACGATGTAACCGAGCAATGGAAGCATATTTCTCACTCATTGCGTACCGCCGCTGAGGCCACTTTAGGGTTCCAGCGAGCCCGCAAGAACAACTGGTACGATGAGGAATGCAAAACTGCCTCGAAAAAAAAGGACGCTGCCTACAAGGAGACGTTGCGAAAGGGCGCAACCCGCAGTGTATGGCAACAATATCGTGAGGCAAAGAAGGAAGAGAGACGCCTTTTCAGAAAAAAAGAAAAGTGAGGCCGAAAGGCGTGCGTATGAGGAGCTTGAGATGCTGGCTGACAGGAATGATGCCCGAAAATTCTATGAAAAGATCCGGCGGATGACGGAAGGTTTTAAGACCGGGGCAAGCTCCTGTAAGGACAATAATGGCGACCTGGTAACCGACGTTCAAGGTGTACTTAAATTATGGAGGGGCACTTCTCCTCACTGCTAAATTGCGAGGGAGACGTCGAACCCGATACCCCAATCCCTGACGATGGAAAAGTCGTCCCACCACCTGACTATGATGAAGTGAGGATAGCTATATCCCGGCTCAAAAACAACAAAGCGCCTGGAAAAGACGGACTACCCGCCGAGCTGTTCAAACGCGGAGGCGAAGAGCTGGTAAAAAGCATGCATCAGCTCTTATGCAGAATATGGTCAGACGAATGCATGCCTCCGGATTGGAATTTAAGTGTGCTTTGCCCAATCCACAAGAAAGGCGATCCCGCTAACCGCACCGACTACCGCGGAATTAGTCTTCTTAATATCGCATATAAGGTTCTTTCTAGCGTGTTGTGTGAAAGGCTGAAGCCCATCGTAGACAAACTGATTGGACCTTATCAGTGTGGCTTTAGACCTGGTAAGGCTACCATCGACCAGATTTTCACGATACGCCAAATCCTGGAGAAGACCCATGATAAGAGAATCGACACTCACCATCTCTTTGCCGATTTTAAAGCCGCTTTTGACAGCGTAAAAAGGAGTTGCCTGTATGCCGCCATGTCTGAATTTGACTTCCCTGCAAAGCTTATACGGCTTTGTCAAATGACGTTGAGCAATACCAACAGCTCCGTCAGAATCGAGGCTTCAGACAGGGCGACTCCCTTTCGTGCGATTTCTTCAATCTGATGCTGGAGAAGATAATTCGAGCAGCAGAGCTAAACCGCAATGGTACAATCTTTTACAAGTGCGTGCAATTCCTGTCGTATGCCGATGATATTGATATCATTGGCCTTAACAACCGCGCCGTAAGCGCTGCCTTCTCTGGACTGGATAAGGAAGCGAAAAAAGTGGGTCTTGCCGTGAACGAGGACAAGACGAAGTATTTGCTGTCATCAAAGAAAGAATCGGCGCACCTGCGCCTTGGCAGCCATGTCACTGTTGATAGTTACAAATTTGAAACTGTGAGGGACTTCGTCTATTTGGGAACCAGTATCAACACCGAAAATAATATCAGTCTAGAAATCCAGCGGAGAATCACTCTTGCCAACAAGTGCTACTTTGGACTGAGTAGGCAATTGAGAAGTAAAGTCCTCTCTCGAAGAACAAAGATCACGCTCTATAAGTCTCTCATCATACCTGTCCTGATGTATGGCTCAGATTCATGGACAATGTCAAGAGAAGATGAGATGGCCCTTGGAGTATTTGAGAGAAAAGTTCTCCGGAAGATTTATGGTCCTTCCCGTGATGCCAACGGCGAGTATAGAAGGAAATTTAACGATGAGCTGTACGAGCTCTACGCAGATCTGACCATAGTCCAGCGAATTAAAGCCCAAAGACTCCGCTGGCTGGGCCATGTTATGCGAATGGACAAAGAAGCTCCAGCACAGAAGGTTTTCCTATCGTCGCCTGAATTCGGCAGCAGAGGAAGGGGGAGGCCTCGACTGAGATGGAAACAACAGGTGGAGGATGACTTGAACTCCCTTGGGGTTTCCAATTGGCGTCCGTTATCGCTAAAAAGGAATGACTGGCGTGCTTTGATACGAAACGGCCAAAATCGCTTAGGCGGTTAAGCGCCAATAAATGTTGATGATGAGTTATCGGTCAAAATGTGTGCCCAAAAACCTTAATATTTCCCTACAATATGGGCACCAAACCAAAGGGGAAGGTCCCAGGTTTTATTTGGACATCGACATATTTCGATAAATTTATCGATAACTGAGTTATCGGTTAAAATGTGAATGCCCAAAAACCTTAATATTTCCCTACAATATGGGTATCAAACGAAAGGGGAAGGTCCCAGGTTTCATTTGGACAGCGACATATTTCGATAAATTTATCGATAACTGAGTTATCGGTCAAATGTGAATGCCCAAAAACCTTAATATTTCCCTACAATATGGGTACCAAACGAAAGGGGAAGGTCCCAGGTTTCATTTGGACATCGACATATTTCGATAAATTTATCGATAACTGAGTTATCGGCTAAAATATGATTGCACAAAAACCTTAAAATTTCCCTCCAATATGGGTGTCAAACGAAAAGGGAAGCTCCCAGGTTTCATTTGGACATCGATATATTTTGATAAATTTATCGATAACTGAGTTATCGGTCAAAATGTGAGGCCCAAATACCTTAAAATTCCCTACAATATGGGTATCAAACGAAAGCGGAAGGCCACAGGGCTCATTTGGATTTCGATATATTTCGATAAATTTATCGATAATTTCATAGGACATTTGACTAAAAAGTAAAAAATAAATATAGTTTAAAAAAACTAAAACTCACGCTTTTAGAGTGTATTGAACTAAAAAGTTGAAAATAATTTTAAAACCCCTACACAGTAGTATTGTGGAAAAAGCGTGGTTCGCTTTGTGCCATAATTTTGGTATATCGAGCGCAAGACGCTTTTCCCACATACTACTAGTTTTTTAACTACGCTTTCATTAGCTTTACTTGTACATATGTATGTACATTCATATATATGTTTGCTTGCTTATATGTAGCTCCACTTCAGTCTGTCATTTGGACTTCAGACTGTCCCAAAAACCTCGAAATATGCCTTCAATATGGGTATCAAACGAAAGGGAAGGTCCACAGGTTTCTATTGGACTTTGGAATATTTCGATATATTTATCGATAACTGAGTTATCGGTCAAAATGAGATTGTACAATAATATTGAAAATTGCCTACAATATGGGTATCAAACACAGGTGGAAGTCCAGAGGTTTCGTTTTTACTGCGGTATACTTCGATATATTTATCGATTACTTCATAACACATTTAACTAAAAAGTAAAAAATAAATATAGGTTAAAAAGCGAAAACACACGCTTTTAAAGAATATTGCACTAAAAAGGTTAAAATAAATTAAATAAAAAAACGAAGATTATGGAACAAAGTGGACCACGCTTTTTCCACAATACTACTGTGTAGGGGTCTTAAAATTATTTTCAACTTTTTAGTTAAATACACTCTAAAAACGTGAGTTTTAGTTTCTTTAAACTATATTTAATTTTGTAACAAATTAGAGTTCAAAAAGAATGATATCTATCTTAATGTACCTACATTAAATAAAAAAGGTAATATCTTTATTATTCTTACCTTTCATAAAATAATAGAATAAACCATTGTTCCACTTTATATGATTGCTCCAGGGATTCTCGTTGGTTATAAAATATATGTATCATCGTGATGACGTCCCAGATATACAGGTAAAAGCCTCCAGAAAACAACGACTATCAGTATCCGAATCCTGCTGATCCATGTCCAGTCATTGAAGGAGTGACACTACTAACTATACCTAATTGTGTGGCTGTATTATTTGTTTGTCAGTGTTGTGCAGCAAATTTCATACGTTTTTGTTTTTGCCTTTGATTGCAGAACCAGACACGCACCACGTTTTTCTTCAAGTCCAATTTCTCAGCAATGGCAGCAATTTTCTCTCCCGAGGGCCTTGGTTGTACCGCAAAATATGCTTCCAGAGAACGTTTTTCAGGTGCCGCAATGGAAGTCCTTTTTCTTGAAAAAAGACTCGATATAGATTACTGTTACAAAGTAGTTGTATTAAGCTTTTCTTGCCAACTTTAGATGTTCTATATGATGAATTTCATATCAAAAGCTGAAAAACAAGTACATTTTGAACCCGACCCCCTCAGATTTTAATGAAATTTTGCATAGAGGTACATCTTACCTACCCAAACACAACTTCATTTTTAGAAATTGCATTTTCGACAAAATGTGGGCGTGGCAAGGTATCGAAATATTCGAAAAATGACCATAATAGGTACTTTTAAAGTGTGATTACTACGGAATGGCTTTACCGATTTCAAAGATCTTCATACCATTAGAAAGGTATTGAAATAAGCTTTCAAAAAAATACAGTGTAAAATTTTTTTAGCACACTAAAAAAAATGTTTTCCAAAATAAAAATTTGAAACTGAAAAAACATTTCAAAGATCAAGCGATTTGGAAAAATAAAACTTTATCTCGTTTTGGAAACATATACTGTAAAGATTCTATATTACACTGAAAAAAAAAAAAATTATTTTTTTCAACTTTTTTTTTCAAACTGGGAAAACACTTTAAAGACCAAGCGATTTAAAAAAAAAAAATTTGTTTAGAAAGGTCTTTTTAATATATATAACATATCTGAAAACTAAAATGCGGTTTTTATACCTTTCATGAACATGAAATGGTATTATAACTTTGGTCCGATGTTTGTAAGTATGAGAAGAAGAAGAGATAGACCCACTAATAAGTATACCGTTATGATCAGGACGATGAGTTGATTCGATTTAGCCATGTCCGTCTGTCCGTTCGTCCGTCCGTCTGTCCATCTGTTTGTACGCAAACTAGTCCCTCAATTTTAGAGATATCTCGATGAAATTTGGTATGGAGGCGTTATTTTATATGAGAATAATCATTCGTCGGAACCAGCAAGATCGGACCAAAACTACTCATAGCTCCCATACAATCGATTGTTCCGATAAATGGATTTCGGGCTATAACTTCTGTAATTAGAGAGCTAGTAACGTGAAATTTTGTAGGTATTGATGATTTCATATGCGAAATATCGATGTTGAAAATCATTGAGATGGCATAAATATTTCATATAGCTCCCATACAATCGATTGTTCCGATAAACGGATTTCGGGTTATAACTCCTGTAATTATAAAGCTAGGAACGTGAAATTTTGTAAGTATTGCTATTTTTATATGTGAAATAGCGATGTTGAAAATCATTGAGATGGGATAAATATTTCATATAGCTCCCATACAATCGATTGTTCCGATAATAGGATTTTGGGCTATAACTTTTGTAATTTAAGAGCTAGTAACGTGAAATTTTGTAGGTACTGATGTTTTCATATGCGAAATATCGATGTTGAAAATCATTGAGATGGCATAAATATTTCATATAGCTCCCATACAATCGATTGTTCCGATAAACGGATTTTGGGTTATAACTCCTGTAATTATAAAGCTAGGAACGTGAAATTTTGTAAGTATTGCTATTTTTATATGCGAAATAGCGATGTTGAAAATCATTGAGATGGGATAAATATTTCATATAGCTCCCATACAATCGATTGTTCCGATAATAGGATTTTGGGCTATAACTTCCGTAATTTAAGAGCTAGTAACGTGAAATTTTGTAGGTACTGATGTTTTTATATGTGAAATATCGGTGTTGAAAATCATTGAGATGGGATAAATATTTCATATAGCTCCCATACAATCGATTGTTTCGATAAACGGATTTCGGGCTATAACTCCTGTAATTATAAAGCTAGAAACGTGAAATTTTGTAAGTATTGCTATTTTTATATGTGAAATAGCGATGTTGAAAATCATTGAGATGAGATAAATATTTCACATAGCCCCCATACAATCGATTGTTCCGATAAACGGATTTTGGGCTATAACTCCTATAATTATATATGTAGGGTCGTGAAATTTCGTAACTATTGCTCTGTTAGAAAGTGGAATGTCGATGTTAAAAATCAATGAGATTGGACCAACAAAACACATCGCCCCCATATAATCGATAGTTCCGACAATTTCGGTATGAGCTAAAGTTAAATTCACACAGGCTGTACTGGCGATCGAACAGTGAAAATCGTGACGCTTATTCATGAAAGGTATATAGCCTTCGGCACAGCCGAAGACAGCTTTCCTTACTTGTTTTTCTTTTGTTTTAAATATCACGCTCAACTAATCTTTTCAAAGAAAGGTATTTAAATCAGCTTTTGAAAAAATACACTGTAAACAGTTTTTTATTCCAGTGGGGTGCACCCAAGCTAACATCAAAACAACGGCTCGAATATTGAGAACATGGTGATATACAAGTTAAAAACATTTGACGACAGGATAATAAACGACGAAATATTTGAACCCTTAAAACGGCAAAAATCACCGAATTCTACCTATCTTAACCTACCGCTTAGCTAACAAGCGGTATGTCAATGTCAGGTAACAATTCGGACGTATCAATACCGCGCACACACACACGCATATTAACGTTACCTACCACGGACACATAGATTGACATTACCTGCCACAGCACCCATGGACTATAAAAAACAACGCAACGGATAGACACAGACCAGAACGAAACTAGGCATTGATATGGAATCCAGCGTTACCGTTTGCATTCCTCTAAATTACCCACATAAAAAAATAAATCCCCCGAAATCCAACCAAATTCCCCCCACATAATTTTCAACCCCTCAAACTCCACACATTGATATAAAAGAAAAATGTTTGCCACTTAGGCCCAATTTCACAGTGACAGGTTAACTTAAGTTCCACAGTTAACTATGGATTCTCAATTTTACTTAAGTTATTTAATTGCATTTTTACTATATAAATTGTATGTGGGCCTTCTGCTAGCAGCCACTTGAACTCAACAACGTTGGGCAGTTAACCTTAGGTTACTGGAAATCTGTGGAACCTAACGTAGTGTCCAAGCTGAGTTGTAAATGCTGACGCATTTACTAACGAATTTAGCTCACGGTCGTATTCCATCAACCGTGTTTGGGAATTGATATCAACATTTTTCATAATTCGAATGTTGTCTACAATTGCGATAATTGTGTCGGCATTAGTTTGCACGCTGTTGTTGCTGATCTAGTGGCTGAGGTTAAAGACCTAAAAGAACAGCTTTCCAAATTGGGTGGTTTACACTCTGCTTTCAATTCTGCTGCATATGTAAATTTAACAAGTGCATTACCCACTAACAATACTAGTGTGTTTTCATTTCCTGCTGTGCCTCCGTATTCACGTGACTCTGCTGATATGCCAACACAAGCAGTGAGTGTAACTAAACCTACAAACAATGTGCCAGTAATTGTGACATCGGATGGTAATGCTGAGAATATTATCTCGCCGTCGTGTTCGAATTTAGCAACGAAGTCGGCTGATGACAATGATAATGAGTGGATGCTGGTGGGTAACAAGAACAAGAACAATAACAATAAAAAAAGCCAGCAGCAGAATAAGACGAACCAACGTCAACGTGAAAAACCTTTGGTTGGCATTAGTGAGAGTAATGAACTGCTGGTGGCTTCGCGTCTGAAATACCTTCACCTGGGTTCATTTAAACCTTCGGTTCAGCCAGAAAATATCGTTGACTATGTCGTTAAACATACGTCAATAGAAAAGCAACACCTTAGTTGTATCAGATTGACGAAAAAAGAGCTGCAACTAGAGTCTCTCCGATTCGTGAATTTTAAATTAGGGGTGATCGAATCTGACTATGAGAAACTCCTGAAGCCAGAGGTTTGGCCTGCAAAAATTTCGATTCGACCATTCCGTTTTTTTCGAAAAAATCAGAGTCAACCACTTCGAACCTGATTGTTCGAAATAATAGCAGTAATAAATTAAAAATTTATTATCAAAATACTTCTGGCCTTAGAAGTAAAACAAGCAATGTCTACATGCTGAGTTCTCTTCTGGATTATGACGTGTTTGTTCTAACTGAAACATGGCTGAATAATAATTTCTTTGATGCGGAGTATTTTAATTTGAATTGTTTTGATGTGTTCCGCAAGGACAGAGATCCAATTAAAACTGGTTGTAGCAGAGGAGGCGGTGTACTTATTGCAGCTCGTTGCAGTTTGCGTGCATCTCTTTATGATCTTCTTAATAATGACTCGCTTCTTGACCAACTGTGTGTTCGGTTATGTGGTTCTTTCGGCAAACTGTATATATGCATATCATACATTCCCCCGCTTAGTGATGAATGCCTTTATAAATCGCATGTTGACAATGTTCTCGCTCTTCAGCGTGACATTGGCAGTGATCAATTATGTGTTCTTGGTGATTTTAATTTGAGCAATGTAAATTGGAATTATCTTGATAACAGGACTTATTTGATTCCTGTAAATGTTTCTAGTTGTAATGAATCATACGTTATTGATAACTTTTTGAGTGTTGGTTTAAACCAAG
The DNA here is from genome assembly GCA_964058755.1 of Campiglossa producta. Classification (NCBI taxonomy): domain Eukaryota; kingdom Metazoa; phylum Arthropoda; class Insecta; order Diptera; family Tephritidae; genus Campiglossa; species Campiglossa producta. Next base: position 48,680,275 of record CAXKVI010000005.1, on the reverse strand, counting down.
TTAATGGCTTACGAAATGATTTAAGCCGAATTCTTGATTTAGTTTTTATAAGTAGCGACTTGAACTTTGTGTTGTCGCAAGCTGTGACTTCTATATCCCCAGCTAATTTGCATCATAGCCAATTTTACTGGAAATTGAATTTTATGAATTTTTTAATATTGGTTCTTCAACTTTACCACTATTTAATTTTGATCGCTGTAACTTTGAAGGTCTGAATAATATGCTTAATTTGGTTGACTGGGACTTAATCTTCCAAAGTAATGAAGTTGCAACTTGTTTTAACACTTTCAAAAGCTCGATTTTAGCGTTGTGTAGCAAATTTGTTCCTATTTTTAAGAGTAAAGTTTTTAAGCTTCCCTGGTATACTGCCGAGCTTAAGCATATAAAAAATTTGAGAAATAAGTTTTTCAAGAAGTTCAAAAGGACTGAGAGGCCTAACTTTTATGAGCTGTATGTTTTTTATAGGAAAAAGTTTAATGATTTGAATAAGTCACTTTATGAAAACTACATAAATAACTTCGAATTGAATATAAAAATCAACCCTAAAAAGTTTTGGTCATATATAAAGTCTAAGAAAAATGTTTCAAGTATACCAAAAACGGTATTTTTAAATGATGTTTCTGCATCTTCTTTTGTGGAGGCTGCAAATCTGTCTGCTGTCTTTTTCTCATCTAATTTTGACTGTGATGAGGATTTGACCCCTAATGAATTGGCTGCTGTGCATCATTCCACTTCTTCTTTTGCTTTTGGATCAATAGTTCTGTCGGAAAATGATACTATTGAAGGGCTAAAAAATGTTAATGACTCTTCTCAGACAGACGTGGATGGGTTATCTATGAAATTATTGAAGAATTGCCCAGCACTTGTGAAACCTCTTACTAAAATGTTTAATTTATCTTTAGCCTCGGGAGTTTTTATTGATGCTTGGAAAAGCACTACTATCACTCCTGTTTTTAAGAGTGGGAGTAAAAGTGATATAATAAACTACAGACGACCAATATCTAAGCTTTCGTCTGTTGCTAAGTTGTATGAATGCATTATAAAGGATAAAATTTACTTTAACGTGAAGCATCTTATTTGTCCAAATCAACATGGATTTGTAACTGCAAGATCGACGGTCTCTAACCTTGCAGTCTTTACAGAAGACTGTTACTCATGCTTCCGTAATGATCTACAAATTGATGCCATTTACACGGATTTTTCCAAGGCATTTGACAAAATCTCGCACAAAATCCTTATCGAAAAACTTGGCTGCATGGGGTTTCATTGCAGTATCATTAAATGGATAAAGTCATACTTGTCTAATAGAAAGTGCGTAGTTGCTATAGATGGGGAGATCTCGAAGCCATTCATTGCTACCTCAGGTGTTCCACAAGGTAGCATCTTGGGACCTTTACTGTTCATATTATTCATTAACGATATTTCTAGTTGTTTCACATCGGCTAAATTTCTCTATGCAGACGACCTAAAAATATACTCTGAAATTAAACAGTCATATGACTCTTTGCTACTTCAAAATAAACTTAATAAATTCTTTAACTATTGCGTTTTGAACAGGCTTTATCTTAATATTAGCAAGTGCCATAAAGTCACTTACTCGAAAATGGTTAAACCTTTTCCAACTTGCTATTTCTTAGGTGAATCGTGCCTATCTGAGGTTAACGAAATTAAAGATCTTGGGGTATATTTTGATGCTAAATTAAGCTTTAATACTCACTTAAATTATATTATCGCTGGCTCTTTTGGAGCACTTGCTTTTATAAAACTCCACTCTTCTAATTTCTCGGATCCGTATACCTATAAGATTTTGTATTCTGCATTTGTTCGTTCCAAACTTGAATATGCAGCTTATATATGGAGGCCATACCATATGGTCCATATTAATCGTCTGGAGAGAGTCCAAAAGTGCTTTATTCGTTTTGCCCTGCGGTATCTAAACTTTTCTGATCCTATTCCGTCCTACGTTTCACGGTGCCGATTAATAAGTTTATTATCATTATCGAATTGTAGATCGATTTTGTCAATTTCTTTTATTGCCGATCTTGTCTCTGGTAAGATTGACTGCCCTCTTCTTTTGCAGCTTATAAATTTTGATGTTCCATGCAGAAACTTTCGTACTTTTGTAGTGTTTCGAGTTGGTTTTAATAGAACTGTTTACGGAGCTAACGCTCCTCTGAATAGAACTTTATCTGAATTCAACTATTTCTCAAATTTTCTAGATTTGGATATAACGAGTCCTAAACTGGTAACTCAATTTAAATTAAAAACTTATTTTTTATGTAACAATTAATGTAAGTCTAATATAATTTGTAATAGTAAGTGTCTGCTGTACCTTAGACATAAACAAATAAATAAATAAATAAATAAATAGTTAGGTTATGAGCATGTTTACAAAAAGTCGATTTTTTTTTACACATTTGGTCTATTTATATTTAGGGTACTCACAGTCATCTGCTAAACTTAAAACGTTTTAAGTTTGCCACATTACCATTTGACGACTGTGAGCACCCCTTTTTATCTCCTGCATGGCCTTTGTTATTTCACGTCTGAAATCTGAAAATATTTATGTATAAACATATTTAAATTATTTAATTAAATTCCAAATATGAAAAAACTTACTTTTTTCCTTTCAATTTATTTATTCATGACAAATTTTTGTTTGAAAACAAAGCAAAATGACAATTTTCAATTTTGCCACAAATTTAAACATAGGAACAAGCGCGGCAATATTGCCACAAAGTGGTATCTTCTATTTGCAGGCAAAACAAAAACAAAATATTTGACACCTGGTAAACTGTCAAAACATTGCCAGCTGGCAATATTGGCATGGCTGGTAATATGGAACTGTGAGTACCCTAATTGTTTCACAAGCATCAATTTAATTGTAGTTTCACTTTTTTTAATTTTATTTGAACACATGCGCGCGAATTTGCTAGTTTTTCAACAAAATAAATTTTTCAATTGTTTTCGAATGGCAGAGAATGGAAGAATGTCAAGAAAAATCCACTAGTGATGGAACTTTTTCAAGTTCGAAACGATTATTTCGTAGCAGGATACAGGGTTTGCATGTGAATAATAATGCTAATGCAAAAATATTGTAGTATTTAGTTGCTTTTGTTGTCAGAATTTGTATGGTAAATGACAAAATAAATCCTGCGTTTTTGGTTTAAGGGTTGCTGTTTACGGCGCTAAAACACGTCGAAAAGTGTTGGGGGAGGTATCAAAAGGCGTGTTTCGGATTTTGCTATTTATCAACTAGTTATTGGAAATTGAAATATGTACCATACAGGATGATAAAATTTTAAGAAGAATTTTATTTATTTATTTATTTGTTCGATTAAACTTATAATAGTAATTATAAATTTAAAGCATATTTAGCACTAGCTGCTAGGGCTATCGGCTAAGTCGTCAAAAGTAAAATTATATAAAGTTGTTTTTAGGTATGCATTGATGTGTTAAGGCGATGATAAATTGTGATTTTTCTTGGTTTTGTGTATTTGAAAGCTGTGTTGTAATTCCGCACAATGTGTGCTTAAATCTGCATATGATGTGTTAACCCTTTCGCGATATTGTTGCCATATGGCAACATCCAACTTTAGAGGGGCCTAGCTACTCCTGTGTATAAAATATCACTTTCTTTCTTACATTTTGTTGAAGATTGATGTTTAAAGAGTAGACAAAAATCAAATAAGTTATCATCGTCCATTAAATATCGATAATATACAATTTTTCATAAAAGGCCTTGCAATACATAATTTTACTATGAAATTTGTCTTTTACTTATATACATTTTTTAGTAAATTATGACAATAATTTGACTAAAAGTTGTATAAAATAAGTAAAAGAATCTTCAATCTACGCTTTGGCATAAAAATATTTTTTTACGAACAATTTACAAAGCGGTACTGATTTTTATAACTTTGCGTGTTGCCAAATGGCAACAATTTTGCTGTAAGGTGTAAATTTGCTCTAGATTGCAGAAGAAATTTATTTGCGATTGAGACCTGAAGAGTTTGGATTTATTATTGTTAGCGCATTATAATTTGAAAATAAGTCGAGGAAAATAAGCTACAAAGTCAAAGAAAAGATTTTGGAGAATTTCGGGGAGTCTGACTTGTCAGGTTTGGAGGATTCTGAAGGGAAGAAATATTAGGAGCATTTGACAACAATGAATAGAATTCCAATACTTTAGAGAAAAGACTTACAGAGATACACAGTTTAAGAGTTTCAGTTTGTATGGAAGGTGTCACGCCCCTTTTACAATACCTCCCACTTTTACACAATTCTACCGGAACTCGAACTAATTTTCTCATACAAAATACCAATGCTTTAGAGCAAACACCTGCAGAGACATACACTTTATAATTTTCAGTTTCTATGAGATATGCCGCGCCTTTTACAATAACGCCCACTTTCACATAACCGCAAGTCAAACTAATTTTTTCATACCAAATTGCAATGCTTTTTTGAGCAAACACCTATTTGTGTGGGACGTGCTACTCCTCCTTTTCCAATGACGCCCACTTTTACATAATTCTACCACAACTCAGTATGCTTTCATAGAAAACTCCAATATTTTACGGCAAATAGATGCGAAGATGTACAGACCATTAAGTTTTTTGTATGAGAGGTGCCACGCCTCCATTTATATAAACGCCCACCACATAATTCTACCGCAACTTGAAACTTCACTTTCATAAAAAATTTCAACGCTCTAGACCAAGCAGTGTGAGATAAACATTTTAAAAATTTCAGTTTGTATTGGAAGTGCCACGCCCTTTTAAAAATATTTTTACTATGCCAGTTAACTTTCTGCTAGGGGAAGAAATAAGTTGACAAAGTTTTATTTCAATAATATGGACGGTTTGGTAGGTAGAGGGGTAGATACATGCATTCATTTTTATATATATAAAAGATACGTACATATATAATAGATAAATAACAGATATATAAAAGATAAAGTTAAAATTTCGATGTAAAACCGTTTTAAAATAAACTTATATTCGTAATTTCAAAACTTAAAATTCCCTAGTTTTTCTTTACCGTACAGTGTATTTGTTGCCATATGGCAACTTGTAAAAAAACAGACTTATAAAAAAAAATTTTATAAAAATTTTATTTTTTATTGTTACTGGGGCTTAAACAAATAGTTGGACAAGAATTTCGATTTTTTGGCCAGCGTAGTAAAAAGATGTAGCGAAAGGGTTAAGGCGATGCTTATTTTAGATTTTTCTTGGTTTTGTGCATTTTAAAATTGTGTTGTTATTTCGCACAATGTGTGCTTTGGCTCCGCTTATTGTTGTGTTGTATGTGTTGAGGCGATGCTCGTTGTATCGGATGTTGTTCAGCTTCTTCTGCGTTCCGTTATTTTCTTTGTTTTCTTTTTGCTGTTTGCCGTAGTTATACCAACCGCATACGGTATTTTGGTTGAGTTGTGTTTTTCGTTCATGACTTGATTTTTATTTAAAATGTTTTTATTAGATCGCTTTCGTCGTTCTTGTGCCCGGATTTTTGCATTCGATTTTGTTTAAAATGTTTTTATTAGGTCGCTTTCGTCGTTCTTGTGCCCGGATTTTTGCATTCGATTATGAACCAACTTCCTGTTGTGCTAGGGTCTTGAAATTTTCACTACAGTTCAGGTCGCGATGGCGGCCGCCGTGGTGTAGCGGTTAAGTGTTCGGCCTTCTACACCAAGTCGTGGCGGTTCGATGCCCGGCAAAAGTAACATCAAAAATTATTTAGAAAAATAATTTTTCTAAACGGGGCCGCCCCTCGGCAGTGGTTTGGCAAACTCTCCGGGTGTATTTCTGCCATGAGAAGCTTCTCAGCAAAAAATTCATTTGCTTTGCAAGTGCCGTTCGGAGTCGGCAAAAAACTGTAGGTCCCGCCAACTTGTAGAAAACTCAAAAAGCAACACGCCACAAGTTGGAAAGAGAAGCTCGGCTAAAAATCTCGTTAGAGGTTATGATAACCTGTTGGTATATCGCCGCCATTAGTTTTTTTTTTTTTTTTTTTTTTTTTTTTCAGGTCGCGATGACAATGCAATATTATGAAAAAAAAAATCCGATAGGTGCCGCGTGGGTCGCTATATTTTCAAAAATCGCATTTATGGTCCGATTTGGCTGAAATTCGGACCAAGTATTACTACTATGAAAAGAAATATTTTCCTAAAAAAATTCCGCTAGGTGGAGCTGATATCGGGGTAATAAAAGCTGAAAATCCTAATTATGGACCGATTTAGCTGATATTTAGCGTGTGTATTACTTAATCAATTTCCAAAAGTTCAAAAGAAAATTGGACCCGCTAGGTGGCGCGTGAGTCGTTCTATTTAAGAAATGCGAATTTCTGTTTTCGGTGTCGATTAATTTGTTTTTCAACGAACTTCCCGTTGAGGTAGAATCTTGAAATTTTCATCGTCGTTTAGTTTTCTGGCCCCACGCAGTATAAGAAAAAAAAATAATTCCGATAGGTGGCGCACGGATAGAGATATTTGAAAAGTTTCATTTCCAGAGATTTTGCTTTGGATTTTGAACTAACTTCCCATTGAGCTGGGGTTTTGAAATTTTCACCATCGTTCAGGTTTCGCTGACAATGCATTATACAAAAAAAAAATCCAAAATATTGCTTTAATTGCAAAAGTCCCATTTATCGGCCTATCTTCCTTATTGCTATCTGAATATTTCGTACACATGCTATAATGCGCTTGCTATAATGTGTTTTCAGCGCCATAAACAGCATCGAAATTTCGAATATTTCATCTGCATACTTTTAGGCGCAGCCACTGTTGCACAAAGGAAAGATAATGTGCTTTATAAGGCTTAAAAAAGAATAATTTTATTCATGTAACCATAGGCACACCGCGTAATGCGCGTAAACGTAGAAAATTGCCGAAGGCGTAAATGAACTGTAAAAATTTGTATGGAACGAAGTTTACACAGATTCGGTAAACTTCCACGAGGAGTTTAGTGTGTAAACACCTCCAAAAATTACCCAATTCGATTACGCTGTTCGACATGCAGTTTTTCAAAGCAGTCAATGCACACTAGACAAAAATAGAAGAATAGCTAAAAAATGGGTCAAAAATTAAATTAATAAGAATTTCATAATAAAAAGTATTCACACAAATTTATCTATATCGTTCATCTAACTGAGCTGTTAAATGTATATATTTACGCTTTCGTTAAGTTATATGGTTACATGAGTACCACTAATATGACACAGAATATCCAATTACAATCTTAGAAATTTTCACAGACTCACAACTAAAAAGTATAAAATAAAAAATAGAATAAAAAATATTTTTAATTTAAAATGTTTTTAAAATGAACTAAAAACTGGAAAATAATTTCCCCTCTGCCTACATAGATTCTTCACCACGTAAAGCTTATCTGGAACATTTGTGAGTGGGAATTCTTATAGGTATTAAATAGTTTTTGGAGTTTGAAATGTATAAAAACATTTGGCGCTTGCTATATTGTGAAAAGATGTTTTTTTTTAGAAAAGCTCATATCGGTAATAAGATTGTTAGAAATTAATGCGAACCATCTTTAGCGTGCGCCAATGTTTTTATACCTTTCAAACTCCAAGTACTATTTAATACCAATAAGAATTCCCACTCACAAATGTTCCAGATAAGCTTTACGTGGTGAAGAATCTATGTAGGCAGAGGGGAAATTATTTTCCAGTTTTTAGTTCATTTTAAAAACATTTTAAATTAAAAATATTTTTTTATTCTATTTTTTATTAAGTTTTTAATGTTGGTTATGTGCGTTGGGAGTGCAAAAACTATCCCTAAGACCAGCTTAGGGACGCGTGCACATCCTAGATCCTCCGAGTTGCCAGGAAGGCGTGGGCACCCTTCGTTGTTGTTGGTGTATTTTGGTTCTGTTATATTTTTTTTGTTCGTCACTTATTTTTTCACTTTTTCTATTGTGAGTGCAAAAATCTATCCCTCAGGCTAGCTTAGGGAAGCTTTGCATCTCCCAACTACTCCGATTTGCAAAGAGGAAGTGGACACGCCGTCCTTGGGTCCAATTTTACTAGCACGGCCAAACGAAATCTGTTTATTAATATGGCCGTGCTACAAGGCGACCACTCACTTCGGCTTTACAAATCGAAGAAGAATTTTAATTTCGCTTTTTGTCCTGATTTCGAAAAATCCGTAGAAAAATCCCTTAATCCCTATTCCGGAAACGCTGCCTAGAATTTTAATACACAGGTTGCATACGAAAAAATGAAATATATTCTTAAATGTAAGACGTGGAGCTCCAATATGTGTATAGCGAAATTCCTCGCAAATTCCCCACAATATAGCGTTCCCCGAAAATTACCCACTATCGTTAAAGATTCCCCACAAAACGTGGAATTACCCACAAAACGGCAACGCTGATGGAATCAACTAATAAATACAGATGTGTGAAGCTATCAAGAAAATGTTCCTCTCAACTTCGAAACATTACCTTAAACGAAGCAGCGCTGTCAGATATCAGCATTTTCCAGCAGTCTCCTGAATTTTATCAAGAATATAAGGAAGTTCCAAACATGCAGCAGATATACTAAATCACTCGAACGCAACGAACTCGTCGCAATATAAATAAGCATGTTATTCCTCATCTTGGAAGCCATCCATCGCCAATGAAGCGAAAATATTTAGAAAGGGAGGCATACTGCAAAAAAAAAAAAACACAGCAAATTGCGCAAAGATTTCCGATTCACTTTATCAGAAGACCTAAAGAAGATCAAAGCTTACTACGAACAAATGTTGGAGAACATCAAATATCAAATCAAAAACTGCTCAAATAATTTGAATAAGCAAAAAATATGATCTCTATTACCAAACACCATGACACCTAAAGAATGGGCATGATTTATCTTACGAATCGCTCTAGCATGGACAGACATAGTTTACCTGAACAAACTTTAAACACAGTAAAATTGTTTTATGAAGATGATGAAATCAGCCGAATCTTGGCTGGGTCACAGCACTCAATTGTAGTAAGACAAGGAAACATACGCGAGAAAGTTCAAAAAAGGCTAATGCTGTCATCGCTTCGTGAAACTTACTATGAATTTAGAAGAATACATCCTTCACTTAAATTAGGATTTACAAAATTTACCATGTTGCGACCAGATTGTATCAAACTTGGGGTTGGAAACCAGAAAAATTTTTGTGTGTGCACATTGCATCAGAATGTAAAACTGATTGTCGAAAAATCCAGTTTGAAATCAATGGAAGGTCAACATAATTTCAGACAGACCTGTTAATAATTGATTAGTAATCGGTAATGATTAGCATTTCATTGATTATTTTTTGAGAAGCCACCTAATGATTGATTACCAATTACTTTCACTTTTTAATGATTATTTTTTCAATTGATTAAAAAAAAAATCAAAAAAAATCAAAAAAAATCAAAAAAAATCAAAAAAATTAAAAAAAATCCAAAAAAAATCAAAAATTCAAAAGTAATCAAAAATAATCAAAAGTAATGATTACTTTTGATTACTTTTGATTTTTTGATTTTTTTTGATTTTTTTCCAGTACTGTTGTAGAAAAATATGTTCATACATAAATATTCACTTGCACAAACATACAAATGTATAGGTGAAGCAAGAAGTAACGGTGTAATCCCAACAACAACGACGGAGGCGTTGAAATATGTTGTGCAAACACAATTATATAGTTATATGGGTGATTCAGCAACTGGAGCTGACATATGGCAAACAAGAGGTGTTCTAAAAGAGGCTGCACTATTTTTCAACACACCATTAATATCGTCCGGTCCGGTTGAAAGGCTTGTTGTTGTTGTTGTTGTAACGAAGCGTAGCCCTGCCCAGCGTGTACTTTTCCTTAACCTAAATTGTCATCAATTTCTTCTAACGGGAGTCCTAGGAAACTTGCAGTTTCAACAGGGTTGGACCAGAGGGAGATGGGTGTTAGAAGAGTGGGCTCCGAAGAGCAGATAAATAAATGGTTGGTATTATGGGGTGACGAGCCGCATGCCGGACATTCATTCGGCACGTCAAGGTCTAGTCTGGATAAGTAGGAGTTTAACCTGCTACAGTATCCAGAGCGTAATTGAGCCAGAGTGACCCTTGTCTCTCGAGGAAGATGACGCTCCTCAGCCGCGACGCGAGGTGGTTTGGCGTGCAAAACGGCGTTCAGTGGACAGAGCGAGACATAATACGCAACGGACGTGTCATGGATGTGCTTCAGGGCCTGCGTATGTACCTTTGGATCAAACGGCGAAAGTGTGAGGTGCCGGATCTCATCAAAATGCTCACGTAGATGTGCCCTTACGGTCCTATGAGGTGGCTCATACTCAAGCAGTAGTCTGTTGGGATGTTGTGGTTTGCAACAGTTCAACAGGTACTGCTTGTTTAGCATTTCATTGTGCTCCAAAACTGGGAGCATTTCCACCTCATGATGTAAATGATGTTTTGGAGACATAAGGACGCATCCCGTGGCGGTTCTGAGTGCGGTATTTTGGCAGGCCTGCAGTCTTTTCCAATGAACCTCAGCAAGCCCCGGCGACCATATCGGCGACGCGTAATTCAGGATCGGCCGACCAATTGCTTTATAGGTTGCCAGCAACGTTTCTTTGTCTTTACCCCAAGTGCTGCCGGCTAGCGACTTGAGAATTTTGTTGCGGCTTTGTAGCTTAGAGACAATTGCGGTTGAATGAGCAGCGAATTTGTGCATGGGGTCGAAAGTTACCCCTAAGATTTTGGGGTGAGAGACAGTAGGTAATTTTTGATCGCCTACGTAGATTTCTAACTCCATGCCAACTTGCGCCGTCCAGGTCGTGAATAGTGTCGCCGAGGACTTCGTTGGCGACAATGTCAGGCTCCGGGCAGTGAAAAACTCAACAAGAGAGGGGAGATAACCATTGATCCTGGAGCATAGCTCATCAACGGAAGTGCCAGAAGCCAGGATCGTACAATCGTCTGCGTAAGAGACAATCGAGACTCCATCTGGTGGGGAAGGAAGCCTCGAAATATAAAGATTAAACAGAAGCGGGGAAAGGACACCACCCTGCGGTACCCCTTGTTTAATCTTTCTCGGTTTTGATTTTTTGTTTCTGAAAACTACAGACGATTGACGACCACTCAGATAATTGGCGGACCAACGCTTAAGACAGGGGGGGAGCGATGAATCTTCCAAATCGGATACCAGTTGTCCATGATTTACTGTGTCAAAAGCTTGAGACAGGTCAAGAGCAACTAGAACCGTCCTGTGATGAGGGCTTTTCTGGTTGAGTCCGTCAGTTATCTGAGTGTTAATGGCATTTAGAGCAGATGTTGTGCTCCGTATTTTTCTAAAGCCATGTTGGTGCTCGGCTAACCTCAACTTTGATGTGTAAAGAGGAAGTAATACCGCCTCCAATGTCTTCACTACTGGCGAGAGGAGCGATATCGGACGATAAGACTCCCCTACGTTAGCTGGCTTACCAGGCTTTAGTAGTGGGACCACGACTGCCTGTTTCCATTTTTCAGGTATGACAGAAGTGGCCAGGGACAAATTGAAGACGGTAGTGAGGTATTTTACTCCCTCTTCGCCGATGTGTTTTAAATGCACCATGGCTATGTCGTCAGGGCCCATAGCTTTAGAGTTTTTGGCTTTCCTGATGGCCACTCGAACCTCTGTAGCGGTGATGGAAACGGGGGCATTGTTTTTGTGTTTATGCGCACACCTGAAGATCCTACGTCTGTCCCTGTCCTGTGCAGGGTGTGGTACAAACTGTCGGCAAAAGGCCGTTGCACTTTTCTTCGGGTCACTAAACGTCTTATCACCGAAGGTGATGTCTACGTTTTTTGGTGGGCCCGTCGAATTTGACAGGGATTTGACTGTGGACCATAATTTTCCAACACCGGTAGAGAGGTTACAAGACCTCAGATGCTCCTCCCATTTGGCATGTTTGTGTTCATCTACCAACCGTCTGATTTCCGCGTTGAGACCACTGATCTGTGGGTCTGCGGGATCGATGCTACGTATATGGTCACGTTCATTGGCCAGGGCTGCAGCTTCAGTTGGGAAGTTTGGCCGTATATTCTGTATTCTCCCAGCTGGTATAAAAAGGGCTGCAGCTCTATTTATGACCTTACGTATTTCCTTTTCACCTTGGCGTACGTCAGTCGGTATGGGAAGAGCACCAAAGGAGCTCTCAGTAAACTCAGTAAAGCCAACCCAGTCAGCCCTCCTGAAGTTTACGTAGGATCTCTTCTCAGAGGTGGTGAAATCCGGGGCACGATCAACGGACAGGATGATTGGCAGGTGATCTGATGCCAAAGCCACCATTGGGCGCCAGTTTATGCAGTTTATTAGACCTGGACTAACAATTGTTATGTCCGGGGAGCTACTGCAATTTACTGCCATCCTCGTGGGGGCGTCCGTGTTCACCGCGCAGAATGTGGAAGCGTCAATTTGCTCGGCTATTTCCCGTCCTCTGGCGTCAGCAGAATGGCGTGAATGCCACATGTCATGGTGTGCATTAAAATCGCCCATAATGACACGGTTTTCGCCCCGTAGGAAATCGCTTAAATCAGGGCGATAACTTCTGGGACAACAGGTGACGGGAGGTATGTAGATGTTTATCAGCTCGAGATCAACACCTCCAGCTGAAATGACAATACCCTGTCGCTCTAAGGGTATGTCCTCTTGGTCGGTGTTGAATGCAAATTCCCTATACCGCACGGTTTGGTGGATGATGAACGCAAGACCACCCCCACCGTCCGTACGATCATGCCGGAGAATGTGGTAGCCACCACTCGCTCTGAGATCCGAGTGGGTGCCAAGTTTAGTCTCCTGGATTGCAGCAATTTTGATGGAGTTTTGCTGCATAAACCTGGTGATCTCCACAATCTTGCCAGTTATACCATTGCAGTTTAATTGCATTATTTTGAAATGCGGGGGAGAGGCAATGGTCACTCTGGGAGTCAGGGACTGGTGCGCTCGCCGTGGAGGTAATATGCTAGTCCGTGATCGTCGTCGCAGTCCTGAAGGCGACAAATTCCGCTCGTTGGGAAACGAGGTAGAATTTGTCGGCAATGTGGGCTGCACAGCTCGACAACACGGCGCAACATACGCATCAGTCCATAGATTTCTGTTTGCGAGCCCTGAGCATATGCGCAGGTGACATTGGCCAAGGCAGATATTGCACTTGACCGATGGCACTCTGGACGCATATATTCTGTGCCGACAAACAGTGCACATAGTGTGAGGGACCAGGAGCTGATGGCCTTGATTCACACTTGTGCCGGTACCGGAAGAAGTAGAGGGGAGGAGAATATTTTGGGGCGGGAGTTGTAGCTCAGCAGTGCTCACAACATCTATAGATGTGCTACGTAGGGAGTAGCTATGAGCTGCTGTGTGAGGTGTTAGCGCGCTAGGGCGCGAGCTACAACTGGGAACACACAATGTTTGCTGAGCAATAGATATATTGCGAAGGGGAGGCGATAGCGCTACGCCGGAGCGTCGCGAGCCACGGGACGTTCTAAGACGTGAACAGCAAGGCGCCACGAAGGTTTTAAAAAAACTAAGAGGCCGGTGTGTCTTTGGATCTAGTCCGGAACAACTAGACTTGTGTAGCCAACCTTTACAAGATGTGCATTGCACCGAATGCGAACATCTGGTATAAATTTTCTTCCGGCACACGCAGCAGAACCATTCTGTTGGACCAGGGTTTAGCTCAACGCCAGACCGGAACAACAGAATAGGGAGCAGCCCTGCTGCAAGGAACTGCTCCAGGGATGACAATTTAAGGGGTAGGAATCGTGACACGTTAGACAGGGTCACTTCGGGTGTACTGCTCTTGGCCAGGCTGTAATAAAAAAATACAGCCTAGGTCGTTTCGGTACGAAGGGTACTGCGCAAGCACATGTACCTTTCTCGCAGAACCGGCAGTACGTAGAAACGTAGAAAGGCTGTTTTCTTTTGCTGAAATTATTAATGCTCCAAAGCGTGGGTCATTATCTGACATTTCTTTTGAAGCACTTACATTGTTAAAATCAAATTTTAACTCCAAGTATTGGCGTGCTGTATCTGCCGAACGCTCAACACAAATACTTTATATGGGTCATTATTTTACAAATCAAACGGATTTATTGAAAAAAAAATTTCATAATTTTGATTCGGCTCAAACTTTTTTTTTACGCTGCTCGCACAAAATAAGCAAATATATGTATCAGGATTTCCTCGAAAAAAATTTATTTTCAGAGATCTGCATGTGCTCAAATTCGATGAGTAAGCAAACTTGCCCACATTCAAAATGCCATATCTTTGGTTCCACTCGTCGTATCTTATTCATTTTTGTTTTATTTTGAAGGTAATAATATTTACTTTATAACTGCGTCAAAAAAAAATATTTAATTATAAAAAATCAAAATATTGAATAAAGAATGAATTTTTTAAATAATTATTACATACAGTTTTCCCCACTTACTATTTTCGAAAAAATATATATAAAATGCGCTACAATTTCACCTAAAAACCCCTTTTTATTTCAAGTTGGACAATTTTGTAGTTCAAAAGATATTAACTCATTTCTGACCTGACCTCGAGCAACTTGCTTACATTTGCTTGCAGCAGGTACGTGCTACAATGGTATACAGTCAACGCCTGCCTGTGTATGCATGCTTGGTCAACTTAACTACAACATACATACGTATACATACTTGTGAATAAACTTAATAATCACTTAGTAGGTAGATAGTTTTACGAAATTATTATTTTTGTCAGAATTAGTATAAGTAGATGTAAGATTGTAAATAGAAAACAGAATTAAATGTTATTTCAATGTAGAAACATCGTTCATTTCCTTAATTGAGAAAGTTTTTGTTTTATTATTGCGAGTTTTAAATAAATATTATTAGGAAAATGCCGAAAGTTAGATGTTTTAATCCATTTGATTTGTCTCCGCATCCAAACACCAAAAAATACGGGACTCTGAGAAAAGTAACAGAAAAGCACTTATTGACGCTGGATATTCCTGTAACAAAAAAAGCGATGGAACAACGAATTTGCAACAAATGCCGACTTAAGCTATCTAAAATCAGCAAAGATAATGAGGTTTGTATATACTTGCACATATAATTGAATATACAAATTCAGAAACAATATATCTATTTATGGAACTCATATGTAAGACATTGGCAGCTGCCCTCATGTACACATATGGTTTTCCATATTTTAACTTCAGTATTATTTAATTCGTCAAATATTAGGTACTTATCATACATTTATTCGTTTTTCCAGATGAAGGAACCAGATGATATTAATTTCAGCGAAGTACACACTGAAACTGATAGCGACGTGAATTACACTCCGGAATGTTCTACATCTATATCATTGGAGAAAGACAGGGAAGCAGTGTTTGAGGCAACTAGTTTAATCAACAGAGGCTTAGAAATAATCGGAGTTTCACCAATTCAAAAAAAAAAGGTTAATCAGAAGCGCTATTCAACTGAAAAAATGCAGAATGTTTCTGAAGCAATTTCAGGAAAAATTTTTGGCATACCCAGTGATGACAACGTTTGCTTAGATGAAAATGATGGAAACGAAATATTACAAACTCTTAAAGACGCATTCGCTACCACCAGTGATCGAGCAAAACAAGTTAGAATTTTAACTATTTGCAAGGATTGGCCTCATCGGAAAATTCAACATCATTTCCCCTCTGCTACAGTTCATATGATAACTGTTGCTAAGAAAATTGCTGAGGAGAAAGGAATTCTGGCAGAAGCAAATCCCAAGAGCCATCCGTCATTAGAAAGAGAAGTTATGAACTCGATGAAAATAGTCGTGTAATGCCCGGGAAAAAAGATTTTGTCTCTGTAAAAATTAATAATGAACGCATTCACGTGCAAAAGAGGCTACTGTTGATAAACTTACGCGAACTTCATCAGATGTTTAAGGAAAATCACCCCACGGTTAAGTGTAGTTTTTCAAAATTTGCAACTTTGAGGCCAAAACATTGCGTTCTAGCAGGTTCAAGTGGTACTCATTCAGTATGTGTTTGCACTATACATGAGAACGTCAAATTATTAGTCGAAGGACCTAACATCAAACATCTTACTGCTGAGTCTGTGCACCCAATAAAAAGCTATCAAGACTGTTTAAAACGTATGTTATGTCTTAATGCATCAACAAATTGTTATTTCGGAAAATGTGCCCAGTGCCCTGGGGAAACAAATTTGATCGATGAAATAAGAACAATTTTGGAGGATAGCTTTATTGAGGAAATAACTTACAGACAATGGGTGAACGTCGATAGAACCACTTTGCAAGTAATGGTATTCCCAGTTGATGAATACTTACAAAAATTAGAGTCCGGCTTAAAAAAATTATTGTTGCATTCATTCATAGTTAAAAGCCAAAACAAGTTTATAAACAGCAAAAAAGAATCTTTACCAGAAAATGAATGCATCGTTCTCTGTGATTTTTCCGAAAACAATGCATTTGTCGTGCAAAATTCTGCTCAAGGAATTCATTGGAATAACAATCAGGCAACAATTCATCCATTTGCCATTTATTACAAGCATGGAAGCGGCGAAATTCGTATGAAAAGCTTTGTTGTCATTTCGGACTGTTTACATCACAACACAATTGCCGTGCATTTATTTCAAAAATACCTAGTGGAGTATGTTAAAAATAACTTTGAAAATATTTCCAAAATTACATATTTTTCTGATGGGGCAAGTGCACAGTATAAAAACAAAAAGAATTTTGTTAATCTTACCCACCATCAAAAGGATTTCGGTTTGAGTGCGGAGTGGCACTTTTTTCCAACTTCACATGGCAAAAATGCATGCGATGGTTTAGGAGGGACCTTGAAAAGATTGGCTGCCAGAGCAAGTCTACAGAGAGCGAATAATCCAATTCAAACGCCAAAAGAATTATTTGACTGGGCAATAGCGGCTATCCCTAATATTTCATTTAAATATGTGGAAAACGAGGAATACTACAAAGAAGAAAAGAACCTTGAAGCTAGATTTAAAAAGGCAGTAGCAGTGAAAGGGACGTTGGCATACCACTGCATGATTCCAGTGGCAGAAGGAACAGCAAAAGCAAAGTTTTTTTCTTTGGATGATCATTCAGTTGAAGTTCAAGTTATGAAATAATTATTATTAAATATGTATAAATTTAAATGAAATTAAAAATTATTGTTAAGTTGGTTTTGTTTTTTGTAGTAATTAATTAGTACATACATCAATTGCCGTCTTCAAGTCCGAGTTTGTTATTTTTGTAAAATTGATATTATATAAGTTTGTTTATATATTAGACTGATTATGTTTAATAAATCCTGCTCATTTTCTACTTGTAATAATAAAACATAATAATATAAAAATAGCTTGTAAAATCTTAATTTTACAAAAATAAGTATTATAATTTATAATTTATTAAAAATTATTAAATCCTATATTATTAGAAATTATTAAATTCTATTTTCGAATACGAAATTTTTTTTTTATATTGTTACATGTAGTATCTAAACACACAAACACATATGTATACATATTTTCTTACGACGGTTTTGAAGTGTGCATTCTCATTTTATTTTCAATAATATATGTAAATACATTTTAAAAATAACTAAAAAAATAGAAATTGTTTTTTATTTGTATTCTATGTATTGTCTATTGTACTACAATAATGATTTGGTAAAACACAAATACTAGCTACCTGCAAAGTGCTAAGTATGTATGTTGTAGTTAAGTTGACCATGCACAAGTAAGTATACGTATGTATGTTGTAGTTAAGTTGACCAAGCATGCACACACAGGCAGGCGTTGACTGTATACAATTGTAGCACGTACCTGGTGCAAGCAAATGTAAGCAAGTTGCTCGAGGTCAGGTCAGAAATGAGTTAATATCTTTTGAACTACAAAATTGTCCAACTTGAAATAAAAAGGGGTTTTTAGGTGAAATTGTAGCGCATTTTATATATATTTTTTCGAAAATAGTAAGTGGGGAAAACTGTATGTAATAATTATTTAAAAAATTCATTCTTTATTCAATATTTTGATTTTTTATAATTAAATATTTTTTTTAACGCAGTTATAAAGTAAATATTATTACCTTCAAAATAAAACAAAAATTAATAAGATACGACGAGTGGAACCAAAGATATGGTATTTTGAATGTGGGCAAGTTTGCTTACTCATCGAATTTGAGCACATGCAGATCTCTGAAAAAAATTTTTTTTCGAGGAAATCCTGATACATATATGTGGCGTATCATACCAAATTATTTAATTTAGCAATGTTAACTTGTTAGCAAATATTTAACGATCTTTAACAACGTTCAGAACGTGTTGCTTTTTAAATGCACAACACTGTAGTTTATGACATTTTCCTTATCGCTTTATCGCTTTCCACCATTTTCTTAGGACTTAACTAATTTTGTAGAACTGTAGTAATAAGCAAAAATGAATTCAATAAAGTTGTGAACTTCGTAAAACAAAGTCGTTTTTCCTGATAAGTACCACATTGGTGACCCGAACGTCTTAAACACGCGGTTTTTTCTGAATTTTTATTGTAATGTCGCTAGAACAAAGCAATTCCGTCACAGAAAGCCAAAATATAAATGTTTTGGATAATGGATCACCTCGAATTCCATTGCCTGTGCTCAGCGAGGAAAACATCGAGGCATATTTCTACGCATTGGAGTTTTGGTTCCAAGCCTGTCTCGTGTACAGCGACCAACGAAAATTTCATATTGTTCTTGCGAGCATACCACCAAAAAAGTTGCTGGAGTTTAAGCCTATAATTGATGCCGCTCCAATTGGGGATAAATTTGCTTACCTAAAGCAAAAACTCATCGACCACTACACTGAAAGCCAGCAACGCCGCTTGCAGCGCGTCCTCAAAGATATGACACTTGGTGACCGAAAGCCTAGTGAATTGTTTTCAGACATGAGACGCGTGGCTGGTACCACGCTCAACGATAGCCTTTTGCATGATCTGTGGGTCGCACGCCTTCCGCCGTACGTTCAAGCAGCCATAATTGTAACCAACGTAGCTTTAACTGAAAAAGTAAAAGTTGCAGATTCAATTTCCGAGTCCATTGGCTGGCATAATGTACAAGTAGACATGGTTTCATCACGTAATGATATTTCTGAGATTAGAAAAGAAATCGCAGAGCTATCACGTAACCTTCAAAAACATGGTAAGGTTAGGGAGAGTCGTCCACGTTCCCGTTCAACATCGCGAACAAAAACAATACGTGAAAATGGTACTACGAGAAGCGGTCTCTGTTGGTATCACGAAAAGTTTGCTGACAAAGCCACAAAATGTCGCGAGCCCTGTTCGTTTATAAAATCAACCTCACAATAGGGTCGCTCGGCTACGATGATATCAGGAATTCGCAAACAACCTGATATTGTCAAAAATTACCGGCTTCGCATATTTGATACATCATCAAAAATAAATTTTTTAATTGATACGGGAGCTGACGTATCAGTTATCCCATTTGTTGCGGGGACAGTCCGAGCTATCTCAACCGGTAAAAATTTGTTTGCTGCTAATGGGTCTCCCATTAAAGTGTATGGTGAAATAATCATGAGACTTAACCTCAATTTGCGTCGTGACTTCACATGGAATTTTTTGATAGCCGATGTATCTCAAGCCATAATAGGTGCCGATTTTTTGAGTCACTTTGGCATAGTTGTTGATCTTAAACGTAAATGTTTAATCGATGGTAAAACCGATTTAAGTGCGTCCTGCGACAAAGACATACGCAACGAGGGTAGTGTAAAAACCATTAGCACAAATTCAAAATTTTTAGACATACTACGCGAATTCATCGACATTACACGTGCACCACCTATTGGAGCCTATACGAAATCAACAATTGTTCATAGAATCGTGACCAATGGCCAACCTGTTTTTGCTAGGCCACGAAGACTTTCTCCCGAAAAACTTGCTGCAGCCCGAAGTGAGTTTGAGTTGCTTCTCAAGCTGGGTATATGTCGCCCATCGAGTAGTAATTGGGCTAGTCCACTGCACATGGTGCGCAAGCCAGACGGATCTTGGAGACCTTGCGGCGATTACCGCCTTCTTAACGCCCAGACCGTGCCTGACCGCTACCCGCTACCATTCTTGCAGGACTTTTCACATGTGCTTGCTGGTAAGGAAATATTTTCCAAAATCGATTTGCAAAAGGCATTTCACAAGGTGAGAATTCACCCAGATGACGTCCCGAAAACCGCCATTACGACGCCTTTTGGACTCTATGAGTTTACTCAGATGACGTTTGGTCTGAGGAACGCAGCTCAAACGTTCCAACGTCTGATAAATGAGGTGTTTCGTGGGCTTGATTTTGTTTTCACATATCTGGACGATACGCACCAACTACCGCGGAATCAGCCTTCTTAATATCGCATATAAGGTTCTTTCTAGCGTATTGTGTGAAAGACTGAAGCCCATCGTAGACAAGCTGATTGGACCTTATCAGTGTGGCTTTAGACCTGGTAAGTCTACCATCGACCAGATTTTCACGATACGCCAAATCCTGGAGAAGACCCATGATAAAAGAATCGACACACACCATCTCTTTGTCGATTTCAAAGCCGCTTTTGACAGCGCAAAAAGGAGTTGCCTGTATGCCGCCATGTCTGAATTTGACTTCCCTGCAAAGCTTATACGGCTTTGCCAAATGACGTTGAGCAATACTAACAGCTCCGTCAGAGTCGGGAAGGACCTCTCTGAGCCATTTGAAACCAAACGAGGCTTCAGACAGGGCGACTCCCTTTCGTGCGATTTCTTCAACCTGATGCTGGAGAAGATAATTCGAGCAGCAGAGCTAAACCGCAATGGTACAATCTATTACAAGAGCGTGCAATTGCTGGCGTATGCCGATGATATTGATATCATTGGCCTTAACAACCGCGCCGTAAGCGCTGCCTTCTCTGGACTGGATAAAGAAGCGAAAAAAGTGGGTCTTGCGGTCAACGAGGACAAGACGAAGTATTTGCTGTCATCAAAGAAAGAATCGGCGCACCTGCGCCTTGGCAGCCACGTCTCTGTTGATAGTTACAAATTTGAAACTGTGAGGGACTTCGTCTATTTGGGAACCAGCATTAACACCGAAAATAATATCAGTCTAGAAATCCAACGGAGAATCACTCTTGCGAACAAGTGCTACTTTGGACTGAGTAGGCAATTGAGAAGTAAAGTCCTCTCTCGAAGAACAAAGATCTCGCTCTATAAGTCTCTCATCATACCTGTCCTGATGTATGGCTCAGATTCATGGACAATGTCAAGAGAAGATGAGATGGCCCTTGGAGTATTTGAGAGAAAAGTTCTCCGGAAGATTTATGGTCCTTCCCGTGATGCCGACGGCGAGTATCGAAGGAGATTTAACGATGAGCTGTACGAGCTTTACGCAGATCTGACCATAGTCCAGCGAATTAAAGCCCAAAGGCTCCGCTGGCTGGGTCACGTCATGCGAATGGACAAAGAAGCTCCAGCCCAGAAGGTTTTCCAATCGTCACCCGAATTCGGCAGCAGAGGAAGGGGGAGGCCTCGACTGAGATGGAAACAACAGGTGGAGGATGACTTGAACTCCCTTGGGGTTTCCAATTGGCGTCAGTTATCGCTAAAAAGGAATGACTGGCGTGCTTTGATAGGCGACGGCCAAAATCGCTTAGGCGGTTAAGCGCCAATAAATGATGATGATGATATCTGGACGATATTTGTGTTGCGTCGACGTCAGTAGAAGAACATCGAGATCATTTACGTCAAGTATTTACCCGACTTAAAAACAACAACCTAACAATCAACGTAGCAAAATCGGAATTCGGGGTAGTGGAGCTGGAGTTCCTTGGTCATTCCATTACAAAGGATGGTATAAAACCTCTTCCGAGTCGCGTCAACGCCTTATTGAATTTTACACGTCCAACAGTAGCAAAAGAGTTGAAGCGATTTTTGGCTACAATTAATTTTTATAGACGTTTTTTGCCTCACGCACTCGAATCGCAAGCACCTCTCTTTGCCATGATACCCGCGAACAAACGCAATGACACAACGCCCCTCGAATGGTCGGACGATACGGTGCGCTGCTTCGAATCCTGCAAAACGGAATTAGCAAATGCTGCTATGTTGGCACATCCCGTGCCAAATGCCGAATTATCACTTTGGGTTGATGCATCAAATTTCGCTGCAGGTGCTGTACTCAACCAAATTGTAAACGGTAAAATCCAGCCACTTGGATTTTTTTCGAAAAAATTTTCAAAGGCAGAACAGCGCTACAGCACCTACGATCGGGAGCTTACGGCCATCTACTTAGCCTTACGCCACTTCAGGTATATGGTCGAGGGTAGGACTTGTCACGTATACACGGACCATAAACCGCTTATCTTCGCATTCAAGCAACGAAAGGACAAAGCATCGGACCGCCAAGTTAGGCAACTTGATTTTATATCTCAAATCACCACAGATATTCGTCACGTAGAGGGTGAAAACAATGCCGCAGCAGATCTGATGTCACGTATTGAGGCAATTACTCACCAGCCACTAGATTACGAAAAGCTCGCTGAAGACCAAAAAACCGATCCGGAATTTCAGTCACTACTGAAAGGTAACACGACTCACTCTCTTAAATTTGCTCTGTTTTCTATTCCATCTACCTCAAATCAAATCTACTGTGACTGCTCAACTGGAAGAGTACGACCTTTTATTACCAAAAAATTTCGTTCAAACGTTTTGCATTCCGTGCATAGCCTCGCACACCCAGGCACCAGAGCCACAGCGCGTCTTATGACTGAGAGATTTATTTGGCCGTCAATACAACGCGATAGCAGAGAATTTGCACGTAGCTGCGAAGACTGTCAACGGAGTAAAGTCGTGCGACACAACAGAACGGCACTACAACGACGCGCGTTGCCAAACGAGCGATTTGCACACCTTCACATCGACATTGTGGGCCCTTTTCCACTTTCAGAGGGAAATCGGTACTGTGTTACAATAATCGATCGCTTTACAAGATGGCCAGATGCGATTCCACTACCTGACATTACCGCACCGACTGTCGCCAACGCTTTAGTAAGAGAGTGGATATCGCGCTTCGGAGTTCCTATCTCAATTACTACCGATCGTGGTCGGCAGTTTGAATGTGCACTTTTTCGACAACTTCTGCAACGTTTGGGTGTTAGTCATTTGCGTACCACTTCCTACCATCCACAATCAAACGGAGTGGTAGAACGGTGGCACCGCACACTAAAATCGGCCATACTTTGTCATGGTGCTGATCATTGGACAAAATATTTGCCTTTAATTTTACTAGGTCTGCGATCAACGTTCAAGGAGGACCTAAAGGCAACATCTTCTGAACTAGTTTATGGCACAAACCTTCGTCTGCCAGCAGAGTTTTTCTTCAATAACAGGCCGTCGAGTAATGAACACGATTTTGTAAGCGAATTCAGACGTACAATGCAAGACATTCGTCCAGTTGCCACATTTTGGCATTTACCTCCAAAAGTCTTCGAAGTTGAAGTCTCAAAAGTTGTTCGATTTGTAAAATAATGATCCATATGAGTGAACGGCGAAAATTTGCGTGTCGATACGCACTCATGTCCACCTACATGAATTATTTTTAAACTGAATACCGTTATTGTTGACTATTTGTGTTATTGTTCTTTAATTGTCATTACATTATTACTTACATATTATTCACAAATATTACTAAATAGCATTAGTTAAACAAAAATGAATAAAAATAAAACGATTCTACTTCTACTATTCTCTACTCCAACAAAATGACTACGTCGTCCATTTTGGCCGAAAGTTATTAATCCCTACGGTGACCATAAATTTTTTTTGAAAAAAACAGAACTCTTTTTACTTAAGGCTTGGTATTGCCTTCACGTGAAAATTTCGCTACCCGGCTATAAACTATTTGGGGTTACACTCTCAATATTTGGAATAAAAAAAGTGTTTTTCATGGCGTAATCATCTCTTTGCAGTAAAAAATGTTGCCAACGTCTTAGAAACATTGAAATTGCAATCGCAAATAATTTCCACCAAAGTGCATCAATTGAAAGTAATTTTTTTAAGTATATTTTTCCTTTTTGTGAATAGTATTTGTTGATGGTGAGAGACATTTCCTTGTTAATTTAAAACCTACCATAACCACGGTTGCCGTTTTGGCCGAAATGTACCATTTTTGGTACGATTTTTTTTCCGTACGGAACTTCCACATTTGGTACGTTTTTGCAATTTTAACGTACTCAATTTTTGATTTCGCTGAAGCAATTGACCGCGTTAAACATAAAGTAAATTATTTTTAAAATATTTTGAAAGATTTTAAATTTTTCATAAAGTTTTGAAGTTATTGAGCAAAGAAACTTTACAGAGCTATTCATTACATTTGTACACAAAAAAGCAGAACAAAAACAGAGCATTTGCTTAAAAACAGAACATTTCTGTTATTTTCCTTAGAAAAAAAAATACGCAGAACAAGCTCCTTAAAAACAGAACTGTTCTGCCAAAAACAGAACGGATGGTCACCGTATTAATCCCGGACCTCTCTCTATGGATAATAACCACTTAATTTTTGATCAATTGATCATTACTAGTCTCTTTTGGGCATACATACATATGTACATAGTTGGTATGCCCACGTTTTACTTTGTGTAGCATACTTATAAGTGTTCGAATAGAACCATCCGACCGTACCCATAGGGTTTTAAACGAGAAATGCACGACACTACCCGTTTAGATATAAAAGGGACAAATTTTCACCACTACAACGCATATAACCATCAAACCTGGCATTTTTACTCATATGTACATATACTTAGCGATCAAGGTTCATTCTAGAAATCCATGAGCCCCAAAGTGTAAGTATGTGTATATATTTGCATACAAAGACACACAGATGTTTATACTTTTAACAACAAAACTTTAAAATAATCCAAAAAAAAAAAAAATTAAAAAAAATTAAAAAAATCAAAAAAAATCAAAAAAAAAATCAAAAAAAATCCAAAAAATTAAAAAAAATCAAGAAAAAATCAAAAAAATCAAAAGTAATCAAAAACTGCTTTTTTTTGATTATTTTTGATTTTTTCTTGATTTTTTAATTTTTTTTTGATTTTTTTTGATTTTTTTTTGATTTTTTCTAATCGTAATCAATTAGTAATTGCTTTTTCTTGAAAGCAATTAAAATAATCATTAGTAATTAAAAAAATTTTCTAATCAATCAATTACTAATTACTAATCAAAATTAACAGCTCTGATTTCAGAAACTATAAAGATGTTCTTAAATTCGTTGTCTGTAATGGTAATATAGAAAACAGCGAGTGTTGCGTATCAATGTGGTCGGTGCTACGATAATTTAACGAACCTTAGAACGATGATGTGGGAATATTACGAAAAAAATTCGATTCAAGAAGTCATTTACAAAAAATGGAACACAACACTCAGATGTAATCTCGAAACTATTTACTCTACTACAAACACATTTGTAAACGATTTTTTACAACACATCAAAAAGCTGGTGTCACATCATTTCACAGCTAAGCGCCAGTCCCGCTTCGTAAGTGAAAGAAAAATGACACTGCTGCCAGGAGAACTGCTAATTCAAATGGATTTCGCTATGCGTTTGTTATACAAGATTCCATTCAAGGATATCATTGGAATAATAATCAAGCCACGATACATCCGTTCGTTATTTATTACAAAGATAACGAACATTTAATTCATAGAACCTTTGCCATAATATCCGATTGTAATATCCATGATAGCATAGCAGTTCATCTATATATTTCAAAATTTTGTTAAGACTAATATAACCACAGTACAAAAACAAGTACAACTTAATTAATTTATGTCATCATAAAATTGATTTCGAAATATCCGCTGAGTGGTACTTTTACGCAACCAGCCATGGAAAATATGCATGGGATGGTATAGGTGGGACATTGAAAAGAGGCGCTCGGAATTATAGCAAGGCAAATAAAAACCAAATTCAAACGGCGAAAGACCTTTATCATCAAACGTATAACACCTCCAGACGCTGATGAATACAACAAAACAAAAGAAGAGCTACTTTCAAGATACAAAAATGCCAAAACTATTACAGGAACTCAAAGCTTCCATTCTTTTGTACCTTTAGATGAAACATCACTAAAAGTAAGCAAATATTCCGAAAGTCAGCAGCTTGAGCTGCGCAAAGTTGTATATTAAATCTAAATAAATAAAAATATAGTTTAAAAAAACTAAAACTCACGCTTTTAGAGGGTGTTGAACTAAAAAGTTGAAAATAATTTTAAAAACCCTACACAGTAGTATTGTGGAAAAAGCGTTGTCCACTTTGTTCCATAATCTTCGTTTTTTATTTAATTTAATTTTACCTTTTTAGTGCAATATTCTTTAAATGCGTGTGTTTCGCTTTTTAACCTATATTTATTTTTTACTTTTTAGTTAAATGTGTTATGAAGTAATCAATAAATATATCGAAGTATACCGCAGTCAAAACGAAACCTCTGGGCCTCCACCTGTGTTTGATACCCATATTGTAAGCAATTTTCAATATTATTGTACAATCTCATTTTGACCGATAACTCAGTTATCGATAAATATATCGAAATATTCCAAAGTCCAATAGAAACCTGTGGACCTTCCCTTTCGTTTGATACTCAGTCTGCGAAACAAAAATGTTATCCTAACAATGAGTGTATTAAAATAAGCGAAACTCCAGCACAAGTGAGCTTGCCAGCACTTTTAGATCATACTGTACAGCGTTTGATTTTGGTAAGCCAAAAACTGATTGAAACATTAAACGAAGAGGAAATGTCGCGACTTTGTCTGTGCTCTAAATGGGGGTTCGATGGAAGCTCTGGCCATACATCCTATAAGCAAGGTGCCTCGAGCCAGATGCATGCGATTCATCAGTTTTTATTACCTGTCTTGTTCCACTAAGGCTAACTTGTGGGAGCAAAATTATCTGGAAAAATCCTTGACCTGCATCTACTAGATTTTGTAGACCATTAAAAATAGAATTTATTAAAGAGTCATCAGATGTTTCTCAAAATGAATAAAAAATAGAATAAAAAAAATATTTTTAATTTAAAATGTTTTTAAAATGAACTAAAAACTGGAAAATAATTTCCCCTCTGTCTACATAGATTCTTCGCCACGTAAAGCTTATCCGGAACATTTGTGAGTGGGAATTCCTATAGGTATTAAATAGTACTTGGATTTTGAAATGTATAAAAACATTGGCGCACGCTAAAGATGGTTCGCATTAATTTCTAACAATCTTATTACCGATATGAGCTTTTCTAAAAAAACATCTTTTCGCGATATAGCAAGCGCCAAATGTTTTTATATATTTCAAACTCCAAGTACTATTTAATACCTATAGGAATTCCCACTCACAAATGTTCCGGATAAGCTTTACGTGGCGAAGAATCTATGTAGACAGAGGGGAAATTATTTTCCAGTTTTTAGAAACATTGAAATTGCAATCGCAAATAATTTCCACCAAAGTGCATCAATTGAAAGTAATTTTTTTAAGTATATTTTTCCTTTTTGTGAATAGTATTTGTTGATGGTGAGAGACATTTCCTTGTTAATTTAAAACCTACCATAACCACGGTTGCCGTTTTGGCCGAAATGTACCATTTTTGGTACGATTTTTTTTCCGTACGGAACTTCCACATTTGGTACGTTTTTGCAATTTTAACGTACTCAATTTTTGATTTCGCTGAAGCAATTGACCGCGTTAAACATAAAGTAAATTATTTTTAAAATATTTTGAAAGATTTTAAATTTTTCATAAAGTTTTGAAGTTATTGAGCAAAGAAACTTTACAGAGCTATTCATTACATTTGTACACAAAAAAGCAGAACAAAAACAGAGCATTTGCTTAAAAACAGAACATTTCTGTTATTTTCCTTAGAAAAAAAAATACGCAGAACAAGCTCCTTAAAAACAGAACTGTTCTGCCAAAAACAGAACGGATGGTCACCGTATTAATCCCGGACCTCTCTCTATGGATAATAACCACTTAATTTTTGATCAATTGATCATTACTAGTCTCTTTTGGGCATACATACATATGTACATAGTTGGTATGCCCACGTTTTACTTTGTGTAGCATACTTATAAGTGTTCGAATAGAACCATCCGACCGTACCCATAGGGTTTTAAACGAGAAATGCACGACACTACCCGTTTAGATATAAAAGGGACAAATTTTCACCACTACAACGCATATAACCATCAAACCTGGCATTTTTACTCATATGTACATATACTTAGCGATCAAGGTTCATTCTAGAAATCCATGAGCCCCAAAGTGTAAGTATGTGTATATATTTGCATACAAAGACACACAGATGTTTATACTTTTAACAACAAAACTTTAAAATAATCCAAAAAAAAAAAAAAAAATTAAAAAAAATTAAAAAAATCAAAAAAAATCAAAAAAAAAAATCAAAAAAAATCCAAAAAATTAAAAAAAATCAAGAAAAAATCAAAAAAATCAAAAGTAATCAAAAACGGCTTTTTTTTGATTATTTTTGATTTTTTCTTGATTTTTTAATTTTTTTTTGATTTTTTTTGATTTTTTTTTGATTTTTTCTAATCGTAATCAATTAGTAATTGCTTTTTCTTGAAAGCAATTAAAATAATCATTAGTAATTAAAAAAATTTTCTAATCAATCAATTACTAATTACTAATCAAAATTAACAGCTCTGATTTCAGAAACTATAAAGATGTTCTTAAATTCGTTGTCTGTAATGGTAATATAGAAAACAGCGAGTGTTGCGTATCAATGTGGTCGGTGCTACGATAATTTAACGAACCTTAGAACGATGATGTGGGAATATTACGAAAAAAATTCGATTCAAGAAGTCATTTACAAAAAATGGAACACAACACTCAGATGTAATCTCGAAACTATTTACTCTACTACAAACACATTTGTAAACGATTTTTTACAACACATCAAAAAGCTGGTGTCACATCATTTCACAGCTAAGCGCCAGTCCCGCTTCGTAAGTGAAAGAAAAATGACACTGCTGCCAGGAGAACTGCTAATTCAAATGGATTTCGCTATGCGTTTGTTATACAAGATTCCATTCAAGGATATCATTGGAATAATAATCAAGCCACGATACATCCGTTCGTTATTTATTACAAAGATAACGAACATTTAATTCATAGAACCTTTGCCATAATATCCGATTGTAATATCCATGATAGCATAGCAGTTCATCTATATATTTCAAAATTTTGTTAAGACTAATATAACCACAGTACAAAAACAAGTACAACTTAATTAATTTATGTCATCATAAAATTGATTTCGAAATATCCGCTGAGTGGTACTTTTACGCAACCAGCCATGGAAAATATGCATGGGATGGTATAGGTGGGACATTGAAAAGAGGCGCTCGGAATTATAGCAAGGCAAATAAAAACCAAATTCAAACGGCGAAAGACCTTTATCATCAAACGTATAACACCTCCAGACGCTGATGAATACAACAAAACAAAAGAAGAGCTACTTTCAAGATACAAAAATGCCAAAACTATTACAGGAACTCAAAGCTTCCATTCTTTTGTACCTTTAGATGAAACATCACTAAAAGTAAGCAAATATTCCGAAAGTCAGCAGCATGAGCTGCGCAAAGTTGTATATTAAATCTAAATAAATAAAAATATAGTTTAAAAAAACTAAAACTCACGCTTTTAGAGGGTGTTGAACTAAAAAGTTGAAAATAATTTTAAAAACCCTACACAGTAGTATTGTGGAAAAAGCGTTGTCCACTTTGTTCCATAATCTTCGTTTTTTATTTAATTTAATTTTACCTTTTTAGTGCAATATTCTTTAAATGCGTGTGTTTCGCTTTTTAACCTATATTTATTTTTTACTTTTTAGTTAAATGTGTTATGAAGTAATCAATAAATATATCGAAGTATACCGCAGTCAAAACGAAACCTCTGGGCCTCCACCTGTGTTTGATACCCATATTGTAAGCAATTTTCAATATTATTGTACAATCTCATTTTGACCGATAACTCAGTTATCGATAAATATATCGAAATATTCCAAAGTCCAATAGAAACCTGTGGACCTTCCCTTTCGTTTGATACTCAGTCTGCAAAACAAAAATGTTATCCTAACAATGAGTGTATTAAAATAAGCGAAACTCCAGCACAAGTGAGCTTGCCAGCACTTTTTGATCATACTGTACAGCGTTTGATTTTGGTAAGCCAAAAACTGATTGAAACATTAAACGAAGAGGAAATGTCGCGACTTTGTCTGTGCTCTAAATGGGGGTTCGATGGAAGCTCTGGCCATACATCCTATAAGCAAGGTGCCTCGAGCCAGATGCATGCCTGTCTTGTTCCACTAAGGCTAACTTGTGGGAGCAAAATTATCTGGAAAAATCCTTGACCTGCATCTACTAGATTTTGTAGACCATTAAAAATAGAATTTATTAAAGAGTCATCAGATGTTTCTCAAAATGAATAAAAAATAGAATAAAAAAAATATTTTTAATTTAAAATGTTTTTAAAATGAACTAAAAACTGGAAAATAATTTCCCCTCTGTCTACATAGATTCTTCGCCACGTAAAGCTTATCCGGAACATTTGTGAGTGGGAATTCCTATAGGTATTAAATAGTACTTGGATTTTGAAATGTATAAAAACATTGGCGCACGCTAAAGATGGTTCGCATTAATTTCTAACAATCTTATTACCGATATGAGCTTTTCTAAAAAAACATCTTTTCGCGATATAGCAAGCGCCAAATGCTTTTTTATATATTTCAAACTCCAAGTACTATTTAATACCTATAGGAATTCCCACTCACAAATGTTCCGGATAAGCTTTACGTGGCGAAGAATCTATGTAGACAGAGGGGAAATTATTTTCCAGTTTTTAGAAACATTGAAATTGCAATCGCAAATAATTTCCACCAAAGTGCATCAATTGAAAGTAATTTTTTTAAGTATATTTTTCCTTTTTGTGAATAGTATTTGTTGATGGTGAGAGACATTTCCTTGTTAATTTAAAACCTACCATAACCACGGTTGCCGTTTTGGCCGAAATGTACCATTTTTGGTACGATTTTTTTTCCGTACGGAACTTCCACATTTGGTACGTTTTTGCAATTTTAACGTACTCAATTTTTGATTTCGCTGAAGCAATTGACCGCGTTAAACATAAAGTAAATTATTTTTAAAATATTTTGAAAGATTTTAAATTTTTCATAAAGTTTTGAAGTTATTGAGCAAAGAAACTTTACAGAGCTATTCATTACATTTGTACACAAAAAAGCAGAACAAAAACAGAGCATTTGCTTAAAAACAGAACATTTCTGTTATTTTCCTTAGAAAAAAAAATACGCAGAACAAGCTCCTTAAAAACAGAACTGTTCTGCCAAAAACAGAACGGATGGTCACCGTATTAATCCCGGACCTCTCTCTATGGATAATAACCACTTAATTTTTGATCAATTGATCATTACTAGTCTCTTTTGGGCATACATACATATGTACATAGTTGGTATGCCCACGTTTTACTTTGTGTAGCATACTTATAAGTGTTCGAATAGAACCATCCGACCGTACCCATAGGGTTTTAAACGAGAAATGCACGACACTACCCGTTTAGATATAAAAGGGACAAATTTTCACCACTACAACGCATATAACCATCAAACCTGGCATTTTTACTCATATGTACATATACTTAGCGATCAAGGTTCATTCTAGAAATCCATGAGCCCCAAAGTGTAAGTATGTGTATATATTTGCATACAAAGACACACAGATGTTTATACTTTTAACAACAAAACTTTAAAATAATCCAAAAAAAAAAAAAAAAATTAAAAAAAATCAAAAAAAATCAAAAAAAAAATCAAAAAAAATCCAAAAAATTAAAAAAAATCAAGAAAAAATCAAAAAAATCAAAAGTAATCAAAAACGGCTTTTTTTTGATTATTTTTGATTTTTTCTTGATTTTTTAATTTTTTTTTGATTTTTTTTGATTTTTTTTTGATTTTTTCTAATCGTAATCAATTAGTAATTGCTTTTTCTTGAAAGCAATTAAAATAATCATTAGTAATTAAAAAAATTTTCTAATCAATCAATTACTAATTACTAATCAAAATTAACAGCTCTGATTTCAGAAACTATAAAGATGTTCTTAAATTCGTTGTCTGTAATGGTAATATAGAAAACAGCGAGTGTTGCGTATCAATGTGGTCGGTGCTACGATAATTTAACGAACCTTAGAACGATGATGTGGGAATATTACGAAAAAAATTCGATTCAAGAAGTCATTTACAAAAAATGGAACACAACACTCAGATGTAATCTCGAAACTATTTACTCTACTACAAACACATTTGTAAACGATTTTTTACAACACATCAAAAAGCTGGTGTCACATCATTTCACAGCTAAGCGCCAGTCCCGCTTCGTAAGTGAAAGAAAAACAAGTAAGGAAAGCTGTCTTCGGCTGTGCCGAAGGCTAAATACCTTTCATGAATAAGCGTCACGATTTTCACTGTTTGATCCCCAGTACAGCCTATGTGAATTTAACTTTAGCTCATACCGAAATTATCGGAGCTATCGATTATATGGGGACGATGTGTTATATTGGTCCAATCTCATTGATTTTTAACATCGACATTCCACATTCTAAAATAGCAACATTTACGAAATTTCACGTTCCTACCGATATAATTACAGGAGTTATCTACCAAATCCGTTTATCGGAACAATCGATTGTATGGGGGCTATGTGAAATATTTATCCCATTTCAATGATTTTCAACATCGATATTTTACATATAAAAATAGCGACGTTTCCAAAATTTCACGTTCCTACGTGTTTAATTACAGGAGTTATAGCCCAAAATCCGTTTATCGGAATAATCGATTGTATGGGAGCTATGTGAAATATTTATCCCATCTCTATGAGTTTCAACATCGATATTTCACATATAAAAATAGCAATACTTACAAAATTTCACGTTCCTACGTGTTTAATTACAGGAGTTATAGCCCAAAATCCGTTTATCGGAATAATCGATTGTATGGGAGCTATGTGAAATATTTATCCCATCTCTATGAGTTTCAACATCGATATTTCACATATAAAAATAGCAATACTTACAAAAATTCACGTTCCTACGTGTTTAATTACAGGAGTTATAGCCCAAAATCCGTTTATCGGAATAATCGATTGTATGGGAGCTATGTGAAATATTTATCCCATCTCTATGAGTTTCAACATCGATATTTCACATATAAAAATAGCAATACTTACAAAATTTCACGTTCCTACGTGTTTAATTACAGGAGTTATAGCCCAAAATCCGTTTATCGGAATAATCGGTTGTATGGGAGCTATATGTAATATTGGTCCGATCTTGCTGGTTCCGACAAATGATTCCTATATTGGAAAATGGTGGCCGCATACCAAATTTCAGCCAAATATCTCAAAAACTGAGGGACTAGTTTGCGTTCAAACAGACAGACAGACAGACGGACAGACGGACAGACGGACAGACGGACATGGCTAAATCAACTCATCTCGTCATCCTGATCATTTCGGTATACTTATTGATGGGTCTATCTCTTCTTCTTCTCATATTTACAAACATCGGACCAAAGTTATAATACCATTTCATGTTCATGAAAGGTATAATGACACTGCTGCCAGGAGAACTGCTAATTCAAATGGATTTCGCTATGCGTTTGTTATACAAGATTCCATTCAAGGATATCATTGGAATAATAATCAAGCCACGATACATCCGTTCGTTATTTATTACAAAGATAACGAACATTTAATTCATAGAACCTTTGCCATAATATCCGATTGTAATATCCATGATAGCATAGCAGTTCATCTATATATTTCAAAATTTTGTTAAGACTAATATAACCACAGTACAAAAACAAGTACAACTTAATTAATTTATGTCATCATAAAATTGATTTCGAAATATCCGCTGAGTGGTACTTTTACGCAACCAGCCATGGAAAATATGCATGGGATGGTATAGGTGGGACATTGAAAAGAGGCGCTCGGAATTATAGCAAGGCAAATAAAAACCAAATTCAAACGGCGAAAGACCTTTATCATCAAACGTATAACACCTCCAGACGCTGATGAATACAACAAAACAAAAGAAGAGCTACTTTCAAGATACAAAAATGCCAAAACTATTACAGGAACTCAAAGCTTCCATTCTTTTGTACCTTTAGATGAAACATCACTAAAAGTAAGCAAATATTCCGAAAGTCAGCAGCATGAGCTGCGCAAAGTTGTATATTAAATCTAAATAAATAAAAATATAGTTTAAAAAAACTAAAACTCACGCTTTTAAAGGGTGTTGAACTAAAAAGTTGAAAATAATTTTAAAAACCCTACACAGTAGTATTGTGGAAAAAGCGTTGTCCACTTTGTTCCATAATCTTCGTTTTTTATTTAATTTAATTTTACCTTTTTAGTGCAATATTCTTTAAATGCGTGTGTTTCGCTTTTTAACCTATATTTATTTTTTACTTTTTAGTTAAATGTGTTATGAAGTAATCAATAAATATATCGAAGTATACCGCAGTCAAAACGAAACCTCTGGGCCTCCACCTGTGTTTGATACCCATATTGTAAGCAATTTTCAATATTATTGTACAATCTCATTTTGACCGATAACTCAGTTATCGATAAATATATCGAAATATTCCAAAGTCCAATAGAAACCTGTGGACCTTCCCTTTCGTTTGATACTCAGTCTGCAAAACAAAAATGTTATCCTAACAATGAGTGTATTAAAATAAGCGAAACTCCAGCACAAGTGAGCTTGCCAGCACTTTTAGATCATACTGTACAGCGTTTGATTTTGGTAAGCCAAAAACTGATTGAAACATTAAACGAAGAGGAAATGTCGCGACTTTGTCTGTGCTCTAAATGGGGGTTCGATGGAAGCTCTGGCCATACATCCTATAAGCAAGGTGCCTCGAGCCAGATGCATGCGATTCATCAGTTTTTATTACCTGTCTTGTTCCACTAAGGCTAACTTGTGGGAGCAAAATTATCTGGAAAAATCCTTGACCTGCATCTACTAGATTTTGTAGACCATTAAAAATAGAATTTATTAAAGAGTCATCAGATGTTTCTCAAAATGAATAAAAAATAGAATAAAAAAAAATATTTTTAATTTAAAATGTTTTTAAAATGAACTAAAAACTGGAAAATAATTTCCCCTCTGTCTACATAGATTCTTCGCCACGTAAAGCTTATCCGGAACATTTGTGAGTGGGAATTCCTATAGGTATTAAATAGTACTTGGATTTTGAAATGTATAAAAACATTGGCGCACGCTAAAGATGGTTCGCATTAATTTCTAACAATCTTATTACCGATATGAGCTTTTCTAAAAAAACATCTTTTCGCGATATAGCAAGCGCCAAATGTTTTTATATATTTCAAACTCCAAGTACTATTTAATACCTATAGGAATTCCCACTCACAAATGTTCCGGATAAGCTTTAGGTAGGTAGGTAGAAGTGGCTGCCGCAAAGGCACACCTAGGCCAGTAATAAAAGGCCCGTTGTGATACCACCAAACACTAGGAAAGTCAGTCCCGGGGCCCGGCCATATGGAAAATCCCAGTGCTGTCGGGACTCTCCATATAGCCGAAACCCGGGACTGACACTCCTAACCGACACCGCTACCCCTCCTCGAACCATTTTGATAACTTGATGAAGGCCATCAAGTCCTTTATGTCTAGCTCCGCGACCTGGCTTAAGCTAACCAGGAAGGGAACTCCCAGAGAGCGCCTTCTCGCTCCGCTTAAGGCCGGGCAGTTGCAGATGAGGTGCTCCACCGTTTCCTCTTCCTCATCATCTTTGCAACTCCTGCAGCATCGTCGGTAGGGAACGCCTAGCCTGGCACCAGGGTCAGATCAAATTACTCGCATGCGCGGATGCAAACACTGTAGCACTGTACAAGGCAGCAGCTGCTAAACTGGGTGAAGTCTACAAAGGCGTAAAGATCGAGGTCGTCGACTGGAAGGACATTCCAGCTCGTCCAAGGGCAAGGACAAGGATTCCGGCCATCCCTGACGAACCCGAGAGAATCCTCGGGATGCTACGGCTAATGAATTCGTCCCTCCCAACGCATGACTGGAGTGTCAATCTGGTCGGGGATGCGGTAGGGCCCGACAGACAGGTAGTGTTTACCATGAATAAAGAGTCAATCGAGCCCCTTAAAAGATGCAATGGCCTAGTACACTACAGCGTAGGCCAGATCGTTATCCACGTATATCGTGGTGACGCTCAGCGCGCTCGTTGATAGGCACCCTCCGGGATGGGGCAAACCTCGACGATATAGGGACGGCAGGGAAGTCTGTGCGCTCTCATGTGGGTGGTGCTTCAGATTAGGTAGGTAGGTAGAAGTGGCTGCCGCAAAGGCACACCTAGGCCAGTAATAAAAGGCCCGTTATGATACCACCAAACACTAGGAAAGTCAGTCCCGGGGCCCGGCCATATGGAAAATCCCAGTGCTGTTGGGACTCTCCATATAGCCGAAACCCGGGACTGACACTCCTAACCGACACCGCTACCCCTCCTCGAACCATTTTGATAACTTGATGAAGGCCATCAAGTCCTTTATGTCTAGCTCCGCGACCTGGCTTAAGCTAACCAGGAAGGGAACTCCCAGAGAGCGCCTTCTCGCTCCGCTTAAGGCCGGGCAGTTGCAGATGAGGTGCTCCACCGTTTCCTCTTCCTCATCATCTTTGCAACTCCTGCAGCATCGTCGGTAGGGAACGCCTAGCCTTGCTGCGTGCCTACCAATAAGGCAGTGCCCGGTTAAAACACCTATTAATATGGAGATTTCCTTCCTTTTTAGGGCGTATATGTGTCTAGATCTTTTAAGATCGCATTTTGGCCAGGTTTGTTTGGATATCCGGCACCCTGGGGCTTGCAGCCATCTTTCGTTGGCTTCGCGGAGTGTATGCTCCTTCAGCATTAGCTTGCACGTGGCAAGCGGCATACCTATGCGCTCTTTATCTTGAAGAATCTGCTTGGTCGTGCCCTGCCTGGCAAGTTCGTCTGCCCTACAGTTTCCCTCAATGTCCCTGTGTCCCGGGACCCATGTGAGGTTCACGCGGTTCTGCTGGGCCATCTCTTGAAGAGATCGACGACAGCTGAGCGTCAGTTCAGAGTTGAACGAGTAAGAGCCAAGGGATTTGATATCCTGTCCGATTGTGCGTTCACCTATCCAAGTCACGGCGTCCATGATTGCAGAAACTTCAGCCTGGAAGACGCTGCAGTGATCAGGTAGTCTAAAGGAGAGTTCTAGGTCCAAATCCCTTGAGTAAACCCCTCCTCCGACTCTGCCGTCTAACTTCGAGCCGTCGGTGTATATAAAAGTGCCGCCATTAGTAGCGGGACACCGATCTATGTTCTCCCAGTCTTCCCTGCTGGGAATGTTTATTCTAAAACAACAATCTCTGTGCTCAGAGGGAGAAAGCTGTAAGATCTTAGAATACAGGAGTGTCCAATAGTGCTTGCGCCCCAGACGGACGTTTCCCTTAGACGCACAGCCGATGCTGCTGCTGCCCGGTACCCTTCCAGATCGAGTGGCAAAAAGCCAAGAATGGCCTGGAGAGCTTCATTGGGCGTTGTTCTTAACGCCCCGCTTATACAGATCATGCTCGATCTGTGGACTTTCCCTAACAGATTTAGGTTTGTTGCCTTTCTTAGCGCAGGCCACCATACCACGACTCCATACAGCATAATTGGCTGGATTATCGCAGTGTAGATCCATCTGCAAATTTTGGGGCTGAGCCCCCATTTTTGGCCAATGGCTCTTTTACACGTGTAAAGTGCAATGCACGCTTTCCTCTGGCGCTGGATGACATTCTCCTTCCAGTTAAGCTTTCTATCTAGAACTGTGCCTAGGAATTTGGCTTTGTCAGCTAAGTTCAGGCGCACGCCATCTAGGTCTGGTAGGTTCAACGGTGGTATCTTGTACCGCCTGGTATAAAGGACAAGCTCCACCTTTCCCGGGTTGATGCTAAGTCCGCAGCGAGAGGACCATGAAGAAACTTCTCGCAGTGCTACTTGCATCAAGTCACACAGGGTTTGTGGGAATTTGCCCCTATATGCAATAGCTAAATCGTCTGCATATGCCACTATTTTCCGGCCCCCCACCTTGTGTCTCGTAGCAGCGAGTTTACGGTGAGGTTCCATAGGAGCGGGGAGAGAACACCACCCTGAGGCGTTCCTCTTGTGACATAGCGTGAAAGATCAACTGTTCCCAGTGAAGAAACTATTTTCCTTCCCTTTAGTAGTTGATCAATTAGTCCAATAAGAGACCTATTTATGCCCAGGTTTGTTAAAGCAGTGTTAATAGCCTCCGGCCTTATATTGTTGAAAGCCCCTTCGATGTCCACGGACAGTACTCCTTTTCGTGCAATGATTTTTCAACAATAGAGACTAGGCTGTGGAGCGCAGTTTCCGTTGATTTACCTTTGGTGTATGCATGTTGATAGCTAGAAATAAGGTTGCTATCAATAGTAGAGGAGAGATAATCGCTAATTATCCTCTCGAAGGTTTTAAGTGCAAAAGACGAGAGACTGATCGGTCTGTAGTCTTTAGGCTCATAGTGTGAGGCCTTCCCAGCCTTTGGAATAAAGACTACCGTGGCGCTTCTCCAGGAGCACGGAATGTAATTAAGAGCCAGGCAGGCTGAATAGAGAACTACCAGCCATTTAGCTGATATTTCCAGCGTGTTTATGAGTTGTGCGGGGAAAATCCCGTCTGGCCCAGCTGCCTTGAACGGCTCAAAGCTTTTGATTGCCCACCTTACCCTTTCCTCCGTAATGGGTATGTTTACCGCCAGGTTTGTTGCAGATGCTACAGGTGCATCATACAAGTTCCCCGGAAAGTGTGTGTTCAGGAGCAGCTCCAGGGTTTCCCCTTCCGTGCTGGTCCAAGATCCGTCAGGCTTCCGTAAATAGCTAATGGCTGTTTGAGTTTTTGATAGCATTCGTCTAAGTCTCGCTGTATCATCGACTTTTTCGACCCCGGTGCAGAAATTTCTCTACGAAGTTCTCTTCGCTTGCCTTAGAGCCTTTTTATAGGCCCTCAGTTTAGCTTTATATTCGAGCCATTCAGGCTCCGTACCGATGCTCTTGGCCTTGTTAAATTGCTTCCTGCATGATATACGGAACGAATCCAGGTCGTAAGACCACCAGTGGGGTCTATGTGTGCCGCGTGGTTTTGGTACTGGACAAGCCTGCTCTAGGGCATTTGAGAGCGCCGTTGTAAAGGTCGTTACCAGATCATCCAGTTCTCCCACTGATGAGGGGGCTTGTGGAGGTAATACTGGTAGGTCCCTAGCTAATATTTGGTTATGTAGCTGCCAGTTAGTGTTGCGTGGATTTCGTTTCATAACTGGCTGCTCAACAATAAAGTCTAACACAATTTCTATGTACCGATGGTCAGAAAATGAATGCTCATCAAGAACACGCCATTTTCTGACCCACTCATAAGCGCCTTCGCTACAAACAGTGAGGTCTATAACCTCCCTACGAGCTTTAGTTATAAAAGTAGGCTCGTTACCCACGTTACAAACCACCAGGTTAGTTGTTAGTAGGTAGTCAAACAGAGACTCGCCCCTACCGTTAATATCGGAGCTTCCCCACTGAACGTGATGAGCATTAGCGTCAGCTCCAATAATAAGATGGCCCGTACAGAAATTATCCACTAGATCTTTCACCTCCTTTTGTGGAGGAGGTTCTTCGGCGTCATAGGGCATATAGACCGACGCCATCGTTAGGCTGGTGCTGCCGACTGTTAAGCTGGCAGCTGTAACGTCACCATTTGAGTAGTTGGGTAATAGAAAGGTGTTTAGCTCAGACTTTACCAAAATACAGGTTCTGACCTTGCCCTCATCATTGGCTTGGATGAGCTTGTACCCCTTAGTCCCCAATCCACAGATCCTCGAGCTATTGACCCAGGGCTCTTGGATAAGGACCACGTCTACGTCGCCTTTAGAAAGACGACTGCTTAAAACAGCCGAGGCTGCTTAAATTTGTGCAGATTTATCTGAAGCACCACCAACATGAGAGAGCTCAGACTTCCCTGCCGCCAGCGTGTCGTCGAGGTCTGGCCTGTTCCGGGGGCTGTCTCTCAACGAGGAGTTGTTCAGAGCACCTGCACGATTTGGCGTGGCGGGAACCCTGCTGTCTGAAGCAGCATCAACGTTAGTGTGCTCAGGTTTAGCCACGATCGTGACGTCGAGGCCTTCTTCGTCAAGCAGGCTTTCTTCTATCGCCGAGTTGTTCGCAGCACCATCGCAATTTGACGTGGCGGATAACATACTTTCCGCGTCGGACTCCTCTGCTTCCCCTTCCGATGCCTCGATCTCCGAGTCCTCCGGAGCGTCCGGAATAGCAGCGCGCTGTGCATCGCCACGGTATACGTGGATCACGATCTGACCCAAGCCGTAATGCACTCGTCCGTTGCACCGTTTAAGGGGCTCGAGCGCCTCCTTATTCAGAGTGATAACCACCTGTCTATTGGGCCCAACCACATCATCGACCAGATTGACGCCCCAATCCTGCGTCGGGAGAGACGGATTCCAGCATCTCAAGAATATTCTCGGGTTCTGCAGGGACGGCAGGAATCCATGCCCTTGCCCTTGGCCGAGCAGGAATGTCCTTCCAGTCGACGACATCTAGTCTTGCCCCTGGGTAGACTTCACCCAGTCTTGCAACTGCTGCCTTATACAGTGCGACAGTTCTTGCATCCTCCGGATAAGCTTTACGTGGTGAAGAATCTATGTAGACAGAGTGGAAATTATTTTCCAGTTTTTAGTTCATTTTAAAAACATTTTAAATTAAAAATATTTTTTTATTCTATTTTTTATTTTATACTTTTTAGTTGTGAGTCTGTGAAAAATTTCTAAGATTGTAATTGGATATTAACGAAAGCGTAAATGTATACATTTAACAGCTCAGTTAGATGAACGCTATAGATACACTTATATGAATACTTTTTATTTTGAAATTCCCATTAATTTAATTTTTGACCCATTTTTTAGCATTTTTGTCTAGTGTGCATTGACTGCTTTGAAAAACTGCATGTCGAACAGCGTAATCTAATTGGGTAAATTTTCGAGGTGTTTACACACTAAAGTCCTCGCGGAAGTTTACCGAATTTGTATAAACTTCGTTCCATAAAAATTTTGACAGTTCATTTATACATTCGGTAATTTTCTACGTTTACACGCTTTACGCGGTGTTTCTATGGTTACATGAATAAAATTACTCTTTTTTTAAGCAATATAAAATACATCATGACTGCGCCTAAATGTATGTAAGTGAAATCCAAATATTTGAAATTTCGATACAATTTGTATGCAGATGGCGCTGAAAACGCATTATAGCATGCGCATTATAGCCTGTGTACGAAATATTCAGATAGCAATAAGGAAGATAAACCGATAAATGGAACCTTTGCAATTAAAGCAATATTTTGCATTGTTTTTTTTTCGTATAATGCATTGTCAGCGAAACCTGAACGATGGTGAAAATATCAAAACCCCAGCTCAACGGGAAGTTAGTACAAAATCCAAAGCAAAATATCTGGAAATTAAACTTTTCAAATATCTCTACCCGTGCGCCACCTATCGGAATTATTTTTTGTTATATTGCGTGGGGGCAGAAAACTAAACGATGATGAAAATTTCAAGATTCTACCTCAACGGGAAGTTCGTTGAAAAACGAATTAATCGACACCGAAAGCAGACCTTCGCATTTCTTAAATAGAACGACTCACGCGCCACCTGGCGGGTCCAATTTTTTTTTTGAACATTTGGAAATTGATTAAGTAATACACACGCTAAAAATCAGCTAAATCGCGCCACCTATCGGAATTTTTTTTCATAATATTGCATTGTCATCGCGACCTGAACTGTGGTGGAAATTTCAAGACCCTAGCACAACAGGAAGTTTGTTCAAAATCGAATGCAGAAATCCGGGCACAAGAACGACGAAAGCGACCTAATAAAAACATTTTAATAATAAAAAGATAGAATTCATAGGGAAATACAAGATCTTTTTCATTCGGTTGTGTTTCATAATGATAAATATTTAAAAATTAAGCACGATTTGATTTTGACTATGGTTGATGGAAAAGTATGCAACGCCTTAACCGAAACAACAGCCACGCAAAAATGTTACCTATGTGGCGCAACCTCTAAAGAATACAATGAAATCGACAATATGATAAAACGGGCTGTAAAAACAGAAAACCTACAATTTGGTCTTTCCATACTTCACGGTTGGATTCGGTTTTTTAAATGTTTGCTGCATGTTTCTTATAAACTTCAAGCACGTTCAGATAATGAAAAACTGTTAGTTTCTCAAAGCAAAGCACACATTCAAAAGGAGTTTAAAGAGAAAATGGGATTAATCGTTGACCAACCAAAGCCCGGTTTCGGGTCCTCCAATGATGGCAATACTGCTAGGCGTTTCTTCCAAAATAGTATGTCAGCAATTATAACAAAACTTGACCTGGGACTAATAAAAATGATGCATACAATTATTGCAGTAGTTTCTAGTGGTCGTCAAATTAAGGTGGATCAGTTTCGAGATTACGCTCAAAGTACGGCAAGGTATTTTGTTAAGTGTTACCCCTGGTACAAAATGCTTCCGACACTCCACAAATATTTTATTCATGGACCAGAGAAAATAATCCCACGCTTACCTATCGGTCAATTGTCAGAAGAGCCCCTCGAAGCAAGAAACAAAGATTTTAAAAACTATAGAGAACATTTTTCTCGAAAATGTGGCAGAAAAGAGACAAATTAAGATATATTCAAAAGACTTTTGATCTCGTCCGATCCATTTATATGAAGTATGCGAAAACTACCTAAAAAAAAAAATTAACAAATTGCCGATAGAGGCACAAAATTTGATAATTATACACCACTACAGCAATGAAGATGGCGACAATAGTTCCGAAAGTGACTCAGACGAAGATGATGACGATCTTTATTAAAAATTAAGATAATTAGTATTTATTATATATTACTTTCTAGACTATAAATTATATATGTTAAGGGAAAAAATATATACAATGTCGAAACATTACAACTGAGTAAAGTTATTTCCTATGTTCTCTTCCGGAAGATGATGATGAAGAAGGAAGTATTGTCAAAAAATATAAAGATTATTAAGATAATAATACAAATTATGTTTAATTTGTAATTTATGATGATCAGAACTTTAACAAATTATTAGTTAACATATAAATTAGTTTTAAGAGGAACGACTAAAGTTTTACTTTTTTCGATCTGTACTAATGATATTAAAAACTCGATAAAAAAAAAATCTCACTAAACTATTTGCGGATTTTTCTTTTTTTACTTCATTCGGTACTAAGCATATAATTACATCAAAATATTTTGAATTAAATGCTCGTATGAATTGATTCCATTTTCAGGCTCGATTACCCCACTGTGCAACGTGAGAAAGTGTGGCGTCATTTGGAACAAAGCTGTAATTAAGTAGATGCTGGCAAGCATAAGTACTCGATGTATGTGGGTGGGGACCGTTCAAGTTCAAGTTGTCGGTGTAGTCAATATAAGAAGCTGAAAAATAATTTTTTTCTTACTTTTTTTTTACTTTGAAAAAAACCAAATTATATTGACTTCACCGGTAGTCGAACTCAAAACACCCTAAACAACAAAAAAAGGTTATAATGACCATTTTGCGTTGTTGCTTCAGCTTCAAACATATGGCTTAAACAAATATCGCAAGCGTTGCATTAACAATATACTGACGTCTAAATAACTTACTCCGAGAAAATGTTAAATTGACAAACGGTCAACGTAATATGCTAAGAAATGTGTTCATTGTTAAAATTACATTATTATACTCGATGCAACAAATTTCAAGGTAGGCTG
This sequence comes from Campiglossa producta, assembly GCA_964058755.1. NCBI lineage: Eukaryota > Metazoa > Arthropoda > Insecta > Diptera > Tephritidae > Campiglossa > Campiglossa producta. The sequence goes on along the minus strand of CAXKVI010000005.1, from coordinate 48,636,328 downwards.
ACTATCATAGCTGTTTTTTGTCGATTTGACATCGTTTTTGTTGAATTTGCACTGTTTTTTTCCTCAGTGTAGGTATTTTCTTTTACAAACAGGTACCCTGTAAACTTTCATGGAAGATTATCGAGCAAGGTTACAAAAGACACGTTTTGAACTCAGTATAAAATTCGGAAGATGAAGTTTGACTATACATATGTACATAGATCAATAAGGCGATCGAAAAAAGTTTACGAGTTCCGAAAAAGAAATGTTCAGGCTTGTATCAGAAAGTACCACTCATATTAATGTTTTTCACGATTTATACCTTTCATTTAGCTTCCATTCTGATATTTTTCTAATAAAAAAGTAGAATTAATTTTATGAAATTTGGCACAACATATACTAGCAATATAGGTGAAATTGGACGAGATCGCTTCCCGACGACGCCCACTTTCGATATAGAAAATTGGCATAATTCGGTAAGGTAAATAGCTAAGATAGTAAAAACTTTATGTAAATCCTCCTAGGGCCTGTATCAATGTTATCCGTTCTGAAAATTACCGCTGGGTATTTAATGTTCGGTTCACGCGATCGTAGACTTCCTTACTTTTTATATACATATATAGATTTTTTTGAACATTTTTTCCTTATAGTTTTTGTTATACCCAGCGTACTAGTACTAGTACAAGGGTATATTAAGTTTGTTCACAAAACGGTAGTACGTAACGGCACAAAATAACCGAGATCGATATAGAGTTCCATATATGAAAGTTCTTAGGTTGAAAAGAGGAGTTCATTAAGGCATGTCCGTCCGTATGTCCGTCCATCCGTCCGTCCGTCTGTGTACGCGTTAACTTGAGTAAAAATTGAGATATTTGCATGAAATTTTAGGTTGCTATTTTTTTCGATATCGAAAATTTCGAAAATCACGAAATGGCTAAAATGATATAATTTTATAGGTGAATCCCCCTGGTCATTCTCTTATGATTTTTCCATAAATTTTTATAGTGGGCGTGGCACCACCCACTTTTAAGGGAGGCATTTTTGAAAAGTTGACTGGTCGTAACTTTTAAACTGATTACGGTAGAACCATGAGATTTGGCACAAAGCATACTAGTATCGTTGGGAGTATACCTGATGAAATTGGATAAAATCGCTCTCCAACCACGCCCACTTTCGATATCGAAAGCTTCGAAAATCACCTAAATGGATATGATTCGGTAACGGAAATGGTTAAAATGATACAGTTTGGTAGGATGAACCCCATAGTCATTCTTTTATGATTTTTGGATTCATTTTTAAATGTAGGCGTGGCACCGCCTACTTTTAAGGGAGTCATTTTTGAAAATTCGACTGGTCATAACTTTTAAACTGGTTAGGGTAGAGCGATGAAATCCAGCACAAATCATACTAGTATCGTTGGGAGTATACCTGATGAAATGGGATAAAATCGCTCTCCAACAACGCCCACTTTCGATATCGAAAACTTCGAAAATCACCTAAATTGATATAATTCGGTAACGCAAATGGCGAAAATGACATAGTTTGGTCGAATGAATCCCTAGTCACTCTATTATGATTTTTTGATAAATTTTTAAAAGTAGGCGTGGCATCGCCCACTTTTCAGGGAGGCATATTTGAAAATTTCCCGGGTCATAACTTTTAAACTGATTATACCTGAAGAAATTGGACGAAATAGCTTCCCGACCACGCCCACTTTCGAAATGGACAATTTCGAAAATCATATGAAAACTACCGCTGGGTATTTAATGTTCGGTTTACCCGTACTTAGACTTCCTTACTTGTTTTTGATATAAAAATAACTTGCTTGTTTGAAATAACTTTTTTGACTAATTTCTCAAATTATTTACTATTTTGAGATTGAGATCATATTTTTCTAGATTTTAGAAACATATTTTTCTCCGCGTAATATATTATCATGCCAATTCGAAATAATTTTCCACTAGTGAACCGGTGCAAACAGTTTCGCCTTTTCATAAATTTTTGCTCACAAATTATATGATAGTGGAAAATCCGCAAAGTGAGAAATTGTTTAGAATCGGCCTGTATAATAATGTAATATATTATATGAAAGTTCGGGCTGTTTCATTAACATTAAAAAAACTTTACACTGAACAGATGTAGCAATTTGTAGAACTACATAAACAAATTGTATACGCTTTCAAAATGGCACAAAATTTAAATTAGGCGCTCAATGGCCCAAAATAAATTTAACGGACCAGATTTGGCGTACATAGGTATTTTCATTTACAAACAGGTACCCTGTAAACTTTCATGGAAGATTATCGAGCAAGGTTACAAAAGACACGTTTTGAACTCAGTATAAAATTCGGAAAGATGAAGTTTGACTACTCATTCATAGGGAACATTCCACCCAAAAGAGGAAAAGTACCAAATTTTTAAAATGCCATAAACTCCCATTCCTCTGACAGAACTTTACAATAAAGGTCTTTTTATTATCATGGGTTAGGGGTAACTAGTTGCATAGCTAAATTTTTAGGGAACTACATCGATAATACTGAAAAAACTTAAAAATTGTATCACGAAAAAACAGGAAAATGTCCCAGGAGTCACACTCTTCAACCTTTGTAAAAAGTTTCTAAAAGCTAATACTGATCTTATTTTTAAAGAGTATGGTACTATGTAGTATGTACTTTCGATCATATACAAATTGTAGTTCAAAGATGAACTGTAAAGCTAAAATTCGTTTTCGTGCTCACAAAGGTGCAACAAAGGGATTTTTCGGTTTCCCAGGAGTCACACCCATTTACTGAGTAGTTATAAAGCTATTTATTGTTATTTCGTCAATTCTTTTAATGCATTTTTTGTATTGGATATTTATCCATGTCGATAAATATATTTCATAGCAATTAAAATATCATTGTCAGTTTATTAAGTAAAAGTTGACTAAGCTCTCGAGTCACATGTCCCAGGAGTCCCGATTTAATGTCCCATAGATGAATGAGGCGATCGAAAAAAATTTACGAGCTCCGAAAAAGAAATGTTCAAGCTTGTCTCAGAAAGTACCAGTCATATTAATGTTTTTCACGATTTATACCTTTCATTTAGCTTCCATTCTGATATTTTTCCAATAAAAAAGTAGAGTTAATTTTATAAAATTTGGCACAACATATACTAGCAATATAGGTGAAATTGGACGAGATCGCTTCCCGACCACGCCCACTTTCGATATGGAAAATTTCGAAAATCACATAAATTGACATAATTCGGTAAGGTAAATAGCTAAAGTAAAATAATAGGAAAAACTTTATGTAAATCCTCCTAGGGCCTCTATCAATGTTATCCCGTTCTGAAAATTACCGCTGGGTATTTAATGTTCGGTTACTTGTTATATATATAGATTTTTTAAACATTTTTTCCTTATAGTTTTTGTTATACCCAGCGTACTAGTACTAGTACAAGGGTATATTAATTTTGTTCACATAACGGGAGTACGTAACGGCACCAAATAATCGAGATAGATATAGAGTTCCATATATGAAAGTTCTTAGGTTGAAAAGAGGAGTTCATTAAGGCTTGTCCGTCTGTGTACGCGTTAACTTGAGTAAAAATTGAGATATTTGCATGAAATTTTATATACAGGTTACTTTTTGGCCAAGGTAGGTTGCTATTGAAAATGGGCGAAATCGGAAGATAACCACCCCCCTTTTTCGATATCGAAAATTTCTAAAATCACACAAATTGACATATCTCGGCAGCTGAAATGGTTAAAATGATATAATTTTATAGGTGAATCCCCCTGGTCATTATCTTATGATTTTTCCATAAATTTTTTATATTGGTCGTGGCACCGCCCACCGGCATTTTTGAAAAGATGACTGGTCGTAACTTTTAAACTGATTACGGTAGAACCATGAAATTTGGCACAAAGCATACTAGTATCGTTGGGAGTATACCTGATGAAATTGGATAAAAGTGCTCTCCAACCACGCCCACTTTCGATATCGAAAGCTTCGAAAATCACCTAAATTGATATAATTCGGTAACGGAAACGGCGAAAATGACATAGTTTGGCCGGATGAACCCCTAGTCACTCTATTATGATTTTTTGATAAACTTTTAAAAGTAGGCGTGGCATCGCCCACTTTTTAAGGAGGCATATTTGAACATTTTAACCATGATATAGTTTGGCCCACTTTTAAGGGAGTCATTTTTGAAAATTCGACTGGTCATAACTTTTAAACTGATTAGGGTAGAGCGATGAAGTTCGGCATAAAGCATACTAGTATCGTTGGGAGTATACCTGATGAAATTGGATAAAATCGCTCTGCAACCACACCCACTTTCGATATCGAAATCTTCGAAAATCACCTAAATTGATATAATTCGGTAACGGAAACGGCGAAAATGACATAGTTTGGCCGGATGAACCCCTAGTCACTCTATTATGATTTTTTGATAAACTTTTAAAAGTAGGCGTGGCATCGCCCACTTTTTAAGGAGGCATATTTGAAAATTTCACGGGTCATAACTTTTAAACTGATTATACCTGAAGAAATTGGGCGAAATTGCTTCCCGACCACGCCCACTTTCGAAATGGACAATTTCAAAAATCATATGAAAACTACCACTGGGTATTTAATGTTCGGTTTACCCGAACTTAGACTTCCTTACTGGTTTTTGATATAAAAATCATTGTTTAATAATTTAACAATGATAAAAATAACTTGCTTGTTTGAAATAACTTTTTTGAAAAGTTTAGAGCAGCTTAGAGCAGAGTGAGCAGGGCAGCTGTCAAAATAGAAACAGAGCAACTTAGAGCAACTCAGAACAGAAATGCCAAGAAACACTTGAGTCTCGATAGTATTTTTTTATTTCGTTTTATTGTTTAAATCTTCAAAATTAATGCAAATTCACGTATACAAAAACATTGATTTTCTTGCAAGCTAATTTATTTGAAGTTTTCAAAAACTTATTTTTTCCTGACTGACAATTGCTTCTCTGCTCTAACTTGCTCCAAAAGCTAGAGCAGAAATTTGTGATCTGGATTACTCTAGTTTTGTTTTGAGCGTACTCATGAAACAAAAGATAGAGCAACCTAGAGCAAGAAAAGTGTTCGTTAAACACAATTTTGTGAAATATCTCAATCTGGCGTAAGCTAGAGCAGCCCAATAAACAAACCTTATATGAAAGATCGGGCTGTTTCATTAACATTAAAAAAACTTTACACTGAACAGATGTAGCAATTCGTAGCACTACATAAACAAATTGTGTACGCTTTCAAAACGACACAAAATTTAAATTAGGCGCTCAACGGCCCAAAATAAATTTAACGGCCCAGATTTGGGGTACATAGGTATTTTCTTTTACAAACAGGTACCCTGTAAACTTTCATGGAAGATTATCGAGCAAGTTTACAAAAGACACGTTTTGAACTCAGTATAAAATTCGGAAAGATGAAGTTTGGCTACTCATACATAGATGAATGAGGCGATCGAAAAAAATTTATGAGTTCCGAAAAAGAAATGTTCAAGCTTGTCTCAGAAAGTACCACTCATATTAATGTTTTTACGATTTATACCTTTCATTTAGTTTCCATTCTGATATTTTTCTAATAAAAAAGTAGAGTTAATTTTATGAATTTGTTTTGCAGAAATTTCATCCTTGCATAGCGTTAATACAATTTATTTTTATATTGGAGAAATTCCATCATGGCCGCACGAATAAAGTTCTTCAAATTCAGACCTATTTCGAAGCTACATATCGTTACCCTAATATAGAAAGGCCCTAACTCATATTTTCTTCGCTCGAAAAATTACACGAAAACGCTGAGTTTAAAGTAACCATAGCAACGATGGGTTGTTCGAAAACACAAATATCAATGCCTGTAATATTTAACTACGATATAGTATAGTACTAAGATTTTAGTGAAGCTTCATTCAGAAGTTATTAATAAAAATCCATCAGCAACTTGATTGAAAATAAAAATGAGTTAGGGCCTTTTTTCGTTCACATTTCATTGTCACGGAGTTCTGAACCATGGTTCAATTATACCAGGTTAGCTTTTCGATGACAGATTCTGTCAGTTGCAGCCATCTTGCTCCCTGAAAAATTGTCATTCACATTCTGGGTAGCCTTTTAGCAAAATCATGTAAAAATAGTAGTTAGAAAAGTAGTTTAAAATAGTAGTAGTTAGAAAAATAGCAGAGGTTGGTTTTTGGAAAATTGATGAATTTATCATTAATAACAGACTTTAAAGATTTTCCTTCTGTGATTAGAGTATGTTATTTTCATTCTTAATCATCAGCCAAGTGTGCATGAAAGAGTTGGAGGTAACTTTATTGGAACTGGTTAAATTTGGTTAGTAAAATGGTAATATTAACCCTTTGGCACACTTTTTTCGATAGTATTCATGGCCCGAAAACCTTTCAAGGAACTTTTAGTAAAAATTTAGGTTAAGACTGCTTTACATGAGTCGATGTCCTATTCGATTTGACGTCCGATTGTATTCAACCATCAAATACAAGTTGCCGATCGGTCAAATTACTATTAACACGGTGGAACGAAAAAAAAATCGACCAGGAAATCTACATTTATTTTGAGGCTAGAATACTAGAAAACGGCTAGTCGGAGAAAATTTAAGGCTATGCAGCTTTTGAAGGGAATCCGAGTTCTTACTCTTAATATGAGGTAAAGTCTGTGAAATCTAAACTAGCGATGATAGACCTCTAGAATTACAGTAATATTTTTTTCACCTTTCTGAAAAATAAAATCAATATACTTTTTGAAAAACATCCAAATTTTTTTTGGCCCCGTCGAATGTGTTAGTTTACTTTGCAATTTTTTATTTGCATTACAATTTATATCCTCCTTTTTCGATTTTTCTACTACCATTTCCTTGACGAAAGAAAAAAACATTCCTACTTTTTTATTCGCAAACGAAACCCATACACATTTTGATATTGGGAGTGTCAATAATAAACGTCAAGGGAAGAGCAAACCTTCTTATAATTGAACCATGGTTCTGAACTATGTTCCGAGTTTCAAGACTCTAGCTCAACAGAAAGTTGCCTAAAATGACTTTCCCAGATTCCGGAATTTCGTATGAAAAAAAGTTCATATTTCCAAAGAAAAAGTACATCGGGTTTAAGAATTGTTCATTAAAATCTCTCCAAAGAACTTTTTCATAGAAATTTAAGAATATTTCTTAGAATATAAGTACTTGTTCTTAAAATATTTAAACAAATCCTCAGAAAGGATGAAATCATTTATAAATTGTAAAATACTTAATTCTCTTAGGTTAGGTTAGGTTCAAGTGGCTACCGCAGAGGCACACTTAGGCCAGTTTTGAAAGGCCCGTTGTGATACCACCAACACTAGGAAAGTCAGCCCCGGAACCGGCCATATGGAAAATCCCTGAGCTGTTGGGACTGACACTCCTAAACCGACACCGTTACTCCTCCTCGAACCACTTAAATGACTTTATGAAGGCCATCAAATCCTTTATGTCCAGTTCCGCGATCTGGCTTAGGCTATCCAGGAAGGGAACTCCCAAAAAGAGCGTTCTCGCGCCGCTTAAAGCCGGGCAGTTGCAGATGAAGTGCTTTACCGTTTCCTCTTCCTCATCCTGACCTTAAGATCTATGGGGCGCCGACGCTTGTCCTACAGCATCGTCGGTAGAGCACACCTAGCCTTTCTGCGTGCCTACCAATAAGGCAGTGCCCAGTTAGAACACCTATTAATATGGAGATTTCTCTCCTTCTTAGGGCATGAATGCCTCTAGATCTTTTATGATCCCATTTTGGCCAGGTTTGTTTGGATGTCCGGCACCCTGGGGATTGTTGCCACCTTTCGTTGGCTTGACGGAGTGTGTACTCCTTCAGCATTAGCTTGCATGTGGCAAACGGCATACCTAAGCGCTCTTTATCCCGAAGAACCTGCTTGGTCGTACCCTGCCTGGCAAGTTCGTCTGCCTTACAGTTTCCCTCAATGTCCCTGTGTCCAGGGACCCATGTGAGGTTCACGCGGTTCTGTTGGGTCATCTCTTGAAGAGATCGACGACAGCTGAGCGTCAGTTCAGAGTTGAACGAATAAGAGCCAAGAGCTTTGATGGCCGCCTAGCTGTCGCTGAAAATAACGATGTCCTCGCCGATAGCGCGTTTACTTATCCAAACGCGGCATTCAAGATTGCTGAGACTTCAGCCTGGAAGATCTGGTAGTCTGAAGTGACCAGGTAGTCTGAAGGAGAGCTCAAGGTCCAGATCCCTTGAATAAACCCCCCCTCCAACTCTGCCGTCTAGCTGCGAGCCGTTAGTGTAAACAGAAATGCCGCCATTAGTAACGGGGCAGCGATCTATCCTCTCCCATTCTTCCCTGCTGGGAATGTTTGTTTTGAAACAGCTGTCTCCGACTGTTGTAGCTGCACATCGATCTGTGCTCAGAGGGAGAAAACTGTAAGATCCTATAATACTGGAGTATCCAGTGGTGCTTGCGCCCCAGCCAGACGTTTCCCTTAGGCGCAGAGCCGTTGCCGCTGCTGTCTGGTACGCTTCCAGATGGAGTGGCAGAATGCCTAGAATGGCCTCAAGAGCTTCGTTGGGCGGTGTTCTTAGCGCGCCGCTTATACAGATCATGCCAGATCTATGGAGTTTACCTAACAGATTCCGGTTTGTGGCCTTGCTCAGCTCTGGCCACCACACCACGACTCCATATAGCATGATAGGTCGGATAATTGCAGTGTAGATCCATCTGCATATTTTGGGGCTGAGACTTTTTGCCAATGGCTCTTTTGTAGGTGTAAAGTGCAACACACGCCTTCCTCTGGAGCTGAAGAATATTCTCCTTCCAGTTTAACTTCCTGTCCAGAACTGTGCCCAAGAACTTGGCTTTATCAGCCAAGTTTAGGCTCACGCCATTAAGTTCTGGTAGGTCCAGCGGTGGTATTTTGTACCGGTTGGTGTAGAGAAAGAGTTCCACTTTTCTCGGTGCAGTGCTACTTGCATCAAGTCACACAGAGTTTGTGGGAATTCGCCCCTGTATGCAATGACTAAATCGTCTGCATATGCCACTATCTTCCTTCAAGAACACGCTATTGTCTGACCCACTCATAAGCGCCTTCAGTACAAATAGTGAGATCTATGACCTCCCTACGGGGTTTAGTGATGACAGTAGGCTCGCTATCCACGTTGCAAACTACCAGGTTGGCTGTTAATAGGTAGTCAAACAAACCGTACAAAAACTTGACACCAGATCTCTCAACTCCCTTTGTGGTGGAGGTTATTCGGCGTCGTAGGGCCTATAGACCGACGCCATCGTCAGGCTACTTTAGATTTGTGCAGGTTTATCTGAAGCACCACCAACATGAGAGCGATAAGACTTCCCTGCCGTCCCCATATCGTCGAGGTCTGCCCTGTCCCGAAGGCTGTCTCTCAGCGACGAGTTCGGAGCAAATGCGCGATTTGGCGTATCGGGGGCCCTGCTGTCTGAGGCTTCAGAGATATTCCGCTCAGGATGGGCTGCTACCACCGTGACGTCAAGGCCTTCCCCGTCTAGCAGGCTTCTTCGATCTCCGCGACGGACCTCTCGGTTTCCTTTTGCGGCACTCCAGTCCTGCGTCGGGAGGGACGGATTCACTATCTGCAGTTCGTGAGAATTCTCTCAGGCTCTGCGGGGATGGCAGGAATCCATGCCTTTGCCCTTGGCCGACCCGGAATGTCCTTCTAGTCGACGACCTTGATTTTTGCACCTTCGTAGACTTCACCCATTCTTGCAGTTGCTGCCTTGTACAGTGCAACAGTTCTTGCATCATCGCACGCGATAAGTTTGATCTGTCCCTGGGGCCAGCCCGCATCCGTGACCGCCGCCGAACCACTTGAAGACGCCAAATAAACGTCGATGACAGAGTTTTCGAGTGCATTCCGGACGTGCCGCCACTGCTCCTTGGGATGGCCAAACGGTCGTTGCCTCGGTCAAGAATGCTTATAAGGATCCAGTCCTTGGTTACATCAGCAAAGCTTGGTTTGACCACTCCGGGGGTGTTTTGATGCCGCTTGGGATGGGGTTTTAACTCCACGTCCGATCTCTGGCTTTTGAAAGGGTTTACGTTTACCCTCTTTGCTTTGGAAATCCGGTATCAGAGATTGTGCTAACTCCACGCACTTCCTGGAGCTCGACAACAGCGTTTCCTGCGGAACTCATTCATATTTATTCAGGATCCCAGGTACGCAGAGCGGCGGGGAGCTCTTGGGAGTCCGGAGCCGTAGTTTCCATCGCGGTCATTCCATTCACTGCTTCTCTTTCCTTTGGATCTCTGTGGCCAGGTCGTGAGACCCTTGCCACAGGCGTTGAGAGTCTGGTCTTTATACCAGCGGTTGATGGAAGTTCAGCATGCGCCGTTTTCCGCTTAGCTGCGTAGCAGCCGCACTGGTGCTGGCTCCCATCAAGTCAATCTTACTTGAAGATTTATAGGTTGACCGACCCGTAGTTGCCATCGCTGTCAGTCCCCCGGTAGATTTTGAAGTGGAGCTAGTCCTCCGATGCTGTGCTTTTGTTTGATCCAGCATAGCTCTCCTCTGCTGAGGAGTGAACGTAGTTGTTGCTTGTTTACAGTTTTGTTTCGTGTTTTTCATCTTGTTCGTACGACCTATCGCCGGACAAGGCCAGCTTAGGGTCAAGGAATCTCTTAGAATCTATGATTTTTTTCTTTTATTCTAAGAAATATCAGCTTGAACTTCTATGAAATTTTGTTTTTAAAAAACATGTATGTTTTTGGTTTAGTGAAGTTAACGTCTGTTTCTATTTATCTGCTCCGATTTAAATTCTGCCAATTGTCAGAAAACCTAGTATTTTTCGTAGCTGAAAGGCAATGGTGATACTGTTTCTAAAGTGTCGCTCTTGAATATAGCTTAGTAGAAGCAAAATGATAAGATAATATGGGCCACCCTATTACGTATGCACATGTTTTTACGCACAATATGTTTTGAGAATAAAAGACTAACCTAATACAAAAAGATGTTGATTATTTTTTTGCCAATAAAAGTATAATGACTCCATTAACCAAAACGCTGTCTACCTTTTCTTTTCGCCAGCTGGAAGGACACTGGGGGCATCAGGATCTCGTCGTTTGTTTTTCGCTTGTGCCTCAGCTTCTTCGAGCCACGCTTGAAGTATTGGCTTTAGTGCGATCATGTTATTATGAGATAAGGTTAGGCTTTCGAAACGGCATATCGTGCTCTGTGAAAGTGCGCCTACTCCAGGTAATTTCAAATTCGCTAAAGCTTTACCTACATCAGCTTGTGTTACGCCTACGGCAAAATAGAGTTGAGTTGATGTTAGCAGCAAAGAGCATAAACCTTTTACCTAACTTTATTCTCCGTTGTTTAAATCTTTCTGCAAACGCTTCTAATTCCCTAGGGTCCGTATCTGTGTCTGTGTGAAGGCCGGCCGCGGCAACAGCAGCTGATATAACAGGATGATGCACCGCAGAGTGTCCGTGATCTGAAAATATATTACTTGAAGTTGCCATTTTCAATTTAAATACAAAAACTACTCGAGGTATGCCCACTTAATGCGCCTGGATGGTGATGACTCATCATGTGGTTCATACTGTGGTAAGACCCATGCAAATGTTGATGTGTAGGTGTCAATGACGTTTCTGACATGGGCGCTAACGTTGTCATCGGTCCCGTTGGGTCCAACATATCCAATTGGTCCATGGTATGATGCATCTGGGGATGAAAATACATTTTACTGAAGCAGGAATTGTAAACAATTACATTAAGGCGTTTCGCTCTATATCAGGGATAACCAGCGCTTTCAACCAACTGAGCGTTACGACAACAACGTCATAAAAGGTTAGTGTTTGTCATCTTTATTTGAAAGTTTGTGTCGAAACAAAATTTTTGGCGTTCCAATTTTATTTTTAGACATTCGCGAAAAACCCCTTAATTGCTTATTCTAAAATTTAAATGTCACAGTATAGGTCTTGTTCGGGCCTATAATTGTCTTTTGAAATGTTTTGGCTTAAAGCAGATTTTGGATTTACATCATCATTAATTACAAAATTCCTATACACGGTTTATAATTTTTATACCACTAATGTTTGCATTTGAATTTTTATTTAGTTTACACATGATGTAATGTTCATAAATGCAACCATGCATAAAATAAAAAGTATATGTAAGGAAGAAAAAGGAAATAAAAATGTGAAATAGAAGTCAGTCTTCTACACTCAGAGAAAAAATACAGTAGAATGAACTGGATTACAGGTTAAAACAACAGATTTCACAGGCAAAAACCATCCACACGATATATCTGTTGAAACAACAGATGCTGTTCGTTCGTTAAAAATTGAACAGTTTTACTGTTTAATATAACAAATTTCTGTCCAATCGACTGTAATTAATTCGTTGTTTCTACAGTTTTCTGTTAAGAGTTAACAACCGTGACAGTTGATTTGCCAGATTTTACTGTCGAGTTTAAAAAATATCTGTCCACTTGAACTTTCATCTGTTAATTCTTAACAAACGGGACTGTTCGTATGCCAGATTTGTATGTTTATGCTGTTAAAATAAAAAGTTAAGCTGTTGTTTTAACAGAAAATTTTGTTGTTTTAGGTATTCTGAGTTCGATTCTCGGTGAAGTCAATATAATTTTTTTACATATAACTAAAATAAGTGATATTTTAACACCAAAATATGTAAAAAACAAAAACACAAAAATGTTTTTTCAGAATTCTTATATTGTGACTTCACCGAGAATCGAACTCAGGGCTCTTGAACGGAACGCTCAACCCAGGTGCCTACTGTCTAACCATTATGCCACCGCTTAATTAGGCTTGCCAGCGTCTAATTACAGTTTTGTTCTAAATGACACTTTCCCACACAGAAAAATTTCATACATTTTTAGTCAACATGATTCATGTTAAATCAACATTAACAACTCTTGTACGTAAAGCAAAAACAATTTCGGAAAATCAACACGAACATTTTAACATGAAGTGTATGGTTAAAATAACATGAAATATTTCTGCATTCGAATTACATTAGGGCCGCTTGCATAAAAGCCGATAACGACTAATCGCCCGGTTACCGGAGTTTAATTGACGTATTTTGTTCGGTTAGCTGTCAAACTAATCACCGATTAGTCGTTATCGGCTTTTATGCAAGCGGCCCTTGTGTGTATCCCTGTAAGCTCGGTTTGATTTAACATGAACAAATGTTCTTTGTTTGCTTTTGACTTGTAGTCTATTGCTGTAAATACAGACGGTATTGTGAAGCAAATGTTGTTTTCGATCACCATCTGTTCCCCATAAAAGCTTGTGAACAGAATTTTGTTCTCAAAAGAACAGAAGTTAAGTCGGTAAGTTGGTAAAAAATTGTGTAAATTTTAAATAATATTATTCATATTAAACATAAATTCAGTGTAAAATTTATATGAAGAAATGGGTTTCGCTTTGTCTCATTTCGAAAAAGAGTCTACCGATGAAATAATGAAAAAGTTTGTTTGTTTGAAAGTAGATCGGACGTGGAGTTAAAACCTCACCCCGGAGTGGGCAAACCAAGCTTTGCCGAAGTAACTAAGGACAGGATCCTTATAGGCATTCTTGACTGAGGCAACGACCGTTTGGCCATACCCAAAAACCGGTGGCGTTACGTCCGGAACGAACTCGGTAACGTTCTTATTGACGTTTATTTGAAGACTCCGGGTTGTACAGCGGCGGTCACGGATGCGGGTTGGTACCAGGGACACATTAAAATAGTCGCGTGTGTCGACGCATGAACTGTTGCACTATACAAGGTAGCAGCAGCAATACTGGGTGAAGTCTACAAAGGTGCAAAAATCGAGGTCGTCGACTGGAATGACATTCCGGCTTGGCCAAGGGCAAGGGCATCGATTCCTGCCATCCCTGCAGAGCCTGAGAGAATTCTCACGACAGACAAGTGGTCTTCACCATGAATAAGGAGGCACTCGAGCCCCTTAAAAGTTGCAATGGACTAGTGCATTATAGTGTAGGCCAGATCGTTATCCACGTAAACCGTGCCTATGCAGATCGCGCTGCCATCTCCGCTGCTCCGGGTGACTCGAATATCGAAGTACTGCAAGAGGAAACGGAGGAGTTCTACGCGAAAAGCATGTTATCTGCCACAGCACTCTCGCAAAGTGACGTGAACAGCTCGGAGATGGAAGACAGCTTGCTGGACGGGGAAGGCCTCGAAGTCACGGTGGTAGCAACCAATCCTGAGAGCATTATCTCTGATGCTTCAGTCGGCAGGGCTCCCGTTACGCCAACTCGTCGTTGAGAGACAACCTCTTATGTTGGTGGTGCTTCAGATAAATCTGCACATTTCTAAAGTATCCTCGGCTGCTTCAAGTAGTCGTCTTTCTAAATGCGACATGGATGTGGTCCTCATCCAGGAACCCTGGGTCAACAGCTCGAGGATCTGCGGATTGGGGACTATGGGCTTCAAGCTCATTCGAGCCAGCGAGGAGGGCAAGGGCTGAATCTGCATTTTGGCTAAATGTGTGCTGGACTCTTTTCTTGTAAGAAGCTGGACTCTTTTCTTGTAAGAAGCTTTTTCCTTGATTTCAATTCAGCTTGAAACGATGAGGTAACGTATTTGTATGCTGACAAAAGGCTGCAGAAAAGGAAAATTGCTATTATTAAATTAAAATAATAAATTTTCATAAAAATCTTACCAAATAGACAATTAATTTTTCAAAATAAAAATAAAACAAACTTCAAAAGCTTTCAGTGTTGCTGTAATTTTGTTCGTATCATACTACCATTTTCATACGATTTTGAAAAGAAGTACCACTGTCAATCAGACAAGGAAGCATGAAGCCGAGAAGTGTCAAAAACGTCTCGGACTGCTTAACCTTATATTATTAATCAATGGTTTTGGGTAGAGAATTGTTGACACTTTCAAAATATATAGAGTGTTTTATTTATTTGAAAAAAGTATGATATGGTTTTTAAGCCAGAAGTTGAAATTTTCGGAAATTTCATACGGTTTTCCGGTTTTGACGTCATTTTTTTTGGCACTACGAGTAATTGACAATAAATTATATTTTTTGGTCATATATCATCGAGAGGCAACTACTACTTAATTATGCTAATTTCATTTTTTTGGAAAGGACTTCAAGTTTTCAAGATATCCACCATAAACCAAAAACTAATATTTTGATCTCAAGCGCCCTTCAGAAGTACTGTGTGCAATTAGGAGGGTAGTTTTAAAAATCAACCAAGTGACAAGGAAAATCGTATTTTAGGGATCAATAAGATACTTGCCCAAGTAAGCATGCCTCTAAAACAGGCCTAGGCACTTAGTGGGACAATTGTCCGAAAATCTGAGAACCAAATTCACATAGATTACTACGCTCTTTGCTTGGCCTCTCGAACAATGACATTGTTGCTATGATCGCATTGACCAATCAATGGATGTCGTTGGTTATGCACGGTTTCGGTACTTGCCAGTGAGCGACGGAGCAAATACTCGTAGATGCGATGACCGCTATTTCGCTAACACCTCTCCACTTCCAATTTTGCCGGGTCCTGATCTGGAGTTTGTGACTGGGTGTGACATGGGGGAGGGGGGGTCAAAAACTACAAAAAATCGCGTGACGTCATATATGCACGACCCCTACGGGGTGAATAGCGCATGTTTCTCAATTTACGGGCTATTTATGGTATAATCTGCAAAGGGCCTGCCAAGTTTTTCCCAGGTTACGCCTGAATTGGGAAATCTAGCAGGTGAATATAGGGGGCCGGCGTAGTTTTTCCACGATTATTCAATCTGCGGGCAATTCACCATAAAATATAAACGAGGCCTGCCTATTTTCTTCAAGCTTGGGTCTGCCTAGTTTTTGCAATCCAGCGCCAGTCTTGTTTTTCCCTGATTAACTAATTTATTTGCAACTGACCATAAATCTAAACGGGGCCTGCATGTTTTTTTCTATCTTGGGCCTGCCTAGTTTTTCCAATCCAGGGCCAGTCTTGGTTTTCCCTGGTTAATTAATTTATGTACTGAAAAGTTATAAATGAATTCATCAAAGTCTTTAGCGTTTTTATAGGCAAATTTAATTTAAAGTTTGTGTTTGAAGTTTAAACAAATTTATAAAAATATAAAAAGAGCAATTATTGAGAGCAACGCTGCGGTCGCGCCGTCTCACTTACATACATCATAAAAAGGGCATCATATACATATGGACCCAGCCATCATTTTCTATCGCGCTTGTGCCCATAAAGTTACTTCAAGAAGTTAAATTTGAACGCGGAAGTTATCGCTGTTTCATCTTTTTCTCATCTTCCTTCGGGAAAAACTGTTCCCCGTATACGTTACGTGCATAAAGTGAGGAATAGAAAAAATGATAAAAAAAAATTGGAAAATTATTTTTAAAAAATCCATTTTACCGGGACTCGAACCTTGACCCCTAGGTATGCCAGGCGATCACGCCAGCTCTAGGCCAAGGCATTGCCTGATATTAACATAGAAATTCAACAATATGTATTCAAAACACAAGCTAGGTACCGGCACTTATACGATACTGAGTAATTAAGTAACGGAGTAACTCCCAAGTGATGCCAAGATGTCAGATACGCGATATTTATGTTTCTTGTTGTTGTACAATGTAAAGCACCTTCTACATATAATTTTATTTAAAAATTTACATTAAAGTGTTTCTCGATTTTAACCATAGGTACACCAAATGAAAGGTAATTAAATAACCTTTATTTTGATGGAAAATAACAATCTAAATTGAGATGCAATATGTGAAAAAAATTCAAATTTCTTACAACTTAAAAAAATTTCATGTAGTTTTTTTACACATACGTACTTCGATGTATCTTTAAAATCAAAAAATGTACATCAAATTAATTTGCGATTTCAACCATATTTACGTTGAATCAAAAAGGTAATTAAATAACCTTTCTTTTGGTATAAAATAACAATCCCAATCGAGATACAATATGCGAAAAAAATTCAACTTTCTTACAACTTACAAATTTACATCAAATTGTTTGGCGATTTTAACCATATTTACATCAAATGAAAAGTAATTAGATAACCTTTCTTTTGATATTAAATAATAATCCAAATCGAGATACAATATACGAAAAAAATTCAACTTTCTTACACGTAATTTTTTAAACATATTTAAATGTATTTTTATTTTTTTCTTGCGTTGTATGGAAATTCGTTGTTGTTGCTCACCACCTGACATTTAAAGAGATCATGACATTTCATGCTAACAATTATTCGTGTCAAAAATCCTCCCTTTTCTGTCATATACAAATAAATATTGACAAATAAACAGATTTTTCAAAACAGTGGTGTAGTTCTCGAGTCGCGCAAATTGTTAGAAAACTACACTAGTTTTCGACTCTTAAACGATTAGAGAACTAACGCAAATTCGAGCATATTTGAATCGCATTAGAGAAATACATTAGATTTTGATTAGAAATCTAACCTTTTTCTCTATATCGAGAACTAAGTCCCCTTTTTGTCGACAAAGCTATAGTTCTCGACAGTTTCTCTAATCGCTATCTAACCCTCTACCCTAGAGAAGGTCGTTAAAACTTGAATCGTCTTCTAATCGTTCTCTTACCAAAATGTTTGCTGGCAAAGCGCGCTACAACAATGACAACCACCAATAGTTTTTTTACAAAACCACCACCACAAAATCACTAAATAAAAGGCCACCTAAATAAATAAATTTAAATAAAATTTAAATTTGTATGAGTTAATAAAAAAATGTTACTAAAATAGCTGAAAATGCTGTATGTATTTTGTTTCCATTCTTTCACCTTTCCTGCGAAAATCGAGAGTATTCTATTTTCTATCCTAAGAGTACTCCAATTAGAGCATCAGAGTACTTCAAATGTAATCCAAATAACATTACAATGTCCAAGGGCTGGGCCACCTACTCCAACCCTCGTTTTGTTTCTGCTACTCCGTGGAGTACCTACAGTCAGAGTACTTTGCAACGGTGTCGTGATTTTCGTCACAATGATCGGCTTTGAAAAAGCTGAAGGTGGTCCGATGAGTTATACAAACGATTACTATTGGAGTACTCCAATATCAAAAAATTCGAACACATAATCCAACGATTTTTGCAGGGTTTAAAGCAGATTTACACTGGTCGATTTGCTATTCGATTTTTTTCGTTCCACCGTGATAATAGCACTTCGACCAAAATCGACGAGAAAATCAACCAGCAAATCGAATTGCTATTTAAACGGTGAAACGACGAAAACCGAAGAGCAAATCAACCCATATTTTAAAATCAATTTAAAAATGAAGATATAAAGCTAAAAACTATGCTTCAATAACCAAAACTCTCTACTTCAGCTTTCCGAATCGTTTCGGCTTGGAAAAAATTCTTTGAGTACCTTCAAACAAATAAACTTAAAAAATCAGTACACAAACAAATTTTATTTGAAAATGCCCAATTTATTTTTTCAAAATACCCTTTTTAAATATATGTGATTGGCCAACGCTATGCTATCTGTTGACATCAAAGGAAACGACAGAAAACTCTTTTTAAATCAAAAGTGACGCTGGATTGGCAACGAGTTTTTGACAGCGGCTTTACCTTGTTTTTTATACCATGCTACATACATTGTGTATCAATACCAAGTGTGAACTCTTCTTTTGACAACACACATTAAAATGTCGGTTTGTTTACATCCTGCACATATTAAAATGTCGCCAGCACCGAATAACAGAAAAGCAAATGGCGTTGTTTAACATCCTGCACACATCAACATGGCGGTCTCCTATCTTTTCCCTAATGGTAGAAAGAGATTGGAAGATGGAAAGAAGTGAGACAAAGAAGGAAATTAAAAACAGGTGACTAAACTCACTTTGAAGTTTTCACGACTATGTCTATGATATCACACTTGTTATTAACCACAATCTCAAACAGGTGTTAAACTCATTTTGGAATTTTGACGTCTATGTAGAAGAGTTTACACTTGTATTGATACACAATGGCTACATACTTATTAATAAAGTATTATTACTATTATTATTATTATTATTATTATTTGTATTGGAATATATGTATTTTTAATTTATGCAATTAGATTTAATAAAAATACAATTTATTTCTCGGTTTTACATAATTATAATACATGTATATAATATAATATAGGTATGTCTGCAAAATGATTAAATGTGTTTTCATTTGAGCTAATAAGTAAATGCTGGTCAGAGTCTGCAAGGTTTCGCTAGTCTGGCCCTGCCAAGAGGATCAATAGCAAACTAGCAAGGGCGCACCTATATTTTTCTGACCAGGCCCAACCTAGGTAAACTAGCCAGGGCCTAGATAGACAACAGTAGCTTGGGCCAATCTAGAAAAAACTAGGTAGGGCCTAGATAGGCAACAATAGCCTGGGCCAGGTTTGACTTTTCTGATCGGGGCCAACATAGAAAAAACTAAAATCAGTGCCTACATAGACATCACTGGGAGGGGCCATAATTATAAAGCATTAACAAACTGGCCAGAGCCTGACTAGGTTTTCCATGGCAGGCCCATGATTTTGAAAAGAAAAATCTAGCCAGGCCCTAGTCTAAATTTACTACATTTTCTACCCGGGCAATTCCGATGTCCCGACTTTGCACTTTGACTTCGAGCGCCAAAGTTTGAAAAATCCTAAGTTGACCCATTTAGAGTGCGCCAAACGTGTATAAATGTATGACCGACCCCACTAACTTTGAAGGGCCGACCCACCCATGCCAGTGGCACACCCCACCTGGTGGGTTCCCCATACAAACATTTAAAAAAATAACCATTTTTGGCTTTTTCATAAAAAAATCAGTGAAATGGCTATGTTTTTTAAAATTCTTAAGAGTAAAATGAACTCCAGAAACAAAAAAGGTAGTCATTTAACTGATTTTTTCAAGTAAAGTGCCAAAAATGGTGATTTTTTTTTTAAATTTTTGTATGGGGACCCCACAGGTGCGGTCTTAGGGAGTGTGCCATTGGCATGGGTGGGTCGGCCCAACAAAGTTAGTGGGGGTGGGTCATACATTTTAATACGCTAAATGGGTCAACTTAGGATTTTTCAAACTTTGGCGCTCAAAGTCAAAAGTACCAAGTCGGGACATCAGAATTGGTTTTAGAGGCATGCTTTCTTCGGCAAAGTATCTTATTTTGATCCCTAAAACACTATTTTTCTTGTCACTTGGGTGATTTTGAAATCGACCTGCCTTCTTACATATAGTACCCTTGTAGGGGGCTTGAGACCAAAAAATTTGATTTTGGATTATGCCGCATATCTGAAAACTTGAAGTCCTTTCCAAAAAAATAAAACTGGTATAATTAAGTAGTGAATCCCTCGTGAAGGGTGGACACCTTGCCGCGGTACGAGGGCTTAATACGATAGCCACAGGGCTACGCTGCCCTTGTGACCATAGCGCCGCCCGGTACTACATCACGAGAGAAGCCTAGCCTCTCTGGCGCGACGACAAAGATCTGCCGACGTGCCCGTTGGACGTTTGCAGCCTGGAGGGAAATAGTGGCTGTAATCGAACGGGCCGCCTCGGAGAGTAACTATGGCAGTATGGGGCTCTGCCGCGGCGGACGACACACTTTCCCCTCACTCTCTCCTTGACCCTAAGCTGGCCTTGTCCGGCGATAGGTCGTACGAGCAAGATGAAAAACACGAAACAAAATTTTAACAACCAACAACTACGTTCACTTCTCTGCAGAGGAGAGCTATGCTGGATCAAACGAAAACACAGCGTCGGAGCACAACCTCCACTCAACCGGGGGCTGACAGCGATGGCCGGGTTGTTCAACCTATAAATCTTCAAGTAAGATTGACTTGATGGGAGCCAGCACCAGTGCGGCTGCCTACGCAGCTAAGCGGACAACGGTGCATGCTGAACTTCCATCAACCGCTGGTACGAAAACCAGTCTCTCAACGCCTGTGGCAACGGCCTCAAGACCTGGCCACAGAGATCCAAAGGAAAGAGAAACAGTGAATGGGCTGCCAGCAAATGGGGCGATCGCGATGGAAACTACGGGTCCGGACTCCCAAGAGCCGCCGCTCTGCGTACCTGGAAAAACGATTGGCTGCAGGGAAGGTGACGATGCCCGCCTAGTTGGGGTCCTCAAAGAGGCAAAAGCTGACATCACCGCTATACAATAAATGCGATGGACGGGGCAAGGTTATAACACCATCCAAACCTGCAATGTCTACTGGAGCGGCCACACTAATGAGCGCATATTCGGCGTCGGTTTTGTGGTGGGAAAGAGGCTTGTGAAACAGGTAGTGTCTTTCACAGCCGTGAAGGAGCGACTCGCCACAATCCGAATAAAACTACGATTTTTCACCATATCGTTTATCTGTGCGCACGCACCGACCGAGGAGAAGGACGACGTGGAAAAAGATGCATTCTACGCAAAATTAGAAGAAACTTATGAGCGCTGCCCCCGTCATGATATCAAAGTCGTGCCTGGCGACTTTAACGCCAGGGTGGGCAAAGAGGGTGTATTTGGCCCCACTGTCGGAAAGTTCAGCCTCCATGAAGAGACTTCGCCGAATGGATACAGGCTGATCGACTTCGCCGGTGCACGAAATATGGTCGTAGCCAGCACCAGGTTCAAGCATAAAAAGATCCATCAAGCAACATGGCTATCGCCAGATCGGAAAACACGCAATCAGATCGATCACTTTGTGTTAGACGGACGGCATGCTTCCAGTGTTATGGACGTACGTACGATGCGGGGTCCAAACATCGACTCCGATCACTACTTGGTAGCAGCCAAGATTCGTACTCGCCTAAGTACAAAGAAAGAGGTACCACCAAAAACGCAAGGAAAGCTGGACGTCGACAATTGGCGCGGGTATAGGAAGGTTAAAGCCGCCTTCGACAGCACGAAAAGGAGTTGCCTATACGCCGCTCTGTCTGATTTTGGTTTCCCAGCAAAACTTATACGGCTGTGCAAAATGACGCTGAACAACACCACCAGCTCGGTTAGAATTGGGAAGGACCTCTCCGAGCCCTTCGACACTAAACGAGGTTTCAGGCAGGGCGACCCCCTATCGTGCGATTTCTTTAATTTAATGCTGGAGAAAATAATACAAGCTGCAGAACTTAACCGCGCTGGAACAATATATTACAAGAGCGTACAACTGTTGGCGTATGCCGACGACATCGACATCATTGGCCTCAACAACCGCGCCGTAACTTCTGCGTACTCCAAATTAGAAAAGGAAGTGGAAAAAATGGGTTTGGTGGTGAACGAAGGTAAAACGAAGTACCTGCTGTCATCAAGCAAAGAGTCAGAGCATTCGCGCCTTGGCAACCACGCCACTGTGGCAGCCATTATTTCGAGATAGTAAGGGACTTTGTATACCTGGGAAGCAGCATTACTACCAACCACAATGTAAGCCTGGAAATCCATAGAAGGATAACTCTTGCAAACAAATGCTACTTTGGGCTGAGTAGGAAGGAGTAAAGTCCTCTCTCGACGAACAAAAACAACACTCTATAAGTCACTTATCGTAGTCGATAAGAAGCATGCAGAAGCATGGACACTGACAGCATCTGATGAGGCGGCTCTGGGAGTATTCGAGAGAAAAATTGTTCGAAAGATTTATGGACCCCTAAAAGTTGGCGACGGCGAGTACCGAAGAAGATATAATGATGAGCTGTATTAGTTTTACGCAGACGTGGACATAGTTCATCGAATTAAAACCCAGCGGCTCCGCTGGCTAGGACACGTGGTGCGAATGAACGATGGCGCTCCGGCCCAGAAGGTATTTTTATCGGCACCCGCCGGTGGAAGTAGAGGAAGAGGGAGACCACCACTTCGATGGCAGGACCAAGTAGAGGCAGACCTGCGAGCACGCGGTGTCTCTAATTGGCGCCAGTTGGCTCAACAAAGAACCGGCTGGCGTAACATGTTGGACGGCCAAAATCGCCTAGGCGGTTAAAGGCTATTTTAAGTAAGTAAGTAAGTAATCCCAATTAGGGTGCTCCTCAACTTTTTCCAAAATACGATGCTCTGATAGCTTAAGGGTTAAGCTAGAAGAGCACTATGCGGTAACAGTGAAGGATGAGGACTACATCAAAAGTGAATATACAGAAATTATGTGCTCCTTATGTGCTAATTAAGTGCTCTAATGCCAATTAGGGTGCTCCTCAACTTTTTCCAAAATATGATGCTCTGCTACCTTTTTTGCAATACCCAGTAGTGCTAGTGGTGACGGCTATCGGAAGAGCCAAGGGAGACCAAGTCGTCATCTATCTGCTAATTTATGGATCTCAATCAAAAACTGTCTGAGGTGAAGCTTCTCAGTTCATTTGAATATGAACCATAGTTAAATAAGCTCAATTCCTTCGATACTCACTGTTTTCAACTCGGGAGAATCATAAATATTTCTCTCTATTTACTCTCGAACACTCCAATGGCTATCTCATATTACTTTGAAACTGCCATGATTTCTGGCCGTACCTTTATTTTTGAAAAAGGGCTTAATCTTCCAGTTGCAATCCAAGTCCAAATAAGCACTTGTTAGCAAGCGTGATTTCTGACTTTAATATTTTTGGTATGAATTCGAATGATACGAAGTCCCATCGACATGGCTAACAAGGCGCAGCTGCTCCGATTCTTTATTTTAGCACGGCGCATTCGTGGTAGAATCCCGTCCTATGAAGGTAGTGCTGTCGAAAGCCTTCGAGGGTACTGCTATTCCTTGACGTTTGGAATCATTCGTTGTGGGTTACAGGGTTGCCAGCTATCTAATTTTTTAAAAATTATGGAGCAGGATATGCCGATATGGGTATCAAATGAAAGGTATTTTCGCCGACATACCAACTAAAATATTTTCAAGTAGGGTACCCGCACAGGGTTGCCATTTTACCGCTTTGTATTTGTATTGTATATTTTTGGGATCATATTTGGATTACTTTAGGGTCATTTTGAGATCATTTAGGGGCCACTTTGGATTAATTTGGGTTTAAGCTAGTAGAGCACTATGCGTTAACAGTGAAGGATGAGGACTACATCAAAAGTGAATATACAGAAATGATGTGCTCTTTATGTGCTAATTAAGTGCTCTAATCCCAGTTAGGGTGCTCCTCAACTTTTTCCAAAATACACAACAAATAACAAAATAATACACTCGGCGCTAGAGGTTGTTTTTGTTTCCTTCAAGCTAGAGCCACAAGCTTGTCCTGCAATTGCCGCTACTGCATAAATGTATGTACGTATTTATGTAAATACATATGTGTGTGTCTAGTACGTCTATATTCCCAATTAACAATTTTCTTTAATAACAACGTTAATTCTCAATAGCGGGATCATAGTGTTCTCAACTTAAAGTCCCTTTTTTAATATTGGAAAAAGAAAATATCTGGCAATTTTCCTTGTTCAATTTAATAAATCATAAACTTTAAATCGGTCAGAATCAACTGCGGTCAGAAATTTTCTAACACTTTCTCAAATGCTTCTCAAGTTCCGCGCATAATGCCTTATCTTAAATATTAAGGATTGCTGAAACTCAACTTTAGAATTTAAGATTTATCAAACGTTTAAGAATATATTTGTCTGTGTTTATTGGGTTTTGCGCTATGAATCCTGCGGTCCGCGAAAACATTGCAGCATAGATATACATACTTATGTACACTGCGAAAAGGATACAAGATTTCAGTCGGTCAACTTAGGCGACATAGTCACACACACACATATGTACATTTGTAAAAAACCGTACATCCCAAGTGGTAGCAGCGCTTGTTAAATTCTTCGCACTTGCTGAACAAGCTGGCCCGCTATCATCACTCAGCGGTAGAGCTCGTTTATGCTTCCTTCAAGCCAGAGAAAAAAGCTCGTCCTGCAACTGCCGGTACTGCACATACAGCAGTGTGCAATCAAATAGTAGTGATAAGTATCCAAATAAGTTTTAAAACTTAATTTGCTTTTTATGCAATGGAGGTACACTTTTTTTTAATTATAAGTTTAATTGAGGAGCTTCAAACCAAAACGCAATAAGTGTACAATAATTCAGTATATATTTATGGCGTTTTGGTTTGAAGCTCCTCAATTATAAGCTCTCGCTCATTGCCTGCCTTTATGCAATTTTTTTATCATCACCCGCCCACATAACATGAAAGTTATTAAGGGTTGGTTTCCTCGAAAGCGGTGACGCTATATAGCGCTCGTTATATAGCGGTGAAGTACGTTGTCAAAAATACTGCCATGTAAAAGTAATTGGGTGTAAACTAAGAAGACGGTGAAGTTCACCGTAATGTAATATAGCGGCAAGCATTCAAGCATAGCGGCCGGCATGACGGTGGCAATTTTTCGTCAACGTTTTTTCCCACCGTCATTGTCAAAACGGTGAGAAATCTATCAAGTATTTCAATTTGATTTACGAAACGCCAGTTTATTTCTTGTTTATGTTTTAAAAAATTCATAAAATCGTAAAATAAAACAAAAAACATCAATCAACAAGCTAAATCAACGGTTTAATATCAACAGAGTCCACCGCTTCAGTTCTTAGAGTTTACATAAAAGCGGTGTTGCTGGTGACGTTAATTGAAGCGGTGAGCATGTAGCGGTAGCTAGATAGCGGCACCGCTATTCGAGGAAACCAGCCCTTTACACGGAGTGATTTTCGAAGTGAATATTTTTTATTTGGACATACAGCTACGGTTAAAATAATGGCAGTGAAATTAGATTTGATATCGTTCGAAGAAATAAGAAGCTGTGTTTTTAATAATTTTCATTTTTAGTATAGCAAATTCCATAGCGGAAACCACTGAAAAAGAAATTTAAAAGTTTACACAAAGATGACAACAGTTAATTTAACTTTAAATAAAATGCATCAAAATTTGAATTTTAAATTTCTTTTTCGCTGGTTCCGTTATAGAATTTGCTATACTAAAAATTAAAATTATTAAAAATACAGCTTCTTCTTATTTCTTCGAACGATATCAAATCTAATTTCACTGCAATTATTTTAACCGTAGCTGTACTATAGCATACGTCTTTAACTTTGCAATGAAGCAAATCAACAACCAAAGAGAGAAGATTGTGCCAAAAGCGATACCGTTAGAATGAATTTGCCTGTACTCTACGTTTACCGCAGGTGTGATTTAAAAAAAAAATGTGTTTTAGGGGCAGCTATAGACGAATTCAAGAGGGCCAACTTAGTAGCACAGTCATGAAGTCACACGCAAACTGGGAAAGTTATAGGCCTGGAAGCAAATGCATTCTGCAAAGCCCACTACTATTTTACTAAACACAAGTGTGGAGTAATTCAATATTGCAAGTTTTTCCCATGAATTTTGCAGTCCACAAACATACTGCAGTCCAGACATACATCGCAAAAAGGTTATAAGATTTCAGTCGCGGGCGCTTTACTTAGACGACATATACACATATGTACATATGTAAGTTAACGTAACATAAGTTACTGCCACCCACGTCGTCTGAAATATGATTGCACATCATAAACTAGCCGACCCAAATACCCATAAATTACTCATAATAATTACTTACAATAAAGTAAACCCGTGCCGAACATTTCCGCCCGAAATATGATCAGTCATAATTCGGCCGACCTAAATAAATTCCCATGAAATGCATTGGCGCACAACGATCATTTACCCAAGTCCGATCGCACCTCATAAATTTTAAGTGCAATGCATTTATGCAAAGGCAAGACATTTTAAAACAATTAATTTCATAAGTCGCCTGAAATATGACTACTCATCACATTTCAGCCGCACCAAGTAAAACTCACTTCAAGCGGCATTTAACTATTGCGCTATATCACAATCACACGTACTATGCTTGCCCAAAGGCAACATGCCGAGTCGGCATTCATTAAATATGGGTCATAGGGAGAAATGCATTGTCACACAGTGACATACTACAATCACCCATACTATGGTTATCCAATGGCAATATGCTAAGCCAGCACTATTGGAAATGGGTCAAATAGAGAAATGCGTTGTAAACGAATTTCTCTCCAAAATGAGCTCTTTCCCAATACATAGGAATTAAATAAATTATTTTTACATAAAGAAATTTGGGTTGCAGAGCAGGCTTAATTTTAGCATAAATAAGACGAAAAATTGTAATTTAGGCTAAGTCTGGTTTTGGATTTCAATAAAGGCGGCCACGCTGCCCAAATAAATCAAACAATAAACAAACGTTTATTGAACTGGCGCCCGAGCGAAGTTCTCGGCCAGTACGCGAAATATATATCCTGAAAAGTAAAAAAGTAAGGATTCGCGAAATAAAGCCGTGAATTAAAAGTAAAGTTAGTAAAGTTCCGTACGTGCGAAAGTCGTCCTGAAAAAAAACAAGTAAGGACTCGTGAACGCCGGAAAAACAGCAATCGGTATAAAAGTGAAAATACTAGTGCTGAAAAATCAAAAACCGTGTTTAAGTCCTGAAGAAAAAATTAAGGACTCGGTTTACACAAAAAAAAAAAAAAAGAAAGAACTATAGTCAAGTCCTGAAAATAAGAAAGTAAGGACCCGTTCTATGAAAACGAACCGTATTTAAGTTCTGAAAAATAAAAAGTAAGGACTCGGTTTCGTGAATCAAAAATAGCACGTAAAAATAATTAATAAAAATTACGAGAAAGACTCCACCGCATGAACATTGGGAAGTGGTACCCTAGTAGCCACAAGCAAAAGGGACGGCATTACGTGCCAGCCACCCCATGTTCTCAACAAAAAAATAAAAACAAACTTTAAAAGAAGAATATAGAAAAAAAACAAACTTTAAAAGAAGAATATAGAAAAACAAACTTTAAAAAAAAAAAAAAAAAAAAAAAAAAAAAAAAACAATAAACGCTAAAAGTGCAGTTGAGAAACAAAAAAAAAAAAAACCTGAAATTTGACATCTAAAAGAATACGGTACACGTAACGGAAAAAATAGTACAGTAATAGTACAATCGTGCCGTATAGCCATAAAATTTACTGTATAGGCAAAATTTGCCAAAGGCTGAAGCGGTTGAAAAAAGTGCCGTAATAATCCAGTTTACATATGTAAAATTTGCCAAAGGCCAAAAACTTAACGGCGAGCTAATACAACACCACTAGTTAATGTCACGCGAAGCCAGCGTAAGCCTAGTGGATTTAATACAGCGCATTGGAATTTTGTCACGTCAGGCTGACGGCAGCACATGAGTACGAACAGTGGCGTAAAAATCAGCAGCGCAACAACGCACGCATACGAACAGCAACAGCACGCACAAGCAGAAAACGCATAGTATTACACCTAAAGTAACAAAAACGAGTAAGTCATAGAATTAAGTCATAAGTATTGACACATTAATTATTCTCTGTGCACTTGGAAATTTTATCTGTAGACTTTTAACCAGTCGAGTAATTTATTCGCTAAATTATTGCTAGATTTTTGCAAAAAAAGGACATTTTAGTGGAGAATTCTGGATCTATAGACAGAATAATAGAATAATATAAAAATAAAATTTCGAACTAAAAAAAGGACAAAGACTCCTTGCCAAATAAATCCTTTACAAAATAATTATAAAATGGACGACGCTCTTCCAATAGATGTAGATAACGAAGAGTTAGATAGAATAATAGGAAACTTAGAGGAAAGTGACTTTACAGAAAAAGAAGTAAGAAATTTAAAAGATATAAAAGACATTGAAGGCAAAGTTCAGTTTATGCAGTGGATATTTAATACTATAGGAGAAGATAAAGAAGCTACAATAGAAGACTATTATAACTGGGATACTATGGAAGAGCATACTGTTCGAATGATCAGAGCTTTCGAGAAATTGTAGGTAGCTTTTAAAGGACTAAATTGCTTTAATAAAATAAATTTTTTGCGAAGGAATAAGAAATTGCTTTAATAAAATAAAATTTTTTGCGAAGGAATAAGAAATTGCTTTAATAAAATAAAATTTTTGCGAAGGAATAAGAAATTGCCTTAATAAAATAAAATTTTCTGGGAAGGAATAAAAAAATAGGGGAAAATGGCAAACCAAAACAATTTGATCAGGCCCCCAATCTTAAACGCCAACGCCCCTCAGGCGGCAAATGGTTCTCAAATAAGCATGGATGAGCTGAGGAGCCTAATATCAGACATCGCTACAAACATATTGACACAAGAAGGACCACGGGTAGTCCAAAATGTGCTGAATCCGAACGCAAGCTTGGCCACAGCAGTTGACCAGGTCATAGAGGAAAGGCATAGGGAAAATATAAATGAATTAGACAAAATACCAGACGTAGTAAAATGTCTGAAGGAATTTTCAGGAAAATCAGGTGAATTTAATTCCTGGAAAAAAAGCGTGGATCGTATACTCAATGTTTACGAATCAATAAAAGGAACTCCCAAATATTATGGAATCCTGAGTGTGATTAGGAATAAGATAACTGGTCAAGCCGACACAGCCTTAGAATCCTACAACACTCCACTTGATTGGCCGGCAATAATAAAATGCTTAGCGATGCATTATGCCGACAGACGCGACTTGTCAACCTTGGAGTACCAGATGACGACACTGGTGCAAGGTAACAAGACAATAAACGAATTTTATCAACAAGTATACAAACACCTTTCGTTGATATTAAATAAGCTAGGTTATGAGGGTACAAGCAATGAAACGCTACGTATGCTGACGCAATCGTACCGTAATAAGGCGCTAGACACCTTTATAAGAGGTTTAAATGGGGATCTACCAAGGCTACTAGGTATGAAGAAACCTGTTGATTTACCTCAGGCTCTGCATCTGTGCCAAAAATTGGATAATCAAAACTTTAGGACGAACCATGCCAATAATATAAGGCAATCGTACCAAAAATACCAAACCCCAGTAAGGAAATACAATTCCTCACCACAACAAGAGCAGAATTTTTACCCCCAATTAGCCCATAACCCGCAACCAAATCAAAAAACATGGCAAAATAATCGTCCAAACACGAATACAAATGCACCACCCAGGCCACCCAAACCGCAACCAAGGCCCGAGCCCATGGATGTGGACCAAAGCATACACTCTCGTAGAGTCAACTATATGAATAAACCTGCGAATAACCAAGGCCAATTCCAGGGAAAAAGACCTGCAGAATCTTTTGTGCAAAGAAATAACAAGGCTCAAAGGACCTTCCATATATCGGAACAAAAAGAAGGGCATCAACTAGGAGATGAACCATCGGATGTCAATTTTTTAGTTTTATGAGCTCCTCGTTGCCCTATTTCGAAGCCAAGGCAGAGGGGGGCGCAATACTAAAATTTCTAGTGGACACAGGATCTAGCAAGAACTATATCCAACCACATTTAGCAAAGACAATTATTAAAAATAAAATTCCGTTCTACGCCAAGTCAGTAGTAGGAAACATAAAAATCGAAAACCACATGTATGCGAAATTATTCGATACTAATAAAGAAATAGAATTTTTCCTAATGCCATCTCTAAGGACATTTGATGGAATTTTAGGAAACGATACATTAAGGGATTTAAAGGCTGTAATCCACACAAGGGAAAATTACCTAATATTGGGAAATGGTAAAAGGATTAAACTCAAACAGCTTCCCTGCAAGGCAGTAAATGCCATCCAAATAAAAGACGAGCATTTATCGTCACAACAAAAGAGGGACATGAACGAGATAATTCATGCATACCCAAAACTGTTCTCAGAACCGAATGAGAAATTAACATATACAACAAAAGTTGTTGGAGAAATAAGGACGTTAGATAAAACTCCTATTTATTCAAAATTTTATCCATATCCAGCTTCTCTCAAACCAGAGGTAGAGAGACAGGTAAAAGAACTGTTAGCTGATGGAATTATTAGGCCATCAAGGTCACCCTACAATTCACCAATATGGATTGTTCCGAAAAAAGCGGATTCAGAGGGTAATAAACAATACCGTATGGTAATAGACTATCGTAAGCTGAATTCGGTAACGACAGCAGATAGATACCCAATACCTGAAATTTCTGAGGTAATTTCTAATTTAGGAGAAAGTAAATTTTTCTCGGTATTGGATTTAAAAAGCGGTTTTCATCAGATCCCGTTAAAAGAATCAGATGTTGAGAAGACTGCCTTTTCAATAAATAATGGTAAATTCGAATTCACTCGTTTGCCATTTGGATTGAAGAATGCACCTTCAATTTTCCAAAGAGCGCTTGATGACATTTTGTATGAGCACATTGGAAAATATGCTTATGTTTATATCGATGACATTATAATTTTCAGCAAAACAGAAGAAGAGCATATTGAACACATTAAAAAAATATTTAAAACGTTGCAAGAAGCAAATATGAAAGTGCAACTAGACAAATGTCATTTTTTTAAAAAAGAGGTCGAATTTTTGGGATTCGTTATATCAGCAGACGGTGTAAAAACCAACCCCGCAAAGGTGGAGGCGATTGCGAATTTCCCACAACCAAGAACTTTAAAGGAACTCCGTAGTTTTCTTGGTATGTCCGGATACTATAGGAAGTTCATAAAGGATTATGCAAAAATGGCAAAACCCCTAACAACTCTTTTAAGAGGGGAAGAAGGTAGGATATCAAAAAATAAATCCTCAAAAGTAAAAATCGACTTAAATAAGCAAGCAATAAATGCTTTTAACAGTCTAAAAAACTCACTCATTTCAAGGGATGTCACTCTTGCATACCCTGATTATAGCAAAAAATTTGAATTGACGACAGACGCATCCAACTTTGCTATTGGAGCTGTGCTGTCGCAAGAGTCAAAGCCAATAGCATTTATTTCAAGAACATTAAATAAAGCTGAAGAAAATTATGCAGCTAATGAAAAGGAAATGTTGGCTATAATATGGGCTTTGAACTCACTAAGAAATTATCTTTATGGATCAGCTAGAATACAAATATTTACTGACCACCAACCGCTTACATATGCATTAAGCAATAAAAATAATAATGCAAAAATGAAAAGATGGAAAGCAGCTCTAGAAGAATATTCATATGAGCTATGCTACAAACCAGGTAAACAAAATGTGGTCGCTGATGCATTATCGCGAATACCCGTCAAAGAGACACAGGTCAATAGTTTATCAGTAGCATCAAGATCGGATGACAGTTCATCTCATAATTTGATTTACAGTATTGAAGGACCAATAAATGCCTTCAAAAATCAAATTTTTTTAAATACTGATAGTGAGCCATCCTATCAATTTAAAATCGTGTTTCCTACATATCACCGGCATATGGTAACGCAACCGGATTATTCGGAACAGATTTTATTAACAATTTTAAAAAAATATTTGAACCCGTCAGTTATAAACTGCATAAAAGCGGAGGAGCCTGGGAAAAATACAAATACTTTACCCTCTACATTTTAGTAATTTCAAAATAAGATTTAGACAAAGAATGGTGAAGGACATAACCAGTAACCATAGACAGCAGGAGATAATAATTAAGGAACACAACAGAGCCCATAGAAATTGCAGAGAAAATAAAATTCAAATTTTAGAAAAATATTATTTTCCCTGAATGGCCAGTAAAATTAAAAGGGTCATAAAAAATTGTGTGACGTGTAAGGAAAATAAATATGATCGTCATCCAGCAAAGCCACAAATTCAAGCAACGCCAATACCCACTTTCCCGGGTCAAATTGTGCATATTGATATATTGCATATGGGGAAACAATTAATTTTAACCGCAATGGACAAATTCTCAAAGTATGCAATCGCAAAACTAATTCGGTCCAAGTCAGCGGAGGATATAAAACAACCCCTAAGGGATATTCTTTTTTCCCTTGTTCCGGAAACAATAGTAATGGATAACGAGAAGTCATTCAAATCGGAGGAGATAAACTTTATGATGGAGAACGAATTTGGTATAGAAATTTACCGAACGGCACCATATACGAGTTGCTCTAATGGACAGGTGGAACGATTTCATTCCACTCTCCAAGAAATAATGCGATGCCTACAACGCGAAAAAGCTCACCAGTCTTTCATTGAACTTCTAGAAAGATCAATCAAAGAGTATAATTATACAATACATTCCACAACAGGGAAAAGACCAATGGAAATATATTTTGGCAGAAGAGTCTGCAGTGACCCTTCACTATTAGATAAACATAGATTGGAAACAACAAATAAAATTAAGGAGAAGCAAATCACAGATCTTGCTTACCACAACAAGAATAGAGTATCATTAAAGCAATATAACCAAGGAGACCAAATTTACGTTAAAATAAATAAAAGATTAGGGAATAAACTTACACCTAGATATAAGAAAGAGGTAGTCGCTCAAAACTACAACACTACAGTTAAAACACAATCAGGGAGAATAGTCCATAAAAATAATATCAAACAGAGTTGAATATTACCTTTTTCCATATTTTTTTTTTTTTTTTCTCTCTCTTTTTTAGTTCTACGACCACAATATTTTTTAAACCTCAGAAGTCAACATGAAGACGAAAATCACCATTCAAATAATTTTTGCAATAATATTTACGATTAAAGCGCAACAAATCGATATCCAAGACCTAACAAATAATAATGGATATATACCAATAAAAATCGGAGAGCAACGAACCATTAATCACTACGATAAAATTCTCCATTTTATCAACTTAACAACATATGATGAAACCATTTCATTAATTGCAGAAAACATTAAAACCCTGAAGGCAACTTCCTTCGAGGATGAACAATTATTGGAAACCTTAGACAGGAATTTTATTTTATTAAAAGCAAAAGTAGATTATTTACAACCACATTTTAAAACAAAGCGAGGTTTAGTTAACGTACTGGGTAAGGGATTAAAATATATAGCAGGTACAATGGACAGTGATGACGAAAACCAAATAGCCAATACATTAAGTAGAATGCAGGGCAATGTGCAAGACACGACGGACAATATAAACAATATAATTTACAACAACAAATTCTTAGCTAATCAAATTGATGATATCACTATGCACATAAATAAACAACAAAACCTCATACAAATTTACATAAATGAATTTAGAAAAACAACACAAAATAAAATCAGGACGTTAGAAGACGATTTGCAATTTATGCAGCACACTTACCAAATAAATAATGATATAACCCTTTTGCAAAACCATATAAATGATATTGGACAAATAATTTTTTCTAGTAAAATAGGCATAATCCCCACAGACATCCTAACGCAAACTGAACTCAGCCTTATTCATGACTTTGATAGTTATAGGGACATAAAGATAGCAGTTATTTTTCAAAATAATAACATTATAATAACTATATTAATTCCACAATTTTCCTCTAATATTCTTTCCAAAATAAAATTTGTACCAATTCCAAATGTTAACAATATGTCAATAATATTAGATGATTATCAAATTTTGTTAGACGAAAGTAACAATGTATATAACACATTTGTAGAAGACAACATGGAAAAAAATTTAAAAATTTTCGAAGATGAATGCATTATAAATATTTTGAAACTTAAAGAAGCTAGCTGTAAGTTAGGTCTAGCGTCTAAAACAAGTATTGTCGAAGTAATACCAGGAATATTAATATTTAAAAATTTCAATTCAGATATTGACCATAATTGCAATAATTTAAAAATTAAACAAATAGGAACTTTTATAATTAAATTTGAAAATTGTAAATTAATAATTGCAAATAATACATACGAGAATAATAAAATTAAATTGTACGACACATTTGTCTTACCCAGCAAAATTACAAAAATTAAAGAAAACTCTAATTTCACAACAACTGAGCTAAAATTAGAAAAACTATATATTGAACAAGTAAAACAAAAGGAGCATATTAAGTTCTTAGTAGACAAAAATAAAAATGTACACCTAATTAGTTTAAGTTCAGACCTACTAATTACATTCATTATCATTATGTCAATCTTTATTTTCATATACATTTACAAATATAAAATTAAATTCTATATATCGCCTGAACTGCAATTGCCAACGCGAAACACCGCAAACATGACAAGTGGTCCATTTTTGCAACTAAAAACCAATTCGTAATAATTTTTTAATCAATTAGAATTTTTCATGTCGATTGCGGACACTCGACTTAAGAGGGGAAGAGTTAACGTAACATAAGTTACTGCCACCCACGTCGTCTGAAATATGATTGCACATCATAAACTAGCCGACCCAAATACCCATAAATTACTCATAATAATTACTTACAATAAAGTAAACCCGTGCCGAACATTTCCGCCCGAAATATGATCAGTCATAATTCGGCCGACCTAAATAAATTCCCATGAAATGCATTGGCGCACAACGATCATTTACCCAAGTCCGATCGCACCTCATAAATTTTAAGTGCAATGCATTTATGCAAAGGCAAGACATTTTAAAACAATTAATTTCATAAGTCGCCTGAAATATGACTACTCATCACATTTCAGCCGCACCAAGTAAAACTCACTTCAAGCGGCATTTAACTATTGCGCTATATCACAATCACACGTACTATGCTTGCCCAAAGGCAACATGCCGAGTCGGCATTCATTAAATATGGGTCATAGGGAGAAATGCATTGTCACACAGTGACATACTACAATCACCCATACTATGGTTATCCAATGGCAATATGCTAAGCCAGCACTATTGGAAATGGGTCAAATAGAGAAATGCGTTGTAAACGAATTTCTCTCCAAAATGAGCTCTTTCCCAATACATAGGAATTAAATAAATTATTTTTACATAAAGAAATTTGGGTTGCAGAGCAGGCTTAATTTTAGCATAAATAAGACGAAAAATTGTAATTTAGGCTAAGTCTGGTTTTGGATTTCAATAAAGGCGGCCACGCTGCCCAAATAAATCAAACAATAAACAAACGTTTATTGAACTTGTACATTTATAAAAAACAATGCACCAAAATTTGTAGCAGCGTTTGTTATGTTCTTCGTATTCCTGAACAAGCTGACCCGCTATGATCGTTACTGCTTATGGCATAAACAATTAAAGACAGGAAAGGAGCTTCGGATCAAGTCATCTTTGGACGTGTTTCTGCCGGCGCTGATTGCCCGAAATCTAAAATTTAGGATTTTTGAGTTTAACGTCCGTTTAATTGTATAGTGTCGCATCATGTTTGACAACCAGGGTGGTAATGTTGTGATGCACTAGGATATTTCCTTAAGCTAGCAGAGCATCGTATTTTGGAAAAAGTTGAGGAGCACCCTAATTGGGATTAGAGCACTTAATTAGCACATAATTTCTGTATATTCACTTTTGATGTAGTCCTCATCCTTCACTGTTAACGCATAGTGTCGCTTAAGCCTTAAGCTAGCATAGCATCGATTTTTGGGAAAAGTTGAGGAGCACATTTTTTGGGATTAGAGCACCTAATTAGCACATAAAGAGCACATAATTTCTATATATTCACTTTTGATGTAGTCCTCATCCTTCACTGTTAACGCATAGTGCTCTGCTAGCTTAAGGCTTAAGCTAGCAGAGCATCGTATTTTGGAAAAAGTTGAGGAGCACCTTAATTGGGATTAGAGCACTTAATTAGCACATAATTTTCCACATGCTACTTTTATGTTCTGCTAACATTGCTCTGCTAGCTTGAGGAACCTAAAAAATTCATTGATTTATCTGCAGTAGTTGATGAGAAAATAATTTTTCAATATTATCATGATCAGAAAATTATCAAAAGTTCAACCTCCAATAACATTAACAAAGCTACAAATTTTGACGAAATATTTTTAGCACGAGGTTTGAGTCTTGCCCACTATCCAATAAAATTAGAAGTTTCAAAATCGGTGGAGTTTTGAAAAAAAAAAAAAAATTTGTGCACACTTCACATGGCATTCACCATATTAATAGGGTTTCTAACTGGGCACTGCCTTATTGGTGGGCACGCAGATAGGCTAGGTGTGCTCTACCGACGATGGTGTAGGAGCTGAAAAGATGATGAGGATGTCATACCATTTTCAAATGAACAAAAATATATTTCAAAAGTGTCAACAATTTCCTACCCAAAACCGTTGAGAATTTCAAAATCGGTTGAAAATTTGATTTTTAATGATTTTTTTTTCAACGAAAACTATGAAAAAAACGGGGTTTTGGCCTTAAAACCAGATTTTGGGGGTGTTACAAATCTTTTGAAGGATGTTTCGTGTATAACTCGAGCAGATGAACAATGTCTACTAGGTCGCTTTAAAAGTATATTCAATTTTTTCTTTTGTAGCACTGTGTTATTATTATTAAAATAAGTATACATATATGTATGTATATTTTTATACAAAAAAAAATTTAATGAACTGTAGAAATATTATAATTTTTTATATACGAGGTGTTAAATTAACATGATATATCGTGTTAATTTAACAATAAAAACCTGTTAAATTAGCATGATAGGTCGTGTTAATGAATTACACAAGTATGTATTATATTCTTTTATTTAAATAATTTATTATTACTTATTATTAAATATGTTAAGAGTTTCGAAATGAAATTTATTTAAAAAACCAAAAACGAGTTGTTTTATTGTTAGCAATATATCCTGTTAAATTAACAGTAAAAACTTGTTGAATTAACATGATATATCGTGTGAATTTAAAAATAAAAACCTGTTAAATTACATGATAGATCGTGTTAATTTAACAGGTCGTAAAGTGTCATTTCAACATAGTATAGTGTTAGATTAAAATGGCAGATCGTGTTAATTTAGCATGAAAGATCTTGTTAAGCTAATATGTAATAGTGTTAATTTAACGAGAAAAATAATGTTGTATCAACAGGAAATCATGTTGATTCAAACCTTTGTGGTCATGTTAAATATACACTGTTCCTTCATGTTGATCTAACATGTAGGAACAGTAAAAAAGTAGCTTCATGTTAAAACAACATTGAAAAATAATAACCTGAAAAAGTGTTAAAAAAGTGTTGATTCAACATGAAAATTCTTCAGCGTGCACGTTGCTTTGTTGCCTCCACCGAGAATCGAGCTCATACTGCTTTGACTGCTGAACGGAGATGTTAACCATCAGGCCATCGTGTACTTATTCTTGATGGCGTCAAATTGCAGCTTTGTTCTATGACAGTAATGACAGCATCTTCGCTGTTGAATTCACTGCAGAAGTTTGTTTTTGGAATGACAGTTCCTTCGCTGTTGAATCAACTGTTAAATCTGTTAAAAATAACCAAATCTGTTCATTCAACAGTACTAGTTGGCAACACAACTGGCATTTCTGTTAATAATCAAGAGTATTGGTATGTTGGATCAACATATATATTCAACAGTAGATACAACAGATGTTATCGTGCAAATTAACAAATCGCCAATTATATCAACTGTAATTATTGGCAATATTTACCAGGGCGGGGCTGTTGAATGAAGAGAAGCGGGCGTCTATTAAACTAAATGATTTTTTCGTCAAATCAACCCATAAATATGTTTACTTGACCAGATTTCCGTCAATTCAACAATTTTTGGTGTTAACAGTAGAGGACTGTTAATATAACTGTGATTTTTTCTTTGAGTGTATCGACAGTTAAAATAACCAAAAGAAAAGCTTACAAATTTAAGGCACTGTTGCCTTTCAACTGTTTGATTAACTTTACCTATTAGCTGTCAATAGCATAAACATATACCTACAGCTTTTCCCGCCACCTGTCGGCTGATGGCCGATTTACATAAATATATTTCGGCGCGTATGATGGCCACCTCTTACTTACTTACTTAAAATAGCTTTAACCGCCATCTCGCTTTTACTTATTGGCTTTTACCGAGCTTTTAATCAGTACTCGAGTCTGTGTGCTGAAGCAATTGTTTTTTTGAATTTGGAAGTAATTTTATATGAAATTTCGAAGCCAGCTTCTTAGGATACGAAACTTACGATAAGACGAAATTGACGATATGTATCTACAGTAGTAGAGCAAAGCGCTCTACTCACAAATTATTGGCGCATATTTTAAAGTAGAAAAAAATAAATTCAATAGTGGTAGGTGCTGTAATATTTTTTTATTTGCTAGGCACTATAAATATAAAAAAAGATTTTTAGGGAAATAGTGTAAATAAATGTTTTCCCTTGGATTGGAAAAGCTTAAAAAATTTGTAAACAATAAAGTGCTATTTTAATAATTAAGATAATCACACATGGCTTACCATTTTGGAAGCTTCAAAGCTTCAACTTTAAGAGTATGTAAAAATATTTTGAAAAAAGTTTCAAAAATTAAAAGAAAATTCACTTTGAAAAAATTGCTATTTTTCTCCATACAAAATGTATGGGAAAGGACGAAAAAAAAATTGCCACCCCGGTTAAGTTTGAGCGCTAATTTTTTGTATGGCATATTTTCTCATCAATACCTAACGTTTCAGGGGGTAAGACCGGAAAAAACAAATTTTTTTAAATTTGAATCACCCTAGTATACATACATATAATTATATTTTCTTTTTAAACAATAACAATTCATTTAATAAAAACAAACATAAAACTTAACTTTGTCATATGAATTCATTAAACCAACAAAGCATTAAATAAAATCAGTCGGTTGCCACGCCAAAAATAAAAAAGGACCAAATATTTCAAAAACAAAAGGACCAAATCGATGAAAAAAGGACCAGCGGACCAAACCTGATAAAAAGGACCACGTTTGATCCCAAGGGGACCAACGTGGCAACCGTGGTCACGGTAGTGCAAAATGTAAGTAGCACGAGTGCGTCGCAGCTTCAAATTCGGCGCTCGGGCTATTTTTCATATTTTTTTTATTACATAACATTTTATTATGATTGCTGATTTTTATGGAGATCAAAACTGTCATTACGACCAGCGTCTTTGCGACTCATCCCGGACTCATCCTAAAATAACTAAATATGTAAATTTATATTTCATTTTAAACACATTCATAGATGTCTATATCTAACACATACTTATTTCTATATCGCAACCAACCACGAAATTTTAAAGTACTAGCATTGTACGTCTATGTATACATACGAGTATGTAAGTGGGCTACGAGGGGGTGGCTGCACTGCGCCGACGTACAACAT
The DNA here is from genome assembly GCA_964058755.1 of Campiglossa producta. Taxonomy (NCBI): domain Eukaryota; kingdom Metazoa; phylum Arthropoda; class Insecta; order Diptera; family Tephritidae; genus Campiglossa; species Campiglossa producta. The sequence continues at coordinate 48,596,425 of CAXKVI010000005.1, read as the reverse complement.
TGAACTTCACCATAGTTGGAGCTGAACCAATAAAGCAACTTAGATCTGGGATTGGTGTATAATTGAAGAACTTCCCCTTTCCAGCTGTATTCGCAATACATTTCACACAAATGTAATCAAGATGCTTTATATAATGACCGATTTCTGTTGAGTTGTTTTTTCACTAATATTTCGATATACATATGGACATTAGGGTGATTCATTTCCTCAAAATTTTTTTTCCTTTAGTGCTCGAGCATAACATGAATCTACGGCGGTGGAAAACTACATACAAACTTGACTTGAGTTTAATATTAATATCTAGAGCTTGCTATAAAGGGAAAACAAGTTTTTCTTGAAAAGTGGGGAATTTCATGCTCTTCGAAATTGTCTTTAAGTGTTTTCAGTTTCTCAAGAAAAACTCTATAATGGGACTTGATTTGGAATTTATGTAAGTGTGACATGGTTAAAAATTTAGAAACCTTTGTTAATTTTTTCCAAATATAATACCAGTATTCTGTAATTCTGTCTCATATCAAGTCACTAAATTTGAGATATTTCATTAGATACAATTTTTGTGACTTGGGATGATTCCAGTATTCTATTAGAGATAGTCACAAGAAATCTACCACAGTGTCTCTCTCGCTCATTTGAGGGTGTGGTGAATACAAAAATTGCATAAATTTTAAGTAACGTATTTGACACCCGCCCTATAGATGTCGATGTAGCCCAGGCGTTAAGCGTCCGGATTATGACGCGGGAGGTCGCAGGTTCAAGTGCCGGTCCGCGAACAGTAAATTTATATTTTTTTATTTAATTTTTCCAAATTTAATTAACTTTTTTTAAACATTTAAATACTTCTAATTCGCAAATTCACTTTTTTTTTAAATTTTTTAAATTTTTTAACAAATTTTCTTTAATTAATTTTGTTTGTTACCTGCCTACAAGAAGATGACAAATTAGTGACTCTTTATTGAGACTAGAGATGTGAGGCAGCTTACTGAATACCAAACTGTATCAAATAAGAAATAGACCACGAAATGTCTCTATTAGTGACTAGATACAGCTTGCAGAATTGAGGTATAAATATAATATAAAACAGCCATAGCCACGTAGTGACGCTTTTGTGACGCTGTGGCTTTCCAACAACTACTTTTGGCTCAGTTCTGGCTCACAACAACAAACCAGATTAACAAGAAAAATACAAAAAATCAACGCAATCAATTCAATTCTTGGAATACCGTTAGCGTTCCACCACGTACTTTAAATTCATTTTGAATTCAGATTTCATGCTGGTTGGTCGAGTCTCGCTGTGAATGCATAACGGTACACACAAGCTGTTATACATACATATGAACTAGGGTGGCCGTTATTTATTTTCTTTTCGTATTTTCACATGGGAAACCCCTTACATTTGTTCTAAATTAGAAAAAACTATATATACAAAATTTTAGATCGTTTCTTTAATGATTGGTAGTGCCTTGAGCCCACAAAGTTAGCTAAAAATGCAATTTTTCTCACTATGGCTCGATTAAATTGTTCTTAAGTTCAGTAATATTTATTTTATTGAAAACCTTTATTCACAAATATTCTAGGGACATATCTGATGAACAATGTTGGTCTGTATTAGTTTTTTGTAACAGTAATATTTAATCTAGAAAAGACCAAATTAACAAATAACGGCGAAATTTTCACATATCTTCGCATTCTTTGCCTGATGATTACAGTTAGGTTAGGTTAGGTTGAAGTGGCTGCCGCAAAGGCACACCTAGGCCAGTATTAAAAGGCCCGTTGTGATACCATCAACACTAGGAAAGTCAGTCCCGGGACCCAGCCATATGGAAAATCCCAGTGCTATTGGGACTCTCCACATATCAGAATCCCGGGGCTGACACTCCTAAAACCGACACCGTTACACCTCCTCGAACCATTTAGAAGACTTGATGAAAGCCATCAAGTCCTTTATGTCCAGCTCCGCTACCTGGCGTAGGCTATCCAGGAAGGGAACTCCGAAAAAGCGCCTTCTCGCGCCGCTTAAAGCCGGGCAGTTGCAGATGAGATGCTCCACCGTTTCCTCCTCCTCATCATCTTTGCAACTCCTACAGCATCGTCGGTAGGGTACACCCAGCCTTGCTGCGTGCCTTCCAATAAGGCAGTGCCCGGTTAAAACCCCTATTAATATAGATATATCCCTTCTTCTTAGGGTGTAAATATATTTAGATCTTTTAATATCCCATTTTGGCCAGGATTGTTCGGATACTCGGCACCCTGGCGATAAAAGCCATCTTTCATTGGCTTGTCGGAGTGTATGCTCCTTCAGCATTAGCTTGCATGTGGCAAAGGGCATACCTAAGCGTTCTTTATCCTGAAGAACCTGCTCGTCTGCCCTACAGTTTCCCTCAATGTCCCTGTGTCCCGGGACCCATGTGAAGCTCACGCGGTTCTGTTGGGCCATCTCCTGAAGAGATCGACGACAGCTGAGCGTCAGTTCAGAGTTGAACAAGTAAGAGCCAAGGGATTTGACTGCCGCTTGGCTATCGCTGAAAATAACGATATTCTGTCCGATAGCGTGTTGCCCTATCCAAGCCGCGGCGTCCATGATTGCTGAGACCTCAGCCTGGAAGACGCTGCAATGATCAGGCAGTCTGAAGGAAAGCTCAAGGTCCAGATCCTTGGAATAAATCCCTCCTCCAACTCTGCCGTCCAACTTCGAACCGTCGGTGTATATGGAAATGCCGCCATTAGTAGCAGGACACCGATCCGTCCTCTCCAAGTCTTCCCTGCTGGGAATGTTTATTCTGAACCAGCTATCTCCGACTGTTGTGGTTGCACAACAGTCCGTGCTCGGAGGGAGAAAGCTGTAAGAATCCAGAATACCGGAGTGTCCAGTAGTGCCTGCGCCCCAGCCGGAAGTTTCCCTTAGACGCAGAGCCGATGCTGCCGCTGCCCGGTACCCTTCCAGATCGAGTGGCAAAATGCCAAGAATGGCCTGGAGAGCTTCGTTGGGCGTTGTTCTCAACTCGCCGCTTATACAGATCATGCTAGATCTGTGGACTTTACCTAACAGGTTTAGGTTGGCTGCCTTGCTCAGCGCAGGCCACCATACCACGACTCCATACAGCATAATTGGCCGGATTATCGCAGTGTAAATCCATCTGCAGATTTTGGGACTGAGCCCCCATTTTTTGCCAATGGCTCTTTTACAGGTGTAAAGTGCAATGCACGCTTTCCTCTGGCGCTGGATGACATTCTCCTTCCAGTTAAGCTTTCTATCCAGAACTATGCCTAGGAATTTGGCTTTGTCAGCCAAGTTCAGGCGCACGCCATTTAGTTCTGGTAGGCTTATCGTTGGTATTTTGTACCGGTTAGTATAAAGGACAAGCTCCACTTTTCCCGGGTTGATATTAAGTCCGCAGCGAGATGACCACGAGGAAACTGCTCGCAGTGCTACTTGCATCAAGTCACACAGGGTTTGTGGGAATTTGCCCCTGTATGCAATAGCTAAATCGTCTGCATATGCAACTATCCTCCCGCCCCCCCAGCTTGTGTCTCGTAGCAACGAGTTTACAGTGAGGTTCCATAAAAGCGGAGAGAGAACACCACCCTGAGGCGTTCCTCTTGTGACATAGCGTGAGAAATCAACTGTGCCCAGAGTAGAAACTATTTTCCTTCCCTTTAGTAGCTTATCAATTAGTCCAATAAGAGACCTGCTTATGCCCAGAAAATTCGTCTAAGTTTCGACTTTGACCAGCTAGTGGTCAGCGATGGTTTAGTCCACCCCTACATATTATACGTCGTTGGAAGCGTATTTTAATTTCCTTGCGAAAAAGGTATCGCTTGCGTCCATTGCTTTTTTATCATTGCCGAAAAGAATATTTGAATGAAGTGATACCTGAAAAAACACAAAATTACCAATATCTCAAAAACCTGCCCATACAAAAATTTATAAAAATATGTTCACGGCTCGGAATACCAGTGCCAATTCACCCATATACTTGAATATCTTGGTATTTTTTATACCCAGCGTACTAGTACTAGTATGTACAAGGGTATATTAATTTTGTTCACATAACGGTAGTACGTAACGGCACAAAATAATCGAGATAGATATCATCATCATTTATTGGCGCTTAACCGCCTAAGCGATTTTGGCCGTTTCGTATCAAAGCACGCCAGTCATTCCTTTTTAGCGATAACGGACGCCAATTGGAAACCCCAAGGGAGTTCAAGTCATCCTCCACCTGTTGTTTCCATCTCAGTCGAGGCCTCCCCCTTCCTCTGCTGCCGAATTCAGGCGACGATAGGAAAACCTTCTGTGCTGGAGCTTCTTTGTCCATTCGCATAACATGGCCCAGCCAGCGGAGTCTTTGGGCTTTAATTCGCTGGACTATGGTCAGATCTGCGTAGAGCTCGTACAGCTCATCGTTAAATTTCCTTCTATACTCGCCGTTGGCATCACGGGAAGGACCATAAATCTTCCGGAGAACTTTTCTCTCAAATACTCCAAGGGCCATCTCATCTTCTCTTGACATTGTCCATGAATCTGAGCCATACATCAGGACAGGTATGATGAGAGACTTATAGAGCGTGATCTTTGTTCTTCGAGAGAGGACTTTACTTCTCAATTGCCTACTCAGTCCAAAGTAGCACTTGTTGGCAAGAGTGATTCTCCGCTGGATTTCTAGACTGATATTATTTTCGGTGTTGATACTGGTTCCCAAATAGACGAAGTCCCTCACAGTTTCAAATTTGTAACTATCAACAGTGACATGGCTGCCAAGGCGCAGGTGCGCCGATTCTTTCTTTGATGACAGCAAATACTTCGTCTTGTCCTCGTTCACGGCAAGACCCACTTTTTTCGCTTCCTTATCCAGTCCAGAGAAGGCAGCGCTTACGGCGCGGTTGTTAAGGCCAATGATATCAATATCATCGGCATACGCCAGCAATTGCACGCTCTTGTAAAAGATTGTGCCATTGCGGTTTCGCTCTGCTGCTCGAATTATCTTCTCCAGCATCAGATTGAAGAAATCGCATGAAAGGGAGTCGCCCTGTCTGAAGCCTCGTTTGGTTTCAAATGGCTCAGAGAGGTCCTTCCCGATTCTGACGGAGCTGTTGGTATTGCTCAACGTCATTTGACAAAGCCGTATAAGCTTTGCAGGGAAGTCAAATTCAGACATGGCGGCATACAGGCAACTCCTTTTTACGCTGTCAAAAGCGGCTTTAAAATCGACAAAGAGATGGTGAGTGTCGATTATCTTATCATGGGTCTTCTCCAGGATTTGGCGTATCGTGAAAATCTGGTCGATGGTAGACTTACCAGGTCTAAAGCCACACTGATAAGGTCCAATCAGTTTGTCTACGATGGGCTTCAGCCTTTCACACAACACGCTAGAAAGAACCTTATATGCGATATTAAGAAGACTAATTCCGCGGTAGTTGGTGCGGTTAGCGGGATCGCCTTTCTTGTGGATTGGGCAAAGCACACTTAAATTCCAATCCGGAGGCATGCATTCCTCTGACCATATTCTGCATAAGAGCTGATGCATGCTTTTTACCAGCTCTTCGCCTCCGCGTTTGAACAGCTCGGCGGGTAGTCCGTCTTTTCCAGGCGCTTTGTTGTTTTTGAGCCGGGATATAGCTATCCTCACTTCATCATAGTCAGGTGGTGGGACGACTTTTCCATCGTCAGGGATTGGGGTATCGGGTTCGACGTCTCCCTCGCAATTTAGCAGTGAGGAGAAGTGCTCCCTCCATAATTTAAGTACACTTTGTACGTCGGTTACCACCGCCTCACTTTTCTTTTTTCTGAAAAGGCGTCTCTCTTCCTTCCTTGCCTCACGATATTGTTGCCATACACTGCGGGTTGCGCCCGTTCGCAACGTCTCCTTGTAGGCAGCGTCCTTTTTTTTCGAGGCAGTTTTGCATTCCTCATCGTACCAGTTGTTCTTGCGGGCTCGTTGGAACCCTATAGTGGCCTCAGCGGCGGTACGCAATGAGTGAGAGATATGCTTCCATTGCTCGGTTACATCGTTAGGTCGAGGATTGCCCTCTGCTAGCAGGTGTGAGAGTCGAGTTGTGAAATTATCAGCTGTCTGTGTCATGCGCAGCTTCTCGACGTCAAACTTTCCTTCCGTTACTGTGCGCACTTTCTTCGTTGCACAGAGGCGTGTGCGTATCTTGGCTGCGACAAGATAATGGTCAGAGTCAATATTGAGACCACGCAGTATACGCACGTCCAGAACGGTGGAGCTATGTCTGCCGTCAATCAAGACATGATCAATCTGGTTTCTAGTTCTTTGATCAGGGGACAGCCATGTGGCTTGGTGTATTCGCTTATGCTGGAACCTGGTACTACTGATGACCATATTGCGAGCAGCGGCGAAGTCAATCAACCTAGTGCCGTTGGGGGATGTTATATCGTGGAGACTGAATTTTCCAACTGTGGGACCAAAGACTCCTTCCTTGCCCACCTTGGCATTAAAGTCGCCGAGCACGATTTTGATATCATGCTGTGGGCAGCGATCATAAGTCTGTTCAAGTTTATCGTAGAAGGAGTCCTTCCCTGCGTCGTCCGTCTCCTCAGTCGGCGCATAGGCGCAGATAAATGTTATGTTGAAAAACCTCGCCTTGATGCGGATCGCAGCGAGACGCTCGTTCACAGGAGTGAACGCTAATACTTGGCGGCGAAGTCTCTTTCCCACCACGAATCCTACACCACGCGCTTTGCCGCGTGTCTGGCCACTGCAGTATACGTCACAAGGACCGATGGTCGTCTTTCCTTGCCCCGTCCATCGCATTTCCTGCAGGGCGGTGATGTCAGCCTTTGCGCCTACGAGGACATCAACCAGTCGGGCAGCGGTACCGTCCCTTGAAAGGGTCCGGACATTCCCGGTACATGCCCTAATATCCAAATCGTTATGCCTTATTCGTTTTGCCGGGTCGTCAACATTAAAGGGGGTTCTCATCCGAGGCTTTGTATATTTTTTCATTGGAATTAAGTTTTTTACGTCGCTTGCGTCCATTGCTTTTGTATCATTGCCGAAAAGAATATTTGAATGAAGTGATACCTGAAAAAACACAAAATTACCAATATCTCAAAAACCTGCCCATACAAAAATTTATAAAAATATGTTCACGGCTCGGAATACCAGTGCCAATTCACCCATATACTTGAATATCTTGGTATTTTTTATACCCAGCGTACTAGTACTAGTATGTACAAGGGTATATTAATTTTGTTCACATAACGGTAGTACGTAACGGCACAAAATAATCGAGATAGATATAGAGTTCCATATATGAAAGTTCTTTGGTTGAAAAGAGGAGTTCATTAAGGCATGTCCGTCCGTATGTCCGTCCATCCGTCTGCGTACACGTTAACTTGAGTAAAAATTGAGATATTTGGATGAAATTTTATATACAGGTTACTTTTTGGCCAAGGTAGGTTGCTATTGAAAATGCTCTGAAAAAAAGATCCACATTAAATCCAAATACTTTTCGTGGTTCAATTACATTTAAGCAAAAGTATTTATTTCAACAGCAAAGTATTTCCTATAAATACCTTGCTCTTGGTTCAACAACTTTTTAAAATACGGCAATGTTGTTTTAAATGCGTGCTCGTATTTAAAAATTCTCTTAACACAATCAAATGTAAAAGTATTTATTTCAAATGTCTCGTATTTAAATTTCATTGGATTAACTATTCTTAAATGCAATGGTATTTGTTTTAGCAATTTCGCATTTGATTTCAAATATAAAAGTATTTATTTCAAATGCTTCGTATTTAAATTTCAAGTGGTTAACTATTTTTAAATGCAAAAGTATTTGCTTTAACAATCTCGCATTTGAGTTTACCGTTATTCCATGCAGTTTTCATTTACATTTTTTCTTTCACGTGGAACTCATTTGGCGGCGTTGTAATGTATAGTTTTTGGGAGCAAAAGTGTTTATTCTAACATATATTTAGTACATATAGCTTAGCGTATATACTTATGTATATCCAGAATCGTTTAAGGCAACATATTCGAACAGAGTGAAGATTTTCCATTATTTCAGAGGTGTGTTTGTACTAATTTATTGCAAATAAAATGTTTATTCAACAAAAATTTTGCAGTCATGAGTGAGGAGTTAATAACATCTTCACCTGCTGATATTTCACCATTTTCCGAACAAAATCCGCTTGGAGATGAGCCCAGTACATCAAAAAACGACAATGGGGCAGTAATCGTATTCGACATCGATCTAGAGCTATGTGATTTGTTGTGCTCTTGGGGTATGTCGACTGATTCATTAATACAGTCCAGTCAGTGTGGGGTAAAGAGTATGGAATTCTAGCTAAAGCCAAAACACCATTTTATGATTCACTATATCAACTCTATCAAAGAACTAGGCCCACTTAAATTTTTGTGGTGTTTCAGATTCGAAGGAAGGCATGCTCAATTTAAAAAATACGCCAGTCATATGATATGATATTATATGACATGACATCATATGATATGACATCACATGTAATGACATCATATGATATGACATCACGTGATATGACATCATATGATATGCCATCATGTGATATGACATCACATGATATGACTTCATATGATATGACATCATATGATCTGACATCATATGATATGACATCATATGATCTGACATCATATGATATGGCATCATATGATATGGCATCATATGATCTGACATCATATGATATGACATCATATGATCTGACATCATATGATATGGCATCATATGATATGACATCACATGATATGCATCATATGATATGACATCATATGATATGATATCATATGATATGACATCATATGATATGACATCATATGATATGACATCATATGATATGTCATCCTATGATAAGACATCATATGATATGACATCATATTACATGACATCATAAGATATGACATTACATGATATGACATCATATGATATGACATCTTAGAATATGACATCATATGATCTGACATCATATGATATGACATCACATGATATGAGATCACATGATATGACATCATATGATATGGCATCACATGATATGACATCATATGATATGAAATCATATGATATGACTTCACATGATATAACATCATATGATATGACGTCACATGATATAACATCATATGATATGACATCATATGATATGACATACTTCTCACATCTTACATCTTACACCCCCATCCATACATCTTACACCCCCTATGATCTGACATCATATGATATGGCATCATATGATATGACATCACATGATATGACATCATATGATATGACATCGTAGGATATGACATCATAGGATATGACATCATATGATATGACATCATATGATATGACATACTTCTCACATCTTACATCTTACACCCCCATCCATACATCTTACACCCCCTATGATCTGACATCATATGATATGGCATCATATGATATGACGTCACATGATATAACATCATATGATATGAAATCATATGATATGAAATCATATGATATGACTTCACATGATATAACATCATATGATATGACGTCACATGATATAACATCATATGATATGACATCATATGATATGACATACTTCTCACATCTTACATCTTACACCCCCATCCATACATCTTACACCCCCTATGATCTGACATCATATGATATGGCATCATATGATATGACGTCACATGATATAACATCATATGATATGACATCATATGATATGACATACTTCTCACATCTTACATCTTACACCCCCATCCATACATCTTACACCCCCTATGATATGTCATCATATGATATGACATCATATAATATGACATCAAATGATATGACATCATATGATATGACATCGTAGGATATGACATCATATGATATGACATCATATGATATGACATCGTAGGATATGACATCATATGATATGACATCATATGATATGACATCATATGATATGACATCATAGGATATGACATCATATGATATGACATCACATGACATCATATGATATGACATCACATGACATCATATGATATGACATCACATGACATCATATGATATGACATCATATGATATGACATCATACGATATGACATCATATGATATGACACCACATGATATGTTATCATATGATGTGACATCATATGATATGGCATCACATGATATAACATCATATGATATGACGTCACATGATATAACATCATATGATATGACATCATATGATATGACATACTTCTCACATCTTACATCTTACACCCCCATCCATACATCTTACACCCCCTACCCATACCTCTCGCATCTTACATTTTACACCCACACCCATACCTCTTACATCTTAAATCTTACATCTTACTCTTACTCTTACATCTTACATCTTACTCTTACGCGTAACTTTTTCTTTATTGCCCCCAGCGCAAAGATGTTTACACATCAATAAATAGATCTAATTTTATGTATTCGGCTTTTCGAACCTTTTTATCCGTTCCGGTTTTTTTTTTTTAGGTGCCAAGCCCGCGATAAAATCTATGCAATAGCTTAAAAACGTTTTCAAAATGCCTGACAAAATAAAAAAGGCGCTTGATTTCCTGGCAAAATATGTAATGCCTGACAATCAGGCCAAATGCCTGACGTATGGCAAGCCTATGCATAACTGACAGAGGTAGTTGCTTTACCTCGAAAAATAAACAAGAACATTAGTCACATAAAAGTGGCAGTCCACTCCCCACAAGCAAACGGGCAGGTAGAAATTGTAAACCGAAGTTTAACTGGTATGTTAGCAAAATTTAGCGATTCCGTGTCTCATGCAGATTGGGTGAAACCGTTAACAAAAATAGAAGTCGCATTGAACAACTCCGTCAATAGATCGATACGTACAACGCCAAGTCAGGCCTTAATGGGTGTCAACCAACGCGGTGAAATAGTTGACAAAACTCTCAGAGTACCTAGACGAGCACATCTTGGGCCGGAGGGGAGGGATTTAAAAGAAATACGTTATAGAGTGGAACAAAACATACGCAAAGTACAAAATTATAATTTGAGCCGAAGTGAACAGAAGAAAGTAAGGGTTAATTCATTTGAGGAAGGCGACTTCGTTGTGAACAAGAACATAGAGACAACAGTAGGCACTAATAAGAATCTTCTGCCCAAGTTAAGGGACCTTAACGATCGATATGTAGTAACAGACATCGAAAATGGGCAAATTACCCAAATACCATATAATAGTGTAATTGAAGTGTGTAATATTAAGCTATCGAAGAGCAAAAGAGAAGGACATTCAATCATCGACTGAAGGCGGCACTTAGCCAATGTAAAGTTAGTTTGTAAGCATCTTCTATATATTAATAGGCTAACACTCTCCCCATACAAACAGTCGTAACCCAATTTCGTATAGTATTTATGGATAGGTCTCTATAAAATTTATATTGGAAACTTAAAATGGACTAATCTGGTGTCTCACCAAAAAAAATTAAAATTATTTTTAGTTTATTTGTTATTAAACAAAAAAGAGGTCTCCAAACTCTCCAGCTATTTTCTTATCTCCACATTCTGTTATACCCGAACTATACATCACTCTTCAGCACTCTTATAAAACTCCCAAAGGCACACCCATCCGCTCATTCCCTTACACACACACGTACATATCTATGCAATGATCCAGCAGCTGCCACTTGCTTTTATTTTTGTGCCAAAAAAAAAACAACAAAATGAACCAAATCATATCATCTTCGGCATCTAAACACCATTTGTAAGCTAAGACATCCAGCTTCACTTCTGGCTTTATATACCTATTTAACTTTTTGCCTATTGGTAAAGTTTATTTTTTTAACGATATGATTTTGTAAGAAAATTCCACAATGTTAAGATCCAAATTTAAATATCATACGGACTTTAACTAAAGAACAATTTTACATGACAGTAATGCTGATTTCGTTGAACATGTTTACACCCTTGCACAGAATACTGTAAAAGTGTGGTGAAAGTGTACCCGTTCTTCATGAAACTGCTATATCGATAAAACGAACAAAAAACATTGCCCGTTTGCTATGCTATGTGCATGAATAATTAGGTTTCGCTTATCCACCATATTCAATTGTTATTGCAAAATCCAATTTTTTTTCACCAAATTTATCTGTATTTGTTTCCTTTAGGGGTCAACCGCTAATAAATTAGCTAAAATTATGGGTGATAGCTCAAAAGACAGGTTTTGGCCTCAGGATCACGAGTCCGGAAGCGCTTTTTTAATTTTTTTGTTTCTATGGAAAGTTATGGTCAAAAAATCGAAAAATGACCCACGGCACGCATTTTTCTCACGTTTTTAGGTACAGCCTAATAAAATTACAACAACCACATGAAAACTTGCCACTTTGATTGCAAATATCTCTTCAGAGAAGCAAAATATTGAAAAGCGCTTCCGGGTTCGTGAACCTGAGGCCAAATCCCGTCTTTTGAGCTATCTCCAATAATTTGAGCTAAGTTATTAGCACTTGACACCTAAAGGAAACAAATACCCATTTTTACTTTGATTATTTGATGTTCTAAGCTTTTCTCAATTTTTTTAAAGCAGAAAGATTGCCCAGAAAAATATCCCCAATCGTCTCATTTAAAGCAAAGCTGTAATTAGACGCTGGCAAGTATAAGTATAATTGACAGAACTCTGATTTTTTTTTTCAATTTTCCTTGCTTAAAAAATAAAATAAAAACGAAAAATTAAAAAAAAGAAACAGTTTTCAATTTTTGCTTCCACCGAGAATCGAATATAGGTGTCCTGCAAGTAGTAAACATTTATACCCATTCTGGTATAAAAAGGGTACAATTAGTCTCTTCATAGGACATGCTCGAACAAATGTTACCAATTTATTCCATCTAAAAGAGACTAAAAAAGTAGTAGTCTACTTTTCCTCTGGATTGATCCCGGACTAATCGTATTTTTTGCAGGGAAATACCATACGAACTTTTTCTAATGCTCCTTTTTACATAAGTAACTTTTTTGTATGAAACCACATTTTGTACTTTGATAATTTAATGTGCTAAGCTTTTTCGATTTTTAAATAGTTTTTTAACTTATGAAATTTTTAGAGAAATAGAATATTGGAAAAGTATATCATCTAAGCAGAAACTGTGTTTTTCATACAAAAAAGTGAAGTTAGTTATATAGAATTAATTTTCAAAAAATAGCTTTAAAAAAATTTGTTTAAAAGAAAAATATTAAAATTCATGCCCAGGAATGTAAAGCAGAAGTTATTAGCTTTCAAATGTTGTTAAATAAAATCTGTAGCATTACTATAAGCCGAAACATAATAATTTCAAATGGTGCATGTTTTCATCACCTTAGGAAAATTTGCAGTATCTATATATTTTAATAGGCTAACACTCTCCCCATACCCAATTTCGTATTGTATTTATGGATAGATCTCTATAAAATTTATATTGGAAACTTAGAATGGACTAATCTGGTGTCTTATCAAAAAAAAACTTAAAATTATTTTTAGTTTATTTGTTATTAAACAAAAAAGAGGTCTTCAAACTCTCCAGCTATTTTGTTATCTCCACATTCTGTTATACCCGAACTATACAACACTATTCAGCACTCTTATAAAACTCCCAAAGGCACACCCATCCGCTCATTCCCTTACACACACACGTACATATCTATGCAATGATCCAGCAGCTGCCACTTGCTTTTATTTTTGTGCCAAAAAAAAACAACAAAATGTACCAAATCATATCATCTTCGGCATCTAAACACCATTTGTAAGCTAAGAAATCCAGCTTCACTTCTGGCTTTATATACTTATTTAACTTGTTGCCTATTGGTAAAGTTTATTTTTTTAACGATATGATTTTGTAAGAAAATTCCACAATGTTAAGATCCAAATTTAAATATCGTACGGACTTTAACTAAAGAACAATTTTACATGACACTAATGCTGATTTCGTTGAACATGTTTACACCCTTGCACAGAATACTGTAAAAGTGTGGTGAAAGTGTACCCGTTCTACATGAAACTGCTATATCGATAAAACGAACAAAAAACATTGCCCGTTTGCTATGCTATGTGCATGAATAATTAGGTTTCGCTTATCAACCATATTCAATTGTTATTGCAAAATCCAATTTTTTTTCACCAAATTTATCTGTATTTGTTTCCTTTAGGGGTCAACCGCTAATAAATTAGCTAAAATTATGGGTGATAGCTCAAAAGACAGGTTTTGGCCTCAGGATCACGAGTCCGGAAGCGCTTTTTTAATTTTTTTGTTTCTATGGAAAGTTATGGTCAAAAAATCGAAAAATGACCCACGGCACGCATTTTTTCGCACGTTTTTAGGTACAGCCTAATAAAATTACAACAACCACATGAAAACTTGTCACTTTGATTGCAAATATCTCTTCAGAGAAGCAAAATATTAAAAAGCGCTTCCGGGTTCGTGAACCTGAGGCCAAATCCCGTCTTTTGAGCTATCTCCAATAATTTGAGCTAAGTTATTAGCACTTGACACCTAAAGGAAACAAATACCCATTTTTACTTTGATTATTTGATGTTCTAAGCTTTTCTCAATTTTTAGGTACAGCCTAATAAAATTACAACAACCACATGAAAACTTGTCACTTTGATTGCAAATATCTCTTCAGAGAAGCAAAATATTAAAAAGCGCTTCCGGGTTCGTGAACCTGAGGCCAAATCCCGTCTTTTGAGCTATCTCCCATAATTTTAGCTAATTTATTAGCAGTTGACACCTAAAGGAAACAAATACCCATTTTTACTTTGATTATTTGATGTTCTAAGCGTTTCTCGATTTTTTTAAAGTTTAATTCACTTATGAAATTTTTAGGGGGGATCACGAATTCGGAAGCGCTTTTTTAATTTTTTGTTTCTGTGGAAAAAAAATCGAAAAATTACCCACGGCGCCACGGTACAACTTGCAACTTTGATAGCAAATATCTCTTCAGAGAAGCAAAATATTAAAAAGCTTCCGGGTTCGTGATCCTGAGGCCAAATCCCGTCTTTTGAGCTATCTCCAATAATTTGAGCTAAGTTATAAGCAGTTGACCCCTAAAGGAAACAAATGCCCATTTTTACTTTGATTATTTGATCTTCTAAGCTTTTCTCGATTTTTTAAAAGTTAAATTCACTAATGAAATTTTTGGGGGATTAAATATTGGAAAAAAAGCCAGATAGACATGTTTTGGCCTTAGGATCACGAATCCGGAAGCGCTTTTTTAATTTTTTGTTTCTGTGGAAAGTTATGGTAAAAAAATCGAAAAATGACCCACGGCTCCACGGTACAACTTGCAACTTTGATTGCAAATATCTCTTTAGAGAAGCCAAATATTAAAAAGCGCTTCCAGATTCGTGATCCTGAGGCCAAACCCCGTCTTTTGAGCTATCTCCCAAATACCCATTTTTACTTTGATTATTTGATGTTCTAAGCTTTTCTCGATTTTTTAAAATGAAATGAAATTTTTAAGGGGTTAAATATTGGAAAAGTATGTTTTATAAGCAGAAAATATATTTTTCATACAGTTGCAGGTTGGTCAGAAAGATATACCCGATTGTCTCATTTAGAGCATAGCTGTAATTAGACGCTGACAAGTATAAGTAGTTGCTGGCGTCATGACACATCGATTGTCAGAACTCTGATTTTTTTTAGTTTTCCTTGCTTTAAACATAAGACATTAAAAAAACAATTTTTCAATTTTTGCCTTCGCCGAGAACCGAAGTCAGGTGTCCTGCAAGGTATACATTTATACCAATTCTGGTATAAAAAGGGTATAATTAGTCTCGACATGCTCGAACAAATGTGGCCAATTTATTCCATCTAAAAGAGACTAAAAAACTGTTCCTCTGCGATTAATCCCGGACTAATCTCATTTTTTGGTGGGAAATGCCATACGAACTTTTGCAAAGTACCGTTTTTTTTAGTAACTCCACTTTTTTTGTATGAAAACATATTTTCTACTTTGATAATTTGATATGCTAAGCATTTTCTATTTATTTATTTTTTTCACGTATGAAATTTTTAGGGGAATAAAATATTGGAAAAGTATATTTCCAAGCAGAAAATGTATTTTTCAAACTAAAAAGTGAAGTTAGTTACATAGAATTAAAAATTTTGTTCGCAACACCAGAATTGTAATTTTCAAAAAATAGCTTTAAAAAAAAATTGTTTAAAAGAAAAAAACATATATATGTGGATTAATGTGTGGATTCTTTGCATGGTATTACTCAAATCAAATGTTTAAATTCCCAAACATCATATATATATGTATATATATATGTATGCGAGAAGCAAGGAGAAAAACGGTACCTTGCAAATTGCACAGTCTTCGAAACTCCGGCAAACACTCTCCCGCAAAAATTCTGCGCTTCGAAAACCACTCCCACCCTGTTTCGCACTCATTACTCTCACATGAACGTACATAAGTATACAGCGAGCCAGGCAGCTGCCACTTGCCTTCATTTTTGTGCCAAAAAAAAACAAATGTACCAAATTATGTAAATATCATTGCTTCCTCGCCATCTTCACACCATCATCATTCACATAAACACATAATTCACATAATCCAAGGTTTTTCGCAGAGCACTTCTATATTTAGTTTTTTGTCCATTAAAAAGTTTATATTTTTAACGATATGGTTTTTTTTAAGTAAAATTCCACAAGGTTACGATTAAAAAGTACCGTTACATATCGAAATATTATAAGCCCATACCTGGATTTTGTGCATATAAATCTGTTGTAGATATATCCTAATGTATTGTCGTCAGCTATTCTGTTGTACTACTTTGCTGCACCACCCTAATGTGAAGATTGTTTGTATGGTATCACTTAATCCAAATTTGCATTTGTCACGGGGGAGCCACTTACTTGGGTTTGTTGTGAACGGGAGATATGTATATTAAGAGAGAGTTGAAGAAAATTTAAGATGGTCGAATTTCGACCACGGGCGATCCTAATACAATTATTATATAACATATGATCGGGCCGATCATAAAAGTCAGGTGGCCGAGCTGTAGTATATTCTAATATATGTAAATGTAAATGTAGTATAAAATGTACCAAAATAAAAATACATTGAACGATACAATCTGGCAGCACCCTGCAAAAATATAGAGTACTCTATTTCCTATCCAAAGAGTACTCCAACGGGCCCGCGGTTCGGACCTAAACGTGTGAAAAAGTCCAATATTATTTTGTAAAGGTTAGTGAAGAACTGTTACTTCTGATCAGGGATTTGGATTTAGCTCGCCAAAATACATGAAAATTGATGTATAGAGGTCAAAGATCCGTCAACTTTTTTTTTTTTTTTTTTGTGGCTGCGCCATTTGAAGACTGTAGAACATCACCCCGCAGAGAGTGCCTATATTAAGCAAAAATATGTTTGAACGTATATAAGAAAGGCAGTGGCGGCGCCAGGCGTCGGGACAGCCTCGCAAAAGGCTTCCAAAGGTAGAAATTGGCTGAAAATTGCATTATAAGTCGTTGATTTCTGAAAGTTCGCCAACGGGCTCGCGCGAGTGTGAAGGCCCCGCAAAAGGGTTGAACAAACTCCCAAGCTATTTATATTTTATCTCCCTCGTGAAGGGTGGACACCTTGCCGCGGTACGAGGGCTTAAGTCGATAGCCACAGGGCTACGCTGCCCTTGTGATCATAACACCTCCAGTACTACATCACGAGAGAAGCCAAGCCTATCTGGCGCGACGACTAAGATCTTCCCCCTCCCAATCCAGGGTGTTATGCGACCACGTGCCCATTGGACGTTTGCAGCCGGGAGGCAAATCGTGGCTGTAATCGAACGGAGCCTCTCTGATACCGGGCCGCCTCGGAGAGTAACTATGGCATTACCGCGGTATAGGGCTCTGCCGCGGCGGACGACACATTCCCCTTACTCTTCCCTTGACCCTAAACTGGCCTTGCCCGGCGAGGGGTCGTTCGAACAAGATGAAAAATAGTAATAAACCCCCTAAAACTAAAGAACCGACAATGAATACTGCACAGCAGAGGAGGAAAATGCTGGAGCAGGCGAGAACGCAACGTCGGAGGACAAACTCCATTTCTTTATCAGCCGAGAGATCAACAGCGATGGCAACTACGGGTCGATCATCATCATTTATTGGAGCTTAACCGCCTAAGCGATTTTGGCCGTTGCATATCAAAGCACGCCAGTCATTCCTTTTTAGCGATAACTGACGTCAATTGGAAACCCCAAGGGAGTTCAAGTCATCCTCCACCTGTTGTTTCCATCTCAGTCGAGGCCTCCCCCTTCCTCTGCTGCCGAATTCAGGCGACGATAGGAAAACCTTCTGTGCCGGAGCTTCTTTGTCCATTCGTATAACATGGCCCAGCCAGCGGAGTCTTTGGGCTTTAATTCGCTGGACTATGATCAGATCTGCGTAGAGCTCGTACAGCTCATCGTTAAATTTCCTTCGATACTCGCCGTTGGCATCACGGGAAGGACCATAAATCTTCCGGAGAACATTTCTCTCAAATACTCCAAGGGCCATCTCATCTTCTCTTGACATTGTCCATGAATCTGAGCCATGCCTCAGGACAGGTATGATGAGAGACTTATAGAGCGTGATCTTTGTTCTTCGAGAGAGGACTTTACTTCTCAATTGCCTACTCAGTCCAAAGTAGCACTTGTTGGCAAGAGTGATTCTCCGCTGGATTTCTAGACTGATATTATTTTCGGTGTTGATACTGGTTCCCAAATAGACGAAGTCCCTCACAGTTTCAAATTTGTAACTATCAACAGTGACATGGCTGCCAAGGCGCAGGTGGGCCGATTCTTTCTTTGATGACTGAAAATACTTCGTCTTGTCCTCGTTCACGGCAAGACCCACTTTTTTCGCTTCCTTATAAAGTCCAGAGAAGGCAGCGCTTACGTCGCGGTTGTTAAGGCCAATGATATCAATATCATCGGCATACGCCAGCAATTGCACGCTCTTGTAAAAGATTATACCATTGCGGTTTAGCTCTGCTGCTCGAATTATCTTCTCCAGCATCAGATTGAAGAAATCGCACGAAAGGGAGTCGCCCTGTCTGAAACCTCGTTTGGTTTCAAATGGCTCAGAGAGATCCTTCCCGATTCTGACGGATCTGTTGGTATTGCTCAACGTTATTTGGCAAAGCCGTATAAGCTTCGCAGGGA
This sequence comes from Campiglossa producta, assembly GCA_964058755.1. Taxonomy (NCBI): domain Eukaryota; kingdom Metazoa; phylum Arthropoda; class Insecta; order Diptera; family Tephritidae; genus Campiglossa; species Campiglossa producta. The sequence goes on along the minus strand of CAXKVI010000005.1, from coordinate 48,577,319 downwards.
AGCCAAATTCAGACATGGCGGCATACAGGCAACTCCTTTTAGCGCTGTCAAAAGCGGCTTTGAAATCGACAAAGATGGTGTGTGTCGATTCTTTTATCATGGGTCTTCTCCAGGATTTGGCGTATGGTGAAAATCTGGTCGCTGGTAGACTTACCAGGTCTAAAGCCCCACTGATAAGGTCCAATCAGTTTGTCTACGATGGCCTTCAGCCTTTCACACAACACGCTAGAAAGAACCTTATATGCGATATTAAGAAGACTGATTCCGCGGTAGTTGGTGCGGTTAGCGGGATCGCCTTTCTTGTGGATTGGGCAAAGCACACTTAAATTCCAATCCGGAGGCATGCATTCGTCTGACCATATTCTGCATAAGAGCTGATGCATGCTTTTTACCAGCTCTTCGCCTCCGTGTTTGAACAGATCGGCGGGTAGTCCGTCTTTTCCAGGCGCTTTGTTATTTTTGAGCCGGGATATAGCTATCCTCACTTCATCATAGTCAGGTGGTGGGACGACTTTTCCATCGTCAGGGATTGGGGTATCGGGTTCGACGTCTCCGTCGCAATTTAGCAGTGAGGAGAAGTGCTCCCTCCATAATTTAAGTACATTCTGTACGTCGGTTACCAGGTCGCCGTTATTGTCCTTACTGTCCTGTCAGCCAGCATCTCAAGCTCCTCACACTCACGCATTTCGGCTTCACGTTTCTTTTTTCTGAAAAGGCGCCTCTCTTCCTTCCTCGCCTCACTATAGCGTTGCCATACACTGCGGGTTGCGCCCGTTCGCAACGTCTCCCTGCATGCAGCGTCCTTTTTGTCCGAGGCAGTGCTACATTCCTCATCGTACTAGTTGTTCTTGCGGGCTCGCTGAAACCCTATAGTGGCCTCAGCGGCGGTCCGCAATGAGTGAGAGATATGCTTCCATTGCTCGGTTACGTCGTTAGGTCGATAGCAGGTGTGAGAGTCGAGTGGAGAAATTATCAGCTGTCTGTGTCATGTGCAGATTCTCGACGTCAAACTTTCCTTCCGTTACTGTGCGCGTTTTCATCGCTGCACAGAGACGTGTGCGTATCTTGGCTGCAACAAGATAATGGTCCGAGTCGATATTGGGGCCACGTAGGGTACGCACGTCCAGAACGGTGGAACTGTGTCTGCCGTCGATCATGACATGATCAATCTGGTTTCTAGTTCTTTGATGCCATGTGGCTTGGTGTATTCGCTTATGCTGGAACCTGGTACTACTGATGACCATATAGCAAGCAGCGCCGAAGTCAATCAACCTAGTGCCGTTTGGGATGTTATATCGTGCATACTGAATTTGCCAACTGTAGGACCAAAGACTCCTTCCTTTCCCACCATGGCATTAAAGTCGCCGAGCACGATTTTGATATCATGTTGGGGGCAGCGATCATAAGTCTGTTCAAGTTTATCGTAGAAGGAGTCCTTCTCTGCGTCGTCCGTCTCCTCAGTCGACGCATAGGCGCAGATAAATGTTATGTTGAAACACCTCGCCTTGATGCGGATCGCAGTGAGACGCTCGTCCACAGGAGTGAACGCTAATACTTGGCGGCGAAGTCTCTTTCCCACCACGAATCCTACACCACGCGCTTTGCCGCGTGCCTGGCCACTATAGTATACGTCACAAGGACCGATGGTCGTCTTTCCTTGCCCCGTCCATCGCATTTCCTGCAGGGCGGTGATGTCGGCCTTTGCGCCTACGAGGACATCAACCAGTCGGGCAGCGGTACCGTCCCTTGAAAGGGTCTGGACATTCCCGGTACATGCCCTAATATCCAAATCATTATGCCTTATTCGTTTTGCCGGGTCGTCAACATTAAAGGGGTTCTCATCCGAGGCTTTGGTACATTAGTTTTCATTGGAATTAAGGTTTTTACGTGGCGGGTCCCAAAGCGGGTCCCAAACCCAGCGCACAACCCTCTAATAGTATTAACAAAAGTCGGTTCATTACCACGATTTATGACATTGATGTTATGAATACTAATAAACTCCAGGAGTTGGTCACCCCTGTTATTTATGTTCGTACTACCCCAAGCTGTATGGTGGGAGTTTGCGTCACAGCAGAGGACCCATGGGATACCCATCTGTTGACAATACTCAATGAGGAATTTGGATTCAGCAGTAGGGGCTGTTGCCTCCTCACCGGGAAAGTAAGCTGATGCCAAAATGGCTTCTTTTTCACCTCTTGGGGTTGGAATTTTTGCCCAAACTGCAACCAAATCAGCCGTCATAAACTGTAGGAGCGGGATAAACGACAGTTTCTTGTTTAGAAGCATTGCCGCCCTGGAACGGGAAACGGTGGCATATATTAATTTACAGTCAGTACTGCTTAAACCTTTTACAGAACCATGTAAAATCTATGGTTCTTGAATGAAGGCCCCTCCCAGACCTTCTCTGCTGAATCTTCTGCTAAGAACATCCGAAGCTGCCTTGGCATGGTGAAGATTCACTTGGAGGCATTTTAGACGCCTCGAACTGCGAGAGTTTGCTGGGAGGGCTGACATTATAAAGATTTTTTGCGGTCCCTATCCGCCACCGATGACTTTAGGTTACCGCTGAGCAAAAAAAAAAAAAAAAAAACTAATGGCGGCGATATACCAACAGGTTATCATAACCTCTAACGAGATTTTTAGCCGAGCTTCTCTTTCCAACTTGTGGTGTGTTGCTTTTGAGTTTTTCCTACAAGTTGGCGGGACCTACAGTTTTTTGCCGACTCCGAACGGCACTTGCAAATCAAATGAATTTTTTGCTGAGAAGCTTCTCATGGCAGAAATACACCCGGAGAGTTTGCCAAACTACTGCCGAGGGGCGACCCCGTTTAGAAAAATTCTTTTTCTAAATAATTTTTGATGTTACTTTTGTCGGGAATCGAACCGCCACGACTTGGTGCAGAAGGCCGAACACTTAACCGCTACACCACGGCGGCCGCTGAGCAAAGCATCCCCATTAGATGCCTGACTTTGGCCCGCTTTTTTGTCGACCCCGGGTCTAGGGTTCTCGCTACGTAATTGATTTATTTGCCGGCTTTGAGAGGGCGGTGGAGTCTTGATAATTGTAGCTTCTGCTGGGGACTCCAGCTGAATCTTAGTTTGTACATCCTCAAACCCTTGCGTCACCTCTACCGATTTTGAGCTGCAGGCTGTTTGTTCTACAGCCTTCTTTTCTACCGCAACATTTTCATCATTGCTGCTGGCTTCATCAGCTACCCGGGGAAGAGGCGGTTTGGTTTTAAGCCGAATGGCATACGCCAAATTGTTTGTATTATTATGGTGACGGTTTGTTTCAGCTGACACCGGATCTACAGCTATTGCAATTTCCGCAACTGTTGTGTGTTCTGTTCAGATGGTACTGGGATAATCCTGTGGGATTATGCCCAGCTTAATAGTGGTCAGGGCATCTCTAAAAGATCCCGATGAGGCACTGGCTGCCTCTCCAACAAGAGGAGGCATCTGCCTTGTCCTCTTTTGGAAATTTGGTGGGGTCGTACTATTGGATCGCCCCCTTTTATTGGGCGCCACCCTTTGTGCCGGCCCTTGGGGCTATTTGGCAATTTCTAAGGCGGTTTCTTATCTGACACCCTTAGCCAGAAGTTTCTTAAGACGCTTACGAGCGGCACCATTCAAGTGCTTACGTTTTCCAACATTTTCAGTATCATGGGGGGCCTATTCAGCCCCACCATGCCTGCGGTTTCAGCTTTTGATTCGGTATCAACCGAAAGGCCAGATCTGGCCTGATAACTTGAAAGCAATTCAACCTTATCATGATCTAAAGTATGGTTTTTCTAATTTAATCGGTACATATAATTCCCACGAGTGTAGGGGAAAGAAGGTCAGCTGAGACATAGCCCAGTAAGACTAATTACAACCAGAGGGCACCAGGTATCTGGAGGCCACCGTTATAAGAAACACTAACGTAGTGCCATTCATCCAATGAGCACGGTACGGATCACACTCGGGATTACGGGTTTTATTGAGTTGTCCTCTCTTTGGATTTTAGTCGCCTTTTACGACAGGCATACCTACCGCGGGCATATTCTAGAACACCAACCAGCAGGGGTTAAATATTTTTCTAGATTTGAGAAAAATATTTTTCTCCAGATTTTTAGTGTTACATAAAACCTTTAAATCGGCGAAAGACGGGGTTCGATCTGATATGTAGAACTGGAGATTTTTCGAATAATATGAAAATGCCTTTTTCTCACATTGTAACTACCACTAGTAGAATTTGACTGAAAGGTACCTTTGTGACTATTGTCGATTTGCTGAAGGACAAAATCAAATTCGCACAGTTCTTAATAATAATTGCAGTACAAATAGTAGTTAGGTATCTTACTCAAGTAAGTTTCGTTGTATCATTAACGGTTACACAAATTAGCGGTTTGGAACAATAACAGTAATTATTTATAATTTTTATATTTTGTGCGACATTTAAAGAGCTAAGTAAACTACTTGGAATTTAACGAAAAATTGAACTATTGTTATTTAAAAACAATCACTTATATAAGTACTCTTGAGGATTTCATCGTCCACGTTAATAATTTTTAACAATGAATAATATGTTTTGAAAGCATCTGTTATTATTCCAAACAAATCAAAACAAGTGCACAGGGCAACAATGCTTCTCACAAATCTTTATAAATTGAAACTGTGGCAAGGGGTATAAATGCGAAAATGATACACTTTACTACACAATCATAAAACAACAAATTGCCGCATAAATATGGGGTGGTTTGCCACGTAATAGATTATATTTTATTGTACTTAAAGCTCCGCATCTTTTGCTTTTATCACATTGTCGAAGTAAAATCGAATCAAAACGTTTAAGGGTGCATACGGTCGCACTCACAATTCTATTGTTCCAACAGCATTAGCCAAGAGAAAAGGTGTTTCTTCAAACAAGTCATGGGGTTAACATATTGTTACCACAGATAGGATATAACAGATGCCACCCTCACCATTTTTTCCTATAATTTTTTATACTTGTAGATTGCGGTACCAATTTTTAGTTTCTGTACCAGTATACGTACTCTTTTGGGAAACATATCAATATAGTCAACAGACAACCGTTGTAACAGCAACCAATACTTGTACTGCAATAAAAGAACAACGCTCAACGCAAACGTTATTAGGCGTTTATACCCAGCTAACACATAATCTAATGCGGGGTTTATGCTGCATTAAAATGGCAGCATTTTGCATTTTTGCTGCTGCATTTAGTAAATGGACACTTGGCTCAATTCGAATCACGGCTGCAATTTTTTTAGGTTATGGGCACGTGTACAAAATGTTACACATTTTTTTACATTTCGCCGGTTCCAAAGTAGACAGATGTATTTACTTTTTAAAATTTTTGGGAAAACAGCATTTCAAACTTTTATTTTTTCATAGAACTCCATTGAAAAAATGAAATTTTGAATGCCGTTTCAAAAGCAATTTAAATTTTGAAATTCTTCTGTTTACTTTGGAACCGGCGATTTGGTCAATTTAAATGGTTTCACAAACATCAGGTCACTTGAAGTTTCACTTTTTTAAATTTAATTTCAACACACGCGCCCGAATTCGCAAGTTCTTCAACACAATAAATTTGAAAATTGTTTACGAATGAAAGAATTTCAAGAAATGCAGAAATAAAGTTGCATTAAGTAGCATTTAGCTGTCACAATTTGTATGGCAAATACAGAAATAAATGCTGCCATTTTAGCTAAATGCTAAAATGTGAGGATAATGCAAAATGTATGCCACGCGGATCCGCTGACTCTTTGCCTGATGCCATCAGGTACTTCGTTTTACCTTCGTTCACCACCAATCCCATTTTTTCGCTTCTTTTTCTAATTTGGAGTAGGTACGCAGAAGTTACAGCGCGGTTGTTGAGGCCAATGATGTCGATGTCGTCGGCATACGCCAACAGTTGTACGCTCTTGTAATATATTGTTCCAGGCGCGGTTAAGCTCTGCAGCTATTATTATTTTCTCCAACATCAAATAAAAAAAATCGCACGAGTCGCCATGCCTGAAATCTCGGTTAGTTTCGCATGGCTCGGAGAGGTTCTTCCCGATTCTGACCGAGCTGGTGATGTTGCTCAGCGTCATTTTGCATAGCCGTATAAGTTTTGCGGGGAAGCCAAATTCAGACATAGCGACATATAGGCAACTCCTTTTTGTGCTGTCGAAGGCGGCTTTAAAATCAACAAAGAGAGGGTGTGGGTCGATCCTTTTCTCACGGGATTTTTCCCCAAGATTTGGCGCATTGTAAAAATCTGGTCGATGATGGATTGACCAGGTCTTAAGGTCCAATCAGTAGGTTTACATCAGGCTTCAGTCTTTCGCACAATACGCTTGATAGGACCTTATATGCGATACTCAAAAGGCTGATTCCACGATAGTCGGCGCGGTTTGCGGGATCGCCCTACTTGTGGATTGGGCAGAGAACACTTAGATTCCAATCTTCAGGCATGCATTCACCCGACCATAATCTGCATTTCCAGCTCTTTGCCGCCGCATTTGAATAGCTCAGCAGGCAGACCATCAGCTCCCGCCACTTTATTGTCTTTTAGCCGTGATATAGCCTATTCGCACCTCGTTTTAGTCGGGTCGTAGAACTTCAATTCCATAGTCTTCGATTGTGGGTCGGGCTCGTCCACTTTTCTGAATTGTTGCTATGTTCCTCCGTTTAAAAGTGATCCCTTCATAACTTTAGTATTCTCTAAACATCTCTCATCAGGTCCCCGTTGTCAGTTTTACAGGAGTTTGCCGGGGTTTAAAACCTTCCGTCATTCGTCGAGTTGTTTGATAAAATTTTCGGGCATTGCTTCTGCTGGCTAGTATTTCAAGCTCTTCGATATCACCCTTTTCTTCGCTTTCCTCTTCATCTCGCGACTCACACACGCTCCTCGTTCTTTCGCTTTTGACGTTGCCTTATAGGCTGAATTCATACTAGTCACGAAATATTCATTCCATAGGTACTAGTGCTTTCGCTGCAGGGTTAGTAAAGCTAGGTATAAAATAACTTACGTAGCGAAAGTAGCTTAACGAAACAAGAGATATTCCTAGATGCGAAGTATGTATAATTGTTTGTAAACATAGAAATCCTCACTACGGAAAAAACACCAACAACAATAACAAGTGTAAAGTGTGGTGTGGGTAAATAATCGGAGAAGAAAGAAACAGGTTGCATTAAGTATTTCAGGGTTACAACTGTAACATAAGTTTGTCTGCTTATTCACTTTAACTGGTGTGCATATCAGACAGGTACATACGTGGGTTAAGGGTGAAGAGGAATATTATGATTTATTTTTATTATAGCGGGTATAACGGATAAAGTACTACTTATGCGTGTACCTTTTGTAATAAACTTGGAAAGTGGATTGAACAATAGGAGGGATACATGCACAATGTACATTGTACCTATGTTACGCGCTAGAGATGATGCGAATATGTAGTTTTAAAAATAAATAATTGTAAATGTGATACCTATACCTACTGATCATCTTATATTTTTGAACATGTCTGCATTTTATTTAAACTATAATCTCATTCGTATCGGACGTCAGGACCAAAAAAATATGACGGAGCTTGCCTCGGTACTACCTTTACCATATCGCATATCGCACTTTAAAATTCTTATCTGATTTGAGTAGGCCAGTGGTTGGTGTCGAAGCTTTCCACTTTATCATCTATCACAAATTCGATCATAAAAGAGAATTTTTGTTTGACGATTTCTTTAAGTGTAAATGTTAGAAATTTTTTAATTGTTTTTTTTTTTTTTTTTAGGAATTCAGATTTTAAAATTTGAGTTTTCTTCAATGCATTTGATAATACACATGTTTATCACGTTCAGATTACTGAAATGTAAAATAATTGTAAAATGTCACATATTAGCTATTTTCTGATATTTGAAGCCTTTTTTATTTCAGGTAGGTATAACATATGTATACTTCAGTCAAAATGAGTGCTCGTAAAATGGTAACGTATTGAAAAGGTTTCATTTCATTTGAAAAAAGTTTCAAATAATTAAAAACCTAATTAACTTTTTTGGAAAATTTATTTCGAGGTGTGAACTACCAAAACCCCCCTCTGCGCACTGGCCCCAACCTATATTACACACAGCGAAAACCACCTAATAAAATAGAACAAAAGTAAAAAGATATCTCTATAGTTTTTCTTTAAGAGGATATATTTATATATTTGTAGAGAAAATCTTATTAATGTTTTCGAAGAAATATCACATATTAATGTAGAGAAAATCTTATTAATGTTTTCAAAGAGGAAACACATAATATTGAGAAGATTTTCTTTTTAATATTTCAAATTAAAAAAAAAAATAAAATGAACGCTCAACCCAGATATCTAGTATAATCTACACTACCATGCCATCGTATACTTAACTTGCCAACGTCTAATTACACCTTTGTTCTTTTTGCCTCATCACATGTACACTTGCCATATTACCTTCACCGCGAATCGAAGTAAGAATTATTAACTGCTAAACGGAGATCTCTACCACGATGCTATCGTGTACTTGTGCTTGGTAGCGTCGAATTACACATTTGAAGAAGGTATACTTTTAAATAAAATTAAAAAGATTTACCTTCCAAAAATGAGAATAAATTTCTATGGAAACGTCTTCTAAAAATAGACTTAGATGTTTTCTCTTTATTGTAAGAAGGTATTCTTTTTTAATAAAATTAAAAAGATTTACCTTCCAAAAATGAGAATAAATTTCTATGGAAACGTCTTCTAAAAATAGACTTAGATGTTTTCTCTTTATTGTAAGAAGGTATTCTTTTTTAATAAAATTAAAAAGATTTACCTCCCAAAAATAAGAAGAAATCTCTATGGAAATGTCTTCTAAAAATAGACTAAGAAGTTTACTTATTATTGTAAGAAGGTATACTTTTTAATACAATTAAAAAGATTTTCCTCCCAAAAATAAGAAGATATCTCAAAGGAAATGTCTCTGAAAAATTGAGTAAGAAGTTTTCTTTTTTTTTGTAAGAAATGGAAATATCTTCGTCTCTGACTTCTGTCCTCTTTTTGTGCCTCGAAGCTGTTCAAAGATACAATCTTCTTATTTTTATGAGGATTTTTTGTCTCTGTGTAGAAGTATTTGTTGGAAACTGCGCAAAGAACTGTAAGCAATTGAGAGTTTAGTAAAAATTTTTCAAAATCTGAAATACTAAAAGTATTGGCAAATTTCCGATTTTTATATAATATATGGAGTGGTGAATACTCGCAGCATCCCTCATTTAAAACAAATGTAAGTGGTTGGGCTGTCACTTGCTAAATGGGCGGATGGCTTTGCACTTGCTGTTTAGTTTTTGCTTTCAGTTATATTGCCTGGGAATTCCTGAGGGATTGCATTACAATTTGTACGTACATTTGCACATTTGCCATGAAACAACAACGGAGAAAATGAAAATTAAGTATTATATTTATATGTACATATGTATGTACCTATGTAAGTTTATACAGAACATTATGCTAGACCATACGGTACCCTTACTGTATATTTGTACAAGACAAATCGAAAAGTGATGTTTTTTGAATATCTTTGGTATTGCATTAAACTCACCAACCCCTCTTTATATTTCGTTTGCTACACGGTAATAGAAATCCGCGTATTATCTCTGAATTGATAACATGGGCGGGATAAACTAGTTACTGTCATTAATACGATCAATTTGCTGCTCAGTTTTGTGGGAGTAAATAACGACCTTATTGAATAAATTAAAGATGGTATGATTCTAGGTAGCTAAAAGAACATAAAACAAATACATACTTATAAAAGAATATGATAGTTATGCGTGATTTTTATTAATAACCAGTTAGGAAGTTTCAGTTCGTGTAGCCGAACATTAAATGACCAGCGATTTCTACCAGTTTCATCAGAAATATTTCTTATATAAAGTTTTAAAGTTATGACCAGTCAAATTTTCAATTTCACTTTTAAAGTTTAACAGGAAATCACAATAGAATGACCAGAAGAATTACCTACCAAATTATACTAATTGATATATTGGATAATTACCCAATTATGTCAATTTATGTGATTTTTGAAATTTTCCATATCAAAAGTGGGCGTGGTCGGGAAGCGCTTTCGTCCAATTTCATCAGATATACTCTCCAAATTCCATGATTCTACCGTAATCAGTTTAAAAGTTATGATCACACGAATTTCAAAAAATGCCTCCCATAAAAATGGGCGGTGCCACGCTACGATACTAGTATGCTTTGTGCCAATAATCTGCAAGCTTTTCTTAATTTAAGAACACTAACATAATTCCGGTTTCGTCTCTTTTCTTGACCATTTCGACTCAGTCAAACTTTAACTTTAACTTTAACTTTAACTTTAACTTTAACTTTAACTTTAACTTTAACTTTAACTTTAACTTTAACTTTAACTTTAACTTTAACTTTAACTTTAACTTTAACTTTAACTTTAACTTTAACTTTAACTTTAACTTTAACTTTAACTTTAACTTTAACTTTAACTTTAACTTTAACTTTAACTTTAACTTTAACTTTAACTTTAACCTTAACCTTAACCTAAATATAGAAGAAGAATAGAACAGGCCGTTCGTAAAGAGATTGGAGAAAGCTCAGGCCAAATCCGTGCCTCTCTTTTCAGAGCAAACCAGAGAGAGCAAAAGAAGGCTGTTGTCGAAGTGGACGAAGGCCCGGGCAGCCAACTGCTCAAAAAAGGAAAAATCCCCATCGGGTGGATCCAATGTAGGATCAGACAGCATTTTTACCACTTTTTTTACGAAAAAAAAAACCGAGGCACCTTAAGAAAAAAATTTGTAAAAATCAGCGATATGTCGTAGGTACTAAAAACTTGCACTTTGTTAGACTTAAATTGAATGATATGTATAAGCTTTGTTTCTTTCCTGCTAATTATGAATAATTATTCCTAAAAAAGTGTTCTTTGAAAAAATTAGCAGCGAATTCAGCAGCTTTTTGACATCTAATTGAGAGAGAGAGCGCCAATTCGCTGCAAATTATTGCTGGAGATTTTTCGTCCAGCAGAAACCAGCAAGCAGGAACAGCTGATCGGTGACATAGCAAAACAACAACAAAAAATGTAAATTCAAATTGTTAGCCAATCAGTGTTAGTACTTATCATAATACAACCATACATTTCGGCTCCAATCTGTCAATCAGAGTTGACACTGTTGATTCGTTTATTTTAAATTTGAAAATTCAAATTGAAATTCAAATTTGAAAATTCAAATTCAAATTCAAATTTGTTCGCAATTATAAAAATCGTTTAAAAAAACAACACTGCAAACCACTGCTAACCGCATTGCAAACACACACATTTTTTATTTGACAAATTTCCCAAAATTATGTTAACCTTAAGCAATCAAAAAAAAATTGTTCTGAATTAAATTAAAATGTGGGCCTATAAATACCAAAAGTCCGTTTTAGGGTTAATGTGCAAACGTTCTGCCAGAAAGAGAAAATATTGTTGATTTTGTACTATACCTAATATTATGAGTGCAAATGAAACAGCACGACCCACTGTAAAAATATCCCAAATGTTGATAAGACAGCTGTCTTCATAAATTAATTTTATTTGTTAAATGGAGAAAAAAAACGAAAAAAGGTAAGCGGAAAATTTTAATTTTTTAAATTTAATTTTTTAACCCATGTTTCTTTTTTAAGGAAATCAATGATCCCAAAAGTGGTACCTGGTCGTGTGTTAATATTGTTGGGCTCTGTTTTGTTGTTGGTAACTGGCCCAATCACACTAAACTCATGCCCACTGCGTCGCATTTCTCAAAGTTTCGTTATTGGTACAACGTCCAAGATGAATTTGGGGGATTTGTAAGTCTAATCTAATCTTGGCTTGCGTCATACGGACGCTTAACCGCCTAGGCGATTTTGGCCGTTTCGTATCAAAGCACGCCAGGCATTCCTTTTTAGCGAAAACTGACGCCAATTGGAAACCCCAAGGGAGTTCAAGTCATCCTCCACCTGTTGTTTCCATCTCAGTCGAGGTCTCCCCCTTCCTCTGCTGCCGAATTCGGGTGTCGATAGGAAAACTTTCTGTGCTGGTGCTTCTTTGTCCATTCGCATAACATGACCCAGCCAGTAGAGCCTTTGGGCTTTAATCCGCTGAACTATGGTCAGGTCTGCGTAAAGCTCGTACAGCTCATCGTTAAATTTCCTTCGATACTCGCCGTTGGCATCACGGGAAGGATCATAAATCTTCCGGAGAACTTTTCTCTCAAATACTCCAAGGGCCATCTCATCTTCTCTTGACACTGTCCATGATTCCGAGCCGTACATCAGGACGGGTATGATGAGAGACTTATAGAGCGTGATCTTTGTTTGTCGAGAGAGGACTTTACTTCTCAATTGCCTACTTAGTCCAAAGTAACACTTGTTGGCAAGGGTGATTCTCCGTTGGATTTCTAGACTGATATTATTTTCGGTGTTAATGCTGGTTCCCAAATAGACGAAGTCTCTCACCGTTTCAAACTTGTAGCTATCAACGGTGACTTGGTTGCCAAGGCACAGGTGCGCCGATCCTTTCTTTGATGACAGCAGATACTTCGTCTCGTCCTCGTCCAATGATATCAATATCATCGGCATACGCCAGCAATTGCACGCTCTTGTAAAAGATTGTGCCATTGCGGTTTAGCTCTGCTGCTCAAATTATGTTCTCCAGCATTAGGTTAAAGAAGCCGCACGAAAGGGAGTCGCCCTGTCTGAAGCCTCGTTTGGTTTCAAATGGCTCAGAGAGGTCCTTCCCGATTCTGGCGGAGCTGTTGGTTTTGCTCAACGTCATTTGGCAAAGCCGTATAAGCTTTGCACGGAAGTTAAATTCAGACATGGCGGCTATCAAAAGCGGCATTGCGCTGTCAAAAGCGGCTTTAAAATCGACAAAGAGATGGTGAGTGTCGATTTTTTTATCATGGGTCTTCTCCAGGATTTGGCGTATCGTGAAAATCTGGTCGATGGTAGACTTACCAGGTCTAAAGCCACACTGATAAGGTCCAATCAGTTTGTCTACGATGGGCTTCAGTCTTTCACACAAGACGCTAGAAAGGACCTTATATGCGATATTAAGAAGACTGATTCCGCGGTAGTTGGTGGGGTTATCGGGATCGCCTTTCTTGTGGATTGGGCAGAGCACACTTAAATTCAAATCTGGAGGCATGCACTCATCTGACCATATTCTGCATAAGAGCTGATGCATGCCTTTTACCAGCTCTTCGCCTCCGTGTTTGAACAGCTCGGCGGGTAGTCCGTCTTTCCCAGGCGATTTGTTGTTTTTGAGCCGGGATATAGTTATCCTCACTTCATCATAGTCAGGTGGTGGGACGACTTTTCCATCGTTAGGGATTGGGGTATCGGGTTCGACATCTCCCTCGCAATTAAGCAGTAAGGAGAAGTGCTCCCTCCATAATTTAAGTTCTTTCTGTACGTCGTTTACCAGGTCGCCGTTATGGTCCTTACAGGAACTTGCCCCGGTGTTTAAACCTTCCGTCATCCGCCGCATCTTTTCATAGAATTTTCGGGCATCATTCCTGTCAGTCAGCATCTCAAGCTCCTCACACTCACGCCTTTCGGCTTCACTTTTCTTTATTCTGAAAAGGCGCCTCTCTTCCTTCCTCGCCTCACTATAGCGTTGCCATACACTGCGGGTTGCGCCCGTTCGCAACGTCTCCCTGTATGCAGCGTCCTTTTTGTCCGAGGCAGTGCTATATTCCTCATCGTACCAGTTGTTCTTGGGGGCTCGCTGAAACCCTATAGTGGCCTCAGCGGCGGTACGCAATGAGTGAGAGATATGCTTCCATTGCTCGGTTACATCGTTAGGTCGAGGATTGCCCTCTGATAGCAGGTGTGAGAGTCGAGTGGATAAATTATCAGCTGTCTGTATCATGCGCAGCTTCTCGACGTCAAACTTTCCTTCCGTTACTGTGCGCACTTTCTTCGCTGCACAGAAGCGTGTGCGTATCTTGGCTGCAACAAGATAATGGTCCGAGTCGATATTGGGACCACGTAGGGTACGCACGTCCAGAACGGTGGAGCTGTATCTTCCGTCGATCATGACATGATCAATCTGGTTTCTAGTTCTTTGATCAGGGGACAGCGTATTTGCTTATGCTGGAACCTGGTACTACTGATGACCATATTGCGAGCAGAGGGGAAGTTAATCAACCTAGTGCCGTTGAGGGATGTTATATCGTGGACTCTGAATTTTCCAACTGTAGGACCAAAGACTCCTTCCTTGCCCACCTCACTGAGCACGTTTTTGATATCATGCTGGGGAAGCGATCATAAGTCTGTTCAAGTTTATCGTAGAAAGAGTCCTTCTCTGCGTCGTCCGTCTCCTCAGTTGGCGCATAGGCGCAGATAAATGTTATGTTGAAAAACCTCGCTACTTGGCGGCGAAGTTTCTTTCGCACCACGAATCCTACACCACGCGCTTTGCCGCGTGCCTGGCCACTATAGTATACGTCAAAGGACCGATGGTCGTCTTTCCTTGCCCCGTGCATCGCATTTCCTGCAGGGCGGTGATGTCGGCCGTTGCGCCTACGAGGACATGAACCAGTCGGGCAGCGGTACCGTCCCTTGAAAGGGTCCGGACATTCCCGTTACATGCCCTAATATCCAAATCATTATGCCTTATTCGTTTTGCCGGGTCGTCAACATTAAAGGGGGTTCTCATCCGAGGCTTTGGTACATTAGTTTTCATTGAAATTAAGTTTTTTACGTGGCGGGTCCCAAACCCAGCGCACACCCCGTTTTGGGGTTTTTGGAAAATATTTACACATTCATATAGCGAGCCGCATGCTTCAACACAGACGCCCGCTTGCAGCCGCACCTCATGGTGCGCAAAAGACCTCGGTGAGCCCTTGAACCAAGTATGTCAGAGTGGCCCCACCGGGGCTCCCTCTATTTCTGCCGCGAGCCTAGATAGCTCACGTTGCCCAAAGTGTACGAACGAGAACGCAATAGTCGGGATTGGGCAAGGTCACACAGCAACCACACCCCATTTGAAAGTGCCAGAGCATTTAAATGAAGCCTACTTCCGGCGCTTGCAAAAAAATGATATAGAATACAGCACTACGACGAGGACGTACATATCATCATACAAATTAAGCACTTCAGCCTGCAAGTCCACCTTTGCATGAAATGGCGGATTTAGGCGTAGCGCCTCCGGATGCGATTCCTTAATTGCGCTACGCCTAAATTCGCCATTTTTCAAGAAGCCATTTCAGGCAAAGGTGGACTTCCACGCTCAGATGCTTTATTTGTATGATAATATGTCCTCATCATAGTGCCTGTGGAGATGATACCTTAATGTGGAGGCGGCTTAAATTTAGTTGGTATTAAGTTCTTAGTATGTATAATGTATAATATGTGTATAATGTGTATATTAATTGTGCAATTTATTTGGAAAAATTAGGTAAGCATTCTTCTTTTAGCGATAACCATATTGGTAACTGGTTTGGTAACCTATTTAATTATAAATGTTAACCATATGCTAGCTGGTTCGGTAACCGATTCAACTACATATGATAACCATATGCTAGCTTGTTTGTTGACTTATTCAAAGAATAATTTTAACAGCATGTTAACCAAAGCATTTACTGTTTCATAACAAATGTTAGCCACATGCTAGCAGTTTCCATAACCATGTCAACAAATACTAGTGTTGGGCGGTATAGAGTACTTTTGAGTAGTTACTACTTTGGTAGCGATACTTTTAAGCATCGGGTACTTTCAAAGTATCGGGTACTTTTTGTCAAGTTCTGTTGGTAGGTCTGTCTATATTTTACCACAAGCACCCTATTACCATTACCATTTTGGAAACTTCAAAGCCTCCACTTTAAGAATATGTAAAGGTTTTTGAAATAAATTTAAAAAAAGGAAACATTTCTTTGAAAAAGATCCCATTTCCCTATAGAAAATGTATGGGAAAAGTGAAAAAACAGCTACCCCTAAAGGATAAGTTACAAAGCAAATTTTGTTGCGAGGCTTATTTTCTCATTAATACCTTACTTTTCAAGGGGTAAGACCGGCGGCCGCCGTGGTGTAGCGGTTAAGTGTTCGGCCTTCTACACCAAGTCGTGGCGGTTCGATGCCCGGCAAAAGTTACATCAAAAATTATTTATAAAAACGATTTTTCTAAACGGGGTCGCCCCTCGGCACTCTCCGGGTGTATTTCTGCCATGAGAAGCTTCTCAGCGAAAAATTCATTTGCTTTGCAAGTGCCGTTCGGAGTCGGCAAAAAACTGTAGGTCCCGCCAACTTGTAGGAAAAACTCAAAAGCAACACACGACAAGTTGGAAAGGGAAGCTCGGCAACAAAATCACGTTAGAGGTTATGATAACCTGTTGGTATATCGCCGCCATTAGTTTTTTTTTTTTTTTAACCCTAGTTCGGCCGACGAACTCAGTTAGCTTATTTTCCCTGACATCTAAGAATAATGAATTTCAAGTAGAAAAAATACAAAACAAACGACGTAGTCATCTGGGTGACCAAATCAGAAGCTATACAGATATGAATATATATGCGTATATATAACAGCTGATAAGGTTACCAGATACTGATAATGTTACAATATACTCAACTGCACTATTTCCGCAATATACTCAACTGCACTATTTATTTATAGCCAAATATTAGAAGTTGAAAATTTTTTTTTCTTGTTCTGGCCGACGTAGTCACCTGGGTGACCAAATCAGAAGCTACACAGATATGAATATATATATGCGTATATATAACAGCTGATAAGGTTACCAGATGCTGATAATGTTACAATATACTCAACTGCACTATTTCCGCATACTAGTTTTTACCTGTTGTTCATTTACATCTGACTTTGCATTTTATTAAATACAGTCACCCGGGTGACAGCGTTGGCCCAAATGAGTTATAAAAATCGTCGGCCGAACTAGGGTTGAGACCGAAAAAAAAAAAACAATTTTTTTATTTGAATCACCCTAATGTACCCGAGAATTTGTTTGTATGCAACTACAAGCCGGTTTGGCAGGACTTTAGTATTCTTGAATATATGTTCATTTACCCAATTGAATTTTATACCTCAATTCTTTAAGCTGTATCTAGTCACTAATAGAGACATTTCGTGGTCTATTTCATATTTGATACAATTTGGTATTCAGTAAGCTGCCTCACATCTCTAGTCTCAATAAAGAGTCACTAATTTGTCATCTGCTTGTAGGCAGGTAACAAACGAAATTAATTAAAGAGAAATTGTAAAAAAATTGAAAAAATTAAAAATAAAGTGAATTTACGAATTGGAAGTATTTATATGTTTAAAAACAGTTAATTAAATTTAAAAAAATTAAATAAAAAAATAAAAATTTACTGTTCGCGGACCGGCACTTGAACCTGCGACCTTCCGCGTCATAATCCGGACGCTTAACGCCTGGGCTACATCGACATCTATAGGGCGAGTGTCAAAAGCGTTACTTAAAATTTATGCAATTTTTGTATTCACCACACCTTAAAATGAGCGAGAGAGAGACTATGGTAGAATTCTTGTGACTTTCTCTTATAGAATACCGGAATCATCTCAAGTCACAAAAATTGTATCTAATGAAATATCTCAAATTTAGAATACTTGTATTATAGTTATAAATCTCACATCGAAACTGAATTGCTTTAAAATAATTTATTTTTTAATATACATGTTCAAAATGTGTGTATGAATTACTAAAATATACATGTATGTACAATATATTTTTTTTTGTTACCTTTATTGTATTTACCTATATAACTTAATACCACCTCGTTACGTCAAACTTTTTTAATAAAAATATGTTTTTATTATCATTTCGTATTTGTATTCCTTTAACCCCTTTATACAAAATTATTGATTATTCGTCACCACATAAAACTCGTGGAATTTGTATCTAGTACATTTTCTGTATGTAGTACATTTTCTGTATCGAGTACATTTTCGGTATTGAGTACTTCGTATTACTAAGTAGTAATTACTACTTAGACACTGAGTACATTTCGGGTATTAAGTAGTAATAGCAGTAGTAGTAGTAATAGTCAGTATCGATACTTTTAAAAATCGGGTACTGTCGATACTTTTCAGCATCGAGTACTGAGTACTTTTGGAATCTATACTCCCCAACACTAACAAATACTATTAACAACATGTTAGCCAAAACATTGACGACTTCAACAAATGGCTGTTAACTACATTTTAACCAAAACATTAGCCAGAGTTTGAAAGGGAAATTTTTTATTTTGAAGACTTTATAGCAAATGTAAAATTCAATGAGTGCAGGAGAGAGGCAAAGTATACATATGGTTAAAATTTTCACACGCCCTGAACAAAATTAGCTACTTCGGTAACCGTATGAAAAATGATTGAAACCAACTATTTAACTTGGTTGGTAGCCGGTATCTGGTTTGCAGGGAAATATTAGCTTCCCTTGATGAAAGCTCTGTTCACAGCAGGGGTATCCAACACTTTCAACCTACTGAGCGCTACAACAACAACGTCATACTTTCTACAACAACATCTTTCCTGGAATCACAAAAAATTACTCGAAATAATTATTATTAAACTATGCCAAAAACACAGCCGCCGAAACTAGTATGAGCGCAATTAAAAAATAAAAAAAAAAATACAGCTGAACATATGTATGTGCGTACATATGTAGCTACATATGTATATGCGTATGTACCCATGAACGCGTGTGTATGTCGTTATACTTTTATGATACATTTACACTGCACCAAATGCGTCGCTTTGGGCGAAGTTATTTCGAGAATGTTTTGTATGAATTTGTTTGCCAAATTAGGCGAATTTAACTTAATTTGGTGATTAAATTCAATCTGCGGATGAACGGTCTCGAAAAAACTTGGCCAAAAGTGACGCATTTGGTGCAGTGTAAATGTAGCTTTACAGCGAAGCGCCACCAGCCAGCATGAAATGAACGGTATTCCAAGAATAATATTGCAATAATTTTTTGTATTTTTTTGCGAATCTGGTTTGTCGTTGTGAGTCACAAAGAGCAAGATGTTGTTGTAGAGTGGCAGTTAGCATACTGAGACACTACGTGGCGATTGCTGGTTCACAGTAGGTATACAGTAGTTTCACTTAACGACTTTTGTCGCCATCTTAACCATTTGACATGCTACCAATCAATAATTTTGAAAATACTTCAAATGTGGAAACTAGGGATGCCAATTTCTGGGATTTCTTGCCTTTCGGGATTTGAAAGTTCAATCCTTGGATCCTGGGATTTTCCCGAAATTTAGCCTGTTCAAGTTATTCATTGTTTTTGCCAAAATGGTACCCCATATCTATTTTGCACAGTAGACTAAGTTCTGTGGTCATAAGCAAAAACAGCCCAAGTCGACTTAAGAAATTTGACCAGTTGAAATTTTTGAATAGCAACATCCAGACATTTTTCAAGACTTTCATTGGTCTTTTTTTACTTTCTTTACAAACAATTAAATCCAATACGTTTGCCTTAGTTATAAAACAGTTTTGTTACAAAAATTCAAAAATTTCTAATTTCTTAAGGCTTATGACCACAGAGTTATAGAAAATCATATACATAAGTACATATTTATTGAGGCAGTAATTTTAATAAAGAACGAATAGTATCATTAAAGGCCGACCACAATGAAATTACGCCGCGTAAAACGCTGCGTTTTGCTGCCTTGCTATGTCAGTTGTCTAATCTACTAATCTTGGCTTGGGTCATTTATTGACGCTTAACCACCTAGGCGATTTTGGCCGTTTCGTATCAAGGCACGCCAGTCATTCCTTTTTAGTGATAACTGACCCCAATTGGAAACCCCAAGGGAGTTCAAGTCATCTTCAAGTTTTTGTTTCCATCGCAGTCGAGGTCTCTCCCTTCCTCTGCTGCCGAATTCGGGTGTCGATAGAAAAACCTTCTGTGCTGGAGCTTCTTTGTCTATTCGCATAACATGCCCCAGCCAGCGGAGCCTTTGGGCTTTAATTTGCTGACCCATGATGGTCAGGTCTGCGTAAAGCTCGTACAGCTCATCGTTAAATTTCCTTCGATACTCGCCGTTGGCATCACGGCAAGGACCATAAATCTTCCGGAGAACTTTTCTCTCAAATACTCCAAGGGCCATCTCATCTTCTCTTGATACTGTCCATGATTCCGAGCCGTACATCAGGACTGGTATGATGAGAGACTTATAGAGCGCGATCTTTGTTTGTCGAGAGAGGACTTTACTTCTCAATTGCCTACTTAGTCCAAAGTAACACTTGTTGGCAAGAGTGATTCTCCGTTGGATTTCTAGACTGATATTGTTTTCGGTGTTAATGCTGGTTCCCAAATAGACGAAGTCCCTTACAGTTTCCCAGATTCGCCGATTCTTTCTTTGATGACAGCAGATACTTCGTCTTGAACTCGTTGACCGCAAGACCCACGTTTTTTGCTTCCTGATCCAGTCCAGAGAAGGCAGCGCTTACGGCGCGGTTGTTAAAGCCAATGATATCAATATCATCGGCATACGCCAGCAATTGCACGCTCTTGTAAAAGATTGTACCATTGCGGTTTATCTCTGCTGCTCGAATTATCTCCTCCAGCATCAGGTTCAAGAAATCGCACGAAAGGGAGTCGCCCTGTCTGAAGCCTCGTTTGGTTTCAAATGGCTCCTTCCCGATTCTGACGGAGCTGTTGGTATTGCTCAACGTCATTTTGCAAAGCCGTAAAAGCTTTTCCGGGAAGTCAAATTCAGACATGGCGGCAATCGGTTTGTCTACGATGGGCTTCAGTCTTTCACACAATACACTAGAAAGAACCTTATATGCGATATTGTAAAGACTGATTCCGCGGTAGTTGGTGCGGTTAGCGTGATCGCCTTTCTTGTGGATTGGGCAGATCACACTTAAATTCCAATTCGGAGGCATGCACTCGTCTGACTATATTCCACATAAGGGCTGATGCATGCTGTTTACCAGCTCTTCGCCTCCATGTTTGAAAAGCTCGGCGGGTAGTCCGTCTTTTCCAGGCGCTTTTTTGTTTTTGAGCCTGGATATAGCTATCCTCACTTCATCATAGTCAGGTGGTGGGACGACTTTTCCATCGTTAGGGATTGGGGTATCGGGTTCGACGTCTCCCTCGCAATTTAGCAATGAGGAGAAGTGCTCCCTCTATAAATTAAGTACACTCTGTACGTCAGTTACCAGGTTGCCATTATTGTCCTTACAGGAACTTACCCCGGTCTTAAAACCTTCCGTCATCCGCCGGATCTTTTCATAGAATTTTCGGGCATCATTCCTGTCAGCCAGCATCTCAAGCTCCTCACACTCACGCCTTTCGGCCTCACGTTCCGATATCTTTGCGATAAACTGCGGGTTGCGCCCGTTCGTAACGTCTCCCTGTAGGCAGCGTCCTTTTTGTCCGAGGCAGTCCTGCTTTCCTGATCGTACCAGTTGTACTTGACGGCACGCTGAAACCCTATAGTGACCTCAGCGGCGGTACGTAAAGAGTGAGAGCTATGCTTCCATTGCCCGGTTACTTCGTTAGGTCGAGGATTGCTCTCCGATAGCAGGTGTGAGAGTCGGGTGGAGAAATTATCAGCTGTCTGTGTCGGGCGCAGCTTCTCGACGTCAAACTTTCCTTCCGTTACTGTGCGTACTTTCTTCTCTGCACAGAGGCGTGTGCGTATCTTGGCTGCAACAAGATAATGGTCCGAGTCGATATTTTGACCACGTAGGGTACGCACGTCCAGAACGGTGGAGCTGTGTCTGCCTCACAACAACAAAAAGTGGGATTTTTTGACATTTTTATTTTTCTTTGTTTCGACATTTATTCAGGGAGACCAGATAAAAACGCAATAAACATGCGTTTGTGGACCTTGGGAACAATCTTGCAGTACTTTATTTTAATACAGGGCTTGCAAATTATACGTATGTACCAGAGATCGGCCTTAGTCCAAAATAGCATGGTTGAACTTAGTCATGAACCATAAAAATTTGTTTATTAGCCATTTTCAGAATAATACCAGGAATAACTGGCACACAAAGAGAGATATCTTTGAAGTGCTCGTGTACATGCGTGTGCCACGCAGCTATAACCATTGTTAACCCTTACTAGTTTGGCGACTTATTTTCTTCTTCTTACGAATTTTAGTGGGGGGCACTGGCTGAGTGACTCCAAATGAAATGGTATGAAGGAATTGTGTGACACCCAATATACCATTTTGTTTGATATTATCTTGAGACGCATTTGAGATTAGACCTGCAACGTCAAATTCTCACTTTTTGAAAGCTTAATATCAATAGGTTTTCGATTTAATGATAAACTACCAGTAGCAGATCAACTTTTTTGCTAAATAAGTATTAACAAATAAACAATTAAATATAAAAATTATAATATAAATGTCCGACAGTTTCTACCTTCACAGTTTTGATACATACGACCCCTTGTACCATTCCCTAAAATAAATTTTGTCCAAATCGTGGTACATTATTCTAAAGTTTGACCCTAATTATTTACCAAACGTTTGAGAATATATTTTTCTGTGCTTATGGGGAATATACTGTGCTTGTGTATTTGTGTGTTTTTTTTTTGCGATCAGCTGTGAGATGCGCTACTATATAAGATATACAATGTGTGTGCAATAGTACAAAACTCAGTAATGGTACTCATTTAATGTCGCATTTATGCAATAATTGCAAAGTTGCGCAGTTGCCACCATTGTTAAATGAGTGCCCAATAGCGAAACGTGATGGCAAATCTTTTAAAAGTCAGCTGTTTATTTGTCTACAGTAAAAGTTGAAAAATGCCGAAAACAAGCGAAAAACAAAAACTGCTTAAATTATTAGAAATTGCAGCTTTAAATGATTTAATGATTTTGGATTTTTTTTGTGAGGACGAAGGTATGCATTTAAATTGTATTCAACTTGATAAGAGTCAAATTTAATCTTTACTAGTAGAAGATAAGGGAAGAAAATAAGATGAAATTTTGGAAGAACTTCTGTTTGTCTTGGCCATGGGAGAAGAATGCAGATACTGTGTGCCATTTATTCAAAATAGTGTTCCTAAGAGTAAAACATTTTTAAACGACGTGTTATGGGAGCTTGACGAGAGTAGGTTCAAGAAGATCACACGCGTAGAGTGGAAAACCTTTGAGGTTATTTTAAATTTAATAAAGGACGATGAGGTCTTCAACCACTGCCGTTCTTGCAAACAATTCCCTGTCGAAACACAACTAGCAATCGTATTATACCGCTTAGGATCAAGCGGGGAAGGTGCAACGCTCTCCAAGATTGCTGGCTTGTTTGGAGTTAGTGATGGTGGTGTTATTCAGGTCAGTGCCCGCCGTTGTTTCCTGATATAAATAGTAGATAGTTAAATTTTGTCTCAGAAACATTTATAATTCATATATCTTTTTCTCAGAATTTGACTGAGAGAATTTTTAGTGCGCTATTAAAGCACAAAGATCGGTATCTGTATTGGCCAAATGCCGATGAACGTAAGAAGCTCGTGTCAGAGACTTGGGATGAATTGCCGAACTGCTTGGGATACGTCGATGGTACTGAAATTCCATTGGCGGAAAAACCTTCACAAGACCCAGAAGCTTACTTTTCACGAAAGCATCAATACTCCGTTAAATTGCAAGCCATTTGTGATCATAGGCTTCAAATAAGACATGTGGTGCTAGGCTATCCAGAAAGCGTGCATGATGCGCGTATTTATAATGATTGCGAATTGTCAAATGAAGGCCAAACATTTTTTGGAAGAGCTGAATGGATCGCTGGTGACAGTGCCTATAAATTGTCTCGCACTGTTATAACACCGTTTAGAGAGAATTCAAGAGAGCTAACACAGAGTCAACGAATTTTTTTTCAACAAGATATTCAGCCGCTATAGGATTAGAATTGAACACTGTTATGGCAGAAAGGTTTGGCAGCTTGAAACATTTGAGACTTCAAATCAAAGATGCCAATGGCATGAAAAAAATTAACAGGTGGGTTCTCTGCTGCGTATTGTTGCATGCTAAGTTATACAAACAATCAATAAATGAATTTATATTACCAAATAAATTGATTGGTGATTTCTATCACGACGAGAGTTTCCGATGTAGGACATTTATTAAGTTGAGTCTGGATAAGCATCAGTTTGAATTGTGACTTATCCAGATCGAAGTTGAGTTAGACTGACAGGGGTCTTCATTGGTAGCATTGAGATGCTTAAGAAGCAAATGTTTGGTTTTTTATAGGTTACAACAGAAATTTTCAAGTTGAAGTCCTCCAAAGTGCATGCATTTTTCTAAAATAACGTTTTTTTTTGGGTTTTATTTAGCCTTTTTTTGGGTTTAGGTTCCGGTTTCGTTCTTTAACTTTATTTCGTTTTCGTTCTGGTTTATATATCAAAAGAAAAACACAAAGACAATTTTGTTAACCAATTTAAAAAAAATTTATATTTCATTTTTTTTCGTGTTTTTGTTTGTAAGTTTGTAGGTTTGAGTACAATCAAGGCGAATTCATACAGGTGTGTTCGAGCGAATTCAGATCTACACGCACGCACACACTCCTTGTGGCTGTAAATGTCAGACAAAGCAACAACATAAGCAATTTGACAGCTACGATTTGATTTTCAAGGAAGAAGAAGAAACCATATGGTGGGAGGATACCACCTGTAATGAATTCGCCTAGAGTACAATAGAGTAGAGCAAATTTGAATATTACATTTGAAGAACAAAAACTCAGCCTTCAGAATATTTTATAATTTGAAATTCACTTTGTCTAAAATTTTCAATATTCAAAAAAAAAGAATATGAATGAATGAATGAAAATAATTTTATTCATTCTGATTCAACACAAACATATTGGCTACACAGCTTACAATTTTACATATTTTTTTTTATAAAGGTGTAGAGTATTAGTAATTGTGGCTTTATAGCACATAAATCGGTGCATTTTTTAATAAAGGCTTTTGAGTTTTGTGAGAGTTAGAAATACATCTGGCTTAAAGTTCTTGGTAAAGTTGGCTGCAATAAATAACACTGTATTTGTTTTTCAATCCCAGAATATTTTTGAAAAATTAAAAAAATCTTTAAAAAACCTTAATAAAAGTATTTATTATAATCTCTGTATACAAAAGTATGAGGCCCTATGCCCCAACAGGAGTTAAGGAAAATGATGATGATACAAATATGGAAATATACAAATATAGTTATCATAAGTGATGATGCAAAGCCACTCAATGGACATCTAAGAGACCGCGTAAACAACGTTTGTGACAAACACTCGTATATATAGCTCCTGCTATAAAGACTTGGTCATTTATTCTCAAGAAAACTACTTTTGCGTTGAAAAACTACTTTGGAGTTGACTTAAAATTTAATAATTTGTAGCTGCAAAACCGCCAAACTGAAATATCACATGAAAATGCCCGTTAAGTCGTTTTGCAGAATCATCAACGAAATTTTTTTTACAAGAAAAATTAACAACTTTTTTTAGGACAGGACTTAAGTCCATTTTGCAGTTGGATGTATGAAATGTCCATGTAGCTTTCATTTTAGCAATCTAATACTCAATTCTAAAACCTTTCACAGAAATGATTGTTGGGATATCTGCATAGATTTAAAAAAAAAGTCAGTCACACACTGAGAGAAATGCATTGAATATTGTGACAATATCACTATTGATAGCGACGAGTTTAATGCAATATTCATTCAGAATGAGCGAGTTATCAAATATTATTTGCTCCCAATAAAAAGTAAAATGACATGTCAACCATTTCGATATGATGTACTATTTTTTATATTTATGGATAGAATACTAATATATTTGAACAGCATGCCAATATCTATGGTCGTGATTTGAATTTCTATTGTCGGTATATCCATATCCATATTTACTGCATAGTAATAATGGTAGAGACAGCGTATTAATATTTATGGGCGAAATGTAAATTTTTCTGGGACGCATAATCATAATATTTCAACAATTTTTACTATGAATTTCCTAACAATATTACAACTTGTTGGAGCGTTTGTTAAAATTCAAAATTTTTTGAATTTCTTATGATGGAACATTTTTCTAAAAAATGTATAATATGCCGTAGCCGAATGGTAGAATACTGGGCTAACGTGCCAGAGGAGCAGGGTTCGAATCCTACTGAAACCAGATGTCAAATTAAATAAAATTTTGTTTTTTTAAACTATTTAGAATTTATCAATAGTTTATATGGATACCATTTCAATAGTGATTTATCAAAAAAGCATTGATGAAACATCCATATTCATTGATGGGACAGACTTATCAATTTTTATTTAATGTGATATCAATAATTACGAATGTTCGATCCATAGATTTCCCTCCGTGCATAAATTCAATTTGGTTTAATTTTTTTTGATTATTCAAATGTAGACATTTATTTCAAACAAACAGGTATTCAAATTCGAAGCAAAGCAAAACCAATTCAATTCTATTCAAATTCAGTATGAATTATTCATTTGCCGTTTTGGATGGAGTCATGCAGGGGTCTAATACGCATTGAATTGAAGTTACAAGCACATTTTATTTTATGGCTCTAGCTTTAGCCGTTACTGAGAAATTTGATTGCTGGACAAATTTTCCCAAAATACCCCACAGTGCGCCGTAGATATATTTTCCTTCAGCAGAAGCAGTTAGGTCCAGAGTTGAGGTCATCAGTTGAGGTATTTTCGTTGGTTTCTTAATTTATCATTTACACTATTATAAGGTAATGAAAAACAACAAGCATTAGTTTGTACAACATTTTATTCATACAAGGAGGTTAAGAATATACACTTCTGCTCATATTAATAGGTACAAAGATTGAAATGATTTTATTAGTAACATACATATGTAATACTGTGCTCAGTTCATTCAAATTTTTTTTTATTTATGGGTCGTTCCATGCCAAATCTACAAATTTGCTAGCAAATTTTTAGCGAAATCGAAGGGGGTCAGGTAAAAAATTTGTCGATTTGGCATGGAATGACCCTTATATAAGCGGGGTATTGTGAACAAAATATTTTATATGGATATTGACATTTTTTCACGTGAAAATAATTAAAACTGGATAAGTAAATATACATATGTATGTTATGAATAAAGTTACCTTAATATTGTGTGCCTATTTTTATGATAGCGAGTCTATAAGTGAGCTACAGAAAGCTACAACATATTTTGGAAACTTATGGTTTATCTAGACTTTTCAATCTTTCGTGCTCCAATCTGAGCTTTTCCATTTCTATTCTTTCTTCTTTCTCCAGTTGAAGTTTCTGCAACATGCACTTGTTTTCCTCTTTTTCTTTTTCTTTTTCGAATTCTAGTTTTTTCGATTCAATATCAACCTTTTTTGTTTGAAATTCAAAAAGTAATGCAAATGGGTTAGAGTTATGAGGTCTTTTTAAATTCCTTTTTGGTGTGCAAACACCTGATGCAACAGACGGATTTGCTGCATGCGGCGTGGAGGTGATGTTTTGCGTGCAAACACCTGATGCAACAGACGGATTTGTTGCATGCCGCGTGGAGGTGATGTTTTGCGTGCAAACACCTGATGCAACAGACGGATTTGCTACATGTTCTGAATTAGATGAAAACACAAAAGACGGACTGCCCAAAGGGCTTTCTAGTAGACTTGGTGAAGATGTTTCACCATCACTTTCTAACAACACATCGACTTCAATCGTTTCCAATGATAACATACGCTCACTCATTTACGTGACGTCCAAATATATCGTACAGGTCATCATGAAATGGACATATTTTTTTAGTATACTCTTCCACACTTTTTACATCTCCATTTTCCAGCAGTCCTGCACCTGTTTCATTCTTCCATTTCAAGGCGGAATTTAAACTTGTTTTGAGGTGCCTCATTTTGCTGCGCATAACGTCCCATTTGATTGTCTGTAAGGTTTGTGCATTTTGCGTTATTCGCTCAAAAAATTTTTGTGCTGTTGGTTTCTAAAGTAAGTACCTGGGTGACCGAGCTTGCTCGGTGCTATCAATTTAGCACTAAATTTACTTACCCAAAATGATCCCAAAATGACCCTAAAATAATCCAAAAATAATCCTAAAATGATCCCAAAAAGACCATTAAATGTTCCCAAAATGATCCGAAATTGGACCCAAAACGACCCAAAAATTATCCGAAAATGAACCTAAAATTATTCCAAATTGGTCCAAAAATAATTCCCAAATTACCCCAAAAATACCCTTAAATGCACACTAAACGATCCAAAAAATACACCAAATGATCCCAAATATATCCTGAAATAATCCCAAAACCACCCCAAAAAGACCCTCAAATGTTCCCAAAGTAACCCAAAAATGATCCCAAAATGATACAAAAATTATCCAAAAATGGCTCCAAAATGAACTGAAAATTACCCAAAATTGTACCAAATCAATACGAAATTGAACCCAAAATGATCTCAAGCAAGCTCTCAAGCAAGCCCCAAAATTATCCCAAAGTGATGTTCTCAAAATAATCCTAAAATATCCAAATATGATCCCAAAATACAAAATACAATTACAATACGGTAAAATGGTAACCCTGGGTGGCAACCCTACTTGAAAATATTTTAGCTGGTATGTCGGCGACAATACCTTTCATATAACCCTGTAAACCGCCCCAAGTGGCAACCCTAAAGTGGGTAGTCTTAAAATCGATCATACTATCACCATGCCAAATTTCAGCCAATTCGGTCAAGCGATTCTCGAGATAGTACCGGATATACAAATATATTGTGGTAAGGTGGCAACGCTAGGTGGCAACTCTACTTGAAAATATTTTAGTTGGTATCTCGCCGAAAATACCTTTCATATGATACCCATATTGGCATATCTTGCTCCATAATTAAAAAAAAATGGGATAGGTGGCAACCCTGTAAACCGCCCCAAGTGGCAACCCTAAAGTGGGTAGTCTTAGAATCCATCATACTATCTTTGTGCCAAATTTTATCCCAATCGGTCAAGCGGTTCTCGAGATAGTCCGAACATACAAAAATACAAATATACAAGATTAACTCGTTTAAAGATATTAGATTTGAGAAAAGTTTAGATATATTTTAATTGAAAAGTGTAATAATATTACCTCAAACTGTTCCGGATTCGCCCTTACGTTTTCCGCTACAACCGCGAGCAAATCTTTGGTCTGCTGCTCTGTCCATCGGAATGTTCCATTTTTGCGCGAACGTTTTTTCTGTAAACACGTGCATTAGAGCGGGTCGATTTTTTTTGCATCAGGGGCCCATGGCGATTGTGGTTAATTGGATAATTTCAAGCATTTTTGCAGAAGAAACTATAGGTCTAACATGAATTTCGAGCTAGCGGATTTTTCAAACGTATTTTTTTTTTCTTAAAAAAGTGATTCACTTGTTAAAAAGCTGTGTTGAAAACTAAAAAAATTCATTCTATATATGCATTTGGGGGTTTTTTGAGTCGATAAACCCATTTCCGACATTCATTTTTATTTTGACGTCCGCCAGAGGGCGTTTCCGTCCTTTTATTTTTGTATTTTTTTTAATTTTTTTGTTTTAAGTAATTCACTCGTTGAAAAGCTGTATTGAAAACTAAAAAAAATCATTCTATATATGCATCTGGGGGTTTTTGGGGTCGATAAATCCATTTCTGATATTAGTTTTTTCTTTTCACGTCCGCCAGAGAGCGCTTACGTCCTTTTTGGATTTTATCTTTATTTTTACGTGGTTCACTTGTAGAAAAGCTGTATTGAAAACAATAAAAAAAAAACATTCTATATGTGCATCTGGGGGTTTTTAGGGTTGATAAATCCATTTCTGGTATTGATTTTTTATTTTGACGTCCGCCAGAGGGCGCTTCCGTCCATTTTTTGAATTTTAACACCTTTTTCCGAAAATCAACAACAATATTCCGAAAATCTATGAAATTCGACTTTCCCATAATGCAATTTCTTTTTTTTTAAGTAGACTAACACGTCGATTCTATATTCTTGTTAAATTGTCAAGATACGCATTTTTTATCAAGTATTTTGAATTTTGCGTAAAAAACCAGTTGTATTTTATTAAAATTATTTTCAAATTATTATTTTTTAATCAGAAATCAAAATATTTGATACAAATATTTGGTTTTTTATCAAGATTGATAATTATAACTCCGATGGTTTGCTGGGTACTGTTTATTTACATTGTATTACAAATGACACACATGATCCCGCTACTTTTCATTTCTATACTGTGTTTGCAATAGTTTTCGCGTCAATTGAAATTGATAATAAACAAAAAAAATCAACCAATAAATCAAGGAAAAAAGTTTTTAAGAAAACTAAAAGGAATGTATTAAAACAGTTATTAATAATAAAAAAGTGCATGGTGGAAGTTAAAAAGAATAGTTTGGTTTTGTGCAAAAAAAAATATTTGTTTGCTTAGTTTTTGTTTTTGTTTGGTATATTGATATTCAATTGACGCGAAAACTATAGCAAACACAGTATAGAAATGAAAAGTAGCGGGATCACGTGTGTCATTTGTAATACAATGTAAATAAACAGTACCCAGCAAACCATCGGAGTTATAATTATCAATATTGATAAAAACCAAATATTTGTATCAAATATTTTCAATTCTGCTTAAAAAATAATAATTTGAAATTAATTTTAATAAAAAACAACTGGTTTTTTACGCAAAATTCAAAATACTTGACTGCACCACGGTCAACTCTATCGCAAATACATTTTTATCCCGATTGGAGATGGTTAAGGCGTATCGCACGGGGATTAAAATTCAGATTTCCCTATAGAGACTCAGAAAATAAAAGTGATTTTTTCTTTTTATATAATACTTGAAATCGATAGCTCTATATTCGGAGATATCAAATACAGAATTTGGTTCCGATTGCAAACGCCTAAGGCATGTCTCAGGGGGGGTTATGTTCAAATTATCCCATGGAGACTCAAAAGATAAAATTTTTTTGTTTATTTAATTCTCCAAATCGATAGCACTATGGTCGAAGATAATACCCTGTGGCATGGCTTAGGCGTTTCCAATCGGAACCAAATTTTGTATGTAATAACTCCGACCGTAGTGCTATCGATTTTGAGTATTAGATAAAAAGAAAAAATGGTTTACATTTTTAAGTCTCCACATGTAGGGAAACCTGAATTTTGACCCTTGTGCGACACGCCTTAATTGTTTCCAATTGCGACCAAAATGTGTGTGTAATATCTTCGGCTATATTACTATCGATTTAGGGACTGAGCCTTTAAAAATCTGATAATAAAACTGTCTCCCTACAAATAAGGACCACCCTAATGTATATAGATTAAGAATAAGGGAAAACATATCTCCATTCGGGCAAAAGTTATGCGCGAAAAACAGTTTTCTATCAAACTACCAAAGCAAACAAATTCAGAACAAATACAAATAATCCACTAAGTCTGTTTGCAAACAATCAACAGTGGCAGCGTTGATCCGAGTACGTAAATGCATACCTGTGTATAAAAGAAAAATAAACAAAACAAATACGATTTCTGGAATTCGTGATACTTATTGGTAAGTTTTGCATTAAATTCTTATAAAAACTTCGTACAAGATCTTCTTTTAATGACCTCATTTTTGTATTAATTTTTAACTGTATTTATTTTCTGAGCTGATTTGATCTAGTCGAAAACTAAGTATATATACATATGTGAATGTATGCTCTTGTGAAGGGCATTGCCAGCAGAGTTCAATAAAAAATGTTTCGCTGATGTATTTCGATAATTTAGTTTTGACAATTTAGTCTTGTGAATTACCGAAGGAGTGTAATGGGGTGTAGTTGCTGTGCGACCTTGCCCAATCCCGACTCTTGCGTCCTCGTTCGTACACTCTGGGCAACGTGAGCTATCTAGTCTCGCGGCAGAAAGAGAGGGAGCCCCGGTGGGGCCACTCTGACAAACTCGGTTCAAGGGCTCACCGAGGTCTTTTGCGCAGCGTCTGTTCACCATGAGGTGCGGCTGCAAGCGGACGTCTGTCTTGAAGCATGCGGCTCGCTATATAAATGTGTAAATATTTTCCAAAAACCCCAAAACGGGTTGTGCGCTGGGTTTGGGACCCGCCACGTAAAAAAACTTAATTCCAATGAAAACTAATGTACCAAAGCCTCGGATGCGAACCCCCTTTTATAATGAGGCGAGGAAGGAAGAGAGGCGCCTTTTCAGAAAAAAGAAACGTGAAGCCGAAAGGCGTGAGTGTGAGGAGCTTGAGATGCCGGCTGACGGGAATGATGTCCGAAAATTCTATGAAAAGATCCGGCGGATGACGGAAGGTTTAAAGACCGGGGCAAGTTCCTGTAAGGACAATAACGGCGACCTGGTAACCGACGTACAGAATGTACTTAAATTATGGAGGGAGCACTTCTCCTCAATGCTAAATTGCGAGGGAGACGTCGAACCCGATACCCCAATCCCTGACGATGGAAAAG
The DNA here is from genome assembly GCA_964058755.1 of Campiglossa producta. Lineage (NCBI taxonomy): Eukaryota > Metazoa > Arthropoda > Insecta > Diptera > Tephritidae > Campiglossa > Campiglossa producta. The sequence goes on along the minus strand of CAXKVI010000005.1, from coordinate 48,544,910 downwards.
TCGTCCCACCACCTGACTATGATGAAGTGAGGATAGCTATATCCCGGCTCAAAAACAACAAATCGCCTGGAAAAGACGGACTACTCGCCGAGCTGTTCAAACACGGAACAAATAAGGACCACCCTAATGTATATAGATGAAGAATAAGGGAAAACATATCTCCATTCGGGCAAAAGTTATGCGCGAAAAACAGTTTTCTATCAAACTACCAAAGCAAACAAATTCAGAACACATACAAATAATCCACTAAATCTGTTTGCAAACAATCAACAGTGGCAGCGTTGATCCGAGTACGTAAATGCATACCTGTGTATAAAAGAAAAATAAACAAAACAAATACGATTTCTGGAATTCGTGATACTTATGGTAAGTTTTGCATTAAATTCTTATAAAAACTACGTACAAGATCTTCTTTTAATGACCTCATTTTTGTATTAATTTTTAACTGTATTTATTTTCTGAGCTGATTTGATCTAGCCGAAAACTAAGTATATATACATATGTGAATGTATGCTCTTGTGAAGGGCATTGCCAGCAATAAAAAATGTTTCGCTGATGTATTTCGATAATTTAGTTTTGACAATTTAGTCTTGTGAATTACCGAAGGAGTGTAATGGGGTGTAGTTGCTGTGCGACCTTGCGTCTGTTCACCATGAGGTGCGGCTGCAAGCGGGCGCCTGTCTTGAAGCAAGCGGCTCGCTATATAAATGTGTAAATATTTTCCAAAAACCCCAAAACGGGTTGTGCGCTGGGTTTGGGACCCGCCACGTAAAAAACTTAATTCCAATGAAAACTAATATACCAGAGCCTCGGATGCGAACCCCCTTTTATAGTGAGGCGAGGAAGGAAGAGAGACGCCTTGAGATGCCGGCTGACAGGAATGATGCCCGAAAATTCTATGAAAAGATCCGGCGGATGACGGAAGGTTTAAAGACCGGGGCAAGTTCCTGTAAGGACAATAACGGCGACCTGGTAACCGACGTACAGAATGTACTTAAATTATGGAGGGAGCACTTCTCCTCAATGCTAAATTGCGGGGGAGACGTCGAACCCGATACCCCAATCCCTGAAGATGGAAAAGTCGTCCCACCACCTGACTATGATGAAGTGAGGATAGCTATATCCCGGCTCAAAAACAACAAATCGCCTGGAAAAGACGGACTACTCGCCGAACTGTAAACACGGAGGCGAAGAGCTGGTAAAAAGCATTCATCAGCTCTTATGCAGAATATGGTCAGATGAGTGCGTGTCTCCAGATTGGAATTTAAGTGTGCTCTGCCCAATCCACAAGAAAGGCGATCCGGCTAACCCCACCAACTAACGCGGAATCAATCTTCTAACGCGGAATCAATCTTCTTAAGAATCGACACTCACCATTTCTTTGTCAATTTTAAAGCCGCTTTTGACAGCCCAAAAAGGAGTTGCCTGTATGCCGCCATGTCTGAATTTAACTTCCCTGCAAAGCTTATACTAATGGCGGCGATATACCAACAGGTCATCATAACCTCTAACGAGATTTTTAGCCGAGCTTCTCTTTCCAACTGGTGGTGTCTTGCTTTTTTGAGCTTTTCCTACAAGTTGGCGGGACCTACAGTTTTTTGCCGACTCCGAACGGCACTTGCAAAGCAAATGAATTTTTTGCTGAGAAGCTTCTCATGGCAGAAATAGACGAGAGTTTGCCAAACTACTGCCGAGGGGCGACCCCGTTTAGAAAAATTCTTTTTCTAAATAATTTTTGATGTTACTTTTGCCGGGCATCGAACCGACACGACTTGGTGTAGAAGGCCGAACACTTAACCGCTACACCACGGCGGCCAGCTTATACGGCTTTGCCAAATGACGTTGAGCAAAACCAACAGCTCCGTCAGAATCGGGAAGGACCTCTCTGAGCCATTTGAAACCAAACGAGGCTTCAGACAGGGCGACTCCCTTTCGTGCGATTTCTTTAACCTGATGCTGGAGAAGATAATTCGAGCAGAAGAGCTAAACCGCAATGGCACAATCTTTTACATGAGCGTGCAATTGCTGGCGTATGCCGATGATATTGATATCATTGGCCTTAACAGCCGCGCCGTAAGCGCTGCTTTCTCTGCTTTGGATGAGGAAGCGAAAACAGTGGGTCTTGCGGTGAACGAGGACTAGACGAAGTATCTGCTGTCATCAAAGAAAGAATCGGCGCACCTGCGCCTTGGCAGCCAAGTCACCGTTGATAGTAATATTTTTAGGGAATTAAACGCAGTTTTTCAGCTAAATATATTTCAGTAACTTGGTTGATTTTATTGAAGTAGAAAAGAATGTCAGTGATGACAGATATACAAAGAAAAATAGTTTATCGATAGCTAATTAGTCTACTACTCATTTGATTTCTTCTGATTACAATTCATTTCGACTTTTAACAGATAGCTACAAGTTTGAAACGGCGAGAGACTTCCTCTATTTGGGAACCAGCATTAACACCGAAAATAATATCAGTCTAGAAATCCAACGGAGAATCACCCTTGCCAAGTGTTACTTTGGACTAAGTAGGCAATTGAGAAGTAAAGTCCTCTCTCGACAAACCAAGATCACGCTCTATAAGTCTCTCATCATACCAGTCCTGATGTACGGCTCGGAATCGTGGACAGTGTCAAGAGAAGATGAGATGGCCCTTGGAGTATTTGAGAGAAAAGTTCACCGGAAGATTTGTGGTCCTTCTCGTGATGCCAACGCCGAGTATCGAAGGAAATTTAACGATGAGCTGTACGAGCTTTACGCAGACCTGACCATAGTTCAGCGGATTAAAGACCAAAGGCTCCGCTGGCTGGGTCATGTTATGCGAATGGACAAAGAAGCACCAGCACAGAAAGTTTTCCTATCGACACCCGAATTCGGCAGCTGAGGAAGGGGAGACCTCGACTGAGATGGAAACAACAGGTGGAGGATGACTTGAACTCCCTTGGGGTTTCCAATTGGCGTCAGTTACCGCTAAAAAGGAATGACTGGCGTGCTTTGATACGAAACGGCCAAAATCGCCTAGGCGGTTAAGCGTCATTATGACGCAAGCCAAGATTAGATAGAATTACCGAAACGAAATTATTTTGATAATTTCATTTCGTTAATCAACGAAACAAATTATCGTGTCAGTTTTATTTTGATAATCAACGAAACGAAATCATTTTGATAGTTTTCTTTCATTTGTGAATTAACTAAACGAAACAGAAACGTTTCAATAGTTAAGCATCCCTGGAAAGTAATAAACAAAACGAAATAGCAAGGACTGAAACCGAAACCGTAACCGTAGCCGATTAAAACCGATTCATTTTTCAAAACCGAAACTGAAACCGTTATTTTTTTCTGAACCCGTTTCAAAAGCCGGAACCGGTTTTGAATTTTTTATAGACACATATTTTATTTTAAAAGAGGCTACCCTGAATAATTTTCATGGAAGATGATTAAGCAAGACACTTTTTGACCTCAATATCAAAATTTCGAAAGAATTGAACTATAGACGAATGAAGCCATCGAAAAAATTTACGACAACCGAAAAAAAAATGTTTGGTGGCCGTCTCAGAAAGCATCATCATATTAACGTTCCATTTTAACATTTTTCTATTATAAAAAGTAGAGTTAATTTTTTAAACTTATCGGTCAAAAGTACACCAAATTTTCAAAGATTGTCAAATTAATGACCACTAACTTATAACAGACATACTTATATTGAAGAAAAAAATTTTCCATAAATATCGGAAGTAATATTTATTACTATATATTGGAGAAAATTTTTCATGAAAACCGGAGTAAAGTTATAAAAATTCAGACTTATTTTGCATTTAGGTACATATTTGAGTTTTGTAGTAGCACAATTTTTTCGTGTTGGTGTTTTTATTTGGAAACCGAAACGGGAACGAAACCGTAACCGAAACCGAAATAAATGTTAAAGAGCGAAACCGGAACGAAACCGTAACCGAAATAAATGTTGAAGAGCGAAACCGGAACCGGAACCGAAACCGAAACACGTTACAAAACCGTAACCGAAACCGAAACTTTATTTTAATTGGTTTCACACCTTGTGAAATAGTAGTGTACAGTATAGTTTATTTCGTACACTGGTTCCTATAAGCTTAAGTCTTAGAATAAGCTTTATTATTGTAAAGAACTAGGCTCAATTGAGCTGTAATGAATAAATAAATACATACATACATATATTATTTTGTGCCGTTAAGTAGTACCGTTATGTGGACAAAATCATAATACCCTCCCTGCAAACCAGATACCGGCTAACAATCAAGTTAACCCTTTCGGATATTCTATGCCATACGGCATAGTCGCATTACAATGGCTGTTTTGTTACATTAAATTAGGGAGTAGACTTTTTTTTTAAATTATGTATTTTTCTTTGAGGCCTTATCTCTAAAAATAAATAATAAAAATGTTGAGGGCTGGATCCAGTAAATTGCTATAATTAAAAACTCAAGTGTCTCTATCGAGTTCGTTTTCTTGTAAGAAAAAGTTACTTCATAATTTTAATAGTTTAACAATAAAAAAACTTTCGTTTTTTAACTTTTTTAATTCAGTTTAATAGAAAATTAATGTCCTAAATAGGATTAAAAAAAAATTAAGACCATAGGACAGTTGAGTAATACTCTACGATTTTTTTCATTTCATACCATGCCATGCGGCATAGATTTTACCCAACGGAAATAAAAAATGTATTTGATGAAATAAAGTCTGCCTTAATTTTTTATATTTTCTCTAACAATAAGGTCTATCAAATATTCCGGCCGAGCTCCAGTCGGAAATAATTCGGGAGAGTCGATAGAGGTTGCATCGACTTCATCGAAATCCACGTCCAAATTCTGATGAATCTGTTATCTTTTCCTCCGTCGTTGTTGTTGTGGCAGTACTTCGCCCTGCCTAGTCGGAAGATCAACTTATAAAAAGTTAATTGACAGACCAGATAGGGTTGAACTGATGTTGACAGTGCTTTGCCGTATATATCCTGTACGTTCCGGTAACTGTCTTTGAACGATTTCGTTGACCCCGTAGCCGGGGTCCATGTAGATTTAAGGCGCCTCTTACGACCGGCATACCTACCTCGGGCATATTCTGAACCCCTTACTCGCAGGGGTATCTTTTCCATCTAGCTCCGCCGTAAGAGCTGATAGACCCCAATATCGCATTCGTTTGATAAACGCTGAAGTCGGCAGACGTTTCTTACGTTGCTTCTGACTTGATTTAAAATGAATGTCATAAGGCATCGAGCCCTGGGAATCCCGATCTCGAATTCCAGGCCTCCCCTTTCATATTTGTTCAAATCCGCGGGCTTTCGGGATCCCGGAAATTCCTAAAAGACCAGGATTTGAATTAATATAATCCCACGAAACTGCTGGAACACGTCTAAAAAGGACGGGAGAGGTATCAACTTCTTCTTGACATGGCTTCAATTTCAATAATCAGAAATCGAAAATAAAAATTTTTGTTTCAGAGGAAAGTTATGGGAAAAAATCCAATAGTTTTACCAGGCCCGATTCGAAAATTGGAGCGTGATCCTTTGTATTTATGTGCAGAGCACCTTTTCGGGTTGAAATATCTCTTGACAGAAAATATCGAGTTTCGCTTTCGAATTATGCATTATAGGTTAAAATGCGTCTTTGGATACCTCTCCCGTCCTTTTTAACGGTATCTGAGATAATCCCGGAAAGTGCCAGGACCCCTGGGATTGCCCGAAATCCCAGCATTGTCAAAAATCTTCGGGATTCGATGCCTTAGTATGTAATTGCCATGTCATAGAAGCTAAACAAAGATAAGAAGAATATCTTAGTTAATTTGGAAGACTTGGGCTTGATCTGTTGTTGTTGTTGCTGTAACGACCAAAACCCTCCCATAAGTTTTGGGGAGTATTGTCGATAGTGGCAGTTTTTTGCCGGTTAAGAACTCGGTACGCTTCGGTACTAGCAGCTTGCGGTACTTGGGCGATTGTCGCCGGAACGATTTGGTATGACCAGCGGAGCCTACTAGGTTATTTTTTCCCTCCTTGTCTAAGGAAGAAGAAGGTTGGTAAAAATAGATGAGAGGCATCAAATTCGCACATCATCCATCAAGTCGTATGTCATTACCTTTTGTTTATTGTAATCGCCTATTACGAGAGGCATAGCTTCCTCGGGTATATGCTAAACCCCTAACCAGCACGGGTTATCGGATCTCAACAATGACTATGATAACAAAAATAAAAAAATTATTTTTTTTCCACGCTTTTATTAGGTTCACTTGTATGTTTGCTTGTTTGTTTGTTTGTTTGTTTGTTTGCTTGTTTGCTTGTATGTATGTAACTCTCGTTCGGTCTAAGTCCCAGTGGCCCAAAACCCGTAAAAAGACCCTACAATATGGGTATCAAACGAAAGGGGAAGGCCCCAGGTTTCATGTGGACTTCGATATATTTCGATAAATTTATCGATAACTGAGTTATCGGTCAAAATGTGAATGCCCAAAAACCTTAATATTTTCCTACAATATGGGTGTCAAATGAAAGGGGAAGGTCCCAGGTTTCATTTGGACATCGACATATTTCTATAAATTTATCGATAACTGAGTTATCGGTCAAAATGTGAATGCCCAAAAACCTTAACATTTCCCTACAATATGGGTGTCAAACGAAAGGGGAAGGTCCCAGGTTTCATTTGGACATCGACATATTTCGATAAATTTATCGATAACTGAGTTATCGGTCAAAATGTGGTTGCCCGAAAACCTTGTAATTTACCTACAATATGTGTATCAAACGAAAGGAGAAGGCCTCAAGTTTTATTTGGACTTCGATATATTTCGATAAATTTATCGATAACTGAGTTATCGCTCAAAATGTGGTTGCCCGGAAACCTCAAAATTTCCCTACAATATGGGTATCAAACGAAAGGGGAAGGTCCCAGGTTTCATTTGGACATCGACATATTTCGATAAATTTATCGATAACTGAGTTATCGGTCAAAATGTGGTTGCCCGAAAACCTTGTAATTTACCTACAATATGTGTATCAAACGAAAGGTGAAGGCCTCAAGTTTTATTTGGACTTCGATATATTTCGATAAATTTATCGATAACTGAGTTATCGCTCAAAATGTGGTTGCCCGGAAACCTCAAAATTTCCCTACAATATGGGTACCAAACGAAAGGGGAAGGTCCCAGGTTTCATTTGGACATCGACATATTTCGATAAATTTATCGATAACTGATAACCTTAAAATTTCTCTACAATAAGGGCATCAAACGAATGGGGAAGGCCCCAGGTTTCATTTGGACATCGATATATTTCGATAAATTTATCGATAACTGAGTTATCGGTAAAAATGTGATGTCCCAAAAATCTTAACATTTCCCTACAATATGGGTATCAAACGGAAGGAGAAGGCCCCGATATATTTCGATGAATTTAGCGATAACTGAATTATCGGTCATAATGTGAATGCTCAAAAGCCTTTAAATTTCCTTACAATATGGGTATCAAACGAAAGAGGAAGGCCCCAGATTTCAGTTGGACTCCGATATATTACGATAATCTTATCGATAACTGAGTAACCGGTCAAAATGTGATTGCGCAAAAACCTTTAAACTTTTCTACAATACGGGTATCAAACAAAAGATGAAGGACCCAGGTTTCATTTGGACTTCGATATATTTCGATAAATTTATCGATAATTTCATAGGACATTTGACTAAAAACTAAAAAATAAATATAGTTTAAAAAAACTAAAACTCACGCTTTTAGAGAGTGTTGAACTAAAAAGTTGAAAATAATTTTAAAAACCCTACACAGTAGTATTGTGGAAAAAGCGTGGTCCGCTTTGTGCCATAATTTTGGTATATCGAGCGCAAGACGCTTTTCCACATAATGCTAGTTTTTTTACTACGCTTTCATTAGCTTTACTTGTAAATATGTACATTCATATGTATGTTTGCTTGCTTGTATGTAGCTCCACTTCAGTCTGTCATTTGGACTTCAGACTGTCCCAAAAACCTTGAAATATGCCTTTAATATGGGTATCAAACGAAAGGGAAGGTCCACAGGTTTCTATTGGACTTTGGAATATTTCGATATATTTATCGATAACTGAGTTATCGGTCAAAATGAGATTGTACAATAATATTGAAAATTGCCTACAATATGGGTATCAAACGCAAGTGGAGTCCCAGAGGTTTCGTTTTGACTGCGGTATACTTCGATATATTTATCGATTACTTTATAACACATTTAACTAAAAAGTAAAAAATAAATATAGTTTAAAAAGCGAAAACACATGCTTTTAAATAATATTGCACTAAAAAGGTAAAAATAAATTAAATAAAAAAACGAAGATTATGGAACAAAGTGGACCACGCTTTTTCCACAATACTACTGTGTAGGGTTTTTAAAATTATTTTCAACTTTTTAGTTCAATACAATAAAAGCGTGAGTTTTAGTTTTTTTAAACTATATTTATTTAATTTACATTTTATGTGCCTAAAAGTGGCATGGTTTGTATATTACACCCATAAAACCTCTGAAACTACTTACGCACGTATGTAAAATTTCTTTCCGTTAAGTAAATTCCATGCCATATGGCATGTTGCTAATAAACCACTTTAGAAAAAAAAAATTTGAAAAATTCTTTTTAATTGTTCATTACGATGGCTGTAAGAGTAGGAAAAACGCAAAAACAGATTTTTAAGGCCAAAACCAAAAAAGAAGTTTCGAAAGGGTTAAATAGTTGGTTTCATTCTTTTTTTCATACGGTTACCGAAGTAGCTAATTTTGTTGGAGTGTAATGGGGTGTGGTTGCTGAGTGACCGCGCTCAATCCCGACTCTTGCGTCCTCGTTCGTGCACTCTGGGCAACGTTGAGCTACCTAGGCTCGCGGCAGAAAGAGAGGGAGCCCCGGTGGGGCCACTCTGACATACTTGGTTTAAGGGCTCACCGGGGTCTTTTTCGCAGCGTCTGTACACCATGAGGTGCGGCTGTAAGCGGGCGTCTGGCTTGAAGCAAGCGGCTCGCTATATAAATGTGCAAAACTTTTCCCTCCCATTCCAGGGTGTTATTGGATACCGTGCCCATTGGACGTTTGCAGCCGGGAGGCAAATCGTGGCTGTAGTCGAACGGAGCCTCACTGATACCGGGACGCCTCAGGGAGTAACTATGGTCTTACCGCGGTATGGGGCTCTGCCGCGGCGGACGACACACTTCCCCTTACACTACCCTTGACCCTAAGCTGGCCTTGTCCGGCGAGGGGTCGTACGAACAAGATGAAGAACACACAAAATACAAAGCAATTAACGACTTCGTTTACTCCGCAGCAGAGAAGAACTGTGCTGGAGCAAGCGAAAACACAACGCCGGAGGACAAACTCCGCATCAAAGTTAACTGGGAGGCCGACAGCGATGGAAACTACGGGTCAGTCATCCCCCAAACTGCTATCAAGTAAGAGTGACTTGATGGGAGCAAGCAGCAGTGCGGCTGCCTACGCAGTCAAGCAGAAAACGGCGGAAGCTAAACTTCCATCAAGCGCTGGTACGAAACCCAATCTCTTCACATCTGGGGCAATGGTCTCACGACCTGGTTTCAGAGTTTCGAAAGAGAAGGAAGACGCCGCAAAGGGAGAGACCGCGATGGCAACTACGAGTCTGAATCCCCCCCAAGAGGCATCTCCCCGACGCTCTGCGTACTGGGATAAAAGAAAGGCCGCAAGGATCCTTAAAAAATATGAGGGAGCATCGCAGGAGAAGCTGTCGCCGGAAGAAAGGAAGATGGTGGAGGAAGCGAAAGCTCTGATACCAAATTTCCAGAGGCCCTATGTGCCTAAGAGGGTGAACGGTAATCCCTTCAAACGCCAGAGATCGGACGGAGAGGTAGACCCCCATCCGAAGCGGCATCAGGTCAACCCCGTAGTGGGAAAACTCAGCTTTGCTGAAGTAACCAAGGACAGAATCCTTATAGGTTTCATTGACCGAGGTAACGACCGTTGGTCCATCCCCAAAGACCAGTGGCTGTATGTCCGGAATGAAATGGGCAGGGCCCTCCTCGACTTAATGCGTGAGTCTCCGGGTAGTCCGCCGCGAGGCACTGACGCGGGCTGGCACCAAGGTCAGATCAAAATATTCGCGTGCGAGGATGCAAGAACTGTCGCACTGTATAAGGCAGCAGTTGCAAGACTGGGTGAAGTCTACCCAGGGGCAAGACTAGATGTCGTCGACTGGAAGGACATTCCTGCTCGCCAAAGGGCAAGGGCATGGATTCCTGCCGTCCCTGCAAAACCCGAGAATATTCTTGAGATGCTGCAGGTCTGGAATCCGTCTCTCCCGACGCAGGATTGGGGCGTCAATCTGGTCGATGATGTGGTTGGGCCCAATAGACAGGTGGTTATCACTCTGAATAAGGAGGCGCTCGAGCCCCTTAAACGGTGCAATGGACGAGTGCATTACGGCTTGGGTCAGATCGTGATCCACGTATACCGTGGCGATGCACAGCGCGCTGCTATTCCGGACGCTCCGGAGGACTCGGAGATCGAGGCATCGGAAGGGGAAGCAGAGGAGTCCGACGCGGAAAGTATGTTATCCGCCACGTCAAATTGCGATGGTGCTGCGAACAACTCGGCGATAGAAGAAAGCCTGCTTGACGAAGAAGGCCTCGACGTCACGATCGTGGCTAAACCTGAGCACACTAACGTTGATGCTGCTTCAGACAGCAGGGTTCCCGCCACGCCAAATCGTGCAGGTGCTCTGAACAACTCCTCGTTGAGAGACAGCCCCCGGAACAGGCCAGACCTCGACGACACGCTGGCGGCAGGGAAGTCTGAGCTCTCTCATGTTGGTGGTGCTTCAGATAAATCTGCACAAATCTAAAGCAGCCTCGGCTGTTTTAAGCAGTCGTCTTTCTAAAGGCGACGTAGACGTGGTCCTTATCCAAGAGCCCTGGGTCAATAGCTCTAGGATCTGTGGATTGGGGACTAAGGGGTACAAGCTCATCCAAGCCAATGATGAGGGCAAGGTCAGAACCTGTATTTTGGTAAAGTCTGAGCTAAACACCTTTCTACTCAAATGGTGACGTTACAGCTGCCAGCTTAACAGTCGGCAGCACCAGCCTAACGATGGCGTCGGTCTATATGCCCTATGACGCCGAAGAACCTCCTCCACAAAAGGAGGTGAAAGATCTGGTGGATAATTTCTGTACGGGCCATCTTATTATTGGAGCTGACGCTAATGCTCATCACGTCCAGTGGGGAAGCTCCGATATTAACGCTAGGGGCGAGTCTCTGTTTGACTACCTACTAACAACTAACCTGGTGGTTTGTAACGTGGGTAACGAGCCTACTTTTATAACTAAAGCTCGTAGGGAGGTTATAGACCTCACTGTTTGTAGCGAAGGCGCTTATGAGTGGGTCAGAAAATGGCGTGTTCTTGATGAGCATTCATTTTCTGAAATTGTGTTAGACTTTATTGTTGAGCAGCCAGTTATGAAACGAAATCCACGCAACACTAACTGGCAGCTACATAACCAAATATTAGCTAGGGACCTACCAGTATTACCTCCACAAGCCCCCTCATCAGTGGGAGAACTGGATGATCTGGTAACGACCTTTACAACGGCGCTCTCAAATGCCCTAGAGCAGGCTTGTCCAGTACCAAAACCACGCGGCAAACATAGACCCCACTGGTGGTCTTACGACCTGGATTCGTTCCGTATATCATGCAGGAAGCAATTTAACAAGGCCAAGAGCATCGGTACGGAGCCTGAATGGCTCGAATATAAAGCTAAACTGAGGGCCTATAAAAAGGCTCTAAGGCAAGCGAAGAGAACTTCGTGGAGAAATTTCTGCACCGGGGTCGAAAAAGTCGATGATACAGCGAGACTTAGACGAGTGCTATCAAAAACTCAAACAGCCATTAGCTATTTACGGAAGCCTGACGGATCTTGGACCAGCACGGAAGGGGAAACCCTGGAGCTGCTCCTGAACACACACTTTCCGGGGAACTTGTATGATGCACCTGTAGCATCTGCAACAAACCTGGCGGTAAACATACCCATTACGGAGGAAAGGGTAAGGTGGGCAATCAAAAGCTTTGAGCCGTTCAAGGCAGCTGGGCCAGACGGGATTTTCCCCGCACAACTCATAAACACGCTGGAAATATCAGCTAAATGGCTGGTAGTTCTCTATTCAGCCTGCCTGGCTCTTAATTACATTCCGTGCTCCTGGAGAAGCGCCACGGTAGTCTTTATTCCAAAGGCTGGGAAGGCCTCACACTATGAGCCTAAAGACTACAGACCGATCAGTCTCTCGTCTTTTGCACTTAAAACCTTCGAGAGGATAATTAGCGATTATCTCTCCTCTACTATTGATAGCAACCTTATTTCTAGCTATCAACATGCATACACCAAAGGTAAATCAACGGAAACTGCGCTCCACAGCCTAGTCTCTATTGTTGAAAAATCATTGCACGAACAGGAGTACTGTCCGTGGACATCGAAGGGGCTTTCAACAATATAAGGCCGGAGGCTATTAACACTGCTTTAACAAACCTGGGCATAAATAGGTCTCTTATTGGACTAATTGATCAACTACTAAAGGGAAGGAAAATAGTTTCTTCACTGGGAACAGTTGATCTTTCACGCTATGTCACAAGAGGAACGCCTCAGGGTGGTGTTCTCTCCCCGCTCCTATGGAACCTCACCGTAAACTCGCTGCTACGAGACACAAGGTGGGGGGCCGGAAAATAGTGGCATATGCAGACGATTTAGCTATTGCATATAGGGGCAAATTCCCACAAACCCTGTGTGACTTGATGCAAGTAGCACTGCGAGAAGTTTCTTCATGGTCCTCTCGCTGCGGACTTAGCATCAACCCGGGAAAGGTGGAGCTTGTCCTTTATACCAGGCGGTACAAGATACCACCGTTGAACCTACCAGACCTAGATGGCGTGCGCCTGAACTTAGCTGACAAAGCCAAATTCCTAGGCACAGTTCTAGATAGAAAGCTTAACTGGAAGGAGAATGTCATCCAGCGCCAGAGGAAAGCGTGCATTGCACTTTACACGTGTAAAAGAGCCATTGGCCAAAAATGGGGGCTCAGCCCCAAAATTTGCAGATGGATCTACACTGCGATAATCCAGCCAATTATGCTGTATGGAGTCGTGGTATGGTGGCCTGCGCTAAGAAAGGCAACAAACCTAAATCTGTTAGGGAAAGTCCACAGATCGAGCATGATCTGTATAAGCGGGGCGTTAAGAACAACGCCCAATGAAGCTCTCCAGGCCATTCTTGGCTTTTTGCCACTCGATCTGGAAGGGTACCGGGCAGCAGCAGCATCGGCTGTGCGTCTAAGGGAAACGTCCGTCTGGGGCGCAAGCACTATTGGACACTCCTGTATTCTAAGATCTTACAGCTTTCTCCCTCTGAGCACAGATCGGTGTGCGACCACAACAGTCGGAGATTGTTGTTTTAGAATAAACATTCCCAGCAGGGAAGACTGGGAGAACATAGATCGGTGTCCCGCTACTAATGGCGGCACTTTTATATACACCGACGGCTCGAAGTTAGACGGCAGAGTCGGAGGAGGGGTTTACTCAAGGGATTTGGACCTAGAACTCTCCTTTAGACTACCTGATCACTGCAGCGTCTTCCAGGCTGAAGTTTCTGCAATCATGGACGCCGTGACTTGGATAGGTGAACGCACAATCGGACAGGATATCAAATCCCTTGGCTCTTACTCGTTCAACTCTGAACTGACGCTCAGCTGTCGTCGATCTCTTCAAGAGATGGCCCAACAGAACCGCGTGAACCTCACATGGGTCCCGGGACACAGGGACATTGAGGGAAACTGTAGGGCAGACGAACTTGCCAGGCAGGGCACGACCAAGCAGATTCTTCAAGATAAAGAGCGCATAGGTATGCCGCTTGCCACGTGCAAGCTAATGCTGAAGGAGCATACACTCCGCGAAGCCAACGAAAGATGGCTGCAAGCCCCAGGGTGCCGGATATCCAAACAAACCTGGCCAAAATGCGATCTTAAAAGATCTAGACACATATACGCCCTAAAAAGGAAGGAAATCTCCATATTAATAGGTGTTTTAACCGGGCACTGCCTTATTGGTAGGCACGCAGCAAGGCTAGGCGTTCCCTACCGACGATGCTGCAGGAGTTGCAAAGAGGATGAGGAAGAGGAAACGGTGGAGCACCTCATCTGCAACTGCCCGGCCTTAAGCGGAGCGAGAAGGCACTCTCTGGGAGTTCCCTTCCTGGTTAGCTTAAGCCAGGTCGCGGAGCTAGACATAAAGGACTTGATGGCCTTCATCAAGTTATCAAAATGGTTCGTGGAGGGGTAGCGGTGTCGGTTAGGGGTGTCAGTCCCGGGTTTCGGCTATATGGAGAGTCCCGACAGCACTGGGATTTTCCATATAGCCGGGCCCCGGGACTGACTTTCCTAGTGTTTGGTGGTATCACAACGGGCCTTTTATTACTGGCCTAGGTGTGCCTTTGCGGCAGCCACTTCTACCTACCTAGCTAATTTTGTTCAGGGCGTGTGAAAATTTTAACCATATGTATACTTTGCCTCTCCCTTGCACTTATTGAATTTTCCATTTGCTATAAAGTATACCTGCAGTCTTCAAAATAAAAAATTTCCCTTTCATAAACTGGCAATTGTTTTGGTTAAAATGTAGTTAACAGGATTTGTTGAAGTCGTCAATGTTTTGGCAAGCATGTTGTTAACAGTATTTGTTGAAACGGTTGCCGAAACTGCTAACAACTAGCTAACATTATGTTATGAAACAGTCAATGTTTCGGTTAACATGCTGTTAACTTTCTTCGTTGAATGAGTCAGCGAACCGGCTAACATTTTTTCCAAATAAATTACACAATTGAGATACATATTAAGGGTATTCGTGTTATGTCTTAAGTTTACGAATCTCGTATATTTACGAGTTTACTACAGTTCTTATACGAACGCCCTGGCTAAGCATTTGTGTTTAGATTTAACCTAAATAACATTTTTAAGATTTAACCCAAATAACATTTTTAAGATTGAATTTGGAATATTCCTTTATTTGAATTTTAGTACAATTTCATTCCTTTTTTGTGATTATATTATCATACAAATGAACAAAGGAATAATCAAATATGTTTCTTTTTGATGATCAAAATTAATCTTCGAAATCATTTTTGAATCATTTAGATTATTAATTTCTAAGATTAAAATAAAGTTAAACATGACTTTTTAATCATATTTTATGATCATATCGGAGCTCTTTGGGTGGCTAAATATTGAACGTCTACCTTTTAAAATTCTTGTTTACTGTTTATTTTTTTTTTCTTATAGATAAATATTTTTTCATATCAGAAAATTCAGAGAAATAATAGGGTTTATCTAATTTTTTTCATAAAAAATAAAGAATTTGTTAGACTATTGTCAAAAGTTTTTTTCATGCAAGAACAAAAAACACATGTTGCAAGAATAAAAAACTCATGTTGCATGTGTTGCATGAAAAAACTTTTGACAATAGTCTAACAATTTGTTGTGTTTTTTATGAAAAAAATTTAGAGAAAAGGGCCCTGATATTTAAATATAAAAAATATATTGAAAACGTCGAACGTTTTTCCTTTTGCCATCAATATGCTCTCTATCCTGCTGGTTTGGCGGCTCTTTTCTTGTGCAGCTTAAAAAAAATACAAAAACAAATGGATCAGAAAATGATTTCTAAAGATTAAAACAATATTTATAATATACATATAAAAAAATATGAAAAAATTAATTTAAAATGGATTAAAAAAATACGGCCATAAAATGATCATAAATTTTTTAATTATCTGGAGAGTGATACTTGAATCTTTGTTACAAATTTTTAAAATGTGCTGGCTGGGTAAGTGCATACTCGTATATTAGCTGTTTGATAAATAAATAATAAACAAATCAAACGCCAGAAGAAATTAAAAAAATTTAAAATTTTGAAAAATTCTAAACAAAATTCTTTCTACAATCTACACTAAAAACATCGGCCCAGCTTATTAACTTAAGAAGGGAGAACCTAAGAACCCTCACTGGGTGTTATGCGGGACATGTAGTCAACGTTTTCACCTAAGAAAGCTAGCTCTGTCACACACTTCCAAGTTCCAACACAATTTACAAATTTTTCGATAATTTTCAAAATTTTTAAATTATTTTATTTGAAATTTCAATTTAATTAATGAGATGTCAATCATTCATTTTTGACTTCGTATATTTAGCACGTCGTTTACGAGCCAAATTTCATGCTTAAATTTACGATGAATGTGCTAAACATTTTTCATACAAATTTTGACACATGATATACGATATCGTAAATTTAAGAGGTATAGCATAAATACGATGCAAATAAGAAATTACACGAATACCCTTATTATGTAAATATTTTATTATTTATTTAAAAATATAGTATGTAATTCAATCTAAATTAACTTAAACACTTAAAACTAAATACTAACTAACTAATCTTCACAAGAACTACTATATTATCACACAAATAAAGGCATTTGAGCTTGCAAATCCACTTTTGCATAAAATAGCTTCTTGAAAAAAAGCCGAATTTAAGTGTAGCGTAGTTCTCCACTGCAATCTAGGCTAGGCTCACACTGCTTCCGCCTTTGGTCGTTTGTCAGCAAACACATAAATAAGCTCCCGTTTCTAAACAAATTTCACCCTCAGTTTGAGCGTACACTAAGAAATCGCATCCGCAAACGCTACGCCTGAATGCTGCATTTTTTAGAAGCCATTTCATGCAAATGTGGATTTGCAGGCTCAAATGCTTTATTTGTATGATGATACATATGTACCTATACTTAGTAGTTCTTGTGGAGATGTTTGGCGATGATGATGGATGGCGAAGCCACCGCCCCTGCATTTTTTGTTGATTGTTGAACGGCATCTCCTGCACGCCGTACTGCTGCTTTCTGCATATTATCATATCTGCCCGAAAAAGAAACAACTTCTATTAATAAAATCATATTAAAAAACGAAAAATTTGCCGCTTACCTTTTTTGCGTTTTTTTCCCAAAAATAAAATTGACAAATAAAATTAATTTATTAATCATCTGTCTTATGCAGTGTCCATGCTCAGTTTAAAATGCTGCGTTTACCATTTTCGGACATACATTTCGAGGATGCGTTCATGCTGCCGCATTTCTAATGCATTTAGCTGACGGTTGCAGGTTATGAGCATGTTTACAAAAAGTCGAACTTTTTTTTATACATTTGGTCTGCTGATATTGTTTCACAAGCGTCACTTTAATTGTAGTTTCCCTTTTTTAATTTTATTTGAACACAAGCGAGCGAATTTGCTAGTTTTTCAAAAAAATAAATTTTTCAATGGTTTACGAATGGCAGAGAATGGACATGTCAAGAAAAAGTCACTAGTGATGTAACTTCGAAACGATTATTTCGTAGCAGAATACAGGGTGTACATGTGGACTAATAATGTTAATGCAAAAATATTGTGTCAGAATTTGTATGAAAAATGACAAAGTAAATCCTGCGTTTTGGGCTTAATGCTACAATGCAAAATGCTGACTCAGCATGAACAGGCTATTATTGTCAATATTTGGGATATTTTCACCGTAGCTCATGCTGTTTCACTCGCGCTCATATTATTAGGTATAATACCAAATCATCAATGTTTTCTCTTTTTAGCAGAACGTTTGCACATTAACCCTAAAACGCACTTTTGGTATTTATAGGCCCAAATTTTAATTTAATTCAGAACAACTTTTTTTTGGTTGACATAATTTTGGGAAATTTGTCAAATAAAAAATGTGTGTTTTTTTGTATTTGGCCCATTCTAATAGCCATGTGTGTATGTATGTAGGTCTAACCTAAGAAAAAGCTGAGTTCTAACAGGTGCAACAAATTAATTCATAGCATGTTACAAAATTATTGTGGTTTTATCATAGGAAACCTTCCAAAATTGTACCATATGTTGCTAATATAATTGCTGTTAGATTTTCTTTCCGGAAGTCGCTAAATACATGAAGTGTGTTCTATTGTACAGATACACGGGCCTATGTATATGAATTAAAATTTAACGTTTTGCTAAGGGTGGAAAACATCACTCAGGTATCAAAAATGTGTTTCACTTTATTGATTCCAAAAAAAAACTTGTACCCTGCAGTGAAACATTTAGGCAATTCATAAGGTCTCTTACAGTTGTATGTACTATTTCAATAACACAACTCTTGTGAGCACTATAACAAGTTGTATGATCGTATCTTAAAATATTTAATTGAAATTTCACGAAAACTTATCAGAAAAAGTTAATTTTTGTTTTCCTGCCTCTTTTACTTTTCAAACTAAAGAAATTAAAATGAAGATTCTAAGAAAAAAAATTACATTTAAAAAAAAATTTTAATAAAAACAAAAGCTTCGTTTCTTTTCTGCTAATTATGAATAACTATTCCTGAAAAAGCGTTTCTTGAACAAAAATAGCAGCGAATTCAGCAGCTTTTTAACATTTAATTTAGAGAGGACGCCAATTCGCTGCAAGTTATTGCTGGAGATTTTTCGTCCAGCAGAAACTAGCAAGCAGGAACAGCTGATCGGTGGCACAGCAAAAAATGTAAATTCAAAATGTTAGCCAATCAGAAAAGTACAGGGGTCTCCCGAGTGGGGGGTGTGGGGGGTGGCACTCTCCCCCCGCAACCCCCGCCCCCCACGTCTTTTGAAGTCGGTAATTTCTTATATGTAGTCGGCATTTTTGACTAAATTTCTTACAAGCAGTCGGCATTTTTGAGTAGTCGGCATTTTTGACTAAATTTCTTATATGTAGTAGGCATTTTTGACTATATTTCTTACATGTAGTCGGCATTTTTGACTAAATTTCTTACATGCAGTCGGCATTTTTGACTAAATTTCTTATATGTAGTCGGCATTTTTGACTAAATTTCTTATATGTAGTAGGCATTTTTGACTAAATTTCTTACATGTAGTCGGGATTTTCGACAAGTCGGCATTTTTGAGTAAATTTCTTATATGAGCCTTTCAGTGCACACAGTGACTAAGTCCACTTTTTTCAAAATCTGAGATTTAAGTGTCGCAGCACTTGTTATAGTCATATCTTCTCGTGATTTTAGTAACTATACCGAACAACAAGTGTTAACACCATTTAACTAAAAAATTTTTTTGCGGAGTCATGGGATTTTCTGGTTGGATATGGTTAGAACTAATTACGCTGCTAACGCTCCAATTTTTAGAGCCCTGAAAGAATTTAATTCGCTTTCTAATCATGCTGGGCTGGATTTTTCCTCCACAAAGTATTCTTTTAAATTGTTATTAAATGAATTATATACATAAGTTATTTTTTAGTTATAAGTTCATATACATTAGTAGTTGTTTCTAGTAATCTGTGTGAAATTGTCATATTTCTAGATTAAAGTGAAATAAAAATAAAAATAAATAAATAATATCTGGCTCCTTGTAGCTCGCAACAACACCAAAAAAATACAAAATATACTGTCAAATGTAAGCTATATCCGTATTTATGCATCCTACATCTAATATTTTAGTTTCAATTACACAGGGAATTTTAAAATGCAATGTAAATTAAATCAACGGATTTCTCAACTTCAACTCGAATGGACTTAGTCACTGTGTGCACTGAACGGCTCATATGTAGTGGGTATTTTTGACTAAATTTCTTAAATGTAGTCGGCATTTTTGAGTGTGCGATGCCGGAAAAAAAATTAACCAAGCGGGAATATTTTCTGTAATGGCTGATACTACTCCAGACCTGTCACATCAAGATCGATTAGCTGTAAATATTCGGTATGCGCATCAAACAAATGAAGGAATTGTACCTGTTGAACGGCTTTTGAAGATGGATATCGTCCTGACTAAAAAATCAGGAGAAGAGCTATCTGGAAAAATTGTAACAGCTCTTCAGTCGATAAGAATTTCCATAAAAAAACATTGTTTTCCAATCTTATGATTTTGCAAAAAAACATGGCTGGAAAGTTTAAAGGCACGCAGCAAAAATTAGCGGAAAAATGTGAAAAACGTATTCCCTATATTCCATGTCATGCTCATAGAATCAACATATTTGTTGAAGCTTCATGAAATGCAAGCTGTTTGATTAAAGAATTTTTTAATGTTTTAGAAGCTTTGTATGTTTTTTTTTCTGGAAGTACGAAACGTTTCTTGAGTTTGCGTGAAGAGTTAGGTAATATTGAAAATTCATTGCAGTTGAAGAATTTGTCGAAAACACGATGGACTGCTCGGGCAGAAACAGTCAAAGCTGTATGGATTTCTTTCGAAGGCATCATTCATGCTCTTGAAACTATAAAGAAAGATTCCGAAAATTTTGACAGCAATTCACGTACACAAGCTTCAGGCTTGTTAAAAAAAATTTTGGACTTCGATTTTATAAGCTCTTTATTTTTTTGCAAAAATATAATGTTCAAAGTTAAAAATTTGACAGAAAATTTGGAAGCTGAAGAACTTAACATCATCGATGCTTTATTGTTGATTCAAAGCACATCAGAGTCATTTCAGCAAATGAACGATGATATTCAAAAAAACGATTTGATTGCGAGCTCGGTTTCCTTTGCTCGGAAGTGGGAGATAAGCCCCGAAAACGACTTTTCAAAGCATCACAGAACGCGACGAGTGCCAAAAAAAATTGACGAAAATCCGGAATCTGCTACAATTTTCGATTTTGAAACATTTTATAGAAAAGAATTCAAAATTGTTCTTCAAGTTTTTACAAGTTGCATCCAAGAAAAGTTACAAGAAAGTTTGTCAACTTTCAAACCCATTCAGGAAATGTTTAGAATTCCACTAGACAGAAATAATGTTACGATTGATTTGATAAACTCTATTGTACAATTGGAACCCGAATTTTTGTGAGTTACAAATTCTTTTTGACTCATGTCAAAGTTGTAAATCATTCGAAGATATTTCCACGGTAGCATTCAAGTTAAAACGAGTTACTCCCTTAGCATATAAACTGGTTGGTTATATTTTGACTGCTCCTGTCACGTCAGCATCGTGTGAACGTTCCTTCAGTAAACTGAAAATAGTTTTCGACCATTTGCGCACAACAATGGGAGATGATCGTTTAAATTCGTTGATGTTGCTCACAGAACCAAAAATGCCTAATAAAATTAATAAGATGGTCTTCATGAGCGGGTTTTGGGCTGAGGGGTAGTCGAAACGACGGAAACGAAAAAAAACTATACGCAAATCTATTTGGTTTAATGAGGAAATTCTTATTGATATTATTAAGTGCAATTTCTTCTTATTCTTTTCGATTTCTTTTTATATGTGTTATTAATAAGAAAATCTTTTCAAGATTTCCTTAAAAATATGAAAAAAGATGAAAAAGAGAAAACTTCTTATTTTAATAAGATGATCTTAGGGTTCCTAACAAGAAGATTTGACTTATTAATGTTTTCAAAGGGAAATCTTGCAGAAAACGAAATGATTTCTTAGGGTTCTTATTAATAAGATGATCTTAGGGTTCCTAACAAGAAGATATGACTTATTAACTGATTTCCGCATAATTGTATGTGTTAATAAGATGATCTTAGGGTTCCTAACAAGAAGATTTGACTTATTAATATTTTCAAAGGGAAATCTTGCATCATCATCAGCAGACATCATGTAGAACAATTATACGCTGGGAAGCAGAAATACCCGATGGCTCGATGGTAAGCACCTGTGTTCAGCATTCAATATGTGGTAAGTTCGATTCGCGGTGGAGGCAATATGGCAAGTGTGGAAGGCAATGTAAGGAAGAATGCGGTGAGATGGCTTGAAGGAAATATAAAAAGGCAACATAAGAAGGTAAAGGCAATACAAGAGAAATCTAAAACTGAATCGTAACTGGATAATCTGAAGTTCTCGAAGACAATATAAGAACTCTGAAATATAATTTTTATTTTTTTTATTTGAAATATTAAAAAGAACATCTTCTCAATAATATGTGATTTCATTTTGAAAACATTATAAGTCGAATCTTCTTGTTAGGAACCCTAAGAAATCAATTCGTTTTCTGCAAGATTTCTCTTTGAAAACATTAATAAGTCAAATCTTCTTGTTAGGAACCCTAAGAAATCAATTCGTTTTCTGCAAGATTTCTCTTTGAAAACATTAATAAGTCAAATCTTCTTGTTAGGAACCCTAAGAAATCAATTCGTGTTCTGCAAGATTTCTCTTTGAAAACATTAATAAGTCAAATCTTCTTGTTAGGAAGCCTAAGATCATCTTATTAATACATACAATTATGCGGAAATCAGTTAAGAAGTCAAATCTTCTTGTTAGGAACCCTAAGAAATCGGTTTGTTTTTTGCAAGATTTCCCTTTGTAAACATTAATAAGATTTTCTCTTCAAATTTAAAAAGAACTTCTTCTTGAAGAAAATCTATAGAGATATCATATGACTATTGTTAGGAACCCTAAGAAATCAATTCGTTGTTCTGCAAGATTTCTCTTTGAAAACATTAATAAGTCAAATCTTCTTGTTAGGAACCCTAAGATCATCTTATTAATACATACAATTGTGCGGAAATCAGTTAAGAAGTCAAATCTTCTTTTTAGGAACCCTAAGAAATCGGTTTGTTTTTTGCAAGATTTCCCTTTGTAAACATTAATAAGATTTTCTCTTCAAATTTAAAAAGAACTTCTTCTTGAAGAAAATCTATAAAGATATCATATGACTTTTGTTTTAATTTATTAAAGTAGATGAAATTGACGTTTGTGAAGTTGTTCAAAAATGGTCCTTACTAAAACATCGCAGAGGCAAAATTTGAATTTAATTCTTCCATTTTTCTCAAAAAAATTTTTCTTTGTAAAATTATTTTGATTTTTGTGAAAAGGGTATCTTTTCAGTATGTATTTAATTTTGTAAAACATTCTATACGACGAAAATAAAGAAAGAGTAAACAAACACTGCAATTTTTAATTCATTCGGTAACATATTGCGCATTTTCACAAGTGTATTCCAATAATTTATTTTTTTTTTAAATCCATTATTATACCTAAAAAAAATGTCGGCAAATTTTCGAGATCAGTCGGCATATCAGTAAGATTCACCCCCCTACGATCGGGACCTTCGCGACGCCCCTGGAAACGTAACTGCTGTTTTGTCTGCAAGTTTCTACTGATTCCTGTTCGACAAAAATTAGCAGAAATGAGATTTTGACAGCTTTTTATGAGACTTTCTTCTGCTGACAGTTCATTGCTGGATTTTTCAAGAAACATACCTAATATAGCACCACGCCCGTGCGCAGGAATTTTTTATAGGGAGGGTTTTGAACTTTTGGATGCTCCGAAGGTTGTGACTTTTGATAACGAGTTCTCGTGATATGGTGTATTCAAAATTAGGGAGGAAATTAAACATTTTATTTCTGTGAGAAGATATTTGCTAATTAAAAACTGCAACTTTTCATGTGTTGGTTGTAATATCAGATAAACATAAAAATTAATACAAAAGAAAATTTGTGCAAATTAATATAAAAGAAAATTTGTGCCAAAAGTAAGTACTGACAAAAGCTTTTGTTTCAACGATTTGAACTTATTTTGATAATGAAAGACTTTGAGATATTTGTTTGTTCATTTAAATTGTCAAAATTTTATTATGGTTAAGGCTGTTTTACAAGGGCTGATTTCCTATTAAATTTTTTTACGTTCGACCGCGTTAACCATCAAATACAGGTTGTCGATCGGTCGAACAGCTGTTTACACGGTGAAATGATAAAAAATTTACCAGGGAAGCGACTCGTGTAAATCAGCCTTTACGCTAAAATTAAAATACGGTAGACAAATTTAGACTAAAAAAAAAATTTTAATTAAAATTTGAACCAATCTACAATTGAATTTTCAGAAAAGTTTTGAGTATGCAGTTTTATTGTCCATATAACTTTAGTATACATATTCAAGCCTCAAGTACCTAGAAACTTACTTTGATTTTCAGGGATTTTTTTCTGCAGCGAGAAAAGCCTTGAACTTGAAATATATAATGTTTTTAATTTAATTTTAATTTTTTTGCAGTTATATTTTGTTTTTGGCATAAAAATATTGATACTTTGAACTAGTTTTTGTTACATAATATTTTATCAGCGGCTGAAAGAAATTGTTTTCTAAAAATTTTCAATAGGTACTTTTACCAAAAAAACGTAATATAAGCAAACAAGAACTCAAAAAATGGGACCATTTAGGTTTTTTCTATATGTCAAAATCTTTCACTATAAAAAAATTTCGAATCGTTTAAAAATTACGACCTGCAGTAGGTATAAACTTTTTTTTAATTACCCCACCGTGTGAGGTTTCTTACACAAATTTGTAAATATAGTTGAGCCTATTTACAGCAACTTTCTACATAAAATGCACTCATATTATTACTATTATTAATTTCAACAAGTAAGGAAGTCTAAGTTCGGGTGAAACCGAACATTACATACCCAGCTGTGCACATAAAGTGGGCGTGATCGTTCACCGATTTTTCTTATTTTCTGTGGTAGTACTCTACATAAACATAACATGCCTGGTACCTAGTTTCGTAAATCTATCTCACACCGTTCTGAAGTTGTTAGCAGTCGAATTTAAAAATTGCTTGACTCATAAGTGGGCGGTGCCACGCCCACTTTCCAAAATTTTGAAAAAATTATGTAAAGAATATGAAAGTTGATGTATGTACCAAATTATATTATTATAGCGAAATCAGTTAATTAGATATGGACTTTTCAATATTTCCACCTCCTTTCAATATAACTTTTATGAAAAAGTAGGCGTGGTCGCGAAGCGATTTCGTTTATTTTCTATAGCTGATTTTACCACAACAATAGTATGTCCTCTACGAAATTTCGTTATACTAGCATAAACTGTTCTGAAGTTATTAAGAGTCAAAATTATAAAATTTCTTCAAATATACGTGGGCGGTACCACTCCCCCTTTTCAAAAATTTTTATAAAATCGGCCTTAGAACATCTAAATCAATACATATTGCAAATTTTATCATTGTAGCTGCTTCTAATATTGAATTAACCCATTTTATACGTTTTTCGAAATTTTCGATATCGAAAAAGGGGCGTGGTTATGGTCCGATTTTACCCATTTTCAATAGCAATCTATTCTGAACCCAAATAAGTACGCATGCCAAATTTGGTGAAGATATCTCATTATTTGCTCAAGTTATCGTGTTAACGGACAGACGGACGGACGGACGGACGGACAGACGGACGGACATGGCTCAAAGTTATAATACCCTGTGTACAAGTACAGCTGGGTATAAAAATAGTCTAGATTACAATGTACTTACAGACTACTTGAATTAGTATTTAAAATAACAGACCTTATCAATACTATCAAAAAATTACTACACTCAACAAAGATTTGAAAGCGGGGTTAGACAAAGAAAAGTCTATGGCTAGAGAATTTGAAATAGTATTAAATTCCGTCAATGCTCTAAAAATAGGAGTGTTAGAGGCATAGAGGGTCCTGGCGAGGTGAATCAATCACACCATTGATAATGTCATAAACAAAAGTAAGAGAAATAATGGTTCTTCTACTTTGAAGTGATTGCAGGCTAATGAGTGCACATTAGACCGGGTCGAAAAAAAAGAATGAAAGATGACCATGCGGTGAATTTGGGATGATAACAATTTTCGTCCTGCGAGAGTCCTAAAAACAGGCAACATCGATTTTTATTCACAACTTTTTTTATTTATAATCCGATTGCAAAGTTTGATATATCGTTGAATAGGTATTTTTTAGTACTACATATCTCCCGAATGTCCTTTTACTCAAAACAGACCCCAAACCGAGTTAGACCGCGTAACTCGATTTCTACCCCCCTTTTCTCTTCATAATAATAAACCACTCACTCAGCTATGCAATTCTTGCCTTTGAAGTAACAAAAAATTCTAATAAACAAAAAAGTTACAGTCGATTTACAGTTAAAGCTTGTTTTTTTGGTTATTTCTGTGTAAAACAAAAAGAAAGTTGGTGCATTAGCAAATTTTGTGACATACGATAAAATTAAAGCACGTTTTTTAAAAAACGTAATTTAAATAAATCAGTGTTACCAACCGAGTGCGACATAGTTCAGTATTTACTCTTTTTAAAGAACTATGGTATCAAAAAAAAAAAAAAAAAAAAAAAAAAACCTTAAGCTTTCAAGTTATGCGGGAATTGTGGCAGCCGAATGCGTGAGTCGTGAATGATGGCAGTCGTGATGTTACCAGACATCCAATACGATTTAAAAAGGACAAATGGAACAATCTGTTTTGAATTTCGAAGTGCAGGTGTAGTATTGGGGATATTGTGAGTTGTAATTGTTCTGCTGGTCGTCAAACCTCACACACAGCAAAGCAGTTTTTAGTAGATCAGTGCAAGACTGAAACAAATTGATTCTCTAGAAGCAGTAGCAACAAGTGTTTGCGAACTGGAATCTCATACCATGACTGAATGCGTTAACCCGTCAGTAATCTCGGATGGGTACGTTCCCAACTCATCCGAGAACGAAGATTTTGAATGTGTGCGACATATCTTTGCGAAACTACGCCATGGCCTTAGATCGCACTGATACTTCGGACAGCTTTGGAGCACTACTCGCTATCACTCTTATCCAAGATTTGCGTATTTCTATAGCCGCTAAAGTTAATAAAGATTTTGACCAGGATATTTCAAAAAAAATTATATCTTACATTGATAATATTATTCTAGACAAAAAAAAAATTTTTAGAGAGCGTTTAAAATTTCGCAAAGAAGCCCAATCTTCGGTGAAAAAAAAACTCTTTTCTGCAAGGTATTTCCTTTGATGGAAAAAGAGACCTTACCCTTAAGAATACTGAAATTAATAAAAAAAAAGCGATTAAGTAGAACAGTGGAAGAACATATAACGCTAGTAAAGGCGCGAGAATCCAAATTTATTGGATATACCACACCCATTTTAAGCACCGGAGAGGGAATTCAGCAATCTATAGTAAGTTTTTTAAATGATCAAAATTTTTCGTTGAGCCATTTAGTCGCTATCAATTGTGATGGTACCGCAGTTAACACAGGCTATAAGACTGGCGTAATTGTTTGCATGGAACGATATTTGCAGCGGCCATTGCAATGCAATGTTTGTTTGCTGCATTTCAAAGAATTGCCTTTAAAGGCGTTGTTAAAAAATTTTTTCGGATCGCAAAAAGGTCCGGGATTGTGTCCGAGCAAAGAAGGAACAGAAATCCTTACATGCGAAAATTTTGTTTGTTTGTAGGTCTTCGAAGGTTATAAAAAAATCGCAATGGGTGTCATGCCTGAAAATATTGAGGAGTGGAATATAAGATCTGATCAGCGTTACCTATATCGCATGGTTAAAGCGAATGATAGTGGTGTATGTAATGACCACCTTAGTAGGGAGAAACCTGGTCCTGTAAGTACAGCACGCTGGTTATCTACGGCGTCAAGACTTCTACGGTTATACGTATCCAAAAAGCACCCCAGCTCTTCCTTAATAAAAGCTGTGGAGTTTGTTATTAAGGTTTACGCACCATTCTGGTGTTTGGTAAAGAGCCAGCCAGAATCTATACACGGAAGCCGTCACGTTTTTAAATATATTTGTTGGATGCGAGATTTGCCAGACGATGTTCAGAAAAGAATTCGTCCTGTTGTAGAATACAACGCTTATTATTGCCATCCGGAAAACATTATTTTGGCAATGATAACGGATTCAGACCAAACTGTACGTTTTGAAGCGTATGAAAAAATAAGAGCCGCTCGGCGCAATCAGCAATCAGTTCTGTGTGTATTTTATCTACCAAAACAAGGAATCGTAAATTTCAATAGTGATACTTACACGCAAATGATAAAAAGAGAACAATTTGAAAACATAGAGCCACCCTGTTTGCAGTTTTACACTGACGAACAACTTGCTTTTTATCAATATTCTGAAGCTGAAGTTATAAAATTACCAGGTAAAACACGTAACAAGAGACTGAGTTTTTTCTATTTAATGGTTTATTGCAGAATTCTTATGCCATTTCCAAAATACGGAACGTTTCGTTCGTGTTGTTAGTGAATCTGCACTAGCATTTACAGATCATAATCGCTTGGGCCATATTTTTTTCAAAACTGGAGAGCAGGTGCCGCTACAGTCTGCTTGAGTCTAGTCAAAATTTAATTTAAAATTTTTGTGATGTTGATAATTCTGAAACGTGTAGTTTACCTTGCTTCAACTAATTTTACATGGACATACACATACACTCATATGTAGTAAATATTTTTATTTGTAGAATAATGTATATATATGGGCAATTAAACTTCAGGTCACCGTAACTTCTTTGTTCACTAATATTTTTTTGTTGCAAACTTTTTTTTGTATGGGCACCGACCCGGTCTAATAGACACCATGCATTTTGAGATTTTTTTTTGTGTGTTTAAAAGTAGTTCATGCTATTATATGACTAAATTTTTGCACCTTAATTTATATGACTCGATGAGATATATAAGACTGCATATCAGTTTATTAAAAAAAGAAGTCGGTTTGCATTAAAGTCGGTCAACACAAATATATCAGTTTCAGAGCCGGTTAAAGCAGTCCAGTCCAGTTTTTTTTTTTTAGTTAGGCATGGCACTATATAGGGGAAAATGTGTTCTATATAACACCCCGTTAGCGTGTTCCCATAGCTACCTCGTAAAAGGCAAAACTTACTTGCGCAGTCAACGCTTTCCATTTTTGTTGACAGCACAAGTGGTACATTAGCCTTTAACTTTGGAGGTGGTGGAAAATTGACTATTTTTTTAGTTGCTCTCTTATCTTGGCTTGCGTCATAATGACGCTTAACCGCCTAGGCGATTTTGGCCGTTTCAAAGCCCGCCAGTCATTTCTTTTTAGCGATAACGGACGCCAATTGGAAACCCCAAGGGAGTTCAAGTCATCCTCCACCTGTTATTTCCATCTCAGTCGAGGCCTTTTCCTTCCTCTGCTGCCGAATTTGGGTGTCGATAGGAAAACTTTCTGTGCTGGAGCTTCTTTTTCCATTCGCATAACATGACCCAGCCAGCGGAGCCTTTGGGCTTTAATCCGCTTAACTATGGCCAGGTCTGCGTAAAGCTCGTACAGCTCATCGTTAAATTTCCTTCGATAGTCGCCGTTGGCATCACGGGAAGGACCATAAATCTTCCGGAGAACTTTTCTTTCAAATTCTCCAAGGGCCATCTCATCTTCTCTTGACACTGTCCATGATTCCGAGCCGTACATCAGGACTGGTATGATGATAGACTTATAGAGCGTGATCTTTGTTTGTCGAGAGAGGACTTTACTTCTCAATTGCTTACTTAGTCCAAAGTAACACTTGTTGGCAAGAGTGATTCTCCGTTGGATTTCTAGACTGATATTATTTTCGGTGTTAATGATGGTTCCCAAATAGACGAAGTCTCTCACCGTTTCAAACTTGTAGCCATCAACGGTGACTTGGCTGCCAAGGCGTAGGTGCGCCGATTCTTCCTTTGATGACAGCAGATACTTCGTCTTGTGGGTCTTCTCCAGGATTTGGCGTATCGCGAAAATCTGTCTATGGTTGACTTACCAGGTCTAAAGCCACACTGATAAGGGCCAAACAGTTTGTCTACGATGGGCTTCAGTCTTTCACACAATACGCTAGAAAGAACCTTATTCGATATTAAGAAGACTGATTCCGCGGTAGTTGGTGCGGTTAGCGGGATCGCCTTTCTTGTGGATTGGGCAGAGCACACTTAAATTCCAATCTGAAGGCATGCACTCGTCTGACCATATTCTGCATAAGAGCTGATGCATGCTTTTGTTGTTTTTGAGCCTTTGTTGTTTTTGAGCCGGGATATAGCTATCCTCACCTCTTCATAGTCAGGCGGTGGGACGACCTTTCCATCGTCAGGGATTGGGGTATCGGGTTCAACGTCTCCCTCGCAATTTAGCAGTGAGGAGAAGTGCTCCCTCCATAATTTAAGTGCATTCTGTACGTCAGTTACCAGGTCGCCGTCATTGTCCTTCCAGGAACTTGCCCCGGGCTTTAAACCTTCCGACATCCGCCGGATCTTTTCATAGAATTTTCGGGCATCTTTCCTGTCAGCCAGCATCTCAAGCTCCTCACACTCACGCCTTTCGGCCTCACGTTTCTTTTTTCTGAAAAGGCGTCTCTCTTCCTTCTTCGCCTCACGATAGCGTTGCCATACACTGCGGGTTGCGCCCGTTCGCAAGGTCTCTCTGTATGCAGCGTCCATTTTGTCCGAGGCTGTGCTGCATTCCTCATCGTACCAGTTGTTCTTGCGGGCTCGCTGAAACCCTATAGTGGCTTTAGCGGCGTTACGTAATGAGTGAGAGATATGCTTCCATTGCTTGGTTACATCGTTAGGTCGAGGATTGCTCTCCGATAGCAGGTCTCGACGTCAAACTTTCCTTCCGTTACTGTGCGCACTTTCTTCGCTGCAGAGGGGCGTGTGCGCATCTTGGCTGCAACAAGATAATGGTCCGAGTCGATATTGGGACCGCGTAGGGTACGCTGTGTCTGCCGTCGATCATGACATGATCAATCTGGGTTTTTGTTCTTTGATCAGGGGACAGCCAGGTGGCTTGGTGTATTCGCTTATGCTGGAACCTGGTACTACTGATGACCATATTGCGAGCAGCGGCGAAGTCAATCAACCTAGTGACGTTGGGGGATGTTATATCGTGGAGACACAATTTTCCAACTGTAGGACCAAAGACTCCTTCCGTGCCCACCTTGGCATTAAACTCGCCGAGCACGATTATGATATCATGCTGGGGGCAGCGATCATGGGTCTGTTCTAGTTTATCGTAGAAGGAGTCCTTCTCTGCGTCGTCCGTCTCCTCAGTCGCCGCATAGGCGCAGATAACTGTTATGTTGAAAAACCTTGCCTTGATGCGGATTGCAGCGAGACGCTCGTCCACAGGAGTGAACGCTAGTACTTGGCGGCGAAGTCCCTTTCCCACCACAAATCCAACACCACGCGCTTTGCCGCGTGTCTGGCCACTGTAGTATACGTCACAAGGACCGATGGTCGTCTTTCCTTGGCCCGTCCATCGCATTTCCTGCAGGGCGGTGATGTCAGCCTTTGTGTTCACTAGGACATCAACCAGTCGGGCAGCGGTACGCTCCCTTGAAAGGGTCCGGACATTCCACGTACATGCCCTAATATCCTTCTTGTAGTCCATAATTCGTTTTGCCGGGTCGTCAACTTTAAAGGGGGTTCTCATCCGAGGTTTTGGTTTTTTTCTCTTCATTGGAATTAGGTTTTTTACGTGGCGGGTCCCAAACCCAGTGCACAACCCGTTTCGGGTTTTTGGAAAATATTTACCCATTTATATAGCGAGCCGCTTGCTTCAAGACAGACCCCCGCTTGCAGCCGCACGTCATGGTGCGCAAAAGACCTCGGTGAGCCCTTAAACCAAGTATGTCAGAGTGGCCCCACCGGGGCTCCCTCTCTTTCTGCCGCGAGCCTAGATAGTGCACGTTGCCCAGAGTGTACGAATGAGGACGCAAGAGTCGAGATTGGGCAAGGTCACACAGCAGCCACATCCCATTACACTCCTGTGATGCACTCTCTGTCTTTTATTTTCCCAGTAGCTTCTCAATTTGTGTTGATTTTTGATCAGCTGTGTTTTTGCTGTTAAAATTTACCACTCCACATGAAAGTCTTTCTAAGAAAATATTTTACTACCACGTTAAGGTAAGAGTAAGTCTTCAATAGAAACAAGTAAGGAAGTCTAAGTTCGGGTGAAACCGAACATTACATACCCAGCTGTGCACATAAAGTGGGCGTGATCGTTCACCGATTTTTCTTATTTTCTGTGGTAGTACTCTACATAAACATAACATGCCTGGTACCTAGTTTCGTAAATCTGTCTCACACCGTTCTGAAGTTGTTAGCAGTCGAATTTAAAAATTGCTTGACTCATAAGTGGGCGGTGCCACGCCCACTTTCCAAAATTTTGAAAAAATTATGTAAAGAATATGAATGTTGATGTATGTACCAAATTATATTATTATAGCGAAATCAGTTAATTAGATATGGACTTTTCAATATTTCCACCTCCTTTCAATATAACTTTTATGAAAAAGTAGGCGTGGTCGCGAAGCGATTTCGTTTATTTTCTATAGCTGATTTTACCACAATAGTATGTCCTCTACGAAATTTCGTTATACTAGCATAAACTGTTCTGAAGTTATTAAGAGTCAAAATTTTAAAATTTCTTCAAATATACGTGGGCGGTACCACGCCCCCTTTTCAAAAATTTTTATAAAATCGGCCTTAGAACATCTAAATCAATACATAGTGTGAAGTGCGTATAGTAGTAAAACTCGTCCGCTCTTAATTCTGCAGAAGTGTCTCATAAGAAGAATATGTTACGCAAACCGCCTATCGCACACTATGAACCTATTTAAACGGCTAAATATTTTACCTGTGAGACACTTATATTACTATAAAGTTTTAAAAATATTTTTTATGAGGTGTGGCTATCTACGTAGTCCAATATACCCTTTACAAAGGCTAAGAAGCAGTTCACATTTAAGCGTTGTAGTTCCTGCTTCTCGTACCACCCTGTTTCGCAACTTCTACACCATAGTGTCCTGCATGGTTTTCAATAAGCTTCCTGAAGCAATTCAAAGCATTAGGAGACTATCCGTTTTCTTGAAGGAAGTGAAATCATGGCTTCTCTGTTTCAGTCATAATGATATGGAGGTTCTGTTGCGGCCTGTTACGTAATGTGTTTCCCTTTTAATAATTTTAAAAATTTCTAATAATTTTAAAAATTTTTAAATATTTTAATAATTTAAAAATTTTAAATATTTAAAAATTAAAAATTAAAATAATATAATTTCTAGTATTTTTATTATATTTTTTGTCTTCACTACCTTTTCATAATTCGTAGTAAGCACACTTGTAGTTTTGATTTTGTAACTATTTTTACTTCTTTATATGATTTTTGTATTGCACCCCACAATGTTCCACATAGATATTTAGTTATTTAAGGAAATGGTGTTCCCTCTGTCATGTTATTTGGACACTTAACACCATTAACTGTTATCTTTGCAATAATTATATAAGTATATTTCTGTTTTATGAATTGTATAAATTTAAGAACGCTTAAGATAATAATGAATAAAATAATGAATGAATGAATGAAATATTGCAAATTTTATCATTGTAGCTGCTTCTAATATTGAATTAACCCATTTTATACGTTTTTCGAAATTTTCGATATCGAAAAAGGGGCGTGGTTATGGTCCGATTTTACCCATTTTCAATAGCAATCTATTCTGAACCCAAATAAGTACGCATGCCAAATTTGGTGAAGATATCTCATTATTTGCTCAAGTTATCGTGTTAACGGACAGACGGACGGACGACGGACAGACGGACGGACATGGCTCAATCAAATTTTTTTTCGATCCTGATTATATTGATATTTGGAAGTCTATATCTATCTCGATTCCTTTATACCTGTACAACCAACCGTTATCCTAACAAAGTTATAATACCCTGTGTACAAGTACAGCTGGGTATAAAAAATGGCCTCACGTCCAACTTCATCATCATCATTTATTGGCGCTTAACCGCCTAAGCGATTTTGGCCGTTTCGTATCAAAGCACGCCAGTCATTCCTTTTTAGCGATAACGGACGCCAATTGGAAACCCCAAGGGAGTTCAAGTCATCCTCCACCTGTTGTTTCCATCTCAGTCGAGGCCTCCCCCTTCCTCTGCTGCCGAATTCAGGCGACGATAGGAAAACCTTCTGTGCTGGAGCTTCTTTGTCCATTCGCATAACATGGCCCAGCCAGCGGAGTCTTTGGGCTTTAATTCGCTGGACTATGGTCAGATCTGCGTAGAGCTCGTACAGCTCATCGTTAAATTTCCTTCTATACTCGCCGTTGGCATCACGGGAAGGACCATAAATCTTCCGGAGAACTTTTCTCTCAAATACTCCAAGGGCCATCTCATCTTCTCTTGACATTGTCCATGAATCTGAGCCATACATCAGGACAGGTATGATGAGAGACTTATAGAGCGTGATCTTTGTTCTTCGAGAGAGGACTTTACTTCTCAATTGCCTACTCAGTCCAAAGTAGCACTTGTTGGCAAGAGTGATTCTCCGCTGGATTTCTAGACTGATATTATTTTCGGTGTTGATACTGGTTCCCAAATAGACGAAGTCCCTCACAGTTTCAAATTTGTAACTATCAACAGTGACATGGCTGCCAAGGCGCAGGTGCGCCGATTCTTTCTTTGATGACAGCAAATACTTCGTCTTGTCCTCGTTCACGGCAAGACCCACTTTTTTCGCTTCCTTATCCAGTCCAGAGAAGGCAGCGCTTACGGCGCGGTTGTTAAGGCCAATGATATCAATATCATCGGCATACGCCAGCAATTGCACGCTCTTGTAAAAGATTGTACCATTGCGGTTTAGCTCTGCTGCTCGAATTATCTTCTCCAGCATCAGATTGAAGAAATCGCACGAAAGGGAGTCGCCCTGTCTGAAGCCTCGTTTGGTTTCAAATGGCTCAGAGAGGTCCTTCCCGATTCTGACGGAGCTGTTGGTATTGCTCAACGTCATTTGACAAAGCCGTATAAGCTTTGCAGGGAAGTCAAATTCAGACATGGCGGCATACAGGCAACTCCTTTTAACGCTGTCAAAAGCGGCTTTAAAATCGACAAAGAGATGGTGAGTGTCGATTCTCTTATCATGGGTCTTCTCCAGGATTTGGCGTATCGTGAAAATCTGGTCGATGGTAGACTTACCAGGTCTAAAGCCACACTGATAAGGTCCAATCAGTTTGTCTACGATGGGCTTCAGCCTTTCACACAACACGCTAGAAAGAACCTTATATGCGATATTAAGAAGACTAATTCCGCGGTAGTTGGTGCGGTTAGCGGGATCGCCTTTCTTGTGGATTGGGCAAAGCACACTTAAATTCCAATCCGGAGGCATGCATTCGTCTGACCATATTCTGCATAAGAGCTGATGCCTGCTTTTTACCAGCTCTTCGCCTCCGCGTTTGAACAGCTCGGCGGGTAGTCCGTCTTTTCCAGGCGCTTTGTTGTTTTTGAGCCGGGATATAGCTATCCTCACTTCATCATAGTCAGGTGGTGGGACGACTTTTCCATCGTCAGGGATTGGGGTATCGGGTTCGACGTCTCCCTCGCAATTTAGCAGTGAGGAGAAGTGCTCCCTCCATAATTTAAGTACACTTTGTACTTCGGTTACCAGGTCGCCATTATTGTCCTTACAGGAGCTTGCCCCGGTCTTAAAACCTTCCGTGATCCGCCGGATCTTTTCATAGAATTTTCGGGCATCATTCCTGTCAGCCAGCATATCAAGCTCCTCACACTCACGCCTTTCGGCCTCACTTTTCTTTTTTCTGAAAAGGCGGTTCTCTTCCTTCTTTGCCTCACGATATTGTTGCCATACACTGCGGGTTGCGCCCGTTCGCAACGTCTCCTTGTAGGCAGCGTCCTTTTTTTTCAAGGCAGTTTTGCATTCCTCATCGTACCAGTTGTTCTTGCGGGCTCGCTGGAACCCTATAGTGGCCTCAGCGGCGGTACGCAATGAGTGAGAGATATGCTTCCATTGCTCGGTTACATCGTTAGGTCGAGGATTGCCCTCTGCTAGCAGGTGTGAGACTCGAGTTGTGAAATTATCAGCTGTCTGTGTCATGCGCAGCTTCTCGACGTCAAACTTTCCTTCCGTTACTGTGCGCACTTTCTTCGTTGCACAGAGGCGTGTGCGTATCTTGGCTGCGACAAGATAATGGTCAGAGTCAATATTGGGACCACGCAGTGTACGCACGTCCAGAACGGTGGAGCTATGTCTGCCGTCAATCAAGACATGATCAATCTGGTTTCTAGTTCTTTGATCAGGAGACAGCCATGTGGCTTGGTGTATTCGCTTATGCTGGAACCTGGTACTACTGATGACCATATTGCGAGCAGCGGCGAAGTCAATCAACCTAGTGCCGTTGGGGGATGTTATATCGTGGAGACTGAATTTTCCAACTGTGGGACCAAAGACTCCTTCCTTGCCCACCTTGGCATTAAAGTCGCCGAGCACGATTTTGATATCATGCTGTGGGCAGCGATCATAAGTCTGTTCAAGTTTATCGTAGAAGGAGTCCTTCTCTGCGTCGTCCGTCTCCTCAGTCGGCGCATAGGCGCAGATAAATGTTATGTTGAAAAACCTCGCCTTGATGCGGATCGCAGCGAGACGCTCGTTCACAGGAGTGAACGCTAATACTTGGCGGCGAAGTCTCTTTCCCACCACGAATCCTACACCACGCGCTTTGCCGCGTGTCTGGCCACTGTAGTATACGTCACAAGGACCGATGGTCGTCTTTCCTTGCCCCGTCCATCGCATTTCCTGCAGGGCGGTGATGTCGGCCTTTGCGCCTACGAGGACATCAACCAGTCGGGCAGCGGTACCGTCCCTTGAAAGGGTCCGGACATTCCCGGTACATGCCCTAATATCCAAATCGTTATGCCTTATTCGTTTTGCCGGGTCGTCAACATTAAAGGGGGTTCTCATCCGAGGCTTTGCATTTTTTTTCATTGGAATTAAGTTTTTTACGTGGCGGGTCCCAACCCCAGCGCACAACCCGTTTCGGGGTTTTGGAAAATATTTACACATTTATATAGCGAGCCGCTGGCTTCAAGACAGACGCCCGCTTGCAGCCGCACCTCATGGTGAACAGACGCTACGCAAAAACCTCGGTGAGCCCTTAAACCAAGTATGTCAGAGTGGCCCCACCGGGGCTCCCTCTCTTTCTGCCGCGAGCCTAGGTAGCTCCCGTTGCCCAGAGTGCACGAACGAGGACGCAAGAGTCGGGATTGAGCAAGGTCACTTAGCAACCACACTCCATCACACGTCCAACTTAGTGTTAGTTTATCATAGAAAATATATGACCATTCCTCCGTCTAGCTAGTAATAAAAAATTTAGTAGTTAAACATTTTTTCGTGGTTTGTTAAATTTTAAATATTTATGGATGTATATAGGTCGTGCCAAGATCAACATTCAACATTTAAATACATACATTTGGCTGTGTAAAAATGCGTTTTCAGTTTAACAAACAATTTAATTCATAACTTTTTTTGTTAATTGACTTTGTATTGTTTTTATGACTAGAAAAATAAAGCCCTTGTGAAATAAAGCCGGCATTTTGTTATTAAAAAAAAAAAATTGCTGTTGTATTAACTATAAAAATCCAAATATTTTTTGAAGTATCTAAATAAGTTTCAAAATGGTGAATTTTACCACCACGTCACAGATTATGTCCCAAAAATTCACCCCCATAGGTGAAGGTTAGAGCAATTCACCATTCGTGCAGTGACTGACGTGAAGGAAGGAGCTATTTTGTAGGGCTTTTTTTCTAAATAAGAACGATAATAATTAGTGTATTAAAATGGACAGTGCAAGTGACATGGCGGCCGCCGTGGTGTAGTGGTTAAGTCTTCGGCCTTCTATACCAAGTCGTGGCGGTTCGATGCCCGGCAAAAGTAACATCAAACTAAAACGGGGTCGCCCCTCGGCAGTAGTTTGGCAAACTCTACGGGTGTATTTCTGCCATGAGAAGCTTCTCAGCAAGAAATTCATTTGCTTTGCAAGTGCCGTTCGGAGTCGGCAAAAAAATGTAGGTCCCGCCAACTTGTAGGAAAAACTCAAAAGCAACACACCACAAGTTGGAAAGAGAAGCTCGGCTAAAAATCTCGTTAGAGGTTATGATAACCTGTTGGTACATATATCGCCGCTATTAGTTTATTAGAAAGTGACAGTAGTGGAATACTATACGTTACTTATACGTTACTACTAAACCAATTTCCTTTTTCCTTTTGTTCACTGTGCTCAAAACAAAACATTAAAACCACTTACAGTACAAGTGGTACAAGTACTTTATAATAAATGTATGAATAAAAAGTTTTGAAAACATGAATTTAATTTATATATAACATTTTTCTGAAGTTTTATTCAAAAAAATACCCCCATTTTCAAAAAAAAAAATTAAATTGGTTCATAAAGCTTTTTAAAATAACGTTTTCATACAAATTTTGAATAATAAGAGCTTAATAAACCTTTAATATTTTTTATGAATAAGGGGGATAGTGTATAAGTTCAATCCTGATTTTTATATCCAACTTTTAGCAAACCCTTT
The DNA here is from genome assembly GCA_964058755.1 of Campiglossa producta. Taxonomy (NCBI): domain Eukaryota; kingdom Metazoa; phylum Arthropoda; class Insecta; order Diptera; family Tephritidae; genus Campiglossa; species Campiglossa producta. The sequence continues at coordinate 48,506,766 of CAXKVI010000005.1, read as the reverse complement.
AATATAGAAATAAAAATTAGTGGACTTGTGCTCTAAACAAAAATTTAAAACCATTTACAGCACAAGTGGTATAAGAACTTTGGGGTTCTCAAAAAGCCAAAATTTAGGAATAAAAAGTTTTGAATTTATGCAAAAACATAGTGTATAAGTTTAATCCTGATTTTTATATCCAACTTATAGCAAACCCTTTAATATCTCGCAACAATAATAAGTGGACTTATACCACTTGTGCATTAGGGGGCTTATAAATTAATTTACATAGAGGCTCGTTTTCCCATTAACTTAAAAAACTCGTATGTGGCCATTATACTTTATGCATACCCTCGAAAAAAAACGAAAATCGATTTTTTTGGCCGACCCTAATATGTAGGTACATATATTTTTTTGTTCTTTATTAATATACATATTTCTTAATACTCTTAATATTTTAAGTTCCTAATTTCTATGTTTAGGTATTTGTTTCCTTTACCACCCAACTGCTAAAAAATTAGCTAAAATTATGGGAGGGCTCAAAACCCCTGTTTTGACGCCAGGATGACGAATCCGGAAGGGCTTTTTATAGTTTTATAGTTATGGTCAAAAACCGAAAAATGACACGGGTCCGATACCAAAATTGGGGCGGGGTCCATGGGCGGTCTTCGGCCGCGCTTATAAAAGATAACCCTGGGCTACGCCATGCCAAGTCCGGATGTGTGGTACCTATCCCCGCCACGGCGCGACTTTTTTCCACGTTTTTAGGGACAGCCTAATGTAATTACAACCACCACATGAAAACTTGCAACTTTGATTGCAAATATCTCTTCAGAGAAGCAAAATAATAATAAATATAGTTTAAAAAAACTAAAACTCACGCTTTTAGTGTATTGAACTAAAAAGTTGAAAATAATTTTAAAAACCCTACACAGTAGTATTGTGGAAAAAGCGTGGTCCACTTTGTTCCATAATCTTCGTTTTTTTATTTAATTTATTTTTACCTTTTTAGTGCAATATTCTTTAAAAGCGTGTGTTTTCGCTTTTTAAACTATATTTATTTTTTACTTTTTAGTTAAATGTGTTATGAAGTAATCGATAAATATATCGAAGTATACCGCAGTCAAAACGAAACCTCTGGGCCTCCACTTGCATTTGATACCCATATTGTAGGCAATTTTCAATATTATTGTACAATCTCATTTTGACCGATAACTCAGTTATCGATAAATATATCGAAATATTCCAAAGTCCAATAGAAACCTGTGGACCTTTCCTTTCGTTTGATACCCATATTGAAGGCATATTTCAATGTTTTTGGGACAGTCTGAAGTCCAAATGACAGACTGAAGTGGAGCTAGATACAAGCAAGCAAACATACATATGAATGTACATATGTCCAAGTAAAGCTAATGAAAGCGTAGTAAAAAAACTAGCATTATGTGGGAAAAGCGTCTTGCGCTCGATATACCAAAATTATGGCACAAAGCGGACCACGCTTTTTCCACAATACTACTCTGTAGGGTTTTTAAAATTATTTTCAACTTTTTAGTTTAATACACTAAAAGCGTGAGTTTTAGTTTTTTTAAACTATATTTATTTTTTTAGTTTTTAGTCAAATGTCCTATGAAATTTTGAGGTTTTTGGGCAATCGTATTTTAACCGATAACTCAGTTATCGATAAACTTATCGAAATATGTCGCTGTCCAAATGAAACCTGGGACCTTCCCCTTTCGTTTGGTACCCATATTGTAGGAAAATATTAAGGTTTTTGGGCATTCACATTTTAACCGATAACTCAGTTATCGATAAATTTATCGAAACATATCGAATTCCAAATGAAACCTGGGGTCTTCCCCTTTCGTTTGATACCCATATTGTAGGGAAGTTTTAAGGTTTTCGGGCAACCACATTTTGACTGATAACTCAGTTATCGATAAATTTATCGAAATATATCGAAGTCCAAATGAAACCTGGGGCCTTCCCCTTTCGTTTGATACCCATATTGTAGGGAAATTTTAAGGTTTTCGGGCAACCACATGTTGACCGATTAGTCAGTTATCGATAAATTTATCGAAATATATCGAGGTCCAAATGAAACCTGGGGTCTTCCCCTTTCGCTGGATACCCGTATTATAAGGAATTTTTTAGGTTTTTGGGCAATCATATATTGACCGATAACTCAGTTATCGATAAATTTATCGAAATATATCGAAGTCCAAATGAAACCTGGGGCCTTCTCCTTTCGTTTGATACCCATATTGTAGGGACATTTTACGGTTTTTGGGCCACTGGGACTTAGACCGAACGAGAGTTACATACATACAAGCAAACAAACAAACAAAGAAACAAACAAACAAGCAAACATACAAGTGAACCTAATAAAAGCGTGGTAAAAAGCGCTTCCGGATTAGAGATTCTGGGGCCAACACGGGTCTTTTGAGCCCTCTCCCATAATTTTAGCTAATTTTTTAGTAGTTGGGTGCTAAAGGAAGGAAATACCTATATGTATTAAAATGTTATCCTACATTAATAATTTTACCCCCTTATTCATAAAAAATAAAATACACCTATTTTTTTTAAATGCCATTTCCCATGGTTCAATTATAAGAAGGTTTGCCCTTCCCTTGACGTTTATTATTGACACTCCCAATATGAAAATGTGTTCGGGTTTCGTTTGCGAATAAAAAAGTAGGAATTTATTTTTTCTTTCGTCAAGGAAATGGTAGTAGAAAAATCTTTTTTTTTTTCAAAAATTATATTAATTTTTTTTTTCAGAAAGGTGAAAAAATATTACTGTAAAAATTGCAGATCTTAACATTAAATTCCAGAGGTCTATCATCGCTAGTTTAGATTTCACAGACTTTATGTCATATAAAGAGTAAGAACTCGGAATCCATTCAAAAGCTGCATAGCCTAAAATTTTCTCCGACTAGCCGTTTTCTAGTATTCTAGCCTCAAAATAAGTGTCGATTTCCTGGTCGATTTTTTGTTTCGCTCCACCGTGTTAATGGTAATTCGACCGATCGACAACTTGTATTTGATGGTTGAATACAATCGAACGTCAAATCGAATAGGAGATCGACTCATGTAAAGCAGTCTTAACCTAAATTTTTACTAAAAGTTCCTTGAAAGGTTTTCAGGTCATAATATTATCGGAAAAAGTATGCCAAAGGGATAGTATTACCATTTTACTAACCAAATTTAACGAGCTCCAATAAATTTATCTCCAACTCTTTCATGCATACTTGGCTGATGATTAAGAATGAAAATAACATACTCTAATCACTAAAGTCAGTTATTAATGATAAATTCATCAATTTTCCAAAAGCCAACCTCTACTATTTTTATACCCAGCTGTACTTGTACACAGGGTATTATAACTTTGTTAGGATAACGGTTGGTTGTACAGGTATAAAGGAATCGAGATAGATATAGACTTCCATATATCAATATGATCAGGATCGAAAAAAAATTTGATTGAGCCATGTCCGTCCGTCCGTCCGTCTGTCCGTTAACACGATAACTTGAGCAAATAATGAGATATCTTCACCAAATTTGGCATGCGTACTTATTTGGGTTCAGAATAGATTGCTATTGAAAATGGGTAAAATCGGACCATAACCACGCCCCTTTTTCGATATCGAAAATTTCGAAAAACGTATAAAATGGGTTAATTCAATATTAGAAGCAGCTACAATGATAAAATTTGCAATATGTATTGATTTAGATGTTCTAAGGCCGATTTTATAAAAATTTTTGAAAAGGGGGCGTGGTACCGCCCACGTATATTTGAAGAAATTTTAAAATTTTGACCCTTAATAACTTCAGAACAGTTTATGCTAGTATAACGAAATTTCGTAGAGGACATACTATTGTTGTGGTAAATTCAGCTATAGAAAATAAACGAAATCGCTTCGCGACCACGCCTACTTTTTCATAAAAGTTATATTGAAAGGAGGTGGAAATATTGAAAAGTCCATATCTAATTAACTGATTTCGCTATAATAATATAATTTGGTACATACATCAACTTTCATATTCTTTACATAATTTTTTCAAAATTTTGGAAAGAGGGCGTGGCACCGCCCACTTATGAGTCAAGCAATTTTTAAATTCGACTGCTAACAACTTCAGAACGGTGTGAGATAGAGTTACGAAACTAGGTACCAGGCATGTTATGTTTATGTAGAGTACTACCACAGAAAATAAGAAAAATCGGTGAACGATCACGCCCACTTTATGTGCACAGCTGGGTATGTAATGTTCGGTTTCACCCGAACTTAGACTTCCTTACTTGTTCTAACTACTACTATTTTAAACTACTTTTCTAACTACGGTTAAAATTTTTTTCTCAGAAACTACTGAACCGATTTTAATAATTTTTTTTTGTTAAATATGTTTAGATATCTTCTTCGATAGAGCAACATTTTTGTAGAGAGTGTGGCAACTGCATCATTCGAACGGGTTGATGGCAACCCTAGGTATAAAGAATAAAAAGGAATACAACTAACGAGTGCGCTCATCGAACAAATTACAAAAATATGTATATACATAGACATACATAGTCGATCAACTGTTTTCGCAAAAACATCATTCTCATCGTTCACTTTCACACCGTTCGGTCGCAGATCGCTCATCCTAAATTTTCAATATAAATTCATTTTCATTTTTGTTTAACTTTGATTAGTTTATTTAATAAGTTTTGAATTGCCACAATATACTTGAATTTACTTAGCTAAAAAGCTAATCGTTTGCGATTCATTAATTACCACAGAGAGCTTAGGTTCACACCCAGAAAGAAAACTGCAAAAGTACCCATCGATCCCACGTGCCCAAAAAAAGTTATTCGGGGCCAAAGATCCATATTTAAGGTTTTTTTGAATTTTTCTTGGCTTTTGACGATGAATATCTTTTTAGCACATATGGGATCGACGAGAATCTTTGCAGTTTTCTTTCTGGGGGTGAACCTAAGTTCTCCACAAAAATTTAGCTCTATCGAAGAAGATATCTAAACTTAAACCACTATATGGTTTTGATATCATGAATGGAGTAAATTTGGCTCTAGCTAGAGATCTAAGGGTTTACAAAAAGAACCAGCTTCATCATCGATGAGGAACTTCGTGACGAACAAACGGGAAAATAAAATTTTTCGATACATATGACCGTTTTCGAGAAAAATCCGGAAAAGTCTATACATACGTGGCATTTATGTGAATGAATCGCGTTATCTCAGAACTGGTGACTATTAGAGAACTGTTCGGACCATTTTTGTAGAGAATTTTCAGGTCTACAACTTTATCTCAGGTAGTTTTTAGAGGAAACTAATCGTTTTCAAGAAAAATGCAAAAAAACCTCAAAATTTGATTAAAATTGGTATTTTAAATAAGTTTTTTAAAAAAGAGTTTGGGGGAAAATTCTTAAACTCAACATATCATCTTATTTTAATGTATATTTGAGAGTTAAAAAGAAAAAATGGACGGACATGCACCTTTTAATAAAACATGCTTAAAACCCGTCGTGACAAATAAAGTTATTATAAGGAAACTATTGCTGGGCCCCCATTTTTTTTTTCAGAAATAAAAATATATTTGAATACCACATAATTTACGGTTATTTCATTTTTTTTCAGAGGCGCAGAAGTTAGTTGTATAATAATTTGTTTATAACAATTAATTTTATATAACAAAAAAATGTAATTTGTATATAAAAAAATTCAAAATTATAGTGCATTGTTTTATAAATGTCAAAAAAAAATTATTAAAATCGGTTCAGTTGTTTCTGAGAAAAAATTTTTGACCGATTTGATGCGACAAAATTCAATTGGTTATAAAAATGTAACGGTAAAAAATTTCAAGAAAAAAAAATTAACAGGATTTAGCACCCGGTGCCCTCGTGAAGGGTGAATACCTTGCCGCGGTACGAGGGCTTAAGTCGATAGCCACAGGGCTACGCTGCCCTTGATAGCGCCGCCCGATACTACATCACGCGAGAAGCCAAGCCTCTCTGGCGCGACCACTAAGAACTTCCCCCTCCCAATCCAGGGTGTTATGCGACCACGTGCCTATTGGACTTTTGCAGCCGGGAGGCAAATCGTGGCTGTAATCGAGCGGAGCCTCTCTGATACCGGGCCGCCTCGGAGAGTAATTATGGCCTTACCGCGGTATGGGGCTCTGCCGCGGCGGACGACACGTTCCCCTTACTCTTCCCTTGACCCTAAACTGGCCTTGCCCGGCGAGGGGTCCAACGAACAAGATGAAAAATAGTAATAAAAACCCTAAAACTAAAGATACAACCATGTATACTGCACAGCAGAGGAGGAAACTGCTGGAGCAACCGAGAATGCAACGCCGGAAGACAAACTCCATTTCTTTATCAGCCGAGAGATCGACAGCGATGACAACTACGGGTCGATTAGCTCTGGATAATAAGGGGGCAATCCCCAAAGCAAGTACCGGTACAAACACAGTGAAGCCAACAACGGCTGATGCTAAACCTCCAGTAAGTGCCGGTACCGAAACCAAGTCTTTAACGTCTGTGGCGGTGGTCTCACGACCTGGCCCAGAGATCCAAATAAGGGAACGACCGCGATGTCAACACGGGTCGAAATTCACCCAAAAAGACATCTCCCAGTCGCTCGGAGTACTTGGACAAAACCAGCGGCCGCAAGGATCCTGAAGAAATACGAAGGTATTTCACAAGAGACGCTATCTCCGAATGCCAGAAAGACGGCGGAGATGGCTGAAGCTATCTTACCGAACTTCCAAAGCAATTACGCGCCAAAGAAGATTAATGGTAGTCCCTTCAAACGCCAGAGATCGGACGTGGATTTAAAACCCCACCCGAAGCGGCAGCAGAACGCCTCCGTAGTGGGTAAACTCAGCTTTGCTGAAGTGACCAAGGACAGGATCCTCATAGGCGTCATTGACCGAGGTAACGAAAGCTGGGCCATCCCTAGGTTGTCGGTACGTCCGGATCGCGATCGGTAATGCCCTTCTCGACATTATGGTTGAGTCTCCGGGTGCCACGCCGATGGGTTCTGATGCGGGATGGCACCAGGGCCGAATCAAGGTATTCGCTTGCGAGGATGCAAAAACTGTTGCACTGTACAAGGCAGCAGCTGCAAGACTGGGTGAGATCTACCAAGGGGCAAGAATCGAGGTTGACGACTGGAGGGACATCCCGGCTCGGCCAAAGGCAAGATCATGGATTCCTGCTATCCCTGCTGAACCTGAGAGAATTCTCAGGATGCATGCGGATCATGCCGGAAGAGGAGTCGGAGATGTCCGACTCGGAAAGTACGGTATCTGCCACGTCAAATGGCGAAGGTGCAGTGAACAGCTCGGAGATGGGAGACAGCCTGCCGGACGGGGAAACCCTCAACGTCACAGTGATAGCAGCTAGTCCTGAGCGCACCAATGTTGGTAGTGGCATATGCGGACGACTTAGATATAGTATATAGGGGCAAATTCCCACAAACCCTGTGCGACTTGATGCAAGTAGCACTGCGAGAGGTTTCCTCATGGTGCTCGCGCTGCGGACTGATCATCAACCCGGGAAAAGTAGAACTGGTCCTTTTCACCAACCGCTATAAGATACCACCGTTAATACTACCAAAACTGAATGGCGTGCGCCTGAACTTGGCTGACAAAGTCAAGTTCTTGGGCACAGTTCTGGATAGGAATCTAATCTGGAAGGAGAATGTTCTTCAGCACCAGAAGAAAGCGTGTATTGCACTCTACACATGCAAAAGAGCCATTGGAAAAAATGGGGGCTCAGCCCCAAAATATGCAAATGGATCTACACTGCAATCATTCGACCAATCATGCTCTATGGAGTTGTGGTATGGTGGCCTGCGCTGAGCAAGGCAACAAACCTTAATCTGTTAGGTAAAGTACAAAGATCTTGCATGATCTGTATAAGCCGTGCGTTAAGAACAACGCCCAATGAAGCACTCCAGGCCATTCTTTGCATTTTGCCACTCGATCTGGAAGAGCACCGGGTAGCAGCAGCATCGGCTCTGCTTCTAAGGGAAACGTCCGCATGAGCCGCAAGTACTACTGGACACGCCAGAATTTTGGGATCCTATAGCTTTCTTCCGCACAGATCGTTGTGCGACCACAACAGTCGGAGATAGCGATTTTAAAATAAACATTCCCAGCAGGGAAGAATGGGAGAGCACGGATCGGAGTCCCGCCACTCATGGCGGCACTTCCATTTATACTGATGGCTCGAAGTTAGACGGCAGAGTTGGAGGAGGGGTTTATTCAGAACATGTTTAGCGATTTCAAAATAGGAAATTCCTAATTATAACAACCGAAAATTATGTGTAGAACGTTCCTAGTAGGTATATGTTTGATGGACCAGTGTTGCCGTTGGGAACCCTAAAGGATCAATTTGACCCTTTTTTAGAGCCAGGACCCCGGGCCCTACTTTTTCAAAAGAGTACCAGTTTTGACCCTTTCTTAAAATTCGTGATCCTTCATATTGGGTCTTACCCCCTACAAAGTTAGTAAATGTTTAGAAAATAAGCCTCGCAAGAAGTTAGCTCTGCAACTTACCCCTTACCTACTTAAAATAGCTTTTAACCGCCTAGGCAATTTTGGCCGTCCCTTAGGAGTCGCTTTTTCTCCCTTTCACATAATTTAAAAAAAAAAAAAAAAAAAACTAATGGCGGCTATATACCAACAGGTTATCATAACCTCTAACGAGATTTTTAGCCGAGCTTCTCTTTCCAACTTGTGGTGTGTTGCTTTTGAGTTTTTCCTACAAGTTGGCGGGACCTACAGTTTTTTGCCGACTCCGAACGGCACTTGCAAAGCAAATGAATTTTTTGCTGAGAAGCTTCTCATGGCAGAAATACACCCGGAGAGTTTGCCAAACTACTGCCGAGGGGCGACCCCGCTTAGAAAAATTGTTATTCTAAATAATTTTTGATGTTACTTTTGCCGGGCATCGAACCGCCACGACTTGGTGTAGAAGGCCGAACACTTAACCGCTACACCACGGCGGCCGCCACATAATTTGTTTACGGGAAAAAATGGAATTCTTTTCAAAGTGAGTTTTCTTATCATAACATATCCTTAACCCTAAAATCATAACACAGTTTTACCCTACGTTAATGCAATATACGTAAATTTTACGTACTGCACCTTTTGGGGCAGTAAGTTTAGATAAATGTTTAATAAAAACCTGTTTTTCTTTTGTGTTGATTTTATTAAATGAAAGTACAAAGTTTTTTTGTTTTTAAAACTAAATAATAAGAATTTCTACATACATTCGTCGAATGTTTTAATTTGATGCTCACCACACAGGGCAGCTTCATTATATATTGAAAAAGAGGTAGTTGTCAGCTATTTTTTTTTTAAATAGTTACAAAGTTTTAAGTACACAGTAAAAAGAAAAGTCTAATACCAATTTGGTGTTTATATCTATATATATAAAAATGAAATGGTGTATAATTGTAACGCTAAAACTCGAAAACGGCTGAACCAAATGAAATACTTCCTTTGGGGGATTTGTTTGTTATTACCACGCGCAGGTCATGTCTTAAAATCAGAACAAAATATTAAGGGGGCGTGGCACCTCCCATACAAACTGAATTTTTCAAGTTGAATATCTTCAAAAGTGTTTAAGGTAGGAACATGAAAATTGGTACAGAGCTACAGGATAACAGCACCACTCTTACCTATAAAACCGGGGGTTATCCAATAAGGGGGCGTGGTACCTCCCATACAAACTAAATTTTTTAAGCAGAATATCTGTGAAAGGGTTCAAGGTAGGGACCTGAAAATTGGTATAGACCTATATGGTATCAAAAGCCTTCTTACACATAAAAGAAGGGGTAAACGGAAAAGGGGGCGTGGCACCTCCCATACAAACTGAATTTTTCAAGGTGAATATCTTCAAAAGTGTTTAAGGTAGGAAAATGAAAATTGGTATAGAGCTATAGGATAACAACACCATTCTCACCCATAAAACTTGGGGTTATCGAAAAAGGGGGCGTGGTACCTCCCATACAATCTTTAATTATTTTGGTTGTTAATCTATATACATATATAAAAATGAAATGGTGTTCAGTCGTCACGCTAAAACTCGAAAACGGCTGAACCAAATTATATACTTCCTTTGAGGGTTTGTTTGTTATTACCACGCGCAGGTCATGTATTAAAATCAAAGCAAAATATTAGGGGGGCGTGGTACATCCCTTACAATCTTATTAATTCCACCATATTTTATATCTCATCTTATTAATTCCACCATAATTTATAGGTATCTCCTTTTTGTTTATTTCCCCCCTAGCGCGATATTTTCATTCTGTGTTGAATTGGTTTTTGTCGTAGCTGCGTACAAGCCAAATTTTTCAGAAACAGATGTCGCTGTATGGTTCAACGCAGGGTTCAAATTGGGTCGTTTTTTTTTTTGGGTTTCATACCGACGTGCCATACGAAAACTAACACTAAAATTTTGTGTCTGCAGAAAACTAACACTTTTATTTTGTGTCTGAAGAAAACTAACACTTTTATGTTTTCTCTGAAGAAAATGTACTAGCCAAAAGTGTTAGTTTTCGTCAGACACAAAATAAAAGTGTTAGTCTTCTTACAGAATTTAAAAATTGTTAGTTTTCGTAAGAAATTTGAAAAGTGTTAATTTTCGTATGGCACGTCGATACTAAACACATTAAAATGTTAAGAAGTTGCGTCGTTTTTTTAATTTTTTTTAACGTATTACCATCTTGAATGCATATATATTTTTTAATAATCAATAAAAAGCATTGTATTTAAAACTGATTTAATGAAATTTGGTATTAAACGAAAATTCTTTGGGTATTTTTGTTTTAATAATATGTATACCACGGATCTACGTGAAAGCGCACCGACTTCTGTTGGTGAAGTCTTAAGGTACGGGTACATCTAACGACACGACGCGACACGACCAAATAGTTGCCTATTTGATCAACATTGTTGTGTCGCTTCGTGTTGCGTGGTGCTGCTGTCGCTAGGTGTACTCTGCTCCATAAGAACACATGCAAAGAATACTTGGTCGCGTCGTGTCGTGTCGCGTCGCGTCGCTAGGTGTACCCTTAGCTTTAGCTTTATAGTAACCGGACTGTTCCCGTGAGAAATGAGCGTAAGCCGGAGCGATGTCTTCCAGAAGAATGCGGCTTTTATTTCAGGGTAAAAAATGCGAATTTTTTGCAATTTTCCATTGTAAATTTTTGGAGACGAACACACATTAAGTTTGAAGTTTTGCTTTGGTGTTACTCTTCGTGTTGCAATCGAACATGTAAAATCTAATGCGTCTTGGTTTATTTTGATATATCTTCTATATATATAAAAATGAAATGGTGTTCAGTCGTCACGCTAAAACTCGAAAACGGGAGTTTTTTTGTTATTACCACGCGCATGTCATGTTATAAAATCAGAACAAACTTTTTTCTCCAAGGTGAATATCTCTAAAAGGGACCTGAAAATTGGTACAGAGCTATAGGATAACAACACCATTCTCACACATAAAACTGGGGGTTAACCAAAATGGGACGTGGCACCTCCCATACGAATAAAATACTTCATAGTCCATATCTCTGGAAGTATTCATGTTAGACCACTGAAATTTGGCAAGGGCTTATATGGGATCGATCCCTACCACATCCAAAAAAAAACTGATGGTAACGAAAAAGGGGGCGTGGTACCTCCCATACGAATGAAATACTTCATAGTCCATATTTTGGGAAGTATTTAGGTTAGACCACTGAAATTTCATGAGGAGTTAAATAAGATTAATCCCTATCATCTCCAAAAAACTGGAGATAAACAAAAAGGGGGCGTGGCACCTCCCAAACGATGGAAACATTTCATAGTCCATATCCTTGAAAGTATTTAGGTTAGACCACTGAAATTTCGTGAGGAGTTAAACAAGATTAATCCCTGCCACCTCCAAAAAAACTGGGGATAACGAAAAAGGGGGCGTGGTTCCTCCTATACGAAGGAGATAGGGATATGGATTAAAATAGATATAGGGATCGCGTTAGAGAAACATGCAGGGAAATAAATTTGTGGCAGTACAACGTCTGTCGGGTCAGCTAGTAATATATAAAAATGAAAGACTACTTTTTTAAATTTAATACCAAATAGTACTATTTTAAGACCCTGAAAAAGTTTGGAAATTAAATTTGGACTAATGGTTTTAAAATAATACTAAATCGCTCTCTCTCTCAATTTTAACAATTAAATTAGTCCAAATGGTCTTAAAATAATACCAAAATAATACTCTTTCTCTCAATTAAACAGAAAATGGTATTAATTTAATAATTTTCGGTGTTGTTATATATTAACACCAAATTGGTATTAAATTTAGACTTTTCTTTTTACTGTGAACTAAAAAGCCCAACTCTATTTATAAGGTATAAGAAGAAATTTTTGCACTTAAATCTGAAATTTTCGTAAATTTTTTTCGAGTTTCACGCCAGTTTTTGGTACAATTCGAAAAACATGCTTTAATTACAACAAACCTTATTGTTCTACTATTAATTCTGAGTAAATCTAGACATTATTTATTGAAAAAATGTTAAAAATTTACGAGTTACACCGCTTTTTCGAAAACAAGAATTTCAACCTTTTTACCACACACTGCATAGCAACGTATGGTTGACATGCTTGGTCGACCGGTCGACCGGCCAGCGGTAAAACTGCATGATATCACCTCATAATAGCGACCTTTTCAGCACAACAACAGCAACAAGTGATTCCATTGATGACAAAGGTATCATTGCCCTAAACGGAACTTTAAAGGTTACTTCTTTTTCGGATGTTAAGCAGATACAAAGTCAATTCTTAAGTTTAAAGTTTAAATAAATTAAGTTTTTAAGTAAAAATAAAGAGTTAAGTGTTTCACGAAAAAATTATAAGAAAATTTCAGATTTAAGTGCAAAAATTTCTTCTTATACCTTATAAACTAACAAATTTCTGTTTATATATAAGAATACCATTATTTAACTTTCCGAAACCGTTGGAAAAATTGAAATCGGTTCAAAAATAGCGCATCTAGGAGTTTTATGTGCCGACAAGGATGGAATAATGGGTTTTTAACAATAAAAAAAATTTGAGGGTATAGCGGATTTTTCAAATACCGTTTCGTGTTACACTTGGCTAGATAACTCTATTTATAAGTACGGTGACCATCCGTTCTGTTTTTGGCAAAACAGTTCTGTCTTTAAGAAGCTTGTTCTGCGTATTTTTTCTAAGGAAAATAACAGAAATGTTCTTTTTTTAAGCAAATGTTCTGTTTTTGTTCTGCTTTTTTGTACCGGCAAGCCTTTTTACAAATGTAATGAGTTACTCTGTAAAGTTAGTCGACAGGAATAATTTCAAAATTTTATGAAAAATTCAAAATCTTTCAAAATATTTTCAGAATAACTTGGCTGGTTTTTACCACGGTCAAGCGCTTCAAATCAAAACTTAGTACTCATATTAAATCAATTTTAATATCAAGGTGAAAATATAAACTAAGATGCTTACCCCCTATTCATAAATAACACTGTGCAAAATACCTGGGAAGAAATAACATTTTTCTGGTAGATCTCGGTGAGTTAAGAAGAACTGCGTACCAGAAATTTCCCGGACACCTCCAAAATCTTGAGTTGGGGGTAAAAAAAAAACCAGTTTTTCATACCTTCGAACTCTTATTTATTTTTCTTGATTTCGATAGAAGGGATATAGACCTTTCTAACGATCTATATATGAACCGGAAAGAAGTGGTAAAAGTGGAAGTATTTGCCCAACAAACACATTTTTTTCGTCTTTTATCGAGGTTGGTCAAACCTTGAATGGTACTCAACAGCAAATTTTGTTACGAGTGCAATGAAAGTTAATTTTCTCCAAAAAGTTAAAAACTGGCGAAGTTATTAAGATTTCCATGAAAACTAAATTTAAAAAAAGCTATTTTGCCATATAATTTGAAAATTTACGTATAAAAAACAAGTGCCTATAGTACTGATTGTAGTAGTACGATGACAACATTTTTTACTGCAAAAAGATGATTACACTTTTTTATTCCAAACATTGAAAGTGTAACGTCAAATAGTTTATAAGCGAGTAGCGAAATTTGCACGTGAGGAGAATACCAAGCTTTGAGTAAAAAAAAAAAGAGTTGTGTTTTTTAATAAAAAAATTATGGTCACCGTATTTATAAGGTATCTTAACTAGGTCGCTTGATGCGTGCATTTAATTTTTTTTGTAGCACTGCCTAATATATACGTTAATGCTAAGACTACGTAAAATTTACGTACACACTTTTTTTGTAAGAACGATAAAAGCGAACCAGGAATTGACTATTGATTAATTATTCACTTTTTAGACCAAGTCCCAGGACCGCCAGACATCACTTATTTTCTGATAAATGAAACCAATACTGCTTGATAGTCCTCCCAAAATCTAGAACGAATCTGGAAATTTCAAAGCTGTACCTAGCTCTCGGGCCTGGAAATCGGGGGCCAAAGTCGCAAAAAAATTACCCTAACTTCACTTATTTTCTGATGGATGATTTTCACATATTTGTCGTAGATTACAACCCCGCGTCAGTATTAAGTGTTGTTAGACCCGTACCATGGTCTAGGCTCCAGCCAGACACCCCAAGCTCGCGGATTTTCCTGTGGAAATTAATTCTGTTTTAACAATTTAACGGATTTGGCCAACTTTGGCTGCTTTTAACTACCCAATTTTTCCCATTTTTTGTAGAACACTGCCCTCAAGTATTATCAAGCATTTTTAGACATCGTCCTATGGCAAAAACTTCAGCCAGACACCTCAAAACTCGGGAATTTTCAAATTTGTTACTACGCTTTCACATGTTTCAGCGGATTGGTTCCACTTTGGCTGCCTTTAAATAGCGGATCTTTACACAAATGTCACAGAACACTACCCTTAAGTAGAATCAGGCATTTCCAGAGATCATCCCATGACAAAAACTTCAGCTAGACACCTCAAAGTTCGGGAACTTTTCTGTTCCTATTACTTTGCTTTCTCTTGTTCAATCAAGTTTGTCGAACTTTCACTGCTTTTAAATGACGGATCTTTACACATGTGTCGTAACTTTTTTATGCTTACCTTTTGTACTCCAGCTAATTCATCATCTCAGGTGCTTTTTATTAAAAAATATATTTTCATACTCTTTTTATACATAAACAAGTAAGGAAGTCTAAGTTCGGGTGAAACCGAACATTACATACCCAGCTGTGCACATAAAGTGGGCGTGATCGTTCACCGATTTTTCTTATTTTCTGTGGTAGTACTCTACATAAACATAACATGCCTGGTACCTAGTTTCGTAAATCTATCTCACACCGTTCTGAAGTTGTTAGCAGTCGAATTTAAAAATTGCTTGACTCATAAGTGGGCGGTGCCACGCCCTCTTTCCAAAATTTTGAAAAAATTATGTAAAGAATATGAAAGTTGATGTATGTACTAAATTATATTATTATAGCGAAATCAGTTAATTAGATATGGACTTTTCAATATTTCCACCTCCTTTCAATATAACTTTTATGAAAAAGTAGGCGTGGTCGCGAAGCGATTTCGTTTATTTTCTATAGCTGAATTTACCACAACAATAGTATGTCCTCTACGAAATTTCGTTATACTAGCATAAACTGTTCTGAAGTTATTAAGAGTCAAAATTTTAAAATTTCTTCAAATATACGTGGGCGGTACCACGCCCCCTTTTCAAAAATTTTTATAAAATCGGCCTTAGAACATCTAAATCAATACATATTGCAAATTTTATCATTGTAGCTGCTTCTAATATTGAATTAACCCATTTTATACGTTTTTCGAAATTTTCGATATCGAAAAAGGGGCGTGGTTATGGTCCGATTTTACCCATTTTCAATAGCAATCTATTCTGAACCCAAATAAGTACGCATGCCAAATTTGGTGAAGATATCTCATTATTTCCTCAAGTTATCGTGTTAACGGACAGACGGACGGACATGGCTCAATCAAATTTTTTTTCGATCCTGATCATATTGATATATGGAAGTCTATATCTATCTCGATTCCTTTATACCTGTACAACCAACCGTTATCCTAACAAAGTTATAATACCCTGTGTACAAGTACAGCTGGGTATAAAAAGGATATTTTTAGCGTTTTTTTAACGCGGTTTAGCTCCAGTAAATCTTAATATTTTTTCGAAATATTTTGACCAAGGTCTTAGAATACATTGAAGTTTATAATTCCGATGGAAACAGGGTGTCCATTTTTTTTTGTATGGAGCGTGAGGCGCCTTAATGTTTAATAATGCCCTATTTCCAAATTTGGTTCATGAACGCCAAATCAAATTCTGAGATATGACGAACATCTTACGGCAAGCTAAATGCATTTTTCACATCTGTGAACTTGTTACCTGGCTTAAGGTGGGAAATTTGTTTCAAGTGCGGGTATGAATAACTAAAGACTTAATTATACTTCGTTATCGCTAACGCCATGGCCATAACAATAACGATAACGCTTAACATCTCCAATGTGAGCAATTAGTCCTGCAGTAACCATAAAAAGTGATCATTTGATTAAAAGAAAAAAATTAAAAACAATGGCAGCAAATTACACATATGGCCAAGTTTGCCAGAAATGAAACCACAAAAAAAATTTTGTTTGTTTGAATTTTGGGTGCTTTTGATTGTTTTCGGGTTACACACATGCCAAAGAATCCTATGCTCGAAGACAACGCACAACCTTTTACTTTCTTCGAAAATATACGATAGTTTCTGCGGTGTTTCTAAATGAACAACATTTTTAAAATTTACATTATCTAACAAAAAAGTACGTTGCATTTCACTAATATTATTTTTAACGCTTAAGTCTACCATCGACCAGATTTTCACGATACGCCAAATCCTGGAGAAGACCCATGATAAGAGAATCGACACTCACCATATCTTTGTCGATTTTAAAGCCGCTTTTGACAGCGTAAAAAGGAGTTGCCTGTATGCCGCCATGTCTGAATTTGACTTCCCTGCAAAGCTTATACGGCTTTGTGAAATGACGTTGAGCAATACCAACAGCTCCGTCAGAATCGGGAAGGACCTCTCTGAGCCATTTGAAACCAAACGAGGCTTCAGACAGGGCGACTCCCTTTCGTGCGATTTCTTCAATCTGATGCTGGAGAAGATAATTCGAGCAGCAGAGCTAAACCGCAATGGTACAATCTTTTACAAGAGCGTGCAAGACGAAGTATTTGCTGTCATCAAAGAAAGAATCGGCGCACCTGCGCCTTGGCAGCCATGTCACTGTTGATAGTTACAAATTTGAAACTGTGAGGGACTTCGTCTATTTGGGAACCAGTATCAACACCGAAAATAATATCAGTCTAGAAATCCAGCGGAGAATCACTCTTGCCAACAAGTGCTACTTTGGACTGAGTAGGCAATTGAGAAGTAAAGTCCTCTCTCGAAGAACAAAGATCACGCTCTATAAGTCTCTCATCATACCTGTCCTGATGTATGGCTCAGATTCATGGACAATGTCAAGAGAAGATGAGATGGCCCTTGGAGTATTTGAGAGAAAAGTTCTCCGGAAGATTTATGGTCCTTCCCGTGATGCCAACGGCGAGTATAGAAGGAAATTTAACGATGAGCTGTACGAGCTCTACGCAGATCTGACCATAGTCCAGCGAATTAAAGCCCAAAGACTCCGCTGGCTGGGCCATGTTATGCGAATGGACAAAGAAGCTCCAGCACAGAAGGTTTTCCTATCGTCGCCTGAATTCGGCAGCAGAGGAAGGGGGAGGCCTCGACTGAGATGGAAACAACAGGTGGAGGATGACTTGAACTCCCTTGGGGTTTCCAATTGGCGTCCGTTATCGCTAAAAAGGAATGACTGGCGTGCTTTGATACGAAACGGCCAAAATCGCTTAGGCGGTTAAGCGCCAATAAATGATGATGATGATTAATCTTTTACAGACGGATTTAGGTTCATTGAGAGTAATTTGATAAAATGTTTCGAGGAAACAAATGTTGTAAGCATTTTGTATTACAATGAATTCGATCCCATTTTTTCATTTAACGTAACAGTCCAAAATTCAAAATAGTTTTTTTGTGCAAAATCTAGCTCGTTAACAAACCGGAAAAAATCAATTTCCTTCAGTCCATTTTGCAAATAAACTGCAATATTAGTAGAGTTTGTAGTTATGTCTGGCTGCAGAAAAGAATGCTCTGCATATTTAAAATTTTTTTTTTAATTGCAAATTTGGCGCTCTTTTCCATACAAATCTCATTTTCCAAATATGGAATTCCATGACATTTGACCTCATTTTCCGAACAATACAATCCACAGTTCCTCTAAAAAGTAACCATGCCTGTGTTCCACATTTAGAATTGCCCAGCAAGAAAGTTAATGGGCAATTGACGTGTGATAACTTTTGCACTATGTACAGCTGTAAATAACCATTTCAACTACATACTTTTTTTTAAGAAAATAATAATAAAGACAAAAGCCTTCTTGACTCTTCTTTTATTATTACTCTAGAGGTGTTTAAAACATCACGGTGGTGTATTTTCTTTCGGTCGCTTTTTGTCCTGGTGGAAGATTCTTGCAGTGAAGGTGAAGCCAAATGCAAATTTGCCAGTGTAAACGGTGTCGAACTACCTCATTTGAATTTGCCAAATTTGGTGCGGTGTAAATGTACTATAACGTAACAGTCTTTTTTTGTAACGTAACAGTCCGAGCAGTTATGTGTCTAAAAAGCATAGACACATTTTTTTCAGTGTAATTTTTTTCCCATTTATAGGCAGAATTAGTTACCCTTATTGCTAACGCCATACCCATAACGCTAATCAGCTGTTCCAACCAAACTTATGGAAATCAGTGTAATCGATTATACATAACGCTAACGCGTTTAAATTGATTTCCAAAGGGTGGTTGGAACAGCTGACTAGCGTTATGGGTATGGCGTTAGCGATAAGGGTAACTAATTCTGCCTTATTACATACGAGTTTAACCTTTAAAACTGTATACTACATGTTGAAAATAATCTGACAGAAGAGCAGACTTTTTCAATAATGTGAAGCAACTTCCCAACCTACTTCCAAAATCTGTAACGTAACAGTCCATACAAAGTAACTTCTTAAATAAGAAGACCTACACAAATATTCATATCGATAGAAAATGTTACTTCAGAAGTGCACTTTAAGATGCATATGCAAAAAATATTGAAAGTGTCCAAATCCATCTCTTTTTGTAGTAGTTTTTATTGAGTCTGATTGTAACGTAACAACCGCGATTGTGGCCATATGCTTACCTACCAAGCTAAAAGGCACGAAAAACAAGAAATAAAAGTTTAAAGAAGTTAGGGATAAGGCAAAAAACTAAAAACCATGGTTAACGCGGTAGCGTTATGGTATGGCATCACTAATCGTTTATATTGATTTCCATAAGTTTGGTTGGAAGAGCTGATTAGCGTTATGGGTATGGCGTTAGCGATAAGGAAGTATAATTGTCGCTTAAAGGCGAATGGAAATCAATGTAAACGATAAGTAATGCCTTCTCTATACCCTAACGCGTTAACCATACCATACCCAACCAATTGGTTTTTGATTTTTCGCCATATCCCTAACCTCTTAGAGTTTGTGATTTTTCGCACATTTTTAAGCTTTTATTTGTTCTTTTCGGTGTGTATTACCTCGGTGTGTAAGCATATGTGTAATTTGCTGCCAATTATTCTTTATTTTAATCAAATTGTCACTTCTTTATGGTTACTGCATGGGGGTCGTGCATATATGACGTCACGCGATTTTTGGTAGTTTTTGACCCCCCTCCCCCCATGTCACACCCAGTCACAAACGCCAGACCCCCCCCCCCCCCCCCCCCGTCCCCCTCGAATGTCACATCACACCCTTAATAAATATAAATTCAATATTTATTTGACATAAAATCTGATACATATTTAGAATGATTATATTAATTATTAAATAATATTTGCCAATCGAAAGAATGAAAACGTGCTAAATTTGAAAACGTTCATGGACGTTGCACGCTAGAAAACATGCAAAAAATAACGTGACATCACGTAAGTGTTCTTCCCCCCCTCTCCCCATGTCACATTTCGTCACAAATCGCAGACCCCTCCCCCCCTCAAAGAGCGTGACGTCATATATGCACGACCCCATGACTAATTGTTCACATTGGAGATGGCTAGCGTTATCGTTAGCGTTATGGGCATGGCGTTAGCGTTAACGATAACTAATTATGCCTTAAATCGGCAACTTTGTACCTTACGTCTTTCTATACATGTAATTTTGTAAATGCACATACATAAGTATGTAGATATGTGTTATATATACTGTTTCGTCATGCTCTATTGTCCAAAACAGGTTGTGTAATTTGATAACAATCAAAAAACAATCGAAGTGCAACCCCTTGAAATGCGGCTTAATATAATTAACGGCAGCACGAATGAGGACCTTACCTGACAAACGACCGTCACGTGGCAATTTCCCAAAAGACTTACACGTTATAATTTTAATTTTATTAAAGAAACATTTACCTAGAACTACATAAAATACTTCAGAAGTAAATTGTATCCACCAATAAATAGAATATTGTGTGATCAGTAGTCATTAAAGCGTATCACGGTGTAAGGAGGAAAACAAAGTTGAAAATGTTCCCCCCCAGTTTGAACACTTACCTTATAAGGTTTTAAAAAAATTTTGTGTCACCCTGTACAAACAAGCGAAATTAGTTTTTTTTCTATAATTTCTATATTTTACGTTCGATTTTCGAAACTGATACATTTTTAGAAAGGTATTCACCAAGACAATATTTCATCCATAGAAACTTTTAGCCCATCATGCCAAGCTCAGCTTTTATTCTATCTTTACTAAAACCAAGTATTTGAAAAAAGAAATAAAAATTATTTCCTGAAAACTAAGAAAAAAGGAATATTTACGTGCATATAATGTGGAAATACCTAAACGTAATGCAATTATACTAAATCTTTCCTTGACTCTAATTTGCTGTAACGTTCTCGGCTACTTAGTTTAGCGAATATATAACCTAAGCGTATAGCCAATCGCATATAGTTTCCCGTCTGTCTGCAATCTAGTAGTTTCTAAAAAATAAAATTGCAAAAATATATTATAGCTAGGACTGTACACTAGAGGGTATCGCCAAAAAAAGTTTAAAATGTTCCCCCCTGAATGGAATGTTTACTTGTTGGTGATTTCAAAAAAGGAAGAAAAAATATTTCGGTGTAAGGAGGAAAAAAAGTTGAATATGTTCCCCCAGTTTGAACACGTACCTTATGAGGTGTTATAAAAAAAAAAAAAATTATTTTTTGTCACCCTGTAAAAACAGCGAAACTTGTTTTTTTCTATAATTTCTATTTTTACGTTCGATTTTCAAAAGTGGTACAGTTTTAGAAAGGTATTCACCAAGGCAATATTTCATCCATAGCAACTTTTAGCCCATCATGCCAAGTTCAGCTTTTATTCTATTTTTTACTAAAACCAACACCCTGTATTTGAAAAAAAAAAAAAATTATTTCCTGAAAACTAAGAAAAAAAGAATATTTACCTGCATATAATGAGGAAATAAATGTAATGCATTTATGATAAATCTTTCTTGACTCTAATTTGCTGTAACGTTCTCGGCTACTTAGTTTAGTGAATATATAACCTACTCGAACAAATCACTCAGTATTTTGAGAATGTCATAGAAAATCTAAGTAAATTAATAGGTTATAATTAGTAATACAGTGTGTTAGGGTTAGGTTCAAGTGGCTGCCGCAGAGGCACACTTAGGCCAGTTTTGAAAGGCCCGTTGTGATACCACCAACACAAGGAAAGTCAGTCCCGGGACCTAGCCATATGGAAAATCCCTGAGTTGTTGGGATTTTCCACATAGCAGAATCCTGGGACTGACACTTCTAAATCGACACCGTTACTCCTCCTCGAACCACTTAGATGACTTTATGAAGCCCATCAAGTTCTTTATGTCCAGTTCCGCGATCTGGCTTAGGCTATCCAGGAACGGAACTCCCAAAAAGCGCGTTCTCGCGCCGCTAAAAGCCGGACAGTTGCAGATGAGGTACTCCACTGTTTCCTCCTCCTCATCATCTTTGCAACTCCTGCAGCATCGTCGGTAGGGCACACCTAGCCTTTCTGCATGCCTACCAATGAGGCAGTGACCGGTTAATACCCCTATCAATATGCAGATTTCCCTCCTAGTTAGGGCATAAATGCGTCTAGACCTTTTAAGATCCCATTTGGCCAGGTTTGTTTCGATATCCGACACCCTGGGAATTGCAGCCATCTTTCGTTGGCTTGACGGAGTGTGTGCTCCTTCAGCATTAGTTTGCATGTGGCAAACGGCATACCTAAGCGCTCTTTATCCTGAAGAACCTGCTTGGTCGTGCCCTGCCTGGTAAGCTCGTCTGCCTTACAGTTTCCCTCAATGTCCCTATGTCCCGGGACCCATATGAGGTTTACGCGGTTCTGTTGGGCCATCTCCTGAAGAGATCGACGACAGCTGAGCGTCAGTTCAGAGTTGAAGGTGTATGAGCCAAGAGATTTGATGGCCGCTTGGCTATCGCTGAAAATAGCGATATCTTCTCCGATAACACGTTTGCTTAACCAGGCCGCGGCGTCCAGGATTGCCGAGACTTCCGCCTGGAAGACGCTACAATGATCAGGTAGTCTGAAGGAGAGCTCAAGGTCCAAATCCCTTGAATAAACCCCTCCTCCAACTCTGCCGTCCAACTTCGAGCCGTCGGTGTATATGGAAGTGCCACCATTTGTTTCGGGACACCAATCCGTCCTCTCCCAGTCTTCTCTGATGGGAATGTTTATTTTGAAATAGCTATCCCCGACTGTAGTGGTCGCACAACGATCTGTGCTTAGAGGGAGAAAGCTGTAAGATTCCAGAATACTGGAGTGTCCAATAGTACCCGCAGCCCAACTGGAGGTTTCTCTTAGGCGCAGAGCTGATGCCGCCGCTGACCGAAACCCTTCCAGATCAAGTGGCAAAATGCCCAGAATGACCTGGAGGGCTTCGTTGGGCGTTGTCCTTAGCGCACCGCTTATACAGATCATATTGGATCTATGGACTTTCCGCAACAGATTCAGGTATGTTGCCTTGCTCAGCGCAGGCCACCATACGACGACTCCATACAGCATGATAGGGCGAATGATGGCCGTGTAGATCCAACTGCATACTCTAGGGCTGAGCCCCAATTTTTTGCCAATGGCTCTTTTGCATGTGTAAAGAGTGATGCAAGCTTTCTTCTGGCGCTGAAGAACATTCTCCTTCCAATTCAATTTCCTGTCCAGAACTATGCCTAGAAACTTGGCCTTATCCGACAAGCCCAGGCGCGTGCCATCTAGTTCTGGTAGGCTTAGTGGCGGTATTTTGTACCGGTTGGTGAAGAGGACAAGTTCCACCTTCCCCGGGTTGATACTAAGTCCGCAGCGAGAGGACCACGTCGAAACTTCTCGCAGTGCTACTTGCATCAGGTCACACAGAGTTTGTGGGAACTTGCCTCTGAATGCAATAGCTAAATCGTCTGCGTATGCCACTATCTTCCCGCCCCCCCCCAGCTTGTGTCACGTAGCAACGAGTTGACTGTGAGGTTCCATAAAAGCGGGGAAAGAACACCACCCCTTAAAAGTTGGTCGATTAAACCAGTTAGAGGTCTATCTACGCCAAGCATCGGCGCCCCATAGATCTTAAGATCAGTCAAACAAGTTGGATTGATCACACAGACACGTTGCGCTCTTTGTTTACCAAATGATTTAGTCGTCGCTGGGCAAGGGGGCGAAACCACATCGCGTGGGGGTGTCGTTTGTTTGGTCAGCGAATGTTAAAAATATAGTTTGGACGATCACAGCGCGTGTATAAGCGTTCTCACTTATACACCTGCATTTACAAATCTGCCGACCCATGATCTACGCCCAGATTAGTTAGAGCGGAGTTGATAGCCTCCGGGCTTATATTGTTGAAAGCACCCTCAATGTCTAGGAGGGCCACGAGACAGTAGTCCTTTTCACACAGCGATTTTTCAATGACAGACACTAGGCTGTGCAGAGCGGTTTCTGTTGATTTACCCTTGGTGTATGCATGCTGATAGCTAGAGATAAGGTTGCTATCAATAGTCGTTGAGAGGTAGTCGCTTAGTATCCTCTCAAAGGTTTTTAGTACAAACGACGAGAGACTGATCGGTCTGTAGTCTTTTGGCTCGTAGTGGGATGCCTTCCCAGCCTTAGGGATAAACACTACCGTGGCGCTTCTCCAGGAGCCCGGAATGTGGTTGAGAGCCAGGCAGGCTGTGAAGAGAAATACCAGCCATTTAGCTGATATCTCCAAGGTGTTTATAAGTTGCGCGGGGATAATCCCGTCCGGCCCGGCAGCCTTATACGATTCAAAGCTCTTAACTGCCCACCTTACTCTTTCCTCAGTGATGGGTATATTTACTGCCAGGTTTGTTGCAGGTGCTAGTGGTGCGTCATGCAGATTCCCCGGAAAATGTGTATTCAAGAGCAGCTCAAGGGTTTCCTCTTCCGTGCTGGTCCAGGATCCGTAAGGTTTTCGCAAATAGCAGATGGCTGTTTGACTTTTCGAGAGGACTCGTCTAAGTCTCGCTGTGTCGTCGACCTTTTCGACGCCAGTGCAGAAATTTCTCCACGAGGTTTTCTTCGCCTGTCTCAGAGCTTTTTTGTAGGCCCTTAGTTTAGCTTTATATTCGTGCCAATGAGGCTCAGAGCCGAAGCTGTTGGCCTTGTTAAATTGTTTCCGGCATGATTTGCGGAGCGAGTCCAAATCGTAGGACCACCAATGTGGCCTGTGTTTACCGCGTGGTTTTGGCACTGGACAAGCCTGTCCTAGAACATTTGAGAGCGCCGATGTAAATGTAGTAACAAGATCCTCCAGCTCCTCTACTAATGAGGGGGCTTGTGAGGGCAGTGTGTTGGTTTTAAATAAATTTGAATAAAAGCTAAAGTTGGTGTCGCAGGTTAATGGCTTATGTGGACTAAATATCACACGGGTTAAAACCTTTACAACAATATATTGCTCGTTGAAATCAAAGACCAAATAGAAAGTTTATAAGCAAAAAACGAGTTTCGCTTTACGCGTTTATACAACAGGGTTATTTGTTAAACTATATCACAGCGTTACACAAATTCTGTACTATGAACCAAATATACTTTTTCGGAAAGGGGAGAGAAAATAAAAATACACGTGTATCGGCGATTTTCATGTACACTTCAGAATTTTTTTTATGTACAGCGGTGGCCATATCATTTGCCACCGATTATAATGGCGAGTTTCGACCTTAGTGCCTTTCAAATTACATTTTGCCTAATTTTGTTTGTAAATACAACTTAGGCTGTGTGTCAATCGATAACTTTTCTCGTCAGAGTAAAATGGGGTGAACAAATTTCCTATGGTGTACAAATATTTTCCATATTGCTGTGCCAAACGAAAAGGTAAATTATGACAGTAGTAAATTTTGACGTATGGAAAAACCACGTGTAAAAGCAAATATTCTGTGAAATAATTTTCAATTTACTTGGTTTTCAACATTTATATTGCTTTATTTTGGCATTCTCTTTTATTTTAGTGTTTAATAATTTGATTGTCAATAGGAAATGCATCTCTGTGCTTAGATTTTTTCTAATTTAGGCCAAATTTGAATTTATGAATATTGCGTAAAGCTTGAAGAAGCGATTGAAATGGCATTCATTACCCTTTATGTGTACACCCGTGGTACCCGGGTAACCAAATGGGTTTAGTTTACGTTTTTCAGATATAAAACACTGGAAGACAAACTTTATATTCATAATATGCCTTAAGCTGGGTTTTTTGGATAGAAAACAACAAGAAACAAGTAAGGAAAGCTGTCTTCGGCTGTGCCGAAGGCTAAATACCTTTCATGAATGAGCGTCACGATTTTCACTGTTTGAACCCCAGTACAGCCTGTGTGAATTTAACTTTAGCTCATACCGAAATTATCGGAGCTATCGATTATATGGGGACGATGTGTTATATTGGTCCAATCTCATTGATTTTTAACATCGACATTCCACATTCTAAAATAGCAACATTTACGAAATTTCACGTTCCTACCGATATAATTACTGGAGTTATCTACCAAAATCCGTTTATCGGAATAATCGATTGTATGGGGGCTATGTGAAATATTTATCCCATTTCAATGATTTTCAACATCGATATTTTACATATAAAAATAGCGATGCTTCCAAAATTTCACGTTCCTATGTGTTTAATTACAGGACTTATAGCCCAAAAACCGCTTATCGGAATAATCGATTGTATGGGAGCTATGTGAAATATTTATGCCATCTCAATGATTTTCAACATCCATATTTCGCATATAAAAATAGCGATACTTCCAAAATTTCACGTTCCTACCTATATAATTACAGGAGTTATCTACCAAAATCCGTTTATCGGAACAATCGATTGTATGGGGGCTATGTGAAATATTTATCCAATCTCGATGATTTGCAACATAGATATTTCACATATAAAAATAGCAATACGTCCAAAATTTCACGTCCCTACGTGTTTAATTACAGGAGTTATAGCCCAAAATCCGTTTATCGGAATAATCGATTGTATGGGAGCTATGTGAAATATTTATCCCATATCTATGAGTTTCAACATCGGCATTCATTACCCTTTATGTGTACACCCGTGGTACCCGGGTAACCAAATGGGTTTATTTTACGTTTTTCAGATATAAAACACAGGAAGACAAACTTTATATTCATAATATGCCTTAAGCTGGGTTTTTTGGATAGAAAACAACAAGAAAAAAAATAGTTTTTTTCCTTCCTAGCTATTTTCTACACTTTTGATTTTTCACCGCTAAGTGTACACCCGTGGTACCCGGGTACCTCTATATATATTATGACAACTTAAAGTAAAATGTGGGTTGTTTTTGTGAAAAGTAATTAAAGAATGCTTATTTTAAGTACGAATATTTAGTAAATATTATGTGTTTATTTATTTATTAAGTTTTAAATACATTTTGATTGTTAATTGGCACAATTGTTACAATTTGAAACGGTTACAGTATGGGCATTGCAAATCGATTACTCGACTAGTCGATTAGTCCAACTTTTGTGCTGTTTGAAAATCGAATAGCAGATATTCGATTTCAGCTAGGCGACTAGCTGTCAATAATCGAATACTAACGATTAAATCGGGTTCCCAGTTTTTACCCGGGTTAGGTTAGGTTAGGTTCAAGTGGCTGCCGCAGAGGTACACCTAGGCCAGTATTAAAAGGCCCGTTGTGATACCACCAACACTAGGAAAGTGAGTTCCGGGACCCTGCCATATGGAAAATCCCGATATTATCGGAATTCTCCACATAGCAGAATCCCGGGACTGACGTTCCTATACCGACACCGTTACTCCTCCTCAACCATTTAGATGACTTGATGAAGGCCATCAGGTCCTTTATGTCCAGCTCCGTGACCTGGCGTAAGCTAACCAGGAACGGAACTCCCAAAAAGAGCATTCTCGCGCCACTTAAAGCCAGGCAGTTGCAGATGAGGTGCTCCATCGTTTCCTCCTCCTCATCATCCTTACAACTCCTACAGCATCGTCGGTAGGGCACACCTAGTCTTTCTGCGTGCCTACCAATGAGGCAGTGCCCAGTTAATACGCCTATTCATATGGAGATTTCTCTTCTCCTTAGGACATAAATTAGCCTTGATCTTTTATGATCCCATTTCGGCCAGGTTTCTTTGGATATCCGGCATCCTGAAGATTGCAGCCATCTTTCTTTGGCTTGGTGGAGTGTACACTCCTTCAGCATAAGCTTGCATGTGGCAAACGGCATACCTAAGCGCTCTTTATCCCGAAGAACCTGCTTGGTCGTGCCCTGCCTCGCAAGTTCGTCTGCCCTACAATTTCCCTCAATGTCCCTATGCCCCGGGACCCATGTGAGGTTCACGCGATTCTGTTGGGCCATCTCTTGTAAAGATCGACAGCTGATCCAGCAACTCAAAAATGAGTTGGAACGGCGTGGACTGACAACAGCAGGCAATAAAGCAGAGCTTCAATCACATTTGCGTGAGGCTATGGAAGCGGAAGGAGTCAACGTTGACGATCATGTTTTTCAGCATTCAGAAGAGGGAGCGACCAAAATTGAAGAGCAGAAGGATACTCCGGATACAGTGGAAAATGTGAACACAAAGTCGTTATTGGCTGCATTGTCTCAGTTGTCAACGAACATTTCAACAAAATTAGAATCACGGAGACAATTATAACATCTCAGTTGGAAGAAAAGAAGACACACATGGCATCTCAGTTGGAACAACAAGAGACACGCATGGCATCAAAGTTGGAGGAACAGAAGACACACATGACATCTGCGTTGGAAGAACAGAGAACATACATGACATCTCAGATCTCAGCTCGACTTGAGGAGCAGGAGGCCCGGCTATCTTCAATAATAGCATTACAGCTGGAGGAGCAGGAAGAACGTATGTCATCACAGCTAAAAATACAGGACGAGAAAATAATGCAGCTTGAGGAGAAAGTCGAGGTCGAGGTGGATGCGTTAAGAAGTCGTATCCAGAGTTGCAGCTGAGTCGTCCAAGTGTTTCAACAAGCGCACCCAAGGTAAAAACCCCATCATTTGACGGTTCTGTTCCTTTCCAGGTATTTAAGCTACAATTTGAGAAGACAGCAGCTGTGAACAACTGGGGCGCTGAGGACAAAGTCGCTGCTTTATTTGTGTCATTGAAAGGACCTGCAGCCGAAATCTTACAGACTATTCCGGACGCTGAAAGAAACAACTATGAAGCGTTAATAGGAGCCGTTGAAAGATGTTATGGCAGCGAGCATAGGAGGCAGATACATAAAATAGAGCTACAGAATCGCTTCCAGAAGACTAATGAGACATTGCAGGAGGTTAGCCCATCTGGCAAACGCAGGCGCACCCGTGGAATACATCGAAAGGGTAAAAATCCAAAGCTTCATAAATGGAATACGTGATGTGGAGACAAAGCGAGCCACATATGCCAATCCAAAAGTATCACCTGCTCTAACACAAGAAACAGTCTCGCTTTTGAGTAAACCCACGTACAAAGCTCACCGTGTGGAAGTGGAGACGCCAGACTGGGCCGAAAAAATTGACAAAATCCTAGAAGGATTAAACGGGAAGCACAGGAAAAATGAAGGGGCTATTAAGTGCTTCAAGTGCGGAAAACCTGGTCATATTGCACGTTATTTTGGATCTGGATCTGGCTCCAATAATTCCAACAATGCAAGCGGACGTAAGCGGAAGGCTGAAGGAGATGAGCAAGTCTGCCAATCCAACCAACCGTTAAACTAAAGAGAGTCAGCCGCAAGGGGCGTAGGCTGGCTCCCGCAATTGGATGCCCCATAGTCTCTGTCTCACAGATCGGTAGGAAGTCGAGTAATGTTACTGTTGGAGGACTCGTGGACGGAAAGGAGCGTTTACTGACTGTTGATACGGGCGCATCTTATTCCATTATTCGATCCGATTTAGTCAACAAAGAAGTGAGGCCATAACATGGAGCAAAGCTGCGTACGGCGACCGGTGAGGACACCCAAGTCCAAGGAGAAGTAACATGTGAAATCGCAATTGGGAATGTCACCGTACTGCATAATTTTATAGTGGAAGATATTGTTGATGAGATCATAGTTGGTGTGGATTTCTTAAGCAACCAAGGCATCAAGATCGACATGCAAAACAGGACTATGAGCTATAAAAACATGGATGTACCACTCAATTTTGGTTACGAGAACAAGTAAATCAGTAAGCGGGTCCTCGTGGAAGATAGCCAACAAATTATACCGAAGTCGGAGGCAGTCGTTTGGGCAAGGATTGATGGAAATTATGGGACAAACAAATTGTGGGTTGTCGAGGCAGCAAACAAATCAAAGACGGATATATTAGTAGGAAAACACTGGCTATGACAAAACAAGATGGACGTATACCGGTAAGAGTACTAAATGAGTTCCGATCGCCGATCAAGCTTTCCAAAGGAGCTATATTGGGACAATGTCAGGAAGTGGAGGTGGTTATAAATTGTGATAAGCTCCAGGAAAATATTTCTACCAGCAATATCGCTCTTTCGGATGATATCACGGCATGGACAGAGGAGCTCGAAAAAAACCACCAGAACAAGGCGAAACTACTTCTACTCAAGTACTCGAGCATATTTGACAAGGATGGTTCCAAGCCAGGTAGAACCAATGTTATGAAGCATCAAATTGATACCGGTGATGCGAGGCCAATCCGCCAAGCTCCTCGAAGTGTTCCCTTGGCCAAACGCCAAGTGGTAAGAGAAATTATACAGGAAATGAGTGAGAGCTAGGGAATCCAATTTCCGGGATTTCTAGCCTCTCGGGATTTGAAAGTTCAATTTTTTTTGTTACTAAAAATGGCACCCAATATCTATGTAATAAAGTAGACTAAGTTATAGTAATTCATTTAAGTATGTATGTAAGGCAGTCATTTTTATAACGAACAAAAAGTAACATTAAATTTGTAACTCAAAGTTACTATTCAGGAACTTGAAACATAAGTTGTTTGTTCTACTGGTAAACGTAGCCAAATATACTTACATATTAGATTAATATCGACTTACAAAAAAAAATGTATAACGCCTTATGTATATAAATGACTAAAAATTCTTAATCGATAGTGGCGAAAACTACGTACATAGTTATGTTTTTTTTTAATTAAATTTTTTCCATTTGGTCTCCGACAAATCAGGTATGCATAGTAATAATAAAAATTCCATTGCAGATAAAAATAATAATGAATGCCATTTGACTTAGAGAAAAATTACTTTTTCTGAAGTCTGAAGTGTGATCTTAAAGAAATTATTGCATCAATAGTGCCATCTCTTAACCTGGCCTCTGCCTCAACACTGTTGACCAAACGTCAAATGCTTTTGCCCAAACTTTTTTTTAATTCATTTTCTTTTCTATTGTGGGACATTTGGGAGCTACTGGTCAAAACTTGATGCAACTTTTCTTTAAAACTAACGGGCTTGTCAACTTAAACGACTTCGTCGGTCATATTAGTATCCTTTTCGTTATGAAACATGTTTTCTGTATTACGAAGGATGCTCTCGAGCTCCTTCCCAATGACTGATAAGCTAATTTCTTTAGAAAATTCATACTTTAAATCATATATACCTATTACTAGGATTATTTAAAAAGGCGTTAAAAGACGGTGTTGCAAATGTTGTACTAGTAGTTATTTTTCTCTGAAAGGGGGATGTTTTCGGTAGAATTTTAGAAACATTCAGAATCATGTTCTACTTAAAGTACATATATACAAGATAACTTGAATGTATTTAAAAATTTATTTTCGGTGAACCCGGGATTTAGGTCTAGTAATCCCGGGATTTTCGGGACTTTAAAAACAACGGGATCCCGGGATTGGAATCCCTAGTGAGAGCGGTGTGATCGAACCATCAGCTAGTCCATGGAGCTCACCGGTAGTGCTGGTGAAGAAAAAGGATGAAAAAATGCGGTTCTGCGTGGATTACCGGAAGCTGAACGACGTAACGAAGAAGGACAGCTATCCATTACGAGAATTGGCGATACTCTGGACTCACTATCTAGTACGAAATGGTTTTCTACACTTGACTTGAAAAGCGGCTATTGGCAAGTGGAGGTTAAAGATGTGGATAAAAGGAAAAGACAGCCTTCAGCGTTGGAGAGGGTCTGTGGCAATTTACGGTAATGCCTTTTGGACTATGTAACGCTCCAGCTACTTTTGAGAGACTCATGGATCAAGTATTGAAAGGGCTGCATTGGAAAACATGTTTGCTGTACCTGGAGGAAAAAGCTTTGAGGAAAACCTTAAAAACCTGGAAGAAGTTTTCCAAAGGATAGCTGGTGCCGGTCTGAAAATGAGTCCCAAAAAGTGTGCATTGTTCAGGAAGGAAGTAAGTTATTTAGGTCACAAGGTAACTACGGTGGGCATCGGCAATGCTAAAGAAAAGATTGAAGCTGTGAAGGATTGGCCAAGTCCGGACAATTTACATGAGTTACGAAGTTTCCTTGGACTGTGCACGTATTATCGCCGATTTGTACCAAATTTCGCCAGCGTAGCCAGTAGCCTGCATGAGTTGACCAGGAAGAATATGTCATTTGATTGGAAGAAGGAACATGAAGTGGCTTTCCAAAACTTGAAGGAACGGCTGTGCACTGCCCCAATCTTAGCGTATCCAATCCCAGGCTCAACATTTATTTTGAATACAGACGCGAGCGGTTATGTGATCGGAGGAGTTTTGTCACAGATTGTCGATGGGCAATTGGGAAGCCCGAAAGGAACTATTGTGTAACACGGAGATAACTACTGGCATTGGTGGAGTGCATCAAGCATTTCCACAAGTATCTCTATGGACAGCGATTCCACATCAGGACAGACCTTGCAGCGTTGAAATGGCTCTTGCAGTTCCGTAATCCGGAAGGTCAATTGGCACGTTGGATAGAGCGACTACAAAGTTATGACTTTTCCATAGAGCATCGCAAAGGCAGCAACCACGGTAATACTGATGCAATGTCCCAGCGACCATGTAACCTGGAATGCAAGCATTGTTCGAAAGCTGAGGCCAAGGAAGATGTTATAGATGAGCGGCTGATGACTATAACATCTATGGACGAATGGAACATGGATCAACTAAGAAAGTATCAGCTAGAGGATCCAGATCTGGTACGTGTGATGCAGGGGATCGAGCGAAATGAACGACCAACAAGAGTGGAGATGTTAGCAGAGAGTCCTGTTGCCAAGTCATATTGGGCACAGTGGAACAGTTTGAAATTGGTATCCGGTTGCTTACATAGAGTCTGGTCAAGATGGTCAATGCGCTCGGAAGCTGGTAGTTGTCCCAAGGAAGAAAATCTCTGATGTTTTGAATGAGCTACATAATGGTCCAAGTGGAGGTCATCTAGGAGTCACAAAAACATTGGAGAAAGTCAAGCAGAGATTCTATTGGGTTGGTTGCCGGCAGTCGATCGCGGAGTGGACTGCCAACTGTGAGATGTGCATCAAACCAAAGGGTCCGATGTCAAGAAGCCATGGATAGATGAAGCAGTACAATACCGGTGCACCGTTTGAGATGGATGTAGCTGGTCCATTTCCTACTAGCAAACTCGGAAACAAATACGTACTAGTTGTTATGGACTATTTCAGCAAATGGCCAGAAGTTTACCCGATTCCAAATCAAGAGGCAGAAACCATTGCAGCATTAACAATTGGGTAGCGAGGTTTGGTGTACCCATGGAGTTACATTCTGACCAAGGCAGGAATTTCGAATCGGTTGTATTCCAAGAAATATGCAAGACATTGGGTATTCGGAAAACGCGAACAACTGCACTGCATCCTCAGTGAGATGGCATGGTGGAACGTTTCAATCGAACCTTGGAAGAGCACATGAGGAAAGTAGTAGATAAGTTCCAGAAAGATTGGGACACTCACATATCCTTGTTACTGATGGCATATCGCTCTACAATACATGAAACAACGGGGTAGACTCCGGCAAAAGTAATTTTTAGGAATGATCTTCGGTTGCCGGCTGACTTGAAGTTTGGGATAAATGCTGATGAAGGAATAAATGTGATGAAATCCACCACCATCTTGGAAGAAGAAATGAGAGATATACACGACCTTGTAAGACAACGGACGAGGATCATGAGCGATAAGAAGAAAGCCAGATACGACAAAGCAATCAACTCGGAAGGTTTTAAAGAAGGGGATCTAGTGCTGTTATACAACCCACAACGAAAGAAAGGTTTGTCCCCAAAACTGCAATGTAACTGGGAAGGCCCATATAAAGTCATAAAGCGGATAAATGATGTTGTCTACCGCATAAAAACTGTTGGAAGACCACGAAATAAAATGAAGGTGGTTCACCTGGAGAGGCTAGCAACGTTTGGATCGGGAAATGTGTCTGATCGGGACGATCAGACTTAGGTGCAGGGCAGTGTGGCGAATGTTCTCAAGAATCGCTCAACTCTAGCGTATTTCCACCACTAGCGTCACTACCACAACTACAGCTGTTTAGGTACATGGCGCGAGAGCGAAAGAGGGAGAGGCAGCTCGCATATTTGCGAATGTGACACAAAGAGGAGATGACGATAGATAAAAGTTTCGAGAACACTGTTGCACGAATAACCCAGAAATGTGTAGACATTTCTAGGTTATGAAGCAGCTGGGGTATATAAACCGCGCAAAGACAACGCACATCAATCAGTTTATTTTCAAGTGTTGTACAGTGAAGTACTGAACAGTGGATTAACCCGCGATATTGTAATACGGTTTTTAGTAGTGAATAAAGCGTACTATTTATTAAGCAGATTCTGAGTGTTTTATTTAACGTACAGTGATCGAACTAAGGGAAAATAGTCGAGGAATAATCGAATTCGTCACAATATGTATATCTATGCTATGTATGTATCTATACATTTATTTCGTTTTCTAATTAAATGAACTTAAATATTTAATTTAGGGAAGGTATTGTGAGAAAAATTACAATATTTACAAAGCACCCTTTATTAACTACTTATGTATTCAACATTGACAGATGTCATTTCGTATGTATCGCAACTAAGTTCGCGCTTAATAAAGTTTCTTCCCTTACGTTTTCTTTTGCTACCGAGAGTATACGTTTTTTATTTTAACTCCACTACTCTGCATGTTTCATCAATATTAAGTTTTCAAAAAGTGAGAATAGACGTTGAAGGTTTCATCTCAAATGCGTCTCAGTTTGATATCAAACAAAATTGCTTATTGGGCTTCACACTTATCCTTCATTCCAGTTCATTTGGAGTCACTCAGCCAGTGTCTTCTACTCAAATTCGTATGAAGAAGAAAATAAGTTGCCAAACTATAGTATACATATATGGTCGCTTAGCAGGTGCTAAGCTGATGCCCACCCTTGCTGATAATCAATTTTCTTTTATCCTAAACTATAGGGGTATTCATAATAAATAGCAAATTATGCAATTGTATTAAAATGCACCGAATCGTGAGCACCCTTTGTCAACTCTAATTGCATAAATTGTCGTGTTGTTGCATTGCATTCATAGGAACAGCTGTTGACATACGTATGAGTGCTGTCAGACGTTCAATATGTATTGATGATATTATTAAGATGAGTACAAATATATATAGTTCTTTTGGCGGAAACAACAACAACAAGAATTATTAAGGGTCAAAGTTAATTTAAAGCGTTTTTTTAAATCAAAATTTCTCAAAAACTAATAAACGGATTTTCAAAAATGTGTGTATTAGGTAGGTAATTGAATTACCTTTCATTTGATGTACCATTGCCCGTCGTGCAAAATTTAAAGCATTTTTTTTATCAAATTTGTGGGGAGAGCTTAGGTCCGCCGTCAGAAAGAAAACTTCAAAAGTCCTATTCGATCCCATTTATGCTAAAAAAAAGTTATTCGGGGTACAAGTCGAGAGAAATCCAAATTTGTGGGTTTTTGAGAAATTTTGATTTTAAAAAACGCTTTAAATGAATTTTGACCCTTAATAACTCTTGTTGTTGTTGTTTCCGCCAAAAGAAATATATATATATTTGTACTCATCTTAATAATATCTATCGATCCCCGTCATTTTTTTTAATTTGGGAGATTGGGTTGCTATAACAATTTGCTATGCAACGTTGCAATGCCCTTGTATCGTGACTCCGAATACCCCTTATGTCTCAAAAAAAGTTACCAAATGCAAATTAAAGTTACCAAGTTACCAACGGCAAAAAGTTACCATGTTTGGTACCTAATTACCAGGTTCGGCAAACGTGGTAGCCTTTTCAGAAAAAGTTTGCTACTTCTTCTTAGAATTTGTAAAGATTTAAGAACGCAAAATGCAACAATGCATATTGTGGTCTAACTTCGTTAAGCTAGGTACTAACATCGAGTTTCTTGTCGTTAAATAGCCGTGAAATTTCACTTGTACTTCACGGCAAAGTAGTACTGAGTTCACGACTTTTTTAATTGTCCATGTCATTTAAAACAGTGCGAAAAGTGGCATTGTTGACATTGACCCTTGAAAATGGAAAAATAACAGAAGAGAGATAAATAAACAAAGAATAAATGAAATAGAACAAGTAAGGAAGTCTAAGTTTGGGTGAATCGAACATTAAATACCCAGCGGTAATTCTCAGAACGGGATAACAATGATATAGGCCCTAGGAGGATTTACCTAAAGTTTTTACTATCTTAGCTATTTACCTTACCGAATTATGTCAATTTATGTGATTTTCGAAACTTTCCATATCGAAAGTGGGCGTGGTCGGAAAGCGATTTCGTCCAATTACATCAGGTATAAGCCCTATTATGTGTATCTTGTACCAATTTCATCGTTCTCTCGTAATCAGTTTAAAAGTTATGACCCGTAAAATTTTCAAATATGCCTCCCTGAAAAGTGGGCGATGCCACGCCTGCTTTTAAAAATTTATAAAAAAATCATAATAGAATGACTAGGGGGTTCTTCCTACCAAAATATATCATTTTAGCCATTTCCGTTACCGAATTATGTCAATTTATGTGATTTTCGAAATCGAAAGTGGGAGTGGTTGGAGAGCGATATTTTCCTGTTTCATCAGGTATACTCCCAACGATACTACTACTTTTTGCCAAATTTCATCGTTCTCCCCTAATCAGTTTAAAAGTTACGACCAGTCGAATTTTCAAAAATGTCTCCCTTAAAATTGGGCGAGGCCACGCCATTTCAGCTGCCGAGATATGTCAATTTGTGTGATTTTCGATATAGAAAAAAGGGGCGTGGTTATCATCCGATTTCGCCCATTTTCAATAGCAACCTACCTTGGCCAGAAAGGACGGTCATGCCTTAATGAATTTCTCTTTTCAACCTAAGAACTTTCATATATCGATTATTTTGTGCCGTTACGTACTACCATTATATGAACAAAATTAATGTACCCTTGTACTAGTACTAGTACGCTGGGTATAAAAATGAAAATTGCTAGCAACATTTCACGACAAGCCAATTGCATAGAATGAATATTTTTTTTTGATTGCTAACGAAAAGGAAACCGTTTGATTTTTCTGAAACTTTTTCTTCTTTGTTATACATTTGACTTTCATAACAAAAAATATTTATTCGAAATCAAAATGTTTTTCTGTTTTTTGTTAAAAATAATGATATTATGCAGGCCTGACCCAAACACGAAAAGCAGCTTTGAATTATAAGTGAAAAAAGAAGCAAACGAAACGAATGATGGATGGATTATGTCGACCGCTTTTTGTCTGTGTCGACTTTAAATAAATAAATAAATATGTAACTGGTATGATTTGAACCAGAAAAATATAGTTGTATACTAGTATGGAATGAATATTTCCTGACTAGTATGAGTTCTGCCAGTAAATTTAGTTGTATACTAGTATTTTTCTAACTAATCTGTCGTTTCGCTGCTGGGAGGTTAGGGATATGGCAAAGAACCAAAAACCAATTGGTTGGCTAGGGTATGGTTAACGCGGTAGCGTTATGGCATGGCAACAGCTGATTAGCGTTATGGGTATGGCGTTATCGATAACGAAGTTTAGTTCTGCCCTTATGTTGGGGTACCTCTAAACATACCAGTACCCTGTTTCTGTAACTTTTTAACGAAATTCGTTATTGTCGTTAACATTGATTTTGTACAGAAAATTGTAATGTAACGAACTTCGTTAAAAGTTACAGAAACGACGTGCAGGAGGCAAATTATATTTTACACAAGGCGAATAAATTTACAGGTGACTTTTTCCCACTATATGACTTCTTCTTCTTCCTTGCAAAATTCGCCCTACTCACTAGGGATGTCAATCTGGTTTCGTTTTTGTTTACATATGAGTATTGTTTTGACGGTTACAAATAAATTTCTGAAAATTCCGTTAAAATTTTCAAATTTTGAAAAAAATATTTCTTTCCGTTACAATCGTGTTCAAATAAAAACTTTTAAAAGTACACACGTTTAAGTGTTTGCATCCACATACATTCGAATATGGTAAAGTGCGCATTGAGCCCTAAAACTCAGAAACGTGGAGTCGGAACATTTTTCCAAGTTCCACGTCGATGGGGGTACGCCATAGCCGTGAACATCCTGGCATACGCAACGCCGTCACTTTACTACAGGATAGCTCACGTGATGGGATCAGTTGTAAATTAATACATAAATTTTGAAAACTAATCCCTATAATTTAAATTGTTACTTAATATGTTTATAAATTTGTGCTCGCCTTTTTTACCTTATTTTACCGTTTTTGTAATTATCAAATAAAGGTTAAAACAAATGTTAATAAAATGTTTTCGTTTGAATATTTATTGTAAGCTTATATAAATAAGCTTAAAGAAACGCTTACATTGGCTAATTTTAAAGCAGTTTACAAACAAAAAATCAACATTTTGTAAGGGTTTTGCTTACAAAAGTAAACATAAAAAAAACTTTAAGGTCATGTTTATAAAAGGCTTTCTTTTAAAATATTATTATAAGCTTCCAAACCAGCTGCGCGGCAAACCAGTGAGGCAAGTGCACGTGACAATTCTAGCTGTGAGCCCACATATTACGCAGCGACCGCGTGTACGTGTGCTTGTGCCTGAGAACGTTCAAACGAAATCCGGTATTGGGTTTAACCGAAGGTTTGACTAAATGTAGGCTTAGCTCTCTCATGTTCTGTAAATGAATCAATACACAATTAAAAATAATCTTAATAATTGCCAAATAAAATACTTGCCACCGATATAACGTGCTCTTGTTTCGTAAAGGGTAAGGCTACTTTATTCAAGCTTTCCCTTCTGTCCAGCTCCCATAGTCGTGTCCAGATATCGGAATTGTATGTCAATAAACGTTGATGTAGTGATAGTAGCATCATAATGGTATTGTGCAGACTTTCGTGAGATAATCCTGAATTAATTTCGGCTATCCGCACTTGAATGGGGCGTGTTGGATCTGCCGTTGTAATCGGTAGCAATCTACCTATCGAAGCAGCATCGGCGGGCAAACCACGAACAGTTGCAGCAAAACTTCCTGAAAGGAATGCTTCTTTGAGCAAAGCTACAATATCCAGTGATAATGCTCTCAAACTACTTCGCATCCCTGCAGTCAACTTAACTAGTTTTATACTAATCAAATACCAGTCAGCTAGGCGGCTTCAACTAGTTCGAGTTCTGTAATTTTTCCATATTAGCAACTGGTATTTTTAACACGGCGATGTCCTACGAGATGGCAATTGTCCTTCTCTGCATCAGCACCATACCAATTGGCTGACTAGTCAGCCTCTGCATCAGGAATATACCAGTTGATATACTTGTTATTATACACATCAGTATCATACCATTTAAGATACTAGTTCGTATATACGTCAGGATCGTACCAGTTGAAAGAATAGTTCATATATACATCAGAATCATACCAGTTGGCAGACTAGTTCATATATACATCAGAATCATACCAGTTGAAAGACTAGTTCATATATGCATCAGAATCATACCAGTTGACAGACTAGATCATATATGCATCAGAATCATACCAGTTGGCAGACTAGTTCATATATGCATCAGAATCATACCTGTTGACAGACTACTTCTTAATGCATCAGAATCATACCTGTTGACAGACTACTTCTTATATGCATCAGAATCATACCAGTTGACAGACTAGTTCATTAATGCATCAGAATCATACCAATTAACAGACTAGTTAAAAAAATCATCGGAATCATACCAGTTGTCATACTAGTTCATATATGCGTCAGAATCATACCAGTTGATATAGTAGTTCATTTATGCATCAGAATCATACCAGTTGACATATCAGTTCATTTATGCATCATAATCATATCAGTTGACATACTAGTTCAAATTTGCATCAGAAATATACCATTTGACATACTAGTTCATATATGCATCAGAATCTTACCAGTTGACATACTAGTTCATATATACATCAGAATCATACCGGTTGACATACTGCTCAGTCTATGCGGCAGGACATACTAATCATTATGCCCATTCAGATCGTACCACTTGTTATACTAGTCCACGAATTTGACATTCATTCCAGTTGGTATACTAGTCGGTCTATGCACCAGTATCATAGTCAGCCTCTACATCAGCAATATACCAGTTTATTCTTTAGAAAGCAGCGACTATTTGTATTTACCTAAACACGAAAAAGCATCTGTGAATTACAAGGTAAAAAAGAAGCAGTTACAAGAGGAAAAGAAAAGCAATTGTCCTCTTCT
Source organism: Campiglossa producta (assembly GCA_964058755.1). Taxonomy (NCBI): domain Eukaryota; kingdom Metazoa; phylum Arthropoda; class Insecta; order Diptera; family Tephritidae; genus Campiglossa; species Campiglossa producta. The sequence continues at coordinate 48,466,534 of CAXKVI010000005.1, read as the reverse complement.
GCATCAGCACCATACCAATTGGTATACTAGTCAGCCTCTGCATCAGCATTATACCAGTTGATATACTAGTTCATACACAGCCAAAAATGAGCTAAAGGCTCTGAGTTCGATTCTCGGTAAAGTTAACTCAAGTTTTTTTTTTCTATATTTTTTAAATTATGTTGTTTATTGTATTTTTAATTTAATTTTTGAATTCTACTTGCAATGGCTCCTTTCAAATTCCGCGTTCGTCAAGTTTGATTATATAGGTGAAGGCCCAATTGCATTCAACTTTGTAGGATCCACTTTCATACAAAGTTTTTTAAACGTAAAGCGAAGCGAAATTTTTGCAAATTCTCAAAAACGAGGCGCGCATTTGTCAAAGTTTTATGTAATTGGGGCTTTGGGGTTGTATTTTTAGGTAAGGTAAATTAAGGTTAAGTTAGTCGTCCACTGCGGAGTTCCGGACCCACATATGATATATAGATAAAATTAAGTCTTATTTTTACATCAAAAAGAGTCAAAGTAAGACTGCTTTCATGCTGGGCCATACACTCGAGTTAAAGGAGCATGGGTAGAGTTAATTTATATTGTTGTTGTCAATATACTCAAGTTTATGCCGCAACGTAAAAAAAATGGCGGTTATATACCAACAGGTTGTCATAACCTCTAACGAGACTTTTGCCGAACTTCTCTTCCAACTTATAGTGTGCTGCTTTGATTTTTTCCCTATGAGTTGGCGGGACCTAGTTTTTTTTTTTGAATTTAAAAATCTGTGACTGTTCAAACAGTTGAATGCAGTTAGGTTAGGTTAGGTTAAAGGCTGCCGCAGAGGCACACTTAGGCCAGTTTTGAAAAGGCAGTTGTGATACCACCAGCACTAGGAAAGTCAGTCCCGGGACCCAGCCATTTGGAAAATCCCAGCGGTCTGGTTTAGACTATCCAGGAAGGGAACTCCCAAAAAGCGCGTTCCCGCGCCGCTTAAGGCCGGGCAGTTGCAGATGAGGTGCTTCACCGTTTCCTCTTCCTCATCATCTTTGCAGCTCCTACAGCATCGTCGATAGGGCACCCCTTCTGCGTGCCTACCAATAAGGCAGTGCCCAGTTAGAACACCTATTAATATTAAGATTTCTCTCCTTCTTAGGGCGTGAATGCCTCTAGATCTTTTATGATCCCATTTCGGCCAGGTTTGTTTGGATGTCCGGCAACTTGGGGATTGTTGCCACCTTTCGTTGGGTTGGAGTACACACTCCGTCAAGCCAACGAAAAGTAGCAACAATCCCCAGGGTGCCGGACATCCAAACAAACCTGGCCAAAATGGGATCATAAAAGATCTAGAGGGATCATAAAAGATCTGAATGCAGTTACAGAATTTCCATTTGATTTTCAGAAAAATACAATTGACATTCAGAAAATTACAATTGATATTCAGAAAACTTTCTGAATATAAACTGAAAAAGGTGTAGTATGATTTCAACCCGAGTTTCATACATACTTGCATACTAGTACGAACCAGGATTTTTCTGACTAGTATTATTTCGTCCAGCAAATTATAGTTGTATACTAGTATGTTTTCTGATTAGATTGGCATTGATTAGTTTAAGGGTAATCAGCAAAGAACTAGTATAAAAACATCCATAAAATGTATAGTAAACGAGCTAGGTGTCTGCTGAGTAGTTTGGAATTGATTAGTTTGAAGGTAGTCAGAAATTAACTAGTATGAATACACCACAAAATTTTTAGGCGTAGAACTATAATGTTGCTGAGTAGTTTGGCATTGACTGGTTTAAAGCTAATCAGAAATGAACTAGTATGAATACACCACAAAATGTACAGTCAATGAATTACATTGTTTGCCGAGTAGTTTGGCAATGTCTGGCTTAAAGGAAATCAGAAATGAACTAGCATGAATACACCACAAAATGCATAGTCAATGAACTAGAATTTTCGCTAAGTAGTTTGGCATTGAATGGTTTAAAGCTAATCAACAATGAACTGGTATCCATATGCCACAAAATGCATAGTCAATGAACTATATTGTTTGCTGAGTAGTTCGACATTGACTGGTTTAAAGGTGATCAGAAATTAACTAGTATGAATACACCACAAAATGTATAGTCAATGAACTATATTGTTTGCTGAGTAGTTTGGCCTTGACTGGTTTGAAGCTAATCAGCAATGAACTAGTATAAATACACCACAAAATGTATAGTCAATGAACTATATTCTTTGCTGAGTAGTTGGACATTGACTGGTTTAAAGGTGATCAGAAATGAACTAGTATGAATACACCACAAAATGTATCATCATTGAACTATATTGTTTGCTGAGTAGTTTGGCCTTGACTGGTTTGAAGCTAATCAGCAATGAACTAGTATAAATACACCACAAAATGTATAGTCAATGAACTATATTGTTTTCTGAGTAGTTTGGCATTGACTGGTTTAAAGCTAATCAGAAATGAACTAGTATGAATACACCACAAAATGTACAGTCAATGAATTACATTGTTTGCCGAGTAGTTTGGCAATGTCTGGCTTAAAGGAAATCAGAAATGAACTAGCATGAATACACCACAAAATGCATAGTCAATGAACTAGAATTTTCGCTAAGTAGTTTGGCATTGAATGGTTTAAAGCTAATCAACAATGAACTGGTATCCATATGCCACAAAATGCATAGTCAATGAACTATATTGTTTGCTGAGTAGTTTGGCCTTCACTGGTTTGAAGCTAATCAGCAATGAACTAGTATAAATACACCACAAAATGTATAGTCAATGAACTATATTCTTTGCTGAGTAGTTGGACATTGACTGGTTTAAAGGTGATCAGAAATGAACTAGTATGAATACACCACAAAATGTATCATCATTGAACTATATTGTTTGCTGAGTAGTTTGGCCTTGACTGGTTTGAAGCTAATCAGCAATGAACTAGTATAAATACACCACAAAATGTATAGTCAATGAACTATATTGTTTGCTGAGTAGTTTGGCATTGACTGGTTTAACGCTAATCAGCAATGAACTAGTATGCATACGCCACAAAATGTATAGTCAATGAACTAGAATTTTCGCTGAGTAGTTTGGCATTGACTGCTTTTAAAACTAATCAACAACGAACTGGTAGGCATATGCCACAAAATGGTTAGTCAATGAACTAGTATGTTTGCTGAGTAGTTCGGAATTTGACTGCAGGGATACAATAGACCGCATGCATAAAAGGCGTAAAAAGGTAGGAATAGACCTTTTACCCATTCGAACAAATGCTTCAATTCTATGCATCAGGTCCAGTATCTAAAGGACAACCACTTACCATTTGTTCAACATCCACAAGATGCTTTTAGTGTATAGCATGAACCAAAGTAGCGCTATTTAACAGCACGTTGCACTACAAACACCCAATTGAATCAAAACACCTGAATTGGAAGTGTTTTAATCATAAACTATACTTTTATTTGCACCAATTGCATTCAATTCACGACCGGCTTTTCCAATTTGTTTATAATTTTACTCAAAAGCATTTTGACATTTTTAGAATTTCTTATTTTAGTTTGTCTTGTTTTGACATTCCCAGAGTTCGCCCTTGGCGTGTTTGGTAGTTTGTCTGACATCCTCAGTGAGAGGAAACAACAACAAAATAGATGGGCTTTTTCAAGGCGAATTTTTTAATTCGCTTGCAATCACCTGTAATGAATTCGCCTTGATTTTACATGTTTATTTCTGGGCTACAAAGGTAACTTTCTGCAGGTCTATCAAAAGAAATTTCAAAAAAATTTCACTCCTTAATAAACATACTTATATAATAATCAATTTCATACCTGAAGTGGTCGCTGCGGAGGTCCAGGCATACTATGATGGTGATACATAACATCATGCTTGATTTGCGTTGGCATTTGACTGTGATGATGACTCACTTGATGTTTTCCCATATCAACAGCAGCGAGTGCTTCAGCTCTGCTAAGGATACCATCATTTATTCCAGCAAATATATCACCCTATTTATAAACAAAGACAAAATTAATAAAATCATATCTATATAGCTTTACCGTGATATAACAAAACTGGTAAAGCCGAACATTATAACTGTGGCAACCCTGCAGTCAACTTAACTAGTTGTATACTAATCAAATACCAGTCAGCCAGACGGCCTCAACTAGTTCGAGTTCTGTAATTTTTCCATATTAGCAACTGGTATTTTTAACACGACGATGTCCTACGAGATGGCAATTGTCCTTCTCTGCATCAGCACCATACCAATTGGCTGACTAGTCAGCCTCTGCATCAGGAATATACCAGTTGATATACTTGTTATTATACACATCAGTATCATACCATTTAAGATACTAGTTCATATATACATCAGAATCTTACCAGTAGACATACTACTACTACCCTACGCGCCAGGACATACTAGTCATTATGCACATTCAGATCGTACCACTTGTCATACTAGTCCACGAATTTGACATTCATTCCAGTTGGTATACTAGTCGGTCTATGCACCAGTATCATAGTCAGCCTCTACATCAGCAATATACTAGTTTATTCTTTAGAAAGCAGCGACTATTTGTATTTGCCCAAACCCGAAAAAGCATCTGTGAATTGCAAGGTAAAACGAAGCAGTTACAAGAGAAAAAGAAAAGCAATTGTCCTCTTCTGCATCAGCACCATACCAATTGGTATACTAGTCAGCCTCTGCATCAGCTTATACCAGTTGATATACTAGTTCATACACAGCCAAAAATGAGCTAAAGGTTCTGAGTTCGATTCTCGGTAAAGTCAACACAATTTTTTTTTATTCTATGTTTTTTAAATTATGTAGTTTATTGTATTTTTAATTTAATAATTGAATTCAACTTGCATGGTTCAATGAACTATATTGTTTGCTGGGTAGTTTGGCATTGACTGGCTTAAAGGTAATCAGAAATGAACTAGTATGAATACACCACAAATTTATAGCCAATGAACTAGTATTTTCGCTGAGTAGTTTGGCACTGAAACTAATCAACAATGAACTGGTATGCATATGCCACAAAATGTTTAGTCAATGAACTATTATGTTTGCTGAGTAGTTCGACATTGACTGGTTTAAAGGTGATCAGAAATGAACTAGTATGAATACACCACAAAATGTATAGTCAATGAACTACATTGTTTGCGGAGTAGTTTGGCCTTGACTGGTTTGAAGCTAATCAGCAACGAACTAGTATAAATACACCACAAAATGTATATTCAAAGAACTATGTTGTTTGCTGAGTAGTTCGACGTTGACTGGTCTAAAAGTGATCAGAAATGAACTAGTATGAATACACCGCAAAATGTATAGTCAATGAACTCTATTGTTTGCTGAGTAGTTTGGCCTTCACTGGTTTGAAGCTAATCAGCAACGAACTAGTATAAATACACCACAAAATGTATAGTCAATGAACTATGTTGTTTGCTGAGTAGTTCGACATTGACTGGTTTAAAGGTGATCAGAAATGAAATAGTATGAATACACCACAAAATGTATAGTCAATGAACTATATTTGCTGAGTAGTTTGGCCTTGACTGGTTGGAAGCTAATCAGCAACGAACTAGTATAAATACACCACAAAATGTATAGTCAATGAACTATATTTGCTGAGTAGTTTGGCCTTGACTGGTTGGAAGCTAATCAGCAACGAACTAGTATAAATACACCACAAAATGTATAGTCAATGAACTATCTTGTTTGCTGAGTATTTCGACATTGACTGGTTTAAAGGTGATCAGAAATGAACTAGTATGAATACACCACAAAATGTATAGTCAATGAACTATGTTGTTTGCTGAGTATTTCGACATTGACTAGTTTAAAGGTGATCAGAAATGAACTAGTATGAATACACCTCAAAATGTATAGTCAATGAACTATGTTGTTTGCTGAGTAGTTTGGCATTGACTGGTTTAACGCTAATCAGCAATGAACTAGTATGCATACGCCAAAAAATGTATAGTCAATGAACTAGAACTTTCGCTGAGTAGTTTGGCATTGACTGGTTTTAAAACTAATCAACAATGAAGTGGTATGCATATGCCACAAAATGTTTAGTCAATGAACTAGTATGTCTACTGAGTAGTTCGGAATTTGACTGCAGGGAATAAGGGCAAACGACCAAACTTAAGATAGGACGAAAATGAGATATTGCTAACATCGATTTCCCCGTACAAAAATCTCCAATCGCTCAAACTCTCAAAAATTGTGGATTTTATGGCAAACAAAACATTTCTTAATTCCATACATTTACACTACAATTTTTAATTTCGAAACGCTCCACTGAAAAACTTATGGTGATTTCGTTTCATCAAAAAAATGCGCATTTTTGTTACACTCTTCAATTTTCCGTTTTCGCTTGTAAAATGAAGGTAAAACGTCAAACATGATATATTTTCGTTTCCTAAAAATGTACACTTCAGGAGTGTAAAAAACTCACACTTTTTACCCTCTGAAGCTTTGACAGAGTAGCTGGTTGCACTGAAAATCGGGTGACGAAACTTTTATTTGACAGATAAATTTGGTGAAATAAATTGGATTTTGCAATAACAATTAAATATGGGTGATAAGCGAAACCTAATTATGCATGCACATAGCGTAGCAAACGGGGCAGTGTTTTTTTTTTCGTTTTATCGATAGCAGGTTCATATCACACTTTTACAGTGTTCTGGCACGGGTGTAAACATGTTCAACGTGCAAGTGTACATTTTTTTCGATGAAGCGAAATCATCTTAAAACAAGTAAGGAAAGCTGTCTTCGGCTGTGCCGAAGGCTATATACCTTTCATGAATAAGCGTCACGATTTTCACTGTTCGATCCCCAGTAAAGCCTTAACTTTAGTACAGAATTTAACTTTAGCTCATACCGAAATTATCGGAACTATCGATTATATGGGGGCGATGTGATTTGTTGGTCCAATCTCATTGATTTTTAACATCGACATTCCACTTCCTAACAGAGCAATAGTTACGAAATTTCACGACCCTACCTATATAATTATAGGAGTTATAGCCCAAAATCCGTTTATCGGAAAAATCGATTGTATGGGGGCTATGTGAAATATTTATCTCATCTCAATGATTTTCAACATCGATATTTCACATATAAAAACATCAATACATAAAAAATTTTACGTTACTAGCTCTTTAATTTCAGAAGTTATAGCCCGAAATCCGTTTATCGGAAAAATCGATTGTATGGGAGCTATGAGTAGTTTTGGTCCGATCTTGCTGGTTCCGACGAATGATTATTCTCATATAAAATAACGCCTCCATACCAAATTTCATCGAGATATCTCTAAAATTGAGGGACTAGTTTGCGTACAAACAGACGGACAGACGGACGGACGGACATGGCTAAATCGAATCAACTCATCGTCCTGATCATAACGGTATACTTATTAGTGGGTCTATCTCTTCTTCTTCTCATACTTACAAACATCGGACCAAAGTTATAATACCATTTCATGTTCATGAAAGGTATAAAAAATAACTTTGGGCGTTTGCTCTTATTGCCACAGATATACCTAGTAGTGATCTATTAAAAAAAAAGAACAACTAATGGCGGCAATATATGTACCATCTGATTTGCATAACCTCTAACGAGATTTTTGCCGAACTTCTCTTCCAACTTGTGGTGTGCTGCTTTGAGTTTATTTCTACAAGTTGAGGGAGCTACAGTTTTTTGCCGACTCCGAACAGCACTTGCAGAGCAAATGAGTTTTAGCTGAGAAGCTTCTCATGGCAGAAATAACCCGGCGAGTTTGCCAAACTACTGCCGAGGGGCCGTTAAGAAATTTTTTTCTAAATAATTTTTGATATTACTTTGCCGGGTATCGATACCCGACTGCTTGGTGTAGTAAGCCGGAGACACTACTGCTACCCCACGGCGGCCGCCATTGTATTCCAAATAATTCAATATAAAAAGTCGACATTTTTACCAAACTCGCTTCGATTATGTTCTAGATACTGTAAAAAGTGGCGGATTCAAAAATTAAAAAAAAGTTGTTTCTTTTTATCTAAAACCTAAAATGGATAATACTATTATAGTAATAATAATATAATTCTAATGTTGGCTTGCGTCATAATGACGTTTAACCGCCTAGGCGATTTTGGCCGTTTCGTATCAAAGCACGCCAGTCATTCCTTTTTAGCGAAAAATGACGCCAATTGGAAACCCCAAGGGAGTTCAAGTCATCCTCCACCTGTTGTTTCCATCTCAGTCGAGGTCTCCCCCTTCCTCTGCTGCCGAATTCGGGTGTCGATAGGAAAACTTCCTGTGCTGGTGCTTCTTTGTCCATTCGCATAACATGACCCAGCCGGCGGAGCCTTTGGGCTTTAATCCGCTGAACTATGGTCAGGTCTGCGTAAAGCTCGTACAGCTCATCGTTAAATTTCCTTCGATACTCGCCGTTGGCATCACGGGAAGGACCATAAATCTTCCGGAGAACTTTTCTCTCAAATACTCCAAGGGCCATCTCATCTTCTCTTGGCACTGTCCATGAGTACGGAGTAAAATTAGGTGAAGGAATATTTTCTTTTTTTGCTGTACCAAACAAAAAGTAAATTTTGACAGAAGTAAGTATTGACATATGTACACGGAGCGCAAACGTTCATAAAATCAATGTATTTGAACATTTATTTCAATAAAGGTGACAGCAGATACTTCGTCTTGTCCTCGTTCACCGCAAGACCCAGTTTTTTTCGCTTCCTTATCCAACCCAGTGAAAAATAATATAATACTATAGGTAATAGTCGAAGATATCATACATGAAATTTGGTACTGATCGGAGACCATTAGGGAATTTCGCACAAGGATCAAAGATCAGATTTTATTATGGAGGCTGTGTGCCAATCGAAATCTTTTTTCGTCGGAGTAAAATTCTAATCCAATCTTGGCTTGCGTCATTTATTGACGCTTAACCGCCTAGGCGATTTTGGCCGTTTCGCATCAAAGCACGCCAGTCATTCCTTTTTAGCGATAACTGGCGCCAATTGGAAACCCCAAGGGAGTTCAAGTCATCCTCCACTTGGTGTTTCTATCTCAGTCGAGGCCTCCCCCTTCCTCTGCTGCCGAATTCGGGTGTCGATTGGAAAACCTTCTGTGCTGGAGCTTCTTTGTCCATTCGCATAACATGTCCTAACCAGCGGAACCTTCGGGCTTTAATCCGCTGGACTATGGTCAGGTCTGCGTAAAGCTCATCGTTAAATTTCCTTCGATACTCGCCGTTGGAATCACGGGAAGGACCATAAATCTTCCGGATAACTTTTCTCTCAAATACTCCAAGGGCCATCTCATCTTCTCTTGGCACTGTCCATGAGTACGGAGTAAAATTAGGTGAAGGAATATTTTCTTTTTTTGCTGTACCAAACAAAAAGTAAATTTTGACAGAAGTAAGTATTGACATATGTACACGGAGCGCAAACGTTCATAAAATCAATGTATTTGAACATTTATTTCAATAAAGGTGCCAACGTAAAGATTCATAATACCTTTATGATCGATATCCATAAACTGTTAAATTTATTCAGTGGTGTCAACTCTTGAGAAGTATACCTCTCTTGTGTAATTCTACCAGGCCCATACCTTCCCGTTTTCCTCCTTTTTTCCCTTACAATTCATTACGTCACGTTACAACTGCAACACTGCATATCGGCCATCTTGAATTATTCCACAACACAGTTTTTTTTTAAATCACACCAGCGGTAAAAATATAGTATGGTAGCAGTTCTGCGTCAACTCATGACTCAATAAGCTGATTCTGTCAAAACTGTCTAATTTATTCTAACGGTATCGCTTTTGGCACAATCTCCTGTGTTTTGTTCATGATTCATGATCAAAATCCCCAAATTTTACTAGCATATCGCCAAATAAGTCGCCAACACAATTCCACCAACAAATTTCGCTCTTACATCATTTTAATGCGATTTATCGTATTTATTTTCTTAACTATGATACGAATAATGATCTTTCCTGCTTTAAACGCTCGTTTGATTTCTACATTTCGTAAGATGTATTGGCAAAGTGTAGATAAAGGATGAAAACAGAGTTAGAATTTTCTTAGCTTCATAATATTTTGATAGTCGCCAAAAATGTCCCCATCGCCAATTTTCATAATATGGTCGCCAGTACTGGCAAGCCTGATTACTAGCACAATCAGTTGTATTAATAAATTCGTTGATTCTATAAAATTATTCATAAACTCAATGAATAGTTTCATAGAAATTTATGAAAAGCATTCATAAACAGTGTTCATAAAGCATAAGAGTTTCATAAAAAAGGAAAGGGAGCCAATTAATGAATTATTTTTATCCGTGTATGAAAAGGGCACGTGCGAAAGCAGATGTTTTGTGAATAAATTTTGAATTAACGTGTTTTATGAGCTTATATTGCGTATTTTTATACCTTTCATGAAATGGTATTATAACTTTGGTCCGATGTTTGTAAATATGAGAAGAAGAAGAGATAGACCCATCAATAAGTATACCGAAATGATCAGGATGACGAGATGAGTTGATTTAGCGATGTCCGTCTGTCCGTCTGTCTGTCTGTCTGTTTGAACGCAAACTAGTCCCTCAGTTTTCGAGATATTTGGCTGAAATTTGGTATGCGGCCACCATTTTCCAATATAGGAATCATTTGTTGGAACCAGCAAGATCGGACCAATATAACATATAGCTCCCATACAACCGATTATTCCGATAAACGGATTTTGGGCTATAACTCCTGTAATTAAACACGAAGGAACGTGAAATTTTATAAGTGTTGCTATTTTTATATGTGAAATATCGATGTTGAAACTCATAGAGATGGGATAAATATATCACATAGCTCCCATACAATCGATTATTCCGATAAACGGATTTTGGGCTATAACTCCTGTAATTAAACACGTAGGAACGTCAAATTTTGTAAGTATTGCTATTTTTATATGTGAAATATCGATGTTGAAACTCATAGAGATGGGATAAATATTTCACATAGCTCCCATACAATCGATTATTCCGATAAACGGATTTTGGGCTATAACTACTGTAATTAAACACGTAGGAACGTGAAATTTTGGACGTATTGCTATTTTTATATGTGAAATATCGATGTTGAAAATCATCGAGATTGGATAAATATTTCACATAGCCCCCATACAATCGATTGTTCCGATAAACGGATTTTGGTAGATAACTCCTGTAATTATATAGGTAGGAACGTGAAATTTTGGAAGTATCGCTATTTTTATATGCGAAATATCGATGTTGAAAATCATTGAGATGGCATAAATATTTCACATAGCTCCCATACAATCGATTATTCCGATAAGCGGATTTTGGGCTATAAGTCCTGTAATTAAACACATAGGAACGCGAAATTTTGGAAGCATCGCTATTCTTATATGTAAAATATCGATGTTGAAAATCATTGAAATGGGATAAATATTTCACATAGCCCCCATACAATCGATTGTTCCGATAAACGGATTTTGGTAGATAACTCCTGTAATTATATCGGTAGGAACGTGAAATTTCGTAAACGTTGCTATTTTAGAATGTGGAATGTCGATGTTAAAAATCAATGAGATTGGACCAATATAACACATCGTCCCCATATAATCGATAGCTCCGATAATTTCGGTATGAGCCAAAGTTAAATTCACACAGGCTGTACTGGGGATCAAACAGTGAAAATCGTGACGCTTATTCATGAAAGGTATTTAGCCTTCGGCACAGCCGAAGACAGCTTTCCTTACTTGTTTTAATTATATTATATTTAAGTGTTTAATAACGCGTGTGAACATCAATCTATGTGAAAGAATGTGAATGTCAACAGCACATGCATCCCTGTGAACACAGTATTGGTTGTCAAAATTTGACCTAGCCCCCCACGATAACTGTCAGAATTTTTTTCGACCATTTGGCACACAGCCGGATGCCACATTTTTATACCTAGCTTACTAGTACTACGTAACGTAACGGCACAAAATAATCGATGTATTCGTAGATATAGAGTTCCATATATGAAAGTTCTTAGGTTGAAAAGAGGAGTTTATTAAGGCATATCCGTCCGTCTGTCCGTGTACTAGAGGTATACGCCGTCAATTAGACTCACTTCGCGCGCCGCCGGTTTATGTCAGAGGGAAATGCTTAAAAGTCGTATAGAAACGTTTATTTTTCAAGTGATCCAAATTTTGTAAAAATCAACCGTCATGCCACGGATTTTGTTCAAATTCGGTTTACACGTAGGGAGTATAAATTGGTTGGACACGTATTTTTTTGTTTTGCCATTTTTTTTCGATATTCTTCGGAGATATGATCTGTCAAAGTTTGGAATTTTTTTTTTGAACTAATGAAAACATGTACCTACTCAATCCACCATATATCGGCTTGTACTAATGCTACAGCCTTCATCTTGAGCTCATTTGAAAGCTAATGAATCAGGCTTTGCGTTCCTTAGTAATTTTTTTGCATTTTGCAATTTTTTAAATTTTATTATACACCGAAATAAAAGTCGCTTGTAAAACTAACATTTCTGCTTTATCAATTTAACATTTCAGCAAAAAATGTCGTATTAATATTGAAAATTATCAAATAAACAGGGTTCATATTAAATTGATACGAAAGTTGCTGAATCAACATTAGCATGTATGACATTGTCATATCAATTTCTCATGTTAATAATACATTACTTTGAAAAGTTTTATTTAACATTAAAAGTTATATAAACAACCGGTTTCACGTCAAATTGATAAAAAAAAACTTGTTGTACGTTGGCTCAACGTCGTATCAATTTCTCATGTCAATACACATTTCGACAACATATTGATATAAAAACTGCCAATCTCACATTTGTATAACATTCTCATGTTAAAACGGCATAAACCACGCTGCAGTTGACATTTATCACGTTCATAACACATTTCGAAAAACTGCTTCACGTAAAAATTTTATGAAAATATACTAGCATTTGTATATGTAACTGTTTCATTCTAAAATGAAATGAACCACGTTACAGTTGTCACTCAAGTTCGGGCGTGCTGTATAATAATTAATAATTAGCATAAAAACAATTGTAAAAGTAAAGTGCAAACAGCAGCGCAAGAGGAATTGGTGCTTCATTTGTATTAAAAAATAGCAGTCGTCCGGTCCAACACAGGCTACGCCACCCTCAGCATTTCTGCGCAGAACACTTTTTTGGACATTTTTAGGGACGGCCTAATGTGATTACAACAACCACTTGAAAACTTGCAACTTTGATTGCAAATAACCCCTAAAGGAAACAAATACCAAACCATTTCGTAATTACGTTGGCAGACAGATAATCTCCGAAAATGGGCGATATCCCCGATTCTGGCAACACCGCTCTGAAGTCTTATGAATGTCAGTCACAATAGCGTTGCAGTACAAATTGATTTTTTTTGTGAATTCACAATGGTTTATTTAAACAAATAATTTTTTATAAAATACGCTTAAACAATATTTATTAATATTGGTTTCAAATGAGAGCAGAAAATTAGGAGCAAACACAAAAAGACCTTACAGAAATTGTATAAAATCCTACCTGACTAGAGTTTTTGAGCCACCAACTACACAATACTTTTTGCACCACCCTTTGTATGGTTTACATGATCGCATACCTACTCAGACAGATACATACTTACGTAGCTCTCACGAAGAGCGGCAGATGTTGGTAGCTGGAAATATGCAAATTTCAACAACAGGGGGGTCACTCTGTATTGCGATTCGAAATTCAATTCGATTCGAAAGTGAAATGCCATGCGATAAGCAAATGGTACTCTGTATTGCTATAGCATTGCTAACAGTGCTGCGTTCTGCGGCCTTTGGTTATTTTCTTGCCGGGTTGGCATCACTGTTGTAAAACTAACCGCAAGTTGACAATTTTCATTGCATACTTCAAGTGAAGGCTCTTGTCCTATGCTTTTACCCATACCATTTATTTTAATTTGGCGCCTAACTGTGTGCTATGCTGCCAACACTTGTACTTGCAAAATATATTTGTACCTATATATATACCTTTTATGTGTATTGAAATATGTGTGCATGCGTGTGCATATGCAAAATCACGTCCGTATAAGCATAATTTTATTAGTTTGATTGAAGTTTTCTTACAAATTTTTGGTAATTATTTTCTAAATTTAAAAGTTAAACAAAATATTTAAAGAAAAAAAAAAATATTTTTTTTATTAAATAAACATGTTTTTCGATAAGAAAGGTAAGTATACTAATAGCTCTACAATAATTTACAAGAATATGTTTAAAAATTTAATTTTATTCAAAATTGTTTAGCGGTGCAATAGCGGTTCGACTGCATTTTGTTGTAGGAAGACAAATCCGAATGTACAAAGCAATTGACATTTCACTTTCGCGATACAGAGTGTACGCGATTCGAGAGGGAAAAAATGAATGCGAAAAGTGAAAATACAAATCCGAAAATGTAAATTTTCGTTGCGATGGTTGAGTTACAGAGTGTCGCTAAGGCAAATGCGAAAAAATTTTCTTTCGCATCGCAATACAGAGTGACCCCCCAGAAGTTCATATGTACATGGGTACATATCTATATGCAAATACATAACTACCTATTACGGATACCAGTCTATCGTATGATCCCATTGTACCGCTACACATTTTTTACTTTCAATAACAATGTACATACGTAGTTACATTTATGAATATATTTTGTACATAGGCATATTTATGCTATATTGAATTTCTTAAGCTTAAATAAAATTAGAGTCGAAATAGAATTCTACCAAGCCAGACGGCTTCAGCGTGTGTTATTCTTTTACATTTTTGGTGCCTCCTGTGAGGAACGATTTCACACGCCGTATCAATGACATCTTTAAATATTCGATCGTCTGCAAAGGCATCCATTGCTCGGGTGCTTGGAGTAGTACAGGCTACTGATTATTCACCTGACGTCGTGGAAGTCGACTACAAATCCCAAATGCTGCAACAATATTGGGATCGCTTTGTAGAGCACCACTATAAACTCGCTGCTAATTCACTACCTACGGAGGTGGAATCGCATGATGAACTGTTTGCTGAGACAGAGGACATGTTCAGTAAGGCCAGTTTACGTCTACGCCGAGCGCGTTTGCAGCTGATCCCAGATAGACCTAACCCAGTAACTACAACGAATCACCGTTCTTGCGACGTACGGTTAGAACCCCTAACTATACCAGGGGGGTCACCCTGTATTGCGATGCGAAAGAAAATTTTTTCGCATTTGCCTTAGCGACACTCTGTAACTCAACTATCGCAACGGAAATTGACATTTTCGGATTTGTTTTTTCCCTTTTCGCATTCATTTTTTCCCTCTCGAATCGCGTACAATCTGTATCGCGAAAGTGAAATGTCAATTGCTTTGTACATTCGGATTTGTCTTCCTACAACAAAACGCAGTCGAACCGCTATCGCCCCGCTAACCAATTTTGAATAAAATTAAATTTTTAAACATATTCTTGTAAATTATTGTAGAGCTATTAGTATACTTACCTTTCTTATCGAAAAACATGTTTATTTTGGCGCTTATTTCGCAAAATTAATAAAAAAAATATTTTTGTTTTGAAAAATATTTTGTTTAACTTTTAAATTTACAAAATAATTACCAAATTTGTAAGAAAACTTCAATTAAACTAATAAAATTATGTTTATACGGACGTGACTTTGCATATGCACAAGCATGCACACATATTTCAATACACATAAAAGGTATATATATAGGTAGAAATATCTTTTGCAAGTACAAGTGTTTGCAGCATAGCATACAGTTAGGCGCCAAATTAAAAGAAATGGTATGGGTAAAAGCATAGGACAAGATCCTTCACTTGAAGTATGCAATGAAAATTGTCAACTTGCGGTTAGTTTTACAACAGTGATGTCAACCCAGGCAAGAAAATAACCAAAGGCCGCAGAACGCAGCACTGTTAGCAATGCTATAGCAATACAGAGTACCATTTGCTTATCGCATCGCATTTCTCTTTCGAATCGCATTGAATTTCGAATCGCAATACAGAGTGACCCCCCAGAGTTTGATGGCCAACTGTCAAATTGGCTTTTGTTCAAGGACATGTTTGAAAGCCTTGTACATAATCGTACCGACCTCGATCCTACCTACAAATTGGGTAAATTGCGCCAATACGTGAAGGCGGAAAAGGATCCCATGATTGGCGGACTGTATACTGGAGGATATACAGAAGTATGGGACGAACTAAAACGCCGGTATGATAACCCAATGTTATTGTCACAAGTACACATCCAGCTAATATTGGATTTGCCAAATCGTCCAGCGGCTTTGCGCGATATTATTTATTGTGTGCGCAACACCTACCGTGCTCTGGCCGTAATGAACTTACCAGTCCAACACTGGGACGCTATCATAGTTCCAGTTCTACTACCAAAGCTTCCTGATGCAACCAAGAACGAGTGGGGTATGAATCCTACGCACAACCGATATTCCGAAGCTCGAAGATCTGCTGGCGTTTTTAGAGCGGCGCGCAAACAACATGCCAATCACAACCATCCCTGGTGAGGGATCATTAGCAGTTCGACGTACATATCAGAGGTCTTCAAAGGTTCACTTGGGTACAACATCAACATCAACTTGTCCATGCTGCCAACAGCCTCATCGATTGAATAAGTGTCAGAGATTCCAAAATTTATCATTAAACGATCGTTGGGCAATGGTAAGGCGACTTAAGTTATGGCTTAATTGTTTAATTTCAGGGCACGGCACTTCGGACTGCCCATCCAGGCTAAGCGCCTTGTGCCGACGCAAGCACAACACTTCACTTTGCCGCGGTGAAGATCCCGGAACAACAACCACTGCTACATCTGCTTTAACGACCGATGGGTCACCAAACGCCGCACCGAAAGGGAATACTTCAGTCAGCACACCCCCACAAGTACTGCCAAGGACTCAATGACTAACCGACAAGGTTCAGTCATACCTCATCCAGAGTGATCGTGTTGTATTGCTCGCTACTGCCAACGTATGGCTCATTGATCACCATGGAAACCGTTTTTACTGCCGCGCACTGTGCGATACGGGATCTCAGGTTAGTCTCGTTACTGAGTCAATAATCAACAAGCTTAATTTACGTAAGCGACGTGGTGAGGTGCTTGTAGAAGGCATTGGAGGAGGTCCCTCAGCGTACACGAAGGGTATAGCTACAATTAATTTACAATCCACGGTCAATGAGCGCGTGGAAATCATATTAGATGCTTACATTTTGCGAACAATTACGTCTCCTATTCCGGCAACGTCAATTGATACTAGTTCCTTGAAACACATTAGTGGGCTACGACTGGCGGACCCCACATTTCGTACACCAGGACGAATCGATTTGTTCCTGGGTGCGGACACCTGGAGTGCAATAATCCAAGAAGGAGTTGACAGGCAACGCAACCGAACCATGCGCGTTACAGACCAGTCTCGGTTGGATTGTGTTAGGACAAACAGCAACCAACGTACAGACAACAACGGCGCAAGTATATACGGCTAACAAATGCGACGAACAACGGCTTGATATCTTACTGCAGAAGTTTTGGGAGGACGAAGAAGTTCCCACCCAACCTCAGAACACCATTGGAGATGAGTGCGAAAGCATCTTTACAAACACATTTACTCGTGGACCAGATGGGCGATACTGTGTCCAGATTCCATTTCGCCATGGCGCTCCGGTACTTGGAGACTCACGTGGTACTGCGCTTCGTCAATTTCTTCAGTTGGAACACAAATTGGCAAAATATTTGAATATAATAACAAAATGTATAAATTTGAGGAAAATAAGCAATTAAAAACTATGAAACAATCAAAAATAAGGAGCTGGAAATTATAGAATTAGAGATAGATAAAATAATTGTTAAAAACGCAGAGTATCTATTAATAAATCAAACATGTACGGAAAATGAAATATTAATAAATGGCAATAATTTGATAATGTACACGAATTGTTCAATCAAAATCGAATATTACTACTTTTTAAATTCTATTGAAGATTCACAAGAAAATATTGTAAGCATGAAATATGAAGTAAATACAAATTTTTCAAAAAAAATTACATTTGATGAAGTAGTAGAAGAAAGCAAAATAAATGTCAAAAGAATTTTTAATTTAAAATATCATAGTAAAATATCTTATATATGCAACGTAGCAATTTTTTTTCTCATAATAACTCTAGTATTGATTGTTGTACTTAAACACAGATATATAAAAATTCAATTAAACAGTAGAATCCAGGAGAATTCTAATCTAAAAGGGGGAGTAGTTACATATATATAATGCCAATAACCCCCCAATAACAAATAAATCGTCAACTTATGTAAGTGCAGACTCAGCACCAGACGATATAGATAAATTCATACTAAGTATAACAAATAAATAAAAGTAACTTCCGGTCCAATAATTAACGTAGAGTCAACAACATTTAATATTTCCAATTTTGTTAACTATATTGCAATAGCAAACAACATCCGGCCCAATTAAAATTATAGTCTAGCTAAGCATTGTAAATTTAAGTAAACATTTCACACTAATTAGCAATAAGCATTTTTACCATTGTACATTTAAACTTTCTTTTAATATTCAATAAAGAAAAGAATTCAGTTTGGTTTTGAGTCTAGACAAAGTAAGTCTTTTCGATCATTCAGCTTGAAGTCTTTTTTAAAAATTCGCCCCTCACTTTCGACGACAAGTTTCGCGCAGTGCATCGCCGCGGTATACGTGAATCACGATCTGACCCATACCGTAGTGCACTCGTCCGTTGCACCGTTTAAGCGGCTCGAGTGCCTCCTTATTCAAGGGGAAGATCACTTGCCTATCAGGCCCTACCGCATCCTCGACCAGATTGACACCCCAGTCCTTCGTCGGGAGAGACGGGTTCATGATCCTCAGCATCCTGAGAATTCTCTCAGGTTCAGCAGGGATAGCAGGAATCCACGCTCTTGCCCTTGGCCGAGCCGGGATGTCCTTCCAGTCGACAACCTCGATTCTTGCCCCTTGGTAGATCTCACCTAGTCTTGCAGCAGCTGCCTTGTACAGTGCAACAGTTTTTGCATCCTCGCAAGCGAATACCTTGATTCGGCCCTGGTGCCATCCCGCATCAGAATCCATCGGAGTGGCACCCGGAGACTCATCCATAATGTCGAGAAAGGCATTACCGATAGCATTCCGGACGTACCGCCACTGGTCCCTAGGGATGGCCCAGCTTTCATTGCCTCGGTCAATGACGCCTATGAGGATCCTATCCTTAGTCACTTCAGCAAAGCTGAGTTTACCCATTACGGGGGCGTGTTGCTGCCGCTTCGGGTGAGGTTTTAAATCCACGTCCGATCTCTGGCGTTTGAAGGGGTTTCCATTAACCTTCTTTGGCGCGTAATCGCTTTGGAAGTTCGGTAAGATAGCGTCAGCCATCTCCACCGTCTTTCTAGAATTCGGCGATAGCGTCTCTTGTGAAATACCCTCGTATTTCTTCAAAATCCTTGCGGCCGCTCTTTTGTCCAAGTACTCAGAGCGACTGGGAGATGTCTTTTGGGGTAAATTTCGACCCGTAGTTGCCATCGCGGTCGTTCCCTTATTTGGATCTCTGGGGCCAGGTCGTGAGACCACTGCCACAGACGTTAAAGACTTGGTTTCGGTACCGGTGTCTTTTGGGGTAAATTTCGACTCGTAGTTGCCATCGCTGTCGATCTCTCGGCTGAAAAAGAAATGGAGTTTGTCCTCCGACGCTGCGTTCTCGCTTGCTCCAGCATTTTCCTCCTCTGCTGTGCAGTATACATTGTTGTATCTTTAGTTTTAGGGTTTTTGTTACTATCTTTCATCTTGTTCGTACGACCCCTCGCCGGGCAAGGCCAGTTTAGGGTCAAAGGAAGAGTAAGGGGAATGTATCGTCCACCGCGGCAGAGCACCATACCGCGGTAAGGCCATTGTTACTCTCCGAGGCGGTCCGGTATCAGAGAGGCTCCGTTCGATTACAGCCACGATTTGCCTCCCGGCTGCAAACGTCCAATGGGCACGTGGTCGCATAACACCCTGCATGGAAGGGGAAGATCTTAGTCGTCGCGCCAGATGATGTAGTACCGGCGGCGCTATGATCACAAGGGCAGCGTAGCCCTGTGGCTATCGACTTAAGCCCTCGTACCGCGGCAAGGTGTCCACCCTTCACGAGGGAATTACGGGATAAATACATTGCATTCATGAGGGAATACGAGGCCCTGGGTCACATGCGAGTCATTGCCGAAAACCGACATCGACCCTGCGCTATGCTACTTTATTCCGCACCATGCGGTACTAACGAAGTTTAGAGTCATGTTTAACGCGTCGGCGAAATCTAGTAATGGCGTGTCCCTGAATGACACTCAATAGCTGGTCCTCAACTTCACGACAACCTTGTTGACATTTTACACCGGTTTCATCGATTTGCAGTGGCGATCACAGATGTCCAAAAGATATGCCTTCTCACTGGACCAAATGAGGATTTACTGAACTGCGAGAGTTCAGCTGGGCAGGATGTATAAAATCCTACCTGACTAGAGTTTTTGAGCCACCCACTACACAATAATTTTTGCACCACCCTTTGTATGATTTACATGATCGCATACCTACTCAGACAGATACATACTTACGTAGCTCTCACGAAGAGCGGCAGATATTGGTAGCTGAAAATATGCAAATTTCAACAACAGAAGTTCATATGTACATGGGTACATATCTATATGCAAATACATAACTACCTATTACGGTCTATCGTATGATCTAGGGAATCCAATTTCCGGGATTTCTAGCCTCTCGGGATTTTCGGGATTTGAAAGTTCAATCCCGGGATTGTTCCGAATTTTTTTTGTTGCTAAAAATGGAATCCCATATCTATGTAATAGACTAAGTTATAGTAATTCATTTAAGTATGTATGTAAGGCAGTCATTTTTATAACGAACGAAAAGTAACATTAAATTTGTAACTCAAAGTTACTATTCAGGAACTTGAAACATAAGATGTTTGTTCTTCTGGTAAACATAGCCAAATATACTTACATATTTGATTAATATCGACTTACAAAAAAAAATTACATAAATAAAATATATGTATTCAGGAATTTGGTACAATTTTTTTGTACCACAGGTGCAAACAGCTTATTTTATACATTAATAACGACTTATGTATATAAATGACTAAAAATTCTTAATCGATAAAGGCGAAAACTACGTACATAGTTGTGTTTTTTTTTAAATTAAATTTTTTCCATTTGGTCTCCGACAAATCAGTAGTGCAATTCGCTAAATTTTATCGTTTCCACAAACGAGATTTTTAACCTTATCACAAATGGTTTGCGTTATCACATTTGCTATTCACTAACTGGGTTTTGACAACACTGTTCTTTCTTAAATTATCTTTTTGTATATTAAAATAGTGCCATCTCTTAACCTAGCCTCTGCCTAAACATTGTTGACAAAAAGTCAAATGCTTTCTGAAGGTAATAGCCTTTGTTGCCCCCATTACAAAAAATATCAATTTATTTCCCCAAACCTTTTTTTAATTCAATTTCTTTTCTATTGTGGGACATTTGGGAGCTGCTGGTCAAAACTTGATGCAACTTTTCTTTACGACTAACGGGCTTGTCAACTTCGACCACTTCGTCGTTATGAAGCATGTTTTCTGTATTACGAAGGATGCTCTCGAGCTTCTTCCCAATGACTGATAAGTTAATTTCTTTAGAAAATGCATACTTTAAATCATATATATTACTCGGATTATTTAAAAAGGCGGTGTTGCAAATGTTGTACTAGTAGTTATTTTTCTCTGAAAGGGGGATGTTTTCGGTAGAAGTTTAGAATCATTCAGAATCATGTTCTACTTAAAGTGGATATCGACGTGCCATACGAAAACTAACACTTTTCAAATTTCTAACGAAAACTAACACTTTTTAAATTCTGTAAGAAGACCAACACTTTTGGCTAGTACATTTTCTTCAGAGAAAAACATGAAAGTGTTACTTTTCGTCAGACACAAAATAAAAGTGTTAGTTTTCGTCAGACACAGCTTGAAAGTGTTAGTTTTCGTCAGACACAGCTTGAAAGTGTTAGTTTTCGTCAGACACAAAACAAAAGTATTAGTTTTCTTCAGACACAAAATTTTAGTGTTAGTTTTCGTATGGCACGTCGATATATACAAGATAGCTTGAATGTATTTAAAAATTTATTTTCGGTGAACCCGGGATTTAGGTCTAGTAATCCCGGGGTTTTCGGGACTTAAAAAACAACGGGATCCCGGCATCCCGGGATTGGAATCCCTAGTATGATCCCATTGTACCGCTACACATTTTTTTACTTTCAATAACAATGTACATACGTAGTTACATTTATGAATATATTTTGTACATAGGCATATTTATGCTATATTGAATTTCTTAAGCTTAAATAAAATTAGAGTCGAAATAGAATTCTACCAAGCCAGACGGCTTCAGCGTGTGTTATTCTTTTAATATATATGATGCGGTTAGGTGGCAACCCTGTTTGAGATTTACATATTTGGAGTACGGTCGAAAATCCCTTTCATTTGATACCCATATTGGCATATTTTGCTCAATATTTAAAAAAAAGGGATATGTGGCAGCCCTGTAATCGCCCTAAGTGGCAACACCCACGCATATAATCTTAGAATGAATCATACTATCTAATGCCAAACTTTATCCACATCGGTCAAGCGGTTCCCGAGATATCAATAAAAATAAATAAAATGCGGTTGGGTGGCAACCCTAGGTGCCAACCCTGCTTGAGATCTACATATTTGGAATACGGTCGATAATACCTTTCATTTGATACCCATACTGGCATATCTTGCTCAATATTAAAAAAAAATTTAAATAGGTGGCAACCCTGTGAACCACCCCAAGTGGCAACACCCACGCACATAATCTTAGAATGATATATACTATCTATAATGCCAAACTTTATCCAAATTGGTCGAGCGGTTCCCGAGATATAGAGAAAAATATATAACATGCGGTTAGGTGGCAACCGCAGGTGGCAACCCTGCTTGTGATTTACATATTTGGAATACGGTGGAAAATACCTTTCATTTGATACCAATATTGGCATATCTTGCTCAATATTTAAAAAAAAATTGAGATAAGTGGCAACCCTGTGAACTGCCCCAAGTGGCAACAATCACGCATATAATCTTAGAATGAATCATACTATCTATAATGCAAAATTTTATCCAAATCGTATCGGGATGGCCGTTTGATAGAATCAATAATAAGACGTTTTCACAACAATTGAGTTGTAATACAAGTTTAGTTTTTAATGAGTAATAGTTCAAAAGTCCATTAAAGATTTTATTTGAATTGAAAATATAGAAAATGAATAATTGATTGAGTTCGGATTTTGTCGACCGTTCTTCTTGACTGTTGCTTTTTCTCCTGTCGCATTGCCATTCGTTCGCATATGTCAGTGTCGTAAAAGGGTTGCCAAGTAACTTTACAGCTCGGCCGTTCCTGATGGATCGTCTCCCCCGGACGATTCAATGTTATCATGACTTATCTCTCTGCCCTCTTCGTAGTCTTCGGACTCGTCACCTTCTGCGCCTAAAGTACACCAAGGCTTCATATTGTCATTGGTAAACACACCTGAATACTTTTTGCGGCTCCTCTGTAGGTCTGGCAAATCTTCCACCAAATAACGGTCATGTGGAAGGACCTTGGTCACAACATACGGCCCTTTGTATGCCGGCTCCAACTTATGAGAAGTGCCTGTGGGAGAAGGAACATGATTGATTAGTACTAAGTCACCTTCGTGATACGGCTGTGGTGCACGATGTCGCGCGTCAAAACGCTGCTTCCATTTACGCCGCTCTTGCTGTATTCGTTCACCTACGGCTTGTGTTCTGAAGTCGTCACAGCTAACTTCACCCTCGTCTTCGTCTTGCACCGCTTGTATCAGACGATTTGTCGTTACATCTTTCAGCTTATAGTTGAACACCAGACTGTTGGGGCTCTGCTTAGTCGTAGCGTTTTTCTGCGAATTCAACTGCCATTGAAGCTGTGGCAAAGCCTCGTCCCATTCTTTGTCATTGTTAGAGCTACACTTAAGTGACGCTAGCACTGTACGATTGATACGTTCGGCTTTCCCGTTTGCTCTGGGACTCCGCACTGCCGTCTTCACATGCTGGCTTTCGTAATCCGCCATAAACTTTTGAAAATCTTTGGACGTAAAAGATGTCCCTCTGTCGGTTACCACACATTGCGGACGCCCATATACAGCCATGTAGTCTTTCATTACATTCAATACTGAATTAGTTTTTGTGTTGCTTAACGCCAAAATAACCAAAATATAGTACTTGCCATGCTTGCTTCGCACGAATGGTCCTAACTGGTCGAGATGTATAGTTCGGAACGGAATGGGTACCACATCTCTAATATGAAGTTGTGCCTCTCGTTTGCCACCACGCACCTTATTCAAACAGCAGTCTGGACAAGAGTCGATGTACGACTTTACATATGGTCGCATTCGAGCAAACCAGAAATCTTTCAATAAGCGCTCGACAGTTTTCTCCACACCGAAATGCCCTGCTTCGTCATGGCATGCCCTTGCCAATCGCCACCTCACAGCTTGTGGGACGACCAACCGTTTGTCACTCCCCATCTTGCGATACAATCGATACCTGTGTATCACATAGTCACTTCTAATTTGTTTTGCGTTCAACCCGTCGTTGCCGTTGATGATTCCTATAATATGCTTTAGCTTGTCGTCTTGGCGCTGCATGGTCGCTACCCAATCCTCGGAGATGCTAGTGACTGCGTACACTTCATCGGCAACCGTCGTCGGCTCCGACGCTCGAAGAGTTGGACACCGACTCAAACCATCGGCCAAATCGTTTTTCGTTGCTGGACGATGCTCACACTTAAAGTCAAATTCTTGCAATTTGACCCACCATCTGGCTATGCGCGGCAAAAGAGGGGTTGTTGCTTTTGTGGCTGCCACCGCATTGCAGTCCGTAAGCACCTTGAAATGTTTTCCCATCAAATACATTCTATATCGCTGCAATGTTTCGCCTATTGCCAGAACTTCCAGTTCATGGCTAGCGTAATTACGTTCGGCATCGTTGCATTGCCGACTAAAATAAAATATAGGCTTCAGCTGATCGTTCTCTCGCTGCATAAGCACACCGGACAGACCCTTAGCACTGGCATCTGTATGCACTTCATGCTGTTTAGTCTCATCGTACATAGCTAATACCGGTTTTGTGGTAATAGCGGATTTTATCGCCTCGAACGCGTCTCGTTGCAAATCAGTCCATTCAAATGTTGTGCCTTTACGCAATAATGTTGTAAGCGGACGTGCCAAAACCCCGTAGTTCTTTACAAATTTGCGGAAGTATCCGGTTATACCCAAGAACTGTCGCACGGCAGTCGCCGTAGACGGAACCGGAAACTCTTCGATAACCTTCGTTTTACATTCACCTGGTCATATACCAGCACGGTTGATTATATGTCCAACGAATTGGACTTCCTCTGCGAGAAACGTACTCTTTGTTGGCCTCAGCGTAAGGCCGTGTCGTTTAATTGCATCCAAAAAATCGTGCAAAACCTCTAAACCCTCGTCAACAGATTTGGTAGCAATAATAACCTCGTCAACATAATTGATGACCTTGTTTGGGTGCTTCATCGTCTTAATAACGTTTACTATGACTTCTTGGAAAATCATCGGCGCATTGACCAGTCCAAAAGGCATTACATTATGCTCGAAAAGGCCCTCTGGTGTCAAAAATGCCGTATACTGCTTCGATTCCTCTACCAATGGTACCTGATAGTAGCCTGACGTCATGTCGACAGTGGTGAAGAATTTATTTCCTGCTAAACGTGAGAGTTGTTCTTCTACCACCGGCATGATATACTTTTTCTTAACCGTAACTTCGTTGAGACTGCGGAAGTCGACACACATTCGACTTTCAACGTTCCTCTTTTTTTACCAACAACATGGATGCAGCATTCGGTGAATTGCTTTTCCGTATAATACCACAATCCAGTAGCTTTTGCACTATGCTTGACAATTGTGGACGCTGCGAAAACGGAACCCGGTACCTCTTCCCTATAATTGGTTTATCTGTCGTAACCTGAATTGCCATCTCAGTGCCCTTCACTCTCCCAATGTCAGAAATGTCTTGTGCAAAACATGCAAAACAAGACAAACATTAGTAAAAGATCAAGCACCTTACCACGCTCTTCGCTGCTCAATTCAGTCGATATGTTAAAATTGTGATTGCCCTCATTGATATGGTAAACCTCGTCATCAGCAACTAGATGATAGCCATATGCTTGTAGTATATCACGACCCAACAGAACGTCGTCAGGTAGTAACTTATCTTCAACAACATACAAGGTCGCCTGCCTTTGCATATTGTCCATCATTGTATTTGCTTCTACTTTTTCAGATGCTTCAACCTTGCACCCGCCGAAACCAATGAATTGCTTTTGCGCCTTAGTCGTCTGCATAAAATTTGCTGCTGTTTTTCTGATGAACGAACATCCACTGCCAGTGTCGATAAAAGCGCTTAAACCTTGCCCATCTACCTGGATTTGCTTTGTCACTGGGTTAGCCTCGATAACTTGCTCATCATTAGAAATCTCCAATACCGTAGCCTTAGTACAATCTTTTGTCGAGTGCCCTGTCTTTGAGCACGTAGCACACCTTGGTTTGCGTTGCGGCTGTGAACACTTAGCTGCTATGTGTCCTATCTCGTTACAATTGTAACACTTGATTTGCCCTGGAGTCTTAACATTAGCTTTGCTTTCTATTTTTACCGGCTGTTGCGTCGTTCCTGTGCTCATCACTACTTGGTTGTTCATTGCCTTTAAATTTTTCAAAGCTGTCAATAATTCGCTACATGTCTTAAATTGAATCGCTGCCAATGTCTTTGATAATGCATTATCATTTAAACCGCTGATTATGTGCGTGATAATCGACAAATCATCAAGTGAACCCTGTCGTCCAATAGTTATCATCGCATAGTAAAATTCAACATAGTTTTCATTGTGTTTACGTTTTCGGTTGGCCATCATTTTGTGCACTTCAGCAGTATTATACCCAGTCGGAAAATCTACGTAAAATGCTTGCACAAATGCTAACCAACTACTGTGTACCGGCTGCGCATCCAGCCATAGCTTCGCCATGCCTTTCAATTTGTGTTGTATTGCAACTAATACCATTACCTCAGGCCATTTGTAGTTTTCTTTTAGTTGCTCTATTTTCGTTATGAACTGCCCTGACGTAATAGTGCCTTTAACCGGGTCGAAATCGGGAAGAATTCCCACCATGTCCTGAATGGTCATCGTTGATGGTCTTGGCGCATAGACGAACCTTGTTGTATCTTCCACTTCACCGCCTTGCTCTTGTGTCCTTGCATTTCCCGTACTTGCATTCGTTTGTACGTTGCCACTGCCTGTACTCATTCTAGTGATTGCTGCTGTCAAATTCTGCATAACTGACTTCAATCCGTCGATTTGTGTTTGCAGCTCACCAACGTTTGTGTCGTTGTCCTCCAATTCGTTTGCATCGATTGCATCAGTTCCCAGCAGCTCCTGCAGCTTTGCAACTTTATGGGCCTTTGTGCCCGTCGTTGTTGCACCATTCGCATTTAATAATTCATTAAGTTGAGCCACTTTAAGCGAAGTTAACTTCAACATTTTAGAATTTTCTTATTAGACGTGTTAATACAATCACTCCTCGCCGTCGAATGAATTGTTTTCAATTTTACTTTGCTTTTGCTTTCCGCTTATTTCTTTTCGTTATTTAGCGCAAAAAAGGGTGGTTTTCTTTGCTGCAGTTGATCGCTGTAACTGACGTCGGTTTATACTTGTTGTTGTAGCGCTGCGTCGCGGTTTCGTTGGTCTCGCCGTTGCTACACATCAATAATAAGACGTTTTCACAACAATTGAGTTGTAATACAAGTTTAGTTTTTAATGAGTAATAGTTCAAAAGTACATTAAAGATTTTATTTGAATTGAAAATATAGAAAATGAATAATTGATTGAGTTCGGATTTTGTCGACCGTTCTTCTTGACTGTTGCTTTTTCTCCTGTCGCATTGCCACTCGTTCGCATATGTCAGTGTCGTAAAAGGGTTGCCAAGTAACTTTACAATCGGTTGAGCGGTGCCCGAGATATAAGAAAAACGCCTACGCCTGAAAGTCTGCAACATACTTCTGAAAGTCGGCTACAATTTCTATTTCCGTGCCATAACTTCCGTTTCATCGTCATCCATTTTCTCAAGTTTTAATCTCAATCAAAACTTCATATCGCCGCCTAAGAAGTTAACTTCAAAAAGTTTGTAATGGAGATGCCACGCCTCCCCCCCCCCCCCCCCCCCCAATATTTTGTTCTGATTTTATAACATGACCTGCGCGTGGTAATAACAAAAAAATTCCCCAAAGGAAGTATATGATTTGGTTCAGCCGTTTTCGAGTTTTAGCGTGACGACTGAACACCATTTCATTTTTATATATATGTATTATATATATGTATGTAGACATCACAATAAACCAAGGCGCATTAAATTTTGCATGTTCTATTGCAACACGAAGAGTAACTCCAAAGCAAAACTTCAAACTTAATATGTGTTCGTTTCCAAAAATTGACAATGGAAAATTGCAAAATATTCGCATTTTTTACCCTGAAAAGCTTTGAAATAAAAGCCGCATTCTTCTGGAAGATATCGCTCCGGCTTACGCTCATTTCTCACGGGAACAGTCCGGGTCACTATAAAGCTAAGGGTACACCTAGCGACGCGAGCAAATATTCTTTGCATGTGTTCTTATGGAGCAGAGTACACCTAGCGACAGCAGCACCAATGGTATTTGTTTCCTTTAGGGGTCAACTGCTAATAAATTAGCTAAAATTATGGGAGATAGCTCAAAACACGGGGTTTGGCCTCAGGATCACGAATCCGGAAGCGCTTTTTTAATATTTTGCTTCTCTGAAGAGATATTTGCAATCAAAGTTTCAAGTTTTCATCTGGTTGTTGTAATTTTATTAGGCTATACCAAAGAGAATATATCAACAAGAGCCACCACTCGTTATGAAAGCAACGAACAAGATGGATGCCGTTTTCTTTCAGGGTTTCGGTAATTTCGATATAAATATGTTATTGTCTAATCAAAACAAAATGTGTAAAAGAAAATAGACGAGAACTGAAATAACACAAGAGTCGAAGCAAAAATTTACCAGCTGTCGAATTTTTAAAACTGAGGAAAACAAAATTACCGAAACCCTGAAAGAAAACGGCATCCATCTTTTTCCTTGTATTTATAACGAGTGACGGCTCTTGTTGATATATTCTCTTTGGCTGTACCTAAAAACGTGCGAGAGAATGCGCACGGTTCAGGCAAACACCCGAACTTGGGATGACGTATCCCAGGGTTAATTTTTATAAGCGCGGCCGAAGGCCGCCAACTCAAAAAGGTGTTTCGCACATAATAAGATTATATGGATTCCGCCCCAATTTTGGGATCGGACCCGGGTCATTTTTCCGTTTTTTGATCATAACTTTTCAGTAAAACAAAAAATTAAAAAAGCGCTTCTGGATTCATGATCCTGAGGCCAAATCCCGTCTTTTGAGCTATCTCCCATAATTTTAGCTAATTTATTAGCAGTTGACCCCTAAAGGAAACAAATATCGCACCACGCGACACGACGCGACATAACAATGTTGATCAAATAGCAGAGAACGTAATAACAAAGAGAATATATCAACAAGAGCCACCACTCGTTATGAAAGCAACGAACAAGATGGATGCCGTTTTCTTTCAGGGTTTTGGTAATATAGATATAAATATGTTATTGTCTAATCAAAACAAAATGTGTAAAGGAAAATAGACGAGAACTGAAATAACACAAGAGTCGAAAAAAAAATTTACCAGCTGTCGAATTTACAAAAACTGAGGAAAACAAAATTACCGAAACCCTGAAAGAAAACGGCATCCATCTTTTTCCTTGCATTTATAACGAGTGACGGCTCTTGTTGATATATTCTCTTTGGTAATAATCAACGTTCTCTGCAAATAGGCAACTATTTGGTCGTACACGTCGTGTCGCTAGGTGTACCCGTACCTTAAGACTTCGCCAACAGATGTCGCTGCGCTTTCACGTAGATCCGTGGTATACACATTAACGAAATTTCCGTCGAGGACTCCTTTAACCATAAACTAGCAAAAACTAGAGTTCATCCAAGAAACTACTAAAATACATGAGACATTCCATATGAAAACGTCTAATTCAAAAAGCTGGCTAGTCTCGGATTTCGCTCAAACTTTGAGGGACACTTCTTTAGGGTCCTAACTGATCAAATTTACACACAATTAATTTTTATAACCACTGGTTTCGGACTGGTCCAATTTCAAAGTTTGAAAAACGTCGTTTTTAGGCTTACCCTATTATAGCTGTACACTTGTTTCTATCAGAGATATACTTTGAAAATAAGTTTATATTGGTTTAGGAGATCCATCAGCAGAGACCCTTAATCGAGCTACTCACCTGCCAAGAAATGTCAAACTCCATATAAAAAAAACGTCCAAGAAATGGTCAAGAACTTTTTTCACACGTCAAATTTTCCTGAGCCAATATTCAACTCATAAGAAAAAATACTACAATTTTCGATGGTTGGCAACGCCGGTATTTTCCATTTTATTGCAAAATACTATTACAAAAATGTATAAAACATGTGCAGCGAAGTATATACTCATCTTTGCCATGAATGTGCACGTTTACCTCAAGAAATATATACGAGCATATTTATTTCTTGAGGTAAACGTGCACATTCATGGCAAAGATGAGTATATACTTCGCTGCACATGTTTTATACATTTTTGTAATAGTATTTTGCAATAAAATGGAAAATACCGTAAACGTCAAAATTTCCTGACCAGGCATAAGAAATATATGCTCGTTATTTTTCTTGAGGCTTTTCTTGGCAGGTGGGTAGCCCGCTTTAGTATGAATATAACAAAACAAAATGTAGAGGTATTAGAAGCTAAAGGTCAGGGGGGTCACTCTGTATTGCGATTCGAAATTCAATGCGATTCGAAAGTGAAATGCGATGCGATAAGCAAATGGTACTCTGTATTGCTATAGCATTGCTAACAGTGCTGCGTTCTGCGGCCTTTGGTTATTTTCTTGCTTGGGTTGGCATCACTGTTGTAAAACTAACCGCAAGTTGACAATTTTCATTGCATACTTCAAGTGAAGGCTCTTGTCCTATGCTTTTACCCATACCATTTATTTTAATTTGGCGCCTAACTGTATGCTATGCTGCAAACACTTGTACTTGCAAAATATATTTGTACCTATATATATACCTTTTATGTGTATTGAAATATGTGTGCATGCGTGTGCATATGCAAAATCACGTCTGTATAAACATAATTTTATTAGTTTAATTGAAGTTTTCTTACAAATTTTTGGTAATTATTTTGTAAATTTAAAAGTTAAACAAAATATTTAAAAAAAAAAAAAATATTTTTTTTATTAATTTTGCGAAATAAGCGCCAAAATAAACATGTTTTTCGATAAGAAAGGTAAGTATACTAATAGCTCTACAATAATTTACAAGAATATGTTTAAAAATTTATATTTATTCAAAATTGTTTAGCGGTGCGATTGCGGTGCGATAGCGGTTCGACTGCGTTTTGTTGTAGGAAGACAAATCCGAATGTACAAAGCAATTGACATTTCACTTTCGCGATACAGAGTGTACGCGATTCGAGAGGGAAAAAATGAATGCGAAAAGGGAAAAAACAAATCCGAAAATGTAAATTTCCGTTGCGATAGTTGAGTTACAGAGTGTCGCTAAGGCAAATGCGAAAAAATTTTCTTTCGCATCGCAATACAGAGTGACCTCCCATAACAAATTCGTATTTTTATCTCTTGAGAAACATGTCCGTTTTAGAGCCTGAAAACACGATCTTTGAAAACTTACAAATTCCGAGATAATAATTTACCTATAAGGAGTGAGTTTTTTGGCCGATGAATGGGTTAGTTTCTTCTAGGATATGTACCCTTAATTTCTGAACAAAATTGAATGGCTACTTAAAACAGTGAAGACGCCAGAGCCAGCTAAATTTGACAAAAAAAGGATAAAAATGATGAATTTTAACTTCCAGGTTTATTATACCAGGTACACGCTATATGATTTATTATTTACTTTTCAACAAACTACTCTCTTTTTCCATATAACGCCGTATCGAATGAAAGGATATCTGTAATAGAAACATGTGTAGGTACAGCAATAATAGGACAAGCCTAAAAACGACGTTTTTCAAACTTTGAAATTCGATCAGTGTTTATAAAAATTAAATGTTTGTAAATTTGATCCGTTAGGGCCCTAAAGAAGTGTCCCTCAAAGTTTGAACGAAATCCGAGACTAGCCAGCTCCTTGAATTAGACGTTTTCATATGGAATGTCTTATGTATTTTAGTTGTTTCTTGGATGAACTCTACACCTTTTTATTAAAATGTTTTTATTAGGTCGCTTTCGTCGTTCTTGTGCCCGAATTTTTGCATTCGATTTTGAACCAACTTCCTGTTGTGCTAGGGTCTTGAAATTTTCACCACAGTTCAGGTCGCGATGACAATGTGGCGCGTGGGTGGCTATATTTTCAAAAATCGCATTTATGGTCCGATTTGACTGAAATTCGGAACATGTATTACTACTATGAAAAGAAATATTTTCCTAAAAAAAATTCCGCTAGGTGGAGCTGAGATCGGGGTAATAAAAACTGAAAATCCTAATTATGGACCGATTTAGCTGATATTTAGCGTGTGTATTACTTAATCAATTTCCAAATGTTAAAACAAAATTGGACCCGCTAGGTGGCGTGTGGGTCGCTCTATTTAAGAAATGCGAAGGTCTGTTTTCGGTGTCGATTAATTTGTTTTTCAACGAACTTCCCGTTGAGGTAGAATCTTGAAATTTTCATCGTCGTTTAGTTTTCTGGACCCACGCAGTATAACAAAAAAATAATTCCGATAGGTGGCGCACGGGTAGAGATATTTGAAAAGTTTCATTTCCAGAGATTTTGCTTTGGATTTTGAACTAACTTCCCATTGAGCTGGGGTTTTAAAATTTTCCCCATCGTTCAGGTTTCGCTGACAATGCATTATACAAAAAACATCCAAAATATTGCTTTAATTGCAAAAGTCCCATCTTGCTGAATTGCGTTGGTTCCTCTTATTATTTCTACCCTCTTTGGACCTACCTTCCTTATTGCTATCTGAATATTTCGTACACATGCTATAATGCGCATGCTATAATGCGTTTTCAGCGCCATAAACAGCATCGAAATTTCGAATATTTCATCTGCATACATTTAGGCGCAGTCACTGTTGCTAAAAGGAAAGATAATGCGCTTTATAATGCTTAAAAAAGAATGGCGCATAATCATAGTCAACTTAAAGTATGCGTTAAATAAAATTAGAGCATAGGTTAGGTTAGGTTCAAGTGGCTGCCGCAGAGGCACACTTAGGCCAGTTTTGAAAGGCCCGTTGTGATACCACCAACACAAGGAAAGTCAGTCCCGGGACCCAGCCATATGGAAAATCCCTGAGTTGTTGGGATTTTCCACATAGCAGAATCCCGGGACTGACACTCCTAAACCGACACCGTTACTCCTCCTCGAACCACTTAGATGACTTTATGAAGCCCATCAAGTCCTTTATGTCCATTTTCGCGATCTGGCTTAGGCTATCCAGGAACGGAACTCCCAAAAAGCGCGTTCTCGCGCCGCTCAAAGCCGGACAGTTGCAGATGAGATGCTCCACTGTTTCCTCCTCCTCATCATCTTGCAACTCCTGCAGCATCGTCGGTAGGGCACACCTAGCCTTTCTGCATGCCTACCAATGAGGCAGTGACCGGTTAATACCCCTATCAATATGCAGATTTCCCTCCTAGTTAGGGCATAAATGCGTCTAGACCTTTTAAGATCCCATTTTGGCCAGGTTTGTTTCGATATGCGACACCCTGGGGATAGCAGCCATCTTTCGTTGGCTTGACGGAGTGTGTGCTCCTTCAGCATTAGTTTGCATGTGGCAAACGGCATACCTAAGCGCTCTTTATCCTGAAGAACCTGCTTGGTCGTGCCCTGCCTGGCAAGCTCGTCTGCCTTACAGTTTCCCTCAATGTCCCTATGTCCCGGGACCCATATGAGGTTTACGCGGTTCTGTTGGGCCATCTCCTGAAGAGATCGACGACAGCTGAGCGTCAGTTCAGAGTTGAACGTGTATGAGCCAAGGGATTTGATGGCCGCTTGGCTATCGCTGAAAATAGCGATAACACGTTTGCTTAACCAGGCCGCGGCGTCCAGGATTGCCGAGACTTCCGCCTGGAAGACGCTACAATGATCAGGTAGTCTGAAGGAGAGCTCAAGGTCCAAATCCCTTGAATAAACTCCTCCTCCTCCAACTCTGCCGTCCAACTTCGAGCCGTCGGTGTATATGGAAGTGCCACCATTTGTTTCGCGACACCAATCCGTCCTCTCCCAGTCTTCTCTGCTGGGAATGTTTATTTTGAAACAGCTATCCCCGACTGTAGTAGTCGCACAACGATCTGTGCTTAGAGGGAGAAAGCTGTAAGATTCCAGAATACTGGAGTGTCCAATAGTACCCGCAGCCCAACTGGAGGTTTCTCTTAGGCGCAGAGCTGATGCCGCCGCTGACCGAAACCCTTCCAGATCAAGTGGCAAAATGCCCAGAATGACCTGGAGGGCTTCGTTGGACGTTGTCCTTAGCGCACCGCTTATACAGATCATATTGGATCTATGGACTTTCCGCAACAGATTCAGGTATGTTGCCTTGCTCAGCGCAGGCCACCATACGACGACTCCATACAGCATGATAGGGCGAATGATGGCCGTGTAGATCCAACTGCATACTGTAGGGCTGAGCCCCCATTTTTTGCCAATGGCTCTTTTGCATGTGTAAAGAGCGATGCAAGCTTTCTTCTGGCGCTGAAGAACATTCTCCTTCCAATTCAATTTCCTGTCCAGAACTATGCCTAGAAACTTGGCCTTATCCGACAAGCCCAGGCGCGTGCCATCTAGTTCTGGTAGGCTTAGTGGCGGTATTTTGTACCGGTTGGTGAAGAGGACAAGTTCCACCTTCCCTGGGTTGATACTAAGTCCGCAGCGAGAGGACCACGTCGAAACTTCTCGCAGTGCTACTTGCATCAGGTCACACAGAGTTTGTGGGAACTTGCCTCTGAATGCAATAGCTAAATCGTCTGCGTATGCCACTATCTTCCCGCCCCCCCAGCTTGTGTCACGTAGCAACGAGTTGACTGTGAGGTTCCATAAAAGCGGGGAAAGAACACCACCCTGGGGTGTTCCCCTTGTGACATAACGTGATAACTCAACCGTACCAAGTGAAGAAGCTATTTTCCTTCCCCTTAAAAGTTGGTCAATTAAATCAGTTAGAGGTCTATCTACGCCCAGATTAGTTAGAGCGGAGTTGATAGCCTCCGGGCTTATATTGTTGAAAGCCCCCTCAATGTCTAGGAGGGCCACGAGACAGTAGTCCTTTTCACACAGCGATTTCTCAATGACAGACACTAGGCTGTGCAGAGCGGTTTCTGTTGATTTACCCTGGGTGTATGCATGCTGATAGCTAGAGATAAGGTTGCTATCAATATTTGTTAAGAGGTAGTCGCTTAGTATCCTCTCAAAGGTTTTTAGTACAAAGGACGAGAGACTGATCGGTCTGTAGTCTTTTGGCTCGTAGTGGGATGCCTTCCCAGCCTTAGGGATAAACACTACCGTGGCGCTTCTCCAGGAGCCCGGAATGTGGTTGAGAGCCAGGCAGGCTGAGGCTGGTGAGGGCAGTACTGGTAGGTCTCTGTCTAATATTTCATTGTGTAACTGCCAATCAGTGTTACGTGGATTGCGCTTCATGATTGGTTGTTCTACAATAAAGTCTAAAACCATTTCTATGTAACGGTGGTCGGAGAAAGAATGTTCTTCCAGAACCCGCCATTTTCTGACCCACTCATAAGCGCCTTCACTACAGATAGTGAGGTCTATGACCTCCCTGCGGGTCTTAGTGATAAAAGTAGGCTCATTACCCACGTTGCAAATCACCAGGTTGGTTGTTAAGAGGTAATCAGACAGAGACTCGCCCCTGGCATTGATATCGGAGCTCCCCCATTGGACATGGTGAGCATTAGCGTCCGCTCCAATAATAAGATTACCCGTGCAGAAATTTGACACCAGGTCTTTCACCTCCGTTTGTGGTGGGGGTTCTTCGGCGTCGTAGGGCATATAGACCGAAGCCACCATCAGGCGGGTGCTGTCGACCGTTAGACTGATAGCGGTAATATCCCCATTGGTGTAATTAGGTAGGAGAAAGGAGTTCAACTCAGACTTGACCAGAATACACGTTCTGACTTTGCTCTTCTCGCTGGCTCGAATGAGCTTGAAGCCCTTAGTCCCCAATCCGCAGATTCTCGAGCTATTGACCCAGGGTTCTTGGACGAGGACCACATCCACGTCGCCTTTAGAAAGACGACTACTTAAAGCAGCCGAAGCTACTTTAGATTTGTGCAGATTAATCTGAAGCACCACCAACATGAGAGCGCACAGACTTCCCTGCCGTCCCCATATCGTCGAGGTTTGCCCCATCCCGGAGGTTGCCTATCAACGACGAGTTGTTCCGATTAACTGCCCGATATGGCGTTGCAGGTGTCTTGCTGTCTGTAGCGTTAGATGTTAATCGCTCAGCGTTGGCTGCTACCACCGTGACGTCGAGGGCTTCCTCGTCCTGTAGGCTGTCCTCCATCTCCGAGTTGTTCACAGCACTATCGCCAAGGGACGTGGCGGATAACATGCTTTCCGCATCGGAATCCTCCGCTTCCTCTTCTGGTAATTCGTTTTCCGGTTCCCCCGGAGCATCCGAGAAGGCAGCGCGCTGAGCATCACCACGATATACGTGGATAACGATCTGGCCTACGCTGTAATGTACTAGGCCATTGCACCTTTTGAGGGGCTCGATTGACTCTTTATTCATGGTGAACACCACCTGTCTGTCGGGCCCTACCGCATCCCCGACCAGATTGACACTCCAGTCATGCGTTGGCAGGGACGGATTCATTAGCCGTAGCATCCCGAGAATTCTCTCGGGTTCGTCAGGGATGGCCGGAATCCACGCCCTTGCCCTTGGACGAGCTGGAATGTCCTTCCAGTCGACGACCTCTATCTTTGCGCCCTTGTAGACTTCACCCAGCTTAGCAGCTGCTGCCTTGTACAGTGCTACGGTTTTTGCATCCTCGCATGCGAGTAATTTAATCTGACCCTGGTGCCAACCCGCATCCGTTACTCGCGCAGAACTACCCGGAAACTCTGGAGCAACATTGAGAAGAATGTTGCCGAGTTCATTTCGCACGTAACGCCACCGGTCCTTAGGGATGGCCAGACGGTCATTGCCTCGGTCAAGGACGCCTTTAAGGATCCTGTCCTTGGTTACCTCAGCAAAGCTTAGTTTGCCCGCTCCAGGGGTCTTCTGATGCCGCTTGGGAGGGGGATTTAACTCCAGGTCCGATCTCTGGCGCTTGAAAGGGTTAACTTTTAACCTCTTTGGCATGTAAGAATTTTGGAAATCCGGTATCACAGCTTTCGCTAGCTCTACCGATTTACTGGAATTCGGCGACAGCGATTCCTGCGGTACCCCTTCATACCTCTTCAGGATCTTTGCAGCCAATCTTTTCTCGTGGTATGTGAAGCGGCGGGGAGATGCCTCCTGGGAGTGCGGACCCGTAGTTGCCATCGCGGTCGCTCTCCTTGCCGAAATCTCAGTTGCAGCTTCCTTCTCCTTCGAAACTCCGAGGCCAGGTCGTGAGACCGCTGCCACAGACGTAAAGATACTGGTTTTCATATCAGCGGTTGATGGGAGTTTAGCATCCGCCGTTGTCCGCTTAGTTGCGTTGGCAACCGCACTGGTGCTAGCTCCCATCAAGTCAATCTTAGTCGATAGAGGGTTGGTTGACCGACTCGTAGTTGCCATCGCTGTCGATCCCCCCCTTGATTGTGGAACGGAGGTTGTCCTCCGGCGTTGTTGTTGCTTTCTCGCCTGTTCCTCCATAGCTCTCCTTTGCTGAGGAGTGAAATTTGGCGTTGTTTGTTTTTTAGTTTTATCGTTTTTATTTGGGTTATTTGAGTTCATCTTGTTCGTACGACCCGTCGCCGGACAAGGCCAGCTTAGGGTCAAGGGAAGAGTAGGGGAAAATGTGTCGTCCGCCGCGGCAGAGCCCCGTACCGCGGTAAGGCCATGCTTACTCTCTGAGGCGACCCGGTATCAGAGAGGCTCCGTTCAAATACAGCCACGATTTGCCTCCCGGCTGCAAACGTCCAATGGGCACGGTTTCGCATAACACCCTGGATTGGGAGGGGGAAGATCTTTGTCGTCGCGCCAGAGAGGCTAGGCTGCTCTCGTGATGAAGTGCCGTACGGAGCTATGATCACAAGGGCAGCGTAGCCCTGTGGCTATCGACTTAAGCCCTCGTACCGCGGCAAGGTATCCACCCTTCACGAGGGAAATTAGAGCATACTTTAAAGAAAAGTTTACTTCATCTTATTCATAGTCGAGTTAAAGTCGACTTTTTCAGTTAGAGCGGCGAATAGCTGTCACTAAAGCCGCTGCTAAATATACTGAGGTTGAAAAAATCTCTCATATATAGCGTTTTGTTCTTTAGATTTTGCTAAAATTTGGTATAAATAATAAATAATAATCTTACTTAAAAAAAAAATACTTTTATTTTTCATACTGTGCCATTTTTTTTTTAAATATCAACAACTGCTACAAACAAATAGAAAAAAACGACTCCGCCAAATATTTTTTTTGCTCATGCAGTACGCGCGTCCTATTTGACTCAAAAAAGCCACAGATGCCTATAAAAGTGGTATATGACAAACGGAAGAGTCATTTATGACTCATAAAAGAGTCATTTATGACTCATGAGATAATCATTTATGACTTATGAGAGAGTCATTTATTACTCACGAGAGAGTCATTTATGACTCATAAAAAAGTCAATTATGACTCATGAAAGAGTTATCTATGACTCATGAAAGAGTCATTTATGACTCATGAAAGAGTCATTTATGACTCATGAAAGAGTCATTTATGACTCATGAAAGAGTCATTTATGACTCATGAACGAGTCATTTATAACTCATGAAAGAGTCATTTATGGCTTCTGGAAGAGTCATTTATAACTTTCGGTAGAGTCATTTACTATTCATGGAAGAGTCATTCATTACTCAAGGAAAAGTCATCATGGAAGTCATTTATGGCTCATTTTGTATTATTTAATTTTGTTTAATTTAATTTATTTTTGTAATATTTTATTTCATCTCACTTCATTTAATTTTTTATTATTTTTTTATTCTACCTTATTTTATCCTATTTAACAAGCATATTCGCAATTTTTTGTTTCTCCAACGTCCAAACACATGTTTTACAGCAATTTATTTAAATTAATTATTTAAAAACATAAATTAAATAAAAAATAAATATAAAAAATCAAAGAAATTACCAAGAGTCGAACTCGAACCTCCCGCTACTGTGGCGCACTGCATTACCATTTTTATATAGAACTGCGTTACCATTGCTACTCGGTAGAGCATGGCGCTAAACTGACTATGATATACTTAAAAAAGAAGTGCACTCCAATTTTTTAGTATTACTCTTACTAAAGTGTACACTAACTCAGGACTATGATTATGCGCCATTAATTTTAATCATGTAACCATAGACACACCAAAGAGGGTAGAAAATTAAAATTGATATTCAGAAATGTAACTTTCTGAATATAAACTGAATAAAAAATAGAATAAAAAAATATTTTTAATTTAAAATGTTTTTAAAATGAACTAAAAACTGGAAAATAATTTCCCCTCTGCCTACATAGATTCTTCACCACGTAAAGCTTATCTGTAACATTTGTGAGTGGGAAATCTTATAGTTATTAAATAGTACTTCGAGTTTGAAATGTATAAAAACATTGGCGCACGCTAAAGATGGTTGGCATTCATTTCTAACAATCTTATTACCGATTTGAGCTTTTCTAAAAAAAAAACATCTTTTCACGATATGTTTTTATACATTTCAAACTCCAAGTACTATTTAATACCTATAAGAATTCCCACTCGCAAATGTTCCAGATAAGCTTTACGTGGTGAAGAATCTATGTAACCCAGAGGGGAAATTATTTTCCAGTTTTTAGTTCATTTTAAAAACATTTTAAATTAAAAATCTTTTTTATTCTATTTTTTATTTTATACTTTTTAGTTGTGAGTCTGTGAAAATTTCTAAGATTGTAATTGGATATTCTGTGTCATATTAGTGGTACTCATGTAATAATATAATTTAACGAAAGCGTAAATACATACATTTAACAGCTCAGTTAGTTGAACGATATAGATAAATTTATGTGAATACTTTTCATTTTGAAATTCTTATTAATTTAATTTTTGACCCATTTTTTAGCATATTCTTCTATTTTTGTCTAGTGTGCATTGACTGCTTTGAAAAACTGCATGTCGAACAGCGTAATCGAATTGGGTAATTTTTCGAGGTGTTTACACACTAAACTCCTCGCGTAAGTTTACCGAATTTGTGTAAACTTCGTTCCATAAAAATTTTGACAGTTCATTTACGCATTCGGCAATTTTCTATGTTTACACGCTTTACGCGGTGTGTCTATGGTTACATGAATAAAATTATTCTTTTTTAAGCATTATAAAGCACATTATCTTTCCTTTTAGCAACAGTGACTGCGCCTAAATGTATGCAGATGAAATATTCGAAATTTCGATGCTGTTTATGGCGCTGAAAACGCATTATAGCATGCGCATTATAGCATGTGTACGAAATATTCAGATAGCAATAAGGAAGATAGGTCCAAAGAGGGTAGAAATAATAAGAGGAACCAACGCAATTCATCAAGATGGGACTTTTGCAATTAAGGCAATATTTTGGAGTTTTTTTTGTATAATGCATTGTCAGCGAAACCTGAACGATGGTGAAAATTTCAAAACCACAGCTCAATGGGAAGTTAGTTCAAAATCCAAAGCAAAATCTCTGGAAATGAAAAATTTCAAATATCTCTACCCGTAAGCCACCTATCGGAATTATTTTTTTGTTATACATACTGCGTGGAGCCAGAAAACTAAACGACGATAAAAATTTCAAGATTCTACCTCAACGAGAAGTTAGTTGAAAAACAAATTAATCGATACCGAAAACAGACCTTCGCATTTCTTAAATAGAGCGACTCACGCGCCACCTAGCGGGTCCAATTTTTTTTTGAACATTTGGAAATTGATTAAGTAATACACACGCTAAATTTCAGCCAAATCGGACCATAAATGCGATTTTTGAAAATATAGCCACCCACGCGCCACCTATCGGAATTTATTTTTTTTTTCATAATATTGCATTGTCATCGCGACCTGAACTGTGGTGAAAATTTCAAGACTCAGTAAAGAGGGTAGAGGTTCAAAATCGAATGCAAAAATCCGGGCACAAGAACGACGAAAGCGACCTAATAAAAACATTTTAATAAAAAGAAAAGCAATTGTCCTCTTCTGCAGCAGCACCATACTAATTGGTATACTAGTCAGCATCTGCTGATCTGCATCAGCTTATACCAGTTGATGTACTAGTTCATACACAGCCAAAAATGAGCTAAAGGCTCTGAGTTCGATTCTCGGTAAAGTCAACACAATTTTTTCTTCTATATTTTTTAAATTATGTTGTTTATTGTATTTTTAATTTAATTATTGAATTCAACTTGCAATGGCTCCTTTCAAATTCCGCGTTCGTCAAGTTTGTTTATATAGATGAAGGCCCAATTGCATTAAACTTTGTAGGATCCACTTTCATACAAAGTTTTTTGAACGTAAAGCGAAGCGAAATTTTTGCAAATGCTGAAAAACGGGCGCGCATTTGTCAAAGTTTTTTGTAATTGGGGCGTTGGAGTTATATTTTTAGGTAAGGTAAATTAAGGTTAAGTTAGTCGTCCACTGCGGAGTTCCGGTCCCACATATATATAATAGATAAAAGTAAGTTTGCTAGGTAAAGTACACAGATCTTGCATGATCTGTATAAGCGGTGCGTTAAGAACAACGCCCAATGAAGCACTCCAGGCCATTCTTGGCATTTTGCCACTCGATCTAAGGAGAAGAGAACTCTCCATATTAATAGGCGTATTAACTGGGCACTGCCTCATTGGTAGGCACGCAGAAAGACTTGGTGTGCCCTACCGACGATGCTGTAGGAGTTGTAAGTATGATGAGGAGGAGGAAACGGTGGAGCACCTCATCTGCAACTGCCCGGCTTTAAGTGGCGCGAGAATGCGCTTTTTGGGAGTTCCCTCCCTGGTCAGCCTACGCCAGGTCACGGAGCTGGACATAAAGGACCTGGTGGTCTTCATAAAGTCATCTAAATGGTTCGAGGAGGAGTAACGGTGTCGGTATAGGAAAGTCAGTCCCGGGATTCTGCTATGTGGAGAATTCCGTTAATACCGGGATTTTCCATATGGCAGGGTCCCGGAACTGACTTTCCTAGTGGTGGTGGTATCACAACGGGCCTTTTAATACTGGCCTAGGTGTGCCTCTGCGGCAGCCACTTGAACCTAACCTAACCTAAAAGTAAGTCTGATTTTTACCACAAAAAGAGTCAAAGTAAGACTGCTTTCATGCTGGGCCATACACTCGAGTTAAAGGAGCATTGTTAGAGTTGATTTATGTTGTTGTTGTCAATATACTCAAGTTTATGCCGCAACTTAAAAAAAATGGCGGTTATATACCAACAGGTTTTCATAACGTCTAACGAGACTTTTGCCGAGCTTCTCTTCCAACTTATAGTGTGCTGCTTTGATTTTTTTCCTACAAGTTGACGGGACCTAGTTTTTTTTTTTAATTTACAAATCTGTGACTGTTCAAACATTTGAATGCAGTTAAGTTAGGTTAGGTTCAAGTGGCTGCCGCAGAGGCACACTTAGGCCAGTTTTGAAAGGCCCATTGTGATACCACCA
Organism: Campiglossa producta; assembly: GCA_964058755.1. Lineage (NCBI taxonomy): Eukaryota > Metazoa > Arthropoda > Insecta > Diptera > Tephritidae > Campiglossa > Campiglossa producta. Next base: position 48,423,456 of record CAXKVI010000005.1, on the reverse strand, counting down.
ACACTAGGAAAGTCAGTCCCGGGACCCGGCCATATGGAAAATCCCTGAGTTGTTGGGATTTTCCACTTAGCAGAATCCCGGGACTGACACTCCTAAACCGACACCGTTACTCCTCTTCGAACCACTTAGATGACTTTATGAAGGCCATCAAGTCCTTTATGTCCAGTTCAGCGATCTGGTTTGGGCTATCCAGGATGGGAACTCCCAAAAAGCGCGTTCTAGCGCCGCTTAAGGCCGGGCAGTTACAGATGAGGTGCTTCACCGTTTCCTCTTCCTCATCATCTTTGCAGCTCCTACAGCATCGTCGATAGGACACACCTAGCCTTTATGCGTGCCTACCAATAAGGCAGTGCCCAGTTAGAACACCTATTAATATGGAGATTTCTCTCCTTCCTAGGGCGTGAATGCCTCTAGATCTTTTATGATCCCATTTTGGCCAGGTTTGTTTGGATGTCCGGCACCTTGGGGATTGTTGCTACCTTTCGTTGGCTTGACGGAGTGTGTACTCCTTCAGCAATTGCTTGCATATGCCGTTTGCCGAAGGAGTTGCTGAGGGAGTATACACTCCGTCAAGCCAACGAAAGGTGGCAACAATCCCCAGAGTGCCGGATATCCAAACAAACCTGGCCAAAATGGGATCATAAAAGATCTAGAGGGTTCATAAAAGATCTGAATGCAGTTACTTCAACAAAAATTGCCGTTCAAACAACCAAAATTTGGTCAACTTCAGGATAACAGTACGAGATTGTTGATGTTTCCAGTGCCTTTTTTCTGTATATATACACAAGAAATATAGCAATTGACATACTAGATCATATACACATCAGCATCATATTTGTATTTACCCAAACACGAAAAAGCATCTGTGAATTACAAGAGAAAAAAAAGATGCAAACCAAAAATTTCAAATAATGTTTGCATAGTACCATGTACTACAATAGATCGTACCAAACGTCGCGGTGTAACAAGGCCTTATCATAATAATGTAGTATAAAATGGAATTTTTCTAATTAGTATTTTTCTAAAATGGATTAGACTTTTTCTGACTACACCTTTTTCAGTTTATATTCAGAATATATGATATATGATATATATGATCTAGTATGTCAACTGCTATATTTCTTGTGTATATACTCGTACACAGAAAAAAGGCACTGGTAAAATCAACAATCTCGTACTGTTATCCTGAAGTTGACCAAATTTTGGTTGTTTGAACGGAAATTTTAGTTGAAGTAACTGCATTCAACTGTTGATTGAACAGTCATAGATTTGTCAATTTTAAAAAAACAGTGTAGGTCCCGCCAACTTGTAGGAAAAAAATCATCAGCAGCGCACTATAAGTTGGAAGAGAAGCTCGGTAAAAATCTCGTTCGAGGTTATGACAACCTGTTGGTATATAACCGCCATTTTTGATGCGTAAACATCTTAGCGCTGTGGGTATATTGTATTGTATAGGCAGTATAGGCAGGTTATATTGTAGTTGTAGGCAGTGTAGGCAGGGTATATTGTAGTTGTAGGCAGTGTAGGCAGGGTATGTTGTAGTTGCAGGCACTGTAGGCAAGGTATATTGTATTGTATAGGCAGGTTATGTTGTATTTGTAGGCAGGGTATATTGTAGTTGTAGGCTGTGTAGGCAAGGTATATTGGGTATATTGTAGTTGTAGGCAGTGTAGGCAGGGTATATTTTAGTTGTAGGCAGTGTAGGCAGGGTATATTGTATTGTATAGGCAGTATAGGCAGGTTATATTGTAGTTGTAGGCAGGGTATGTTGTAGTTGTAGGCAGTGTAGCCAGGGTATATTGTATTGTATAGGCAGTATAGGCAGGTTATATTTTAGTTATAGGCAGTGTAGGCAGGGCATATTGTAGTTGTAGGCAGTATAGGTAGGGTATATTGCAGTTGTAGGCAGTACAAGCAGGTTATATTGTAGTTCTAGGCAGTGTAGGCAGGATATATTGTAGTTGTAGGCAGTGTAGACTGGGTATATTGTAGTTGTAGGCAGTGTATGCAGGGTATATTGTAGTTGTAGTCAATGACTCGTGGAAGATGAGTCAAAATGACTTATTGATGAGTCAAAAATGACCTATTGATGAGTCTAAAATGAATCATTGATGAGTCAAAAATGACTCATTGATGAGTCAAAAATGACTCATTGATGAGTCAAAAATGACTCTCTGATGAGTCAAGAATGACTCATTGTTGAGTCAAAAATGACTCATTGATGAGTCAAAAACTACTCATTGATGAGTCAAAAATGACTCATAGGCGAGTCATTTATTAAATGAAGTTTCATGCAGAATACACATTTTTACACATCAAACCTCACGAGTACTTGGTACTCACGCCTTTTTTTACGTTGCGGCATAAACTTGAGTTTATTGACAACAACAATAAAAATTAACTCTAACAATGCTCCTTTAACTCGAGTTTATGGCTCAGCATGAAAGCAGTCTTACTTTGACTCTTTTTGATGTTAAAATAAGACTTACTTTTATCTATATATACATATGTGGGGCCGGAACTCCGCAGTGGACGACTAACTTAACCTTAAGTAACCTTAATTTACTTTACGTAAAAATACAACCCTAAAGCCCCAATTACATAAAACTTTGTGAAACTTTGACAAATGCGCGCATCGTTTTTGAGCATTTGCCAAAATTTCGCTTCGCTTTACGTTCAAAAAACTTTGTATGAAAGTGGATCCTACAAAGTTTAATGCAATTGGGCCTTTACCTATAAAATCAAATTTGACCAACGGGCAACTTGAAAGGAGCCATTGCATGGTGAATTCAATAATTAAATTAAAAATTCAATAAACTATATAATTTAAAAAATATAGAAAAAAAAAATTGTGTTGACTTTACCGACAATCGAACTCAGAATTTTAGCTAATTTTTGGCTGTGTATGAACTAGTATATCAACTGGAATAATGCTGATGCAGAGGCTGCTAGTATACTAATTGGCATGGTGCTGATGCAGAAGAGGACAGAAAATTCTAGTTCATTGACTATACATTTTGTGGTGTATTCATACTAGTTCGTTTCTGAATACCTTTGAACCAGTCAATGCCAAACTACTCAGCAACATTTTAGTTCTTCGACTATACATTTTGTGGTGTATTCATACTAGTTCCTGGTGTAGCGGTTAAGTGTTCGGCCTTCTACACCAAGTGTTGGCGGCTCGATGCTCGGCAAAAGTAACATCAAAAGATATTTAGAAAGAGAATTTTTCTAAACGGGATCGCCCCTCGGCAGTAGTTTGGCAAACTCTCCGGGTGTATTTATGCCAAGAGAAGCTTCTCAGCAAAAATTCATTTGCTTTGCAAGTGCCGTTCGTAGCCGGCAAAAACCTGTAGGTCCCGCCGACATGTAGGAAAAACTCATAAGCAACACACCACAAGTTGAAAGAGAAGCTCGGCAAAAATCTCGTTAGAGGTTATGATAACCTGTTGGTATATCGCCGCCATTAGTTCTTTTTTTCATACTAGTTCATTTCTGACTATCTTTAAACTAATCAATTCCAAACTACTCAGCAGATACCTAGCTCTATATATTTATGGGTGTTTTCATACTACTTCATTGCTGGTTACCCTTAAACCAATTAATGCCAATCTAATCAGAAAACGTACTAGTATACAACTATAATTTTCTGGGCGAAATCATACTAGTCAGAAAAATCCCAGTTCATACTAGTATGCAAGTATGAATTTCGGGTTAACATCATATAACACCTTTTTCAGCTTATATTCAGAAAGTTACAATTCATAATATAACATAATATGAGGAGCTTCAAACCAAAACGCACCTCATATAATATAATTCAGAAATGAATTTCATATTCAGAAAATTTATTTGTACTTCGCAGTTGTAATTTTTACATATAAATTTGGCTTTCTGAATATCAAATGTAATTTTCTGAATGTTAATTGTATTTTTCTGAATATCAAATGAAAATTTTGAGTATGAATTGTAATATTCTGAATATAAATTGCAACTTTCTGAATATAAACTGAAAAAGGTGTAGTCAGAAAAAGTCTAATCTATTTTAGAAAAAAATACTAATCAGAAAAATTTGATTTCATACTACATAGTAATATGCAAACATTATTTGAAATTTTTGGTTAGCTTCTTTTTTGTCTTGTAATTCACAGGTGCTTTTTCGTGTTTGGGTAAATACAAATATGATTCTGATGTATATATGAAGTAGTATATAACTCCGCAGTGGACGACTAACTTAACCTTAACCAATTACATAAAACTTTGACAGATGCGCGCCTCCTTTTTGACCATTTGCAAAAATTTCGCTTCGTTCCACAAACTTTGTATGAAAGTGAATCCTACAAAGTTTAATGTAATTGGGCCTTTAGTTGAATTCAAAAAGTGCAGTTCAGTTCTCTCTAGTTAGTCCGCGAATTTTCACGCTTTACACAATAAAATATATTTATCTAGTGTTAACTAAAATTAATTAAACCTATCCAACCTAAGAACTTTTCATCAACTAGTATAATGTGTTTATAATTAAATTAAAAATACAATAAACGTGTATAAACTACATACATACTTAATTTAAAAAATATAGAAAAAACAAGTAAGGAAAGCTGTCTTCGGCTGTGCCGAAGGCTAAATACCTTTCATGAATAAGCGTCACGAATTTCACTGTTTGATCCCCAGTACAGCCTGTGTGAATTTAACTTTAGCTCATACCGATATTATCGGAGCTATCGATTATATGGGGACGATGTGTTATATGGTCCAATCTCATTGATTTTTAACATCGACATTCCACATTCTAAAATAGCAACATTTACGAAATTTCACGTTCCTACCGATATAATTACAGGAGTTATCTACCAAAATCCGTTTATCGGAACAACCGATTGTATGGGGGCTATGTGAAATATTTATCCCATTTCAATGATTTTCAACATCGATATTTCGCATATAAAAATAGCGATGCTTGCAAAATTTTACGTTCCTATGTGTTTAATTACAGGACTTATAGCCCAAAATCTGCTTATCGGAATAATCGATTGTATGGGAGCTATGTGAAATATTTATGCCATCTCAATGATTTTCAACATCGATATTTCGCATATAAAAATAGCGATACTTCCAAAATTTCACGTTCCTACCTATATAATTACAGGACTTATAGCCCAAAATCCGCTTATCGGAATAATCGATTGTATGGGAGCTATGTGAAATATTTATGCCATCTCAATGATTTTCAACATCGATATTTCGCATATAAAAGTAGCAATACTTACAAAATTTCACGTTCCTACATGTTTAATTACAGGAGTTATAGCCCAAAATCCGTTTATCGGAATAATCGATTGTATGGGAGCTATGTGAAATATTTATCCCATCTCTATGATTTTCAGCATCGATATTTCACATATAAAAATAGCAACTCTTATAAAATTTCACGTTTCTTCGTGTTTAATTACAGGAGTTATAGCCCAAAATCCGTTTACCGTTTATAAAATTTCACGTTTCTTCGTGTTTAATTACAGGAGTTATAGCCCAAAATCCGTTTATCGGAATAATCGGTTGTATGGGAGCTATATGTTATATTGGTCCGATCTTGCTGGTTCCGACAAATATATTGGAAAATGGTGGCCGCATACCAAATTTCAGCCAAATATCTCAAAAACTGAGGGACTAGTTTGCGTTCAAACAGACAGACAGACAGACGGACAGACGGACATGGCTAAATCAACTCATCTCGTCATCCTGATCATTGCGGTATACTTATTGATGGATCTATCTCTTCTTCTTCTCATATTTACAAACATCGGACCAAAGTTATAATACCATTTCATGTTCATGAAATCGAACTAAGAACCTTTAACTCATTTTTGTATGTGTATGAACTAGTATACCAAATGGTATGGTGCTGATGCAGAAAAGGATAATTGGTTCTCTTTTTCTCTTTTAAGTGCTTCTTTGTTATCTTGAAATTCACAGATGCTTTTTCGTGTTTGGGTAAATACAAATAGTCGCTGCTTTCTAAAGAATAAACTGGTATATTGCTGATGTAGAGGCTGACTATGATACTGGAGCATAGACCGACTAATATACCAACTGGAATGAATGTCCCTGCAGTCAACTTAACTAGTTTTATACTAATCAAATACTAGTCAGCCAAACGGCCTCAACTTGTTCGAGTTCTGAAATTTTTCCCTATTAGCAAGCGGTATTTTTAACACGGCGATGTCCTACGAGATGGCAATTGTCCTCCTCTGCATCAGCACCATACCAATTGGCTGAGTAGTCAGCCTCTGCATCAGGAATATACCAGTTCATATATGCATCATAATCATACCAGTTGCAAAACTAGTTGATATATGAATTAGAATCATACCAGTTCGCATACTAGTTAAAAAAAGCATCAGAATTATATCAGTTGTCATACTTGTTCATATTTGCATCAGAATCATACCAGTTGAGATACTAGTTCATTTATGCATCAGAATCATACCAGTTCATTTATGCATCAACAATATCAGTTGCCATACTAGTTCATATATGCATCAGAATCATACCATTTGACGTACTAGTTCATATATGCATCAGAATCATACCAGTTGACATACTAATCATTATGCACGTTCAGATCGTACCACTTGTCATACTAGTCCACGAATTTGACATTCATTCCAGTTGGTACCCTAGTCGGTCTATGCACCAGTATCATAGTCAGCCTCTACATCAGCAATATACCAGTTTATTTGTATTTACCCAAATTTTTGTGTTTCTCTGAATTACAAGATAAAAAAGAAGCAGTTACAAGAGAAAAAAGCAATTGTCCTCTTCTGCATCAGCACCATACCAATTGGTATACTAGTCAGCCTTTGCATCAGCAAGATACCAGTTGATATATGTACTAGTTAATACACAGATAAAAATTAGCTAAAAGTTCTGAGTTCGATTCTTGGTGAAGTCAACACAATTTTTTTTCTATATTTTGTAAATAGGTCTAATTAATTTTAGTTAACACTAGATAAATATATTTTATTATGTGAAGTGTGAAAATTCGTGGACTAACTAGAGAGAACTGAACTGCACCTTTTGAATTCAACTTGCAATGAATTCAATTATGCCGCAACGTAAAAAAGAAACGAATGGCGGCTATATACCAACAGCTTATCATAACCTCTAACGAGATTTTTTCCTAGCTTCTCTTCCAATTTATAGTGTGCTGCTTTGATGATTTTCCTACAAGTTGGCGGGACCTACAGTTTTTTGTCAACTCCGAACGGCACTGCAAAGCAAATGAGTTTTTTCTAAGAAGCTTCTCACGGCAGAAATTCACCCGGAGAGTTTGCCAAACTACTGCTATGTACCCTTATTTTCCGAAAAAAAATTGAGTTGGTACTTAAAACAGTGAAGACGCCAGAACCAGCTAAAATTGACAAAAAAAGATAAAAATAACGAATTTTTAGTACCAGGTTTTTAATACCAGGTATTCGCTATATGATTTATTATTTACTTTTAAAGAAACTACTCTCTTTTACCTTTAAAATGCCGTATCGCATGTAAGGATATCTCTAATAGAAACATTTGTACAGCTATAATAGGGTCAGCCTAAAAATTACGATTTTCAAACTTTGAAATTCGACTAGTCCGAAACGAGTGGTTATAAATATTAAATGTGTGTAAATTTGTTCCTTTAGGACCCTAAAGAAGTGTCCCTCAAAGTTTGAGCAAAATCCGAGACTAGTCAGCAACGATTTTTGCTAATATTAGACGTTTTCATATCCCTGCAGTCAACTTAACTAGTTTTATACTAATCAAATACCAGTCAGCCGGGCGGCCTCAACTAGTTCGAGTTCTGTAATTTTTCCATATTAGCAACTGGTATTTTTAACACGGCGATGTCCTACGAGATGGCAATTGTCCTTCTCTGCATCAGCACCATACCAATTGGCTGACTAGTCAGCCTCTGCATCAGGAATATACCAGTTGATATACTTGTTATTATACACATCAGTATCATACCATTTAAGATACTAGTTCGTATATACGTCAGGATTGTACCAGTTGGCAGACTAGTTCATATATACATCAGAATAGTACCAGTTGGCAGTCTAGTTCATATATATGTGGCAGCACTTCAACTTCCAACGAGTTTAGTGCAACCTTGCAAAATGTTCCAGTCGAGATCAAAAAATTATGATCTGGCATCATCACCAATTTTCATCTGCCTTTTTTTTTCTCGCTGACATCCGATCGAGCTGGACGTGTTTGCATTTTCATAAATTTAATTTTTTAACTTGTAAAATAAATGCGATCTCAATAGTAAAGTAAAGTTTGTTAAATAAAGTTAGTTAAACCTTTATTAGTTTTCTATTTGCCTTTAAACGAGTTTTGAGAGGTAAACTCACGGAAACCTCCAAACTGGTAACCCCGACGTGATCGGCAAACACGTGCAGCGCTAGAAGACATCTCTTCCTAACCTTTACGTAAGTAAATCAACATGCCGGAAGGAAACGGATTACAAAAGATGGATACTCCACCGCCAGAGCAAAATGTGCAACAAACACCACCTTCGCATAACTCCGTTTCTGTGGTATACGCTCGCTTGCCAATACCGGCAATGTCAAGTACAAACATAGAGGCTTGGTTTACATCAATGGAGTTTTGGTTCACTGCTTCGGGTATTGCAGCTGACAAGCAGAAAACTGCAACAGTATTAGCTGCACTCGATCCAAACGTTTTAAGTCAGCTGGGCGACGTTATCTGTGCCCTACCACAAAACGACAGGTTCGAATACATTAAACAAAAAATCATCGAGCATTTCGCTGACAGCGAGCAGCGTAGGCTTAACCGGGTCCTGTCTGAGCTACCGCTTGGCGATAAAAAACCATCCCAGCTTTTTTTTGAGATGAGGCGCGTGGCAGGCACCACTCTTGGCGATGCTGCGCTCAAAAGTCTGTGGATCAAACGGCTACCGGAGTTTGCGCAACCAGTAATCGCAGCTTCTTCTGGTTCAGCCACCGAATTCACCAAAATTGCTGACACTATCGTAGACGCAATTGCTCCACATCAGCTTAACCGCGTTAAGTCTGCAGCAGCCAACGAAGTTGATGAACTGAAAGCGGTCGTCATGGAGCTTGGCAAGAAAATCGACAAATTCACAATGCGTTCTCGCTCACGTAGCCGCGGACGCTCATGCTCTCGCCAAGCCTCAAGGGCCCGCAATGGTAACGGGTCGACTTCACAACAACCATCGTCACAACAAGAGTGCTGGTACCACCAAAAATACGGCCGCAACGCTAAGAAATGCCGCAGTCCCTGTAGCCGTAGCAAGCACAAACGTGCAGTAGATTCAGAATCTTCATGACTATCAAAGCGCGTGGCGGGTTGCAACGAAGGTCCCGTTAACGATCGCAACGTACTTCGTCTACAGGTTCACGAGCGACGCACCGGCAAAAAATTTCTCGTTGACACCGGTGCCGATGTATCGGTGCTGCCCATAACATCTAAATCATACGATATTCGACCAACCGCAATTAGACTGTACGCTGCCAATGGTTCTGCCATTAAAGTTGTTGGAGAAAAGCGAATCCAACTAGATCTTGGGCTGCGTCGAGACTTCGCTTGGTCTTTCATTGTCGCTGACGTAACAACACCCATAATCGGCGCAGACTTTATCCGATTCTACGACTTGCTGATCGACATGCGCCGCAACCGACTCATCGACAACGTCACAAAATTAAAATCATCTCTAACCGAGCCAACTCTGTGCAAGCACGCAGAAAGTAAAACATTCGACTCGACAGATCCATTCGCCGACCTGCTAGTGGAGTTTTCTGGTATCACCAAGCTGGCACCTCAAGGCTCGTTGACCAAATCTACAATCGTACATTTTAACTACGGGTCAGCCAGTATTTGCTAAACCACGACGCCTGGCTCCCGAAAAGCTCGCAGCGGCACGTAACGAATTCAACTTCCTGCTTAAAGCAGGCATTTGTCAACCATCTAGTAGTAACTGGTCGAGCCCGTTACATATGGTGCGAAAGAGCAATGGCACTTGGAGACCTTGCGGTGATTACCGCGCACTCAACGCTCAAACGTTACCCGATAGGTATCCCTTGCCGTTTCTCACAGATTTTACGTGCTATCTACAGGGCAAAACAATTTTTTCAAAGATCGACTTACAGCGTGCATTCCATCAAGTCCCAATTCACGAGGATGATGTACCAAAGACAGCGATCACTACGCCATTCGGCATGTTCGAATTTAAGTTTATGACTTTCGGACTCTGCAACGCTGCGCAGACGTTCCAAAGGTTGATAAATGAGGTCCTGCGAGGTTTAGACTACGTATTTCCATACATCGATGACATCTGTATCGCTTCGTCCTCCATCGAACAGCACAAACAAGATTTACGTGAAGTTTTCAAGCGTCTTCGGGACAACAATTTGGCGATTAACGCATCAAAGTGTGAGTTTGGCAAAAAGCAGCTCAAATTCTTGGGACATCTCGTCGACGCGAAAGGCATCCGCCCACTACCGGAGCGTGTAATAGCAATTATTGGTTACCCAAAGCCTACATTAGCAAAAGAGCTGATCGCCATGGTGAACTTTTACAGAAAGTTTTTGCCCAACGCCATCGAATATCAGATGCACCTACAGAAATTGATTGTTGGCAATAAGAAGAACGACCGTTCGACCATCAGAGCCGAAGCTGCTTTCAATCGTTGCAAATCCGAGTTGGCAAATGCGACACTATTAGTTCACCCGTCAACAAGCGCGGAATTGGCGCTCCACGTCGACGCATCGGACACAGCTGTTGGCGCCGCACTGCACCAAATCAAAGACGGCGTACTTCAACCCCTCGGCTTTTATTCAAAGAAGCTGACGGACGCACAGCGCAAATATAGTACCTACGACCGCGAACTAACAGCAGCATATCAAGGCGTGTGTCATTTCCGACACATGATTGAGGGTCGCAAATGCCATGCAATTGACTACAACAAGGTGGCAGCAGCGCAGCAAGCCGATTCTCATTTACAAACACTTCTTAGCGGATCAGGTATGAATAGTAATTCACTTATACTTAAGCATTTCGACATTCCCAACAGCAAAGCAAAACTTCTATGCGACACGTCAACACCGAACATTCGGCCTTACATACCACACGAATTTCGAAAGCAGTTACTAGCGAAGATTCACGGTTTATCGCACCCAGGTATCCGCGCAACTATCAAACTAATGACAGAAAGATTCGTCTGGCCCGGTATAAAGAGAGACACAACAATATTCGTGCGGAACTGCCAACCTTGCCAAAGATCGACAGTACACCGACACACGAAGTCTGCACCAGCGAGTTACGTACCGCCACAAGAGCGTTTTGCACATATTAACATCGACATTGTTGGTCCATTCCCGCTATGCGAAGGCCAACGCTATTGCTTAACAATGATTGACCGCTTCACTCGCTGGCCAGAAGCAGCACCTATTCCCGATATGTCTGCAGAATCTGTAGCAAAGTCTATCATTGCATATTGGATTTCGAGATTTGGCGTTCCAGCACGAATCACTTCAGATCGAGGTCGGCAGTTCGAATCTGCCGTGTTTACCGAGTTGACAAACATGATTGGCACCGTTCACATTCGCACAACTCCATACCATCCACAGTCAAACGGCATTATTGAAAGATGGCACCGAAGTTTTAAAGCCGCAATATTATGCCACGATACGAATAAATGGGTATATCACTTGCCAGCGATTCTACTTGGGCTTCGTGCAGCTTACGGCTCCTCGCTTCGACTCCCGGGTGAGTTTTTTCAAGCAACAAGTACGAAAGCAGTAACAGAAGATGTAGTATCTCAATTCCGGTCGTCTATGCAAAGCATTCGCCCAACAACAACAACGCATCATTCGCCGCCTACAGTATTTGTGTCGCCCGCACTGCACAAAGCTTCTCACGTTTTCGTTCGAAACGACTTAATCCGCCCATCGCTAACTCATCCATACGACGGACCATTCAAGGTCATTAAGAGATCACCGAAGTTTTATAAACTCCTCATAAGAGAACGACATAGCAACGTAAGCATTGATCGATTAAAGCCCGCCTTTTTAGCGAGCGACGACTACGAGAGTTCAAGTCATACCAACAAGGATGAAAACACTACGCATAAAACTACGAGAGACGGCAGTTTGGAGACGGAACCAGCAAACAGATCCGTGCCTATTCCTACGACGGGCCACACTCCTCAAGAAGACCGATCTGCAAACACACCGCATCCTGTACCGCCGAAATCTACCCGCTCTGGAAGACATGTAAATTTTCCATCACGATACCGGTAGTTTCGTCTAGGCGGGGAGTATTGTGGCAGCACTTCAACTTCCAACGAGTTTAGTGCAACCTTGCAAAATGTTCCAGTCGAGATCAAAAAATTATGATCTGGCATCATCACCAATTTTCATCTGCCTTTTTTTTTCTCGCTGACATCCGATCGAGCTGGACGTGTTTGCATTTTCATAAATTTAATTTTTTAACTTGTAAAATAAATGCGATCTCAATAGTAAAGTAAAGTTTGTTAAATAAAGTTAGTTAAACCTTTATTAGTTTTCTATTTGCCTTTAAACGAGTTTTGAGAGGTAAACTCACGGAAACCTCCAAATATACATCAGAATCATACTAGTTGAAAGACTAGTTCATATATGCATCAGAATCATAACAGTTGGCAGACTAGTTCATATATGCATCAGAATCATACCTGTTGACAGACTACTTCTTATTTGCATCAGAATCATACCAGTTGACAGACTAGTTCATATATGCATCATAATCATACCAAATAACAGACTAGTTAAAAAAATCATCGGAATCATGCCAGTTGTCATACTAGTTCATATATGCGTCAGAATCATACCAGTTGATATAGTAGTTCATTAATGCATCAGAATCATACCAGTTCACATACCAGTTCACTTATGCATCATAATCATATCAGTTGACATACTAGTTCAAATTTGCATCAGAAATATACCATTTGACATACTAGTTCATATATGCATCAGAATATTACCAGTTGATATACTAGTTCATATATACATCAGAATCATACCATTTAACATACTGCTCAGTCTATGCGGCAGGACATACTAATCATTATGCCCATTCAGATCGTACCACTTGTCATACTAGTCCACGAATTTGACATTCATTCCAGTTGGTATACTAGTCGGTCTATGCACCAGTATCATAGTCAGCCTCTATGAGTTCGATTCTCGGTAAAGTTGACACAAGTTTTTTTTTTCTATATTTTTTAAATTATGTTGTTTATTGTATTTTAATCCAATTATTGAATTCAACTTGCAATGGCTCCTTTCAAATTCCGCGTTCGTCAAGTTTGATTATATATTGTATTCAACTTTGTAGGATCCACTTTCTTTCAATGTTTTTTAAACGTAAAGCGAAGCGAAATTTTTGCAAATGCTCAAAAACGAGGCGCGCATTTGTCAAAGTTTTATGTAATTGGGGCTTTGGAGTTGTATTTTTAGGTAAGGTAAATTAAGGTTACTCAAGGTTAAGTTTGTCGTCCACTGCGGAGTTCCGGTCCCACATATGTATATATAGATAAGAGTAATACCAGTATTCTATAATTCTGTCTCATATCAAGTCACTAAATTTGAGATATTTCATTAGATACAATTTTTGTGACTTGAGATGATTCCGGTATTCTATAAGAGAAAGTCACAAGAAATCTACCATAGTCTCTCTCTCGCTCATTTTAAGGTGTGGTGAATACAAAAATTGCATAAAATTAAGTAACGCATTTGACACTCGCCCTACAAATGTCGATGTAGCCCAAGCGTTAAGCGTCCGGACTATCACGCGGGAGGTCGCAGGTTCAAGTGCCGGTCCGCGAACAGTAAATTTTTATTTTTTTATTTAATTTTTTTAGTTTAATTAACTTTTTTTTAAACATATAAATACTTCTTATTCGTAAATTCACATTTTTTTTTATAATTTTTTCAATTTTTTATCCAATATTCTTTAATTGATTTCGTTTGTTACCTGCCTACAAGTAGATGACAAATTAGTGACTCTTTATTGAGACTAGAGAAGTGAGGCAGCTTACTGAATACCAAATTGTATCAAATATGAAATAGACCACGAAATGTCTCTATTAGTGACTAGATACAGCATACAGAATTGAGGTATAAGTCTTATTTTTACATCAAAAAGAGTCAAAGTAAGACTGCTGTCATGCTGGGCCATACACTCGAGTTAAAGGAGCATTGTTAGAGTCAATTTATATTGTTGTTGTCAATATACTCAAGTTTATGCCGCAACGTAAAAAAATGGCGGTTATATACCAACAGGTTGTCATAACCTCTAACGAGACTTTTGCCGAACTTCTCTTCCAACTTATAGTGTGCTTCTTTGATTTTTGTTGGTGTTTAAGCGACATAACATGGTTTCGTTTATTTCATCTGCATTACATATTATTGTAATTCGCAGATAATCTATGGAATATTCGGAATACATAGCTTATAGTCGCAGTCACAAAATGTGGTTTTTCACAAGCAAAATGGGGTAAGCCAATAGTCGCCAATGCCTCAGAGCCCAAGTGCTCACCACCAACAATTTTGAGGGGTCTTCTAAGGAAGTGAGAATAGCCAACAATGCATTCTCAGAGCCAAAGTGCTCGCCCCAATTAATACATACAGAGTGTCAATACCAAAACACAGTCCACTAGACTTGATGGTACATACCAATAATTAAAAAGAACCAAACACAGTCCATGAGACTTGATGGAATATAAAAATAATAAAATAAATAAAATTAAAAAGACTTTGGTTGAGGTGGGACTCGAACCGGCAACCCCGGCCAACTCCCTCAACCATATAATATAACAACAACAATAATAGTAAACTGCTCGCCGCCCACCATTTAACTCCAGCTTAGATATGGTCCTTCGAGCCGGATAAAACCAGCAACCTATGGCTCTTTACTAGACGACTAAGCCGTCTAGGGCGGGGAGTATGTTTAAGCGACATAACATGGTTTCGTTTATTTCATCTGCATTACATATTATTGTAATTCGCAGATAATCTATGGAATATTCGGAATACATAGCTTATAGTCGCAGTCACAAAATGTGGTTTTTCACAAGCAAAATGGGGTAAGCCAATAGTCGCCAATGCCTCAGAGCCCAAGTGCTCACCACCAACAATTTTGAGGGGTCTTCTAAGGAAGTGAGAATAGCCAACAATGCATTCTCAGAGCCAAAGTGCTCGCCCCAATTAATACATACAGAGTGTCAATACCAAAACACAGTCCACTAGACTTGATGGTACATACCAATAATTAAAAAGAACCAAACACAGTCCATGAGACTTGATGGAATATAAAAATAATAAAATAAATAAAATTAAAAAGACTTTGGTTGAGGTGGGACTCGAACCGGCAACCCCGGCCAACTCCCTCAACCATATAATATAACAACAACAATAATAGTAAACTGCTCGCCGCCCACCATTTAACTCCAGCTTAGATAGTTGGGATTTTCCACATAGTAGTATCCCGGGACTGACACTCCTAAACCGACACCGTTACTCCTCCTCGAACCACTTAGATGACTTTATGAAGGCCATCAAGTCCTTTATGTCCAGTTCAGCGGTCTGGTTTAGGCTATCCAGGAAGGGAACTCCCAAAAAGCGCGTTCTCGCGCCGCTTAAGACCGGGCAGTTGCAGATGAGGTGCTTCACCGTTTCCTCTTCCTCATCATCTTTGCAGCTCCTACAGCATCGTCGGTAGGGCACACCTTCTGCGTGCCTACCAATAAAGCAGTGCCCAGTTAGAACACCTATTAATATGGAGATTTCTCTCCTCTCCAAGGGTGCCGGACATCCAAACCAACCTGGCCAAAATGGGATTATAAAAGATATAGAGCGATCATAAAAGATCTGAATACAGTTACTTCAACAAAAAATACCGTTCAAACAACCAAAATTTTGTCAACTTCAGGATAACAGCACGAGATTGTAGATCATACCAGTGCCTTTTTACCACGCTTTTATTAGGTTCACTTGTATGTTTGTTTGTTTGCTTGCTTGTATGTATGTAACTCTCGTTCGGTTTAAGCCCCAGTGGCCCGAAAACCTTAAAATTTCCCTACAATATTGGTATCAAACGAAAGGGGAAGGCCCCTGGTTTCATTTGGACTTCGATATATTTCGATAAATTTATCGATAACTGAGTTATCGGTCAAAATATGATTGCCCAAAAACCTAAAAAAATCCCTACAATATGTGTATCAAACGAAAGGTGAAGGCCCCAGGTTTCACATGGACATCGACATATTTCGATAAATTTATCGATAACTGAGTTATCGGTAAAAATGTGGTTGCCCGAAAACCTTAAAATTTCCCGACAATATGGGTATCAAACGAAAGGTGAAGGCCCCAGGTTTCATTTGGACATCGACATATTTCGATAAATTTATCGATAACTGAGTTATCGGTCAAAATATGATTACCCAAAAACCTAAAAAATTCCCTACAATATACGTATCAAACGAAAGGTGAAGGCCCCAGGTTTCATTTGGACATCGACATATTTCGATAACTGAGTTATCGGTCAAAATATGATTGCCCAAAAACCTGAAAAATTCCCTACAATATGGGTATAAAACGAAAGGGGAGGGCCCCAGGTTTCATTTGGACATCGACATATTTCGATAAATTTATCGATAACTGAGTTATCGGTCAAAATATGATTGCCCAAAAAACTAAAAAATGCCCTACAATATGGGTATCAAACGAAAGGTGAAGGCCCCAGGTCTCATTTGGACTTCGATATATTTCGATAAATTTATCGATAACTGAGTTATCGGTCAAAATATGATTGCCCAAAAACCTAAAAAATTCCCTACAATATGGGAATCAAACGAAAGGGAAAGGCCCCAGGTTTCATTTGGACTTCGATATATTTCGATAAATTTATCATAACTGAGTTATTGTCAAAATCTGAGGCCAAATGCCTTCAAATTTTCTAACAATATGGGTGTCAAACGAAAGTGGAAGTCCAGAGGTTTCGTTTGGACTGCTGTATTTTTCGATATATTTATCGATAATTTCATAGGACATTTGACTAAAAAGTAAAAAATAAATATAGTTTAAAAAAACTAAAACTCACGCTTTTAGAGAGTATTGAACTAAAAATTTGAAAATAATTTTAAAAACCCTACACAGTAGTATTGTGGAAAAAGCGTGGTCCGCTTTGTGCCATAATTTTCGTATATCGACGCTCGACGCTTTTCCCACAAAATGCTAGTTTCTTTACTGCGCTTTCATTAGCTTAACTTGTACATACATTCATATGTATGTTTGCTTATTTGTATGTAACTCTACTTCAATCTACCCAATAGTGGCATATGACTGTCACAAAAACCTTAAAATGTGCCTTCAATATGGGTGTCAAACGATAGGAGGTTGCATTTGGACTTCGATATATTTATCGATAATTAAGTTATCGGTCATAATGCCTACTGCCTGTATCAAACGAAAGGGAAGGTCCACAGGTTTCTATTGGACTTTGGAATATTTCGATATATTTATCGATAACTGAGTTATCCGTCAAAATGAGGTTGTCCAATAATATTGAAAATTGCCTACAATATGGGCATCAAACGAAAGTGGAGGCCCGAGGTTTCGTTTGCACTGCGGTATACTTCGATATATATATCGACTACTTCATAACACATTTAACTAAAAAGTAAAAAATAAATATAGTTTAAAAAGCGAAAACACGCGCTTTTAAAGAATATTGCACTAAAAAGGTAAAAATAATTTAAATAACAAACGAAGATTATGGAACAAAGCGGACCACGCTTTTTCCACAATACTACTGTGTAGGGTTTTTAAAATTATTTTCAAATTTTTAGTTCAATACTCTCTAAAAGCGTGACTTTTAGTTTTTTTTAACTATATTTATTTCTGTGTATATACACAAGAAATATAGCAGTTGACATACCAGATCATATATACATCAGCATCATATTTGTATTTAGCCAAACACGAAAAAGCATCTGTGAATTACAAGAGAAAAAAGAAGCAAACCAAAAATTTCAAATAATGTTTGCATAGTACCATATAGTACAATAGATCGTACTAATGGTTGCGGTGTAATAAGGCCTTATAATAATAATGTATGTAGTATGAAATGGAATTTTTCTAATTAGTATTTTTCTAAAATAGATTAGGCTTTTTCTGACTACACCTTTTTCAGTTTATATTCAGAAAGTAACAATTTATATTTAGAAAATTACAATTCATATTCAGGATTTCCATTTGATATTCAGAAAAATACAATTGACATTCAGAAAATTACAATTGATATTCAGAAAACTTTCTGAATATAAACTGAAAAAGATGTAGTATAATTTCAACCCGAGATTCATACATACTTGCATACTAGTACGAACCAGGATTTTTGTGACTAGTATGATTTCGCCCAGCAAATTATAGTTGTATACTAGTATGTTTTCTGATTAGATTGGCATTTATTGGTTTAAGGGTAATCAGCAAAGAACTAGTATAAAAACATTCATAAAATGTATAGTAAACGAGCTAGGTGTCTGCTGAGTAGTTTGGAATTGATTAGTTGGAAGGTATTCAGAAATTAACCGGTATGAATACACCACAAAATGTTTAGGCGTAGAACTATAATGTTGCTGAGTAGTTTGGCATTGACTGGTTTAAAGCTAATCAGAAATGAACTAGTATGAATACACCACAAAATGTATAGTCAGTGAACTATATTGTTTGCTGAGTAGTTGGACATTGACTGGTTTAAAGGTGATCAGAAATGAACTAGTATGAATACACCACACAATGTATGGTCAATGAACTATATTATTTGCTGAGTAGTTCGACATTGACTGGTTTAAAGGTGATCAGAAATGAACTAGTATGAATACACCACAAAATTTATGGTCAATGAACTATATTATTTGCTGAGTAGTTCGACATTGACTGGTTTAAAGGTGTCCAGAAATGAACTAGTATGAATACACCACAAAATGTATAGTCAATGAAACACGCGCTTTTAAAGAATATTGCACTAAAAAGGTAAAAATAATTTAAATAACAAACGAAGATTATGGAACAAAGCGGACCACGCTTTTTCCACAATACTACTGTGTAGGGTTTTTAAAATTATTTTCAAATTTTTAGTTCAATACTCTCTAAAAGCGTGACTTTTAGTTTTTTTTAACTATATTTATTTCTGTGTATATACACAAGAAATATAGCAGTTGACATACCAGATCATATATACATCAGCATCATATTTGTATTTAGCCAAACACGAAAAAGCATCTGTGAATTACAAGAGAAAAAAAGAAGCAAACCAAAAATTTCAAATAATGTTTGCATAGTACCATATAGTACAATAGATCGTACTAATGGTTGCGGTGTAATAAGGCCTTATAATAATAATGTATGTAGTATGAAATGGAATTTTTCTAATTAGTATTTTTCTAAAATAGATTAGGCTTTTTCTGACTACACCTTTTTCAGTTTATATTCAGAAAGTAACAATTTATATTTAAAAATTACAATTCATATTCAGGATTTCCATTTGATATTCAGAAAAATACAATTGACATTCAGAAAATTACAATTGATATTCAGAAAACTTTCTGAATATAAACTGAAAAAGATGTAGTATAATTTCAACCCGAGATTCATACATACTTGCATACTAGTACGAACCAGGATTTTTGTGACTAGTATGATTTCGCCCAGCAAATTATAGTTGTATACTAGTATGTTTTCTGATTAGATTGGCATTTATTGGTTTAAGGGTAATCAGCAAAGAACTAGTATAAAAACATTCATAAAATGTATAGTAAACGAGCTAGGTGTCTGCTGAGTAGTTTGGAATTGATTAGTTGGAAGGTATTCAGAAATTAACTGGTATGAATACACCACAAAATGTTTAGGCGTAGAACTATAATGTTGCTGAGTAGTTTGGCATTGACTGGTTTAAAGCTAATCAGAAATGAACTAGTATGAATACACCACAAAATGTATAGTCAGTGAACTATATTGTTTGCTGAGTAGTTGGACATTGACTGGTTTAAAGGTGATCAGAAATGAACTAGTATGAATACACCACAAAATGTATGGTCAATGAACTATATTATTTGCTGAGTAGTTCGACATTGACTGGTTTAAAGGTGATCAGAAATGAACTAGTATGAATACACCACAAAATTTATGGTCAATGAACTATATTATTTGCTGAGTAGTTCGACAATGACTGGTTTAAAGGTGTCCAGAAATGAACTAGTATGAATACACCACAAAATGTATAGTCAATGAACTATATTGTTTGCTGAGTAGTTTGGCCTTGACTGGTTTGAAGCTAATCAGCAATGAACTAGTATAAATACACCACAAAATGTATAGTCAGTGAACTATATTGTTTGCTGAGTAGATCGACATTGACTGGTTTAAAGGTGATCAGAAGTGAAATAGTATGAATACACCACAAAATGTTTAGTCATTGAACTATATTGTTTGCTGAGTAGTTTGGCCTTGACTGGTTTAAAGGTGATCAGAAGTGAACTAGTATGAATACACCACAAAATGTATAGTCATTGAAATATATTGTTTGCTAAGTAGTTTGGCCGCCTTGACTGGTTTGAGGCTAATCAGCAATGAACTAGTATAAATACACCACAAAATGTATAGTCAATGAACTAGAATTTTCGCTGAGTAGTTTGGCATTGACTGGTTTTAAAACTAATCAACAATGAACTGGTATGCATATGCCACAAAATGGTTAGTCAATGAACTAGTATGTTTGCTGAGTAGTTCGGAATTTGACTGCAGGGATGGATTGACTCTCATATTAACGTTCCATTATTTTGAAGAAATTTTTTTCCATAAATAGCGGAAGTAATATTTATTACTATATATTGGAGAAAATTCATCATGACACCGGAGTAAAGTTATAAAAATTCAGACTTATTTTGCATTTAGGTACATTAGGGTGGCCGTTATTTTAATTTTTCGTATTTTCACATGGGAAAGCCCTTAGATTTGTTCCAAATTAGAAAAAAACCATATATACAAAATTTTAGTTCGTTTGCATAATGATTGGTCGTGCCGTGAGCCGACAAAGTTTGCTAAAAATGCAATTTTTCTCACTATGGCTCGCTTAAATAGTTCTTAACTTCAATAATATTTATTTTATTGAAAAACTTTATTCACAAATATGCTAGGGACATATCTGATGTTGTTGTTGTTGTTGTAGCGAGGTGTAGCCCTGCCTAAATGTCAGACAGGGTCACCTCGAGTGTATTGCTCTTGGCCGGGTCGATATAAGAAAACGGCCCGGGTCGTTTCGGCACGATGGGTACAGCACAAGTACTGGTACCGTTCTCGTAGAACCGGCAATACAAGAAACTAGCCGTGTAGGCTTTGTAGGTCATTTGCGTTACCCAGGGTGCACCAACTGGGAGGCGACCTACTTTTACACCCCGGACATATCTGATGAATATTTGTAAACTACTGTAATTATCAGGCAAAGAATGCGAAGATATGTGAAAATTTCGCCGTTATTTTTTTAATTTCGTTTTTAAATATTAATGTTACAAAAAAAAAAAAAACGAATACAGAGCAACATTGTTCATCATCATCGGACATATCTGATGAACAATGTTGCTCTGTATTAGTTTTTTGTAACATTAATATTTAAAAACGAAATTAAAAAATAACGGCGAAATTTTCACATATCTTCGCATTCTTTGCCTGATGATTACAGTAGTTTACAAATATTAATATGAAAAATTGTATGGGCAGGTTTTCGAGATATCGGTAATTTTCTGTTTTCTCAGGTATCATGTCATTCAAAAATTCTTTTCGGCAATGATACAAAAGCGATGGACGCAAGCGATACCTTGTTCGAAAGGAAATTAAAATACGCTTCCAACGACGTATGATATATAGGGGTGGACCAACCTGCTGAGCACAAGCTGGTCAAAGTCGAAATTTAGTCAAATTTTTACGATTTTTTTTTTTAAATTTTGATTATAAAAATGTTTTTTATGCGAAGTTGTAAAAATCAGGAACTTTTTCTAAAATTAGTGTGCATAATAATAAACACTTTAAGCATAATATTACCAAGATCTAGGAAAAACTGTATTTTTGGCGATTTTTTTTGTAAATTTCAACATTTCTAAATTTAACTAAATTGTAACAGGTCGATGTCTGTATAAGGCAGATATTCAAAAAAATTCTTGTTGTCAATCATTACTAAGCAAATAGAGTCCAAATCAACCATTTTTAGAATTTTCGTCCGTCTGTCTATCTCTCTTTCTGTCCGACTTTCTTTCTGTCTGTATGTTTGCGGACTTATCACTCGAAAACTGCTGAATAAAATTAAATGAAATTTTCACTGTTGTATTAGTAGATGTTTAACTTGAAATTTAAGGTATCCTCTTTTTCGATAACTTGACCGGTTTCAGAGTTATCGACCAATATACGCGTATTGTACGAATTCATGTTTGGTCACCCCTGCTCCACATATTGGTCGATAACTCTAAAACCGGTCGAGTTATCGAACTAAGTTTCATTTACAGCAGTTTTCGAGTGATACGTCCACAAACATACAGACAGAAAGACAGACAGACGGACAAAAATTCTATAAACAGTTTATTTGGACCAAGATTTTTAAATAAAGGTTGAGTCGTTGTGTTTTTAGCAAAATGTATTCAACAAAGTGTGATTGAATTTGACGTTGCTCTCAATCAGAACCAGGGAATAATGTCAAACAGAAAAAATATTTTAACCCGCTTGAAAGCAATTTTTTCAGTTTAAAAACTTTTAGGGAAAAAATTGTAAATTAACTTTTGTTTTAAATTTTCAATATTTATATTTTACCTTTTATTCAATTAGCAATACGAAAGAATATTCGGTAGCAAATTTGGAATATTTTATTGGTAGTAAAAAAACTTCGGAGCCAGTGAAGAACGGTTGGAGTTCAACTGTTTTGTAGGCTAAGGTAAGAAAACTGTAACCAAAAATTTTTCACAAAAATCGCGGAGTAAATTATTGCTAATAGAAAAAAAGAGAAAATGATACCCAATTTAAATGTGGTGCACCATAAAGGATTAATTCATTTGTTTACATCGTTTGACATTATAGCCCCTTACAAGAGAAACATATTTAACTGTCAATCACACTTTATTGAATACATTTTGGTTTTTAGTGTGTTTGCTGTTGTTTCTCCCGCTGTCAAATGAGTGTCAAATCGCATTGGTTTGTTTACAAATAAACAGAAGCAAAACAGAAGTAATTTTACTAACTGATTGCTGCTTGAAAAAAAAATTGACAAAATTGTATTATATTATTCTTTTTTTGTTGAATAATATGTAAGATATCTATGCATTGAACGCAAAAAAGTTGGACCGCGTATTCGTTAGGCCATTTTTGGTAATATAAGTGAACACCGCGTTAAAATTGCAGGCTTTGCATTGAAAAGCATAAAGCAAACAAATTTTAAAAGGAAAAAAGTTTTATTTTTAATTGTTATGCGTCCAACTTCTGTTTTTCACTTATTTTTTTGCCAATTTAAGAATCCACAAAAAACTCATTTTGCAAAATATGTTGGTTTCAACGTTATTTAAGGTGCGCATTCAAATGTTGAAATTTACAAAAAAAACGCCAAAAAATACAGTTTTCCCTAGATCTTGGTAATATTATGCTTAAAGTGTTTGTTATTATGCACACAAATTTTAGAAAAAGTTCCTGATTTTTATAACTTCGCATAAAAAACATTTTCATAATCAAAATTTTTTCAAAAAACGTAAAGATTCGACTAAATTTCGACTTTGACCAGCTCGTGCTCAGCGATGGTTTGGTCTACATATTAGCGTTGGAAGCGTATTTTAATTTCCTTTCGAACAAGGTATCGCTTGCGTCCATCGCTTTTGTATCATTGCCGAAAAGAATTTTTGAATGAAGTGATACCTGAAAAAACACAAAATTACCGATATCTCGAAAACCTGCCCATACAAAAATTTTTAAAAATATGTTCACAGCTCGGCGTACCAGTGCCAATTCACCCATATACATGAATATCTTGGTATTTTTTTTTCAAATTAATTATTTGTAAACTACTGTAATCATCAGGCAAAGAATGCGAAGATATGTGAAAATTTCGCCGTTAATTTTATACCCATCGTACTAGTACTAGCACAAGGGTATATTAATTTTGTTCACATAACGGTAGTACGTAACGGCACAAAATAATCCAAATAGATATAGAGTTCCATATATGAAAGTTCTTAGGTTGAAAAGAGGAGTTAATTCAGGCATGTCCGTCCGTCTGTCTGTGTACACATAACTTGAGTAAAAATTGAGATATTTGCACTTTGGTGGTATCACAACGGGCCTTTTATTACTGGCCTAGGTGTGCCTTTGCGGCAGCCACTTCTACCTACCTACCTACCTAACCACGCCCCCTTTTTCGATATCGAAAATTTCGTAACTCACATAAGTTGACATATCTCGGTAGCTGAAATGGCTAGAATGATATAAATTAATAGGTGAATCCCCCTGGTCATTCTCTTATGAGTTTTCCATAAATTTTTTAAAGTGGGCGTGGCACCGCCCACTTTTAAGGATGGCATTTTTGAAAGTTCGACTGGTCGTAACTTTAAAGTGATTACGATAGAACGATGGAATTTGGCAAAAAGCATACTAGTATCGTTGGGAGTATACCTGATGAAAATGGATAAAATCGCCCTCCGACCATGCCCACTTTCGATATCGAAAATTTCGAAAATCACATAAATTGACATAATTCGCTAACGGAAATGGGTAAAATTATATAATTTTATAGGTGAATCCCCTGTTCATTCTCTAATGATTTTTCCATAAAATTTTGAAAGTGGGCGGTGCCACACTTTTAAGGAAGGCATTTTTGAAAATTCGATTGTTCGTATTTTAAAACTGATTTCGATAGAATGATGAAATTTGGCACAAAGCATACTAGTATCGTTTGGAGTATACCTGATGAAATTGTATAAAATCGCCCTATCGAAAATTTCGAAAATCAATTGGCATAATTCGGTAACGGAAATTGCTAAAATAATATAATTTTATATGTGAGCCCCCTGGTCATTCTTTAGTATCGCCCTCCATCCAAGCCCACTTTCGATATCAAAAACTTCGAAATTCACCTAAATTGACATAATTCAATAACGGAACGGCTAAAATGATATAGGTTGGTAGGATGAATCCCCTAGTCATTCTATTATGATTTTTTTTAATTAGTAAAAGTAGGCGTGGCACCGCCCATTTTTCAGGGAGGCATATTTGAAAATTTCACGGGTCCCTTAGAGTGCCAAACAATTTTTTTTTGCTAATAGTTACTAATGGGATGCCCAACAACATCATACAAAGGCGCCTTCTGGCCACGATGGAAAAGTTGAAAATTGCGAAAAATGTTTGCAAAAAAAATTTGTTTGCAAAAATTTGAATCGTTGTTTGGTAGAATATGCCATCTTTGATATATATTTAAAAAATTAGCAAAATCTGTTTGCCCAATCATGAGAAAATCATCAAAAAGTGAGGAATTTCGAAAAGTGTTGATAGCTATAACTTTGAAAATAATTCGAATTTCGAAAAATTGTTATATATCGTTACCTTAATTCACAAAGGCCCTAATTGACACATTTTTCGAAAATGACTTTTTTACATATTTAAGTATAATATAGTTAAATACACACTCACATCAAATTTCAAGGAGTTACTAACAGTAATAACGGAGATATTCCAAATTTACAAAGCTATATTTACATCCGTTCAATGTAAAAAAAATTTGGTTTTTTTGCTTCTCCTGTAAAGATTTTTTTATGTCAGTTAGGGCATTTGTGAATTAAGGTGACGATATGTATTTTTGTTTAATCGTTGTGAGCCATACTACCAACTTTCATTAAAATACATGGCGTCGAAAAAATTGTAGGTGGCTCAGTTCACAAAATTTAAGTCAAATGCTACATGCAATACCAACTACGATGATTGCCATTTCTATCTTGATGAAGGATGTTGTCAAACCGCTTTGTATTGTTGCTTAGAAATTTTTCATCACCTTTATTGGTCATAGAACCAAGGAGAGGAGATTAGGAATTTCTAAACCGCAGTGTGTAACTATTACACCAATCACTGCTTGGTGTGCCTGCGGGCAAATTGCAACTATATCTTCGCATATTTTTGTTGTTATTGTTATTTAACAATGCTATTCTTTGCCTAAGTGCACATACCCAAAGCGACATTCTGTTGCTATTTACGTATGGCTAGGATTTTTGTTGTACACATTGGCACATTTTTGCCCGTGTCCCGGCTTTATTTATTTATTTATTCATTATTACGGCTTTTCAGGCCTAAGACTTAAAACTAAAACATTTATAATGTACTTATAAATAACTTATATCAGTATGATTATGTGCTGTCAGAATGCACGGGATTCCGATCAGCATTCGACATTGGTCGTTTAACGAACCAGTTTTGGAAAATTTATAATTATTGCTGTGGTATGCACACGATTCCGATCAACACTCCACACTGGCCATTTAATGGACCAGTTTTGGAAACATTGTTATTTCGAGGTTGGAAAGGACGTGTTTCCAATCCCCATTTTTTCTCATCTAAAGTTTTTGTTTTGTTTTGGATGTTGGACAGAACGTGTTTCCAATCCTCCTCAGTAACTTACTATAGAGGTTGGAACGAAGGCGTTTCCAGTCAGCTCAGTAATTTGCTATCAAGTATGACGAGCCTCACTAGGTGGGTGGAAAGAACATGTTTCCACTCCACCGATGCTGAGTATCTTAGTACAATTGGGCAAATTGAGTATGTTTAAATAGTTTTCAGCGTTTTATAGTTGCGCCGTCCACCAGGTTTACCGCAAGAGTAGGAATGCTCTCATTTAATTTCGTAGCACAGTTGTTACTGGGTTGCATGGATGTGCACTCCGCGAGTGTCCGATCATAAAAAGAAGAACATATTAGTAAGAAAATAATCTTATTGGGAGCGATTTGCAGTGTGCCATTAAGCACTTTTTGAACTTATTAAAATCTGTAATTTCTTTTATATGACTTCATTAATTATATTTTGCTTGTTATAAATTATATTTTGCTTGTCCAGTTCTGTTCCAAAGCGCGGTAACCTAAAATTATCACTTTCTCTGACCGCATACGAATGACTTTCACTGACATAAATAAGTTTATCACTCAAGTACTCAGGTAACATACCACGCTTCATATTAAATACAAATTTCATGGTGTGATAAAATATTAGTTGTTTAGCGCTGACCCAACTGAGTGCGTCGAGCATGCTCTTTATTGGAGTATCATAACGACTGTTAAGGATGAATCTCATAGCTTTATTTTGCATAATCTGTAATTTGTCGGCTTGTGCATCACTAGCCATAAAAAATATTGTTGGATAGTAAATAAAGTGTGGTTCTATTATCGATCTATGTATATACTTTCAGCTTATACTCCTTACTTATATATTTGCAAGTTCTTTTCCAGAATCTGATTTTTTAGCAATTTTGGCAACTATATAATCAATATGATCATTAAACTTCTACTTATTGTCAATCTGAACTCCTAAGTACTTGAATATGCTCACTTCCTCTATTTTTGTATTCATAATTTGAAGATCAATGCTATTCGACTCTTTTTTTTTTTTTTTTAGATATGATCATAAAATTGGTTTTACTAACATTGAGCTTGAGTTTGTTATAGACCTCTGCATGACTCCATCAAAAACGGTAAATGAATCATTCATATTGAATTTGAATTGAATTGAATTGGCTTTGCTTTGCTTTGAATTTGAACACCTGGCTGTTTGAAACAAATGTCTACTTTGAGTATTCAAAAAATTTCAAACGAAATTGAATTCATATTTTGACATTTTTTTTTAAATCTATGAAAATATCCCAACAATTATTTCTGTAAAAGTTTTTTAGAATTGAGCCGCTTAAAGCACAAGTGGTTAAGTCCAGTTTTCGTTTTTTTAAGTTAGGCATGACGCTATGGAGGGGAAAATGTGTTCCATATAACACACTAACCGGGTAACTCCTAGCTCCCATAGAAACGGAATAAATAGAAGAACTAACTTTTGAAATCAAGGGTACCCCCTATTTGTTGACAAGACAAAACCTTGAATATCTCAGTTCGAGAAATGTGGACTTATACCACTTGTGCTTTAGGGGGCTCAATTGAATGTTGGATTGTAAATTTGAATGCTACATGTGCATTTCATACATATATCTTCAAAGTGGACTTAAGTCCAGTCTGAACAAAAGTTGTTAATTTTTCTGTTAAAAAAACATATCGCCGGTGATTCTGCAAAACGACGTAACGGGCATTTTCAAAACGGTGTATGCGATATTTGAGAAATGTAGTTTTCTTGAGAATAAAATTTTTAGACAACTCCGATCAAGATCGATTATTTTAATGATTTTTGAACGCAGATGTAGTTTTCTTGAGAATAAAGGAACAAGTCTTAATTGCCCTCGTGAAGGGTGGATACCTTGCCGCGGTACGAGGGCTTAAGTCGATAGCCACAGGGCTACGCTGCCCTTGTGATCATAGCTCCATACGGCACTTCATCACGAGAGCAGCCTAGCCTCTCTGGCACGACGACAAAGATCTTCCCCTCCCAATCCAGGGTGCTATGCGAAACCGTGCCCATTGGACGTTTGCAGCCGGGAGGCAAATCGTGGCTGTATTTGAACGGAGCCTCTCTGATACCGGGTCGCCTCAGAGAGTAAGCATGGCCTTACCGCGGTACGGGGCTCTGCCGCGGCGGACGACAAATTGTCCCCTACTCTTCCCTTGACTCTAAGCTGGCCTTGTCCGTCGATTGGTCGTACGAACAAGATGAACTCAAATAACCTTAATAAGAACGAAAAACCTAAAAAAAAACAAACAACGCCAAATTTCACTCCTCAGCAAAGGAGAGCTATGGAGGAGCAGGCGAGAAAGCAACAACAACGCCGGAGGACAACCTCCGTTCCACAATCAAGGGGGGGATGGACAGCGATGGCAACTACGAGTCGGTCAACCAACCCTCTATCGAGTAAGATTGACTTGATGGGAGCTAGCACCAGTGCGGTTGCCAACGCAGCTAAGCGGACAACGGCGGATGCTAAACTCCCATCAACCGCTGATATGAAAACCAGTATCTTTACGTCTGTGGCAGCGATCTCACGACCTGGCCTCGGAGTTTCGAAGGAGAAGGAAGCTGAAACTGAGATTTCGGCAAGGAGAGCGACCGCGATGGCAACTACGGGTCCGCACTCCCGGGAGACATCTCCCCGCCGCTTCCAGCTCGTCCAAGGGCAAGGGCGTGGATTCCGGCCATCCCTGACGAACCCGAGAGAATTCTCGGGAAGCTACGACTAATGAATCCGTCCCTCCCAACGCATGAATGGAGTGTCAATCTGGTCGGGGATGCGGTAGGGCCCGACAGACAGGTGGTGTTCACCATGAATAAAGAGTCAATCGAGCCCCTCAAAAGGTGCAATGGGCTAGTACACTACAGTATTTCGTGGTGATGCTCAGCGCGCTGCCTTCTCGGCTGCTCCGGGGGAACCGGAAAACGAATTACCAGAAGAGGAAGCGGAGGATTCCGATGCGGAAACATGTTATCCGCCACGTCCTTTGGCGATAGTGCTGTGAACAACTCCGAGATGGAGGACAGCCTACAGGAAGGAGAAGTCCTCGACGTCACGGTGGTAGCAGCCAACGCTGGGCGATTAACATCTAACGCTACAGGCAGCAGGACTCCTGCAATGCCATATCGGGCAGTTAATCGGAACAACCAACCTGGTAATTTGCAACGTGGGTAATGAGCCTACTTTTATCACTAAGACCCGCAGGGAGGTCATAGACCTCACTATCTGTAGTGAAGGCGCTTATGAGTGGGTCAGAAATGGTTTTGGAAGAACATTCATTCTCCGACCACCGTTACTTTTATCACTAAGACCCGCAGGGAGGTCATAGACCTCACTATCTGTAGTGAAGGCGCTTATGAGTGGGTCAGAAATGGTTTTGGAAGAACATTCATTCTCCGACCACCGTTACATAGAAATGGTTTTAGACTTTATTGTAGAACAACCAATCATGAAGCGCAATCCGCGTGTGAGCCCGATGGTAACCCTGACCAAATGCAACCCGGTGTCGCAATCGACGCCCACGAACAACAACCAACCGACAAGCAGCAGTTGATTTGAAACAGCCGAACAACCAAGTCGCAGCTTGCGTGAGGGACGAACCAATCGATTAAAATATATTTATACGTTTTATTAAAAATATCTTTTCCATGTAAAATACATGTAACTAAACATTCATTCAACTTTAATTAAACTAATGTCAAACTAAAGTGTATTGGTGATTTTCTTGACCAACCCCTGAGCCATCCTTTCAGTTCAGAAGGGGATTGTGAATCCGAGAAAAGTTTAAGTGTCGCGACAGTGGGTACAGTAAGCGCTACGCGCCGTGTTAAAAAAAAAATAAAAAATAAAACACCCTTATCGTGTCGTGGAATGTTTAAAGAAATTTAGACATACATACATACGTGTAGACGTACACGTACAAGTAGAAGAACATTCGAGAAAAGTATATATGTGCGGGGTAAAGTGTTTGTTGACGAGTTGTCAGCATCAGTTCAGCCGCGCATCGTGCGAAGCAAGTTTGAATCTGCAAAGAAACGTTGAGTGTACTTATGTATGAATATACATATGCACATAGTGACAAGTATACACATGTCGAGTTGAATACCTATGTAATGTTGCCAAACGAAGTTGAACGTAAATAACGACGGTTGCATATACAAATATAGACAGATACATAAAATTCGCGCGGACGAAAATTGAACGAAAAATAACTACGGGTGAAGAAACGAGATAGCAAAGAAAACGCGAACCGAAGTTGAACGGGTAATAACAGCGGTCGAAGAAACGAGACAACGTGTAAATACGCGCGCGCATTTGAACGAGAAGAAAGAGAGAATTGGAAAGAAAAGAACCTAAGTGAAGTGTCAACAAAAGCAAACAAAGAAAATTCTAATAAGAAAAGACGGCGAATAAAACGTATGCAAATAATTTTCTAATTAGAGTGAGCGAAGTAAACAAAGAAGCAAAATGATTAAAATAGCGAATCTAAAAGTTGAACAACTGAAAATGTTACTGCGCGAGCGTGATAGTCAAACAACGGGCACAAAAGCGGAATTAGTGCAACGATTGTGCGAAGTCGAAAAGAGTGATGAAATAATTTTTGTAGACAGTGGTGCAATGCAACAACAAAGAAATGCTGAAGATAGTGGTGCAATGCAAACACAAATAAATGAGTTGAAAGAAATGATGAAAGGCATCACTGCCCTGTTGGAACAACAAAACAGGGTGGTGCCACTAGAAAATAATAATACTGGTGCAGAACAAAATTCACACAGTTGAGTACGGGAAATATAACTACCCCGGTATCAGTGGTCGAGTTTTCAAGTGCAAAGTGTTCGGTAAAAGAAATAGCCGAAACGCTACCAACATTTGATCCGACAAATGAACTTTCGTTACCGGTAGAAAAATTTGTTGAACGTGTTAACCAAGCCCGTAGTGCTTATTAGTGGAACGAAAAAAGTTTAATGTTAGCAGTTTTTAGTCGGCTTAATGGTGTTGCAAAACTATGGTTAGACGCATCACCACAATGTTATTCAGATTGGACAGTTTTCGCGGAACGGTTAATCGGTGAATTTGGTACCAAGTCGAATGAGGCAGAGGTGCATTACAAAATGAACAGTTCGATTCGTAAATCCGACGAGAAAATCGTGGACTATTGCTTCCGTATGAACGCTATCAGTCAGCGCTATAATTTAAGTGAAGCCGCGATAATAAAATATACGCGAAATGGATTAAGAAATCGGGAATTGCAAGCAGCAATTGCTCCTTTACGGTTTGAATCGATGAGGCACTTACGCGAAACGCTTGACGAGTATAATAAGAATTTAAATAACTCAACGGTTATAAAAGCTGAGCAAAGCAAATCGAAAAACGCGAGTAACGACGTCGGTAAAGGTAGCACTGAAAATAAAAGTAAAATTAAATGTTACAATTGTTTTGAAGAAGGGCATATAGCGAGCAAGTGTCTTAAACCACAACGAAAAGTGCGATGTGTCGATTGTCAAAAAGTACACCCGAAAGGTGAGCCCGTAAATTGTGGAAAAAAGAGTGCCACAACGCGTAAAGTCGAGTGTGATGACCATTTTTGTATGAAGACAATATATATTGAGAAACAACCTGTTAAAGCATTTATTGACACGGGAAGTGAGTGCAGCATGATCCGGGAATCATGTGCTAATAAATTGCAAATCAAAAGAGAGTGTTGTTCATTGAAAAAAGGTATTTGTGGTGGCGCCCGCCATTCAAATGAAATGATCGCCACTGAAATTCAAATTGACAGTGTTAATGTAAATGTGATGCTATATGTAGTTGGTGATGATTTGCTATCATCAGACGTGTTATTGGGACAAGAAATATTTAATCGGAATACGTGTGCAAAAATAAATAATGGACAATTAAAATTCGAATACGCGACGGTCGCTAAAAATGAAGTAACATCGGAAATTGAGAAAAATACGTTAACAAAAGACAACGTGAATTGCGGCGAGCTCGAAAGTAAACAAAAGGAGAACTTGTTAAGTATGCTGGATAAGTACAACGATGTTTTTGCAAATAATATCAGCGAAATAGGTAAGACAAACATTCTATCTATGAAAATTGAATTAGACCATAAAGTACCCATTGCACAAAACCCGTACCGCATACCTGAACCTAAGAAAGTTATGGTACAAGAAATGATTTCCGAATTGCTAAACAACGATATAATAGAACCATCTGAGTCCGAGTACGCGAGCCCTATTGTGCTGTGAAGAAAAAGAACGGCGAGTCGAGGTTGTGTGTCGACTATCGCAGGGTGAACCAGCATACGCGTAAAGAAATATACCCCATGCCGCATATCGAGGAACAGCTTCAGGAAGCTAAACGATTCAAATATTTTACCGTACTTGATATGAATAGTGGTTACTATCAAATCCCGATAGAAGAAGAGAGTAGGAAATTTACTGCGTTCGTTACCACAGAGGGGTTGTATCAATTTAATCGTATGCCTTTTGGGCTTAAGAATGCACCCATCGTTTTCCAACGACTGATGGCAAAGGTAAAAGAGCGTACTCTGAAGGGCGATATGATTAATTATATGGACGATATTCTGGTAGGAGGTTCAACTGTTGAGGAAATGTTAACAAAACTGCGACGATTGTTGAATGTACTCCGAGGTCTACATCTGACTTTGAATTTGAAGAAATGCGAGTTTGGCAAACAAACTATCGAATTTTTAGGACACACCCTGACCCCAGCTGGCATTAGTCCCGGCACAGCAAAAACCGTAGCTATTACTAATTTCGTAACCC
This sequence comes from Campiglossa producta, assembly GCA_964058755.1. Classification (NCBI taxonomy): domain Eukaryota; kingdom Metazoa; phylum Arthropoda; class Insecta; order Diptera; family Tephritidae; genus Campiglossa; species Campiglossa producta. Next base: position 48,389,941 of record CAXKVI010000005.1, on the reverse strand, counting down.
CTACAGGGGTAACCGAGGTGCGACAATTCCTTGGTCTGACGGGGTATTTTAGAAAATTCGTTCCCGGTTATGCGTACAAATCGGAACCACTAAGGTGTCTACTCCGGAAAGATAAGATATTTCAATGGCACAAAGAGCAACAAGACGCTTTCGATGAATTAAAGTCGGCTTTGGCGTCGAAACCAGTAATGGCATCCTATAGAGTTGAAGCTCAACATGAAATTCATACCGATGCGAGTTCCATCGGACTAGCCGGTGTATTATTGCAATATGACGACGATGGCTGGAAGCCGGTAGTTTACTTTAGTAGGGCTACAACCGAGAACGAAAGAAAGTTTCACAGTTATGAGCTGGAGACTCTAGCTGTAGTGGAGTCCCTTGAACGTTTTAAATACTATGTTTTCGGAAAAGAGGTGACCGTGGTAACCGACTGCAATGCGATAACGACTGCTATGAAAAAAAGAGAGCTCATACCTCGCATAGCGCGCTGGTGGCTCAAAGTTCAGGAGTATGACATAAAAATAGAGCACCGCTCTGGGAAACGTATGGAGCATGTGGACGCTCTCAGTAGAGCCCCTGCCGAAGTATCGCGTGAGGTTGATGAAGCTTCCTTATGTGTATTCAAAATAGGGTTAGATCAGGCCGACTGGTTATTTAGTATGCAGTTGCAAGACGAGAACATCAAGGCGATTATCAAGCAGATGGAGGCGAAGAACAGTAAGATGCTTGATGATTATATCATCGAGAATGGCAGGCTATACCGAAAAAGCGAAGGTAAAAAGTTATGGGTAGTACCTAAAGCTTTGCGATGGAGAGTTGTGCATGGTTGTCACGATAATGCAGGACACCTTGGTGTTGATAAGACAGTACAGCGGTTGACAAGCAATTTTTGGTTCCCTAGATTGCGAAACTACGTGAAGTCGTACATAAAGTCGTGCGTTGAGTGCGCATATAACAAAGATCGGGGAGGGCGAAAGGAAGGTGAATACCACTTCGAAGACATGGAACCAATCCCATTCAAGACAGTCCATCTGGACCATTTAGGCCTTTTCCCAAAAAGTAGTCTCAGGAATGAACACATCCTAGTCCTAGTTGATGCGTTTACAAAATTCACGATTATACGAGCAGTTAAAAGTACAAAGACCAAACCCGTTTTAGATGTTTTGAACGAAGTCAGCAGCTACGTAGGAATGCCTGAACGCATTGTAACCGATCGCGGTACCGCGTTCACATCCAAAGAATTTGCGAAGTATTGTAGAGACAACGAAATTAAACATATCAAAAATGCTGTGAGAACCCCTAGGGCAAATGGGCACGCAGAACGTACGAATAGGACGCTGTTATCAATGCTATTACCAACGACAACAAATGATAAAAATTGGGATGCTAAACTACGAGAAATACAATGGGCAATAAATTCGATGCAAAATAAAACGACAACAAAGACACCACAAGAATTGCTACTGGGTTTCTCACCTCGAGACATCCTACAAAATAAAATATTATTAACTTTGCAAACTGACGCCCACGAAACGGAAGACATCGATTTAGAAGAAATACGACGTACTGCAGCGGCTAAGGTCAGCAACATGAGACAGAAGGCGAAAATGCGTTATGATAGTAAACACCGTAAACCAACAGCCTATCACGTAGACGATTTAGTACTCGTCGAGAATGAAGCAGCTAGCACTGGCCAATCACGAAAATTAGAACCACATTACAAGGGTCCGTTCATAATTACGCGGTCTCTGGGTAATGATCGATACGTAGTCGAAGACTTGCCAGGTTCTCGGCGTAAGCAGCGACATTATTCGTCAGTGTACGCATCTGACAAAATAAAACTGTGGTGTGACTTACCACCAGACGAACATAATGAATCCGACGACGACGAGGTCGAACCAAAACTCCTCCGTATCGGAGCGGGGCGCCCCCAAATGTCAGGAGTGGCCGAATGTGAGCCCGATGGTAACCCTGACCAAATGCAACCCGGTGTCGCAATCGACGCCCACGAACAACAACCAACCGACAAGCAGCAGTTGATTTGAAACAGCCGAACAACCAAGTCGCAGCGTGCGTGAGGGACGAACCAATCGATTAAAATATATTTATACGTTTTATTAAAAATATCTTTTCCATGTAAAATACATGTAACTAAACATTCATTCAACTTTAATTAAACTAATGTCAAACTAAAGCGTATTGGTGATTTTCTTGACCAACCCCTGAGCCATCCTTTCACGCGTAACACTAATTGGCAGTTACACAATGAAATATTAGACAGAGACCTACCAGTACTGCCCTCACAAGCCCCCTCATCAGTAGAGGAGCTGGAGGATCTTGTTACTACATTTACATCGGCGCTCTCAAATGCTCTAGGACAGGCTTGTCCAGTGCCAAAACCATGCGGTAAACACAGGCCACATTGGTGGTCCTACGATTTGGACTCGCTCCGAAAATCATGCCGGAAACAATTTAACAAGGCCAAGTGCCTCGGCTCTGAGCCTCATTGGCACGAATATAAAGCTAAACTAAGGGCCTACAAAAAAGCTCTGAGACAGGCGAAGAGAACCTCGTGGAGAAACTTAGACGAGTCCTCTAGAAAAGTCAAACAGCCATCAGCTATTTGCGAAAACCTGACGGATCCTGGACCAGCACGGAAGAGGAAACCCTTGAGCTGCTCTTGAATACACATTTTCCGGGGAATCTGCATGACGCACCACTAGCACCTGCAACAAACCTGGCAGTAAATATACCCATCACTAAGGGTAAAGGAAAGGGTAAGGTGGGCAGTTAAGAGCTTTGAACCGTATAAGGCTGCCGGGCCGGACGGGATTATCCCCGCGCAACTTAAAAACACGTTGGATACATCAGCTAAATGGCTGGTATTTCTCTTCACAGCCTGCCTGGCTCTCAACCACATTCCGGGCTCCTGGATAAGCGCCACAGTAGTGTTTATCCCTAAGGCTGGGAAGGCATCCCACTACGAGCCAGAAGACTACAGACCGATCAGTCTCTCGTCCTTTGTACTCAAAACCTTTGAGAGGATACTAAGCTACTACCTCTCAACGACTATTGATAGCAACCTTATCTCTAGCTATCAGCATACATACACCAAGAGTAAATCAACAGAAACTGCTCTGCACAGCCTAGTATCTGTCATTGAGAAAGCGCTGTGTGAAAAGAACTACTGTCTCGTGGCCTTCTTAGACATTACGGGGGCTTTCAACAATATAAGCCCGGAGGCGATCAACTCCGCTCTAACTAATCTGGGCGTAGATAGACTCTAACTTTTTTAATTGACCAACTTCTAAGGGGAAGGAAAATAGCTTCTTCACTTGGTACGGTTGAGTTATCACGCTATGTCACAAGGGGAACGCCCCAGGGTGGTGTTCTTTCCCCGCTTTTATGGAACCTCACAGTCAACTAGTTGCTACGTGACACAAGCTGGGGGGCGGGAAGATAGTGGCATACGCAGACGATTTAGCTATTGCATTCAGAGGCAAGTTCCCACAAACTCTGTGTGACCTGATGCAAGTACCACTGCGAGAGGTTTCGAGGTGGTCCTCTCGCTGCGGACTTAGTATCAACCCGGGGAAAGTGGAACTTGTCCTCTTCACCAACCGGTCCAAAATACCGCCACTAAGCCTACCAGAACTAGATGGCACGCGCCTGGGCTTGTCGGATAAGGCTAAGTTTCTAGGCATAGTTCTGGACAGGAAACTGAATTGGAAGGAGAATGTTCTTCAGCGCCAGAAGAAAGCTTGCATCGCTCTTTACACATGCAAAAGGGCTATTGGCAAAAAATGGGGGCTCAGCCCTAGAGTATGCAGTTGGATCTACACCACCATCATTCGCCCAATCATGCTGTATGGAGTCGTCGTATGGTGGCCTGCGCTGAGCAAGGCAACATACCTGAATCTGTTGCGGAAATTCCATAGATCAAATATGATCTGTATAAGCGGTGCGCTAAGGACAACGCCCAACGAAGCCCTCCACGTCATTCTGGGCATTTTGCCACTTGATCTGGAAGGGTTTCGGTCAGCGGCCGCATCAGCTCTGCGCCTAAGAGAAACCTCCAGTTGGGTAGCGGGTACTATTGAACACTCCAGTATTCTGGAATCTTACAGCTTTCTCCCTCTAAGCACAGATCGTTGTGCGACCACTACAGTCGGGGATAGCTGTTTCAAAATAAACATTCCCAGCAGAGAAGACTTGGAGAGGACGGATTGGTGTCCCTAAACAAATGGTGGCACCTCCATATACACCGACGGCTCGAAGTTGGACGGCAGAGTTGGAGGAGGGGTTTATTCTGGGGATTTGGGCCTTGAGCTCTCTTTCAGACTACCTGATCATTGTAGCGTCTTCCAGGCGGATGTCCCGGCAATCCTGGACGCCGCGGCCTGGATAAGCAAACGTGTTATCGGAGAAGATATCGCTATTTTCAGCGATAGCCAAGCGGCCATCAAATCCCTTGGCTCCCGGTCACTGCCTCATTGGTAGGCATGCAGAAAGGCTAGGTGTGCCCTACCGACGATGCTGCAGGAGTGGCAAAGATGATGAGGAGGAGGAAACAGTGGAGCACCTCATCTGCAACTTTCCGGCTTTAAGTGGCGCGAGAACGCGCTTTTTGGGAGTTCCGTTCCTGGATAGCCTAAGCCAGATCGCGGAACTGGACATAAAGCACTTAGACGGCTTCATAAAGTCGTCTAAGTGGTTCGAGTCGGTTTAGGAGTGTCAGTCCCGGGATTCTGCTATGTGGGAAATCCCAACAACTCAGGGATTTTCCATATGGCTGGGTCCCGGGACTGAATTTCCTTGTGTTGGTGGTATCACAACGGGCCTTTCAAAACTGGCCTAAGTGTGCCTCTGCGGCAGCCACTTGAACCTAACCTAACCTAATTGCAAGGGCTATAAAAGTGTTTGTCACAAACTTAGTTTACGCGGTCTCTTAGATGCCCGATGAGTGGTTTTGCATAATCACCGACGATATCCATATTTGTATATTCCCATATTTGTATACAGATTATAATAAATACACAGGGCAAAAAGTCACATAAAATGCCCTGTTAATCAGAACAAAGTTTAGCGGATTTCTCTATGATATTTTTCCAATAAAATGCCCGTCTTATTATCACTGGGTGTCATTTTTTAATAAAACTGAGTAGATAATCACATAATATTAAGAAGATTTTCTTTTTAATATTTCAAATTAAAAAAAAAAATGAACGCTCAACCCAGATGTCTAGTCTAGTCTAATCTACACTACCATGCCATTGTATACTTTTAACTTGCCAACGTCTAATTACACCTTTGTTTGTTCTTTTTGACTTACCACATGCCCACTTGCCTTCTTGCCTTTTTATGAGGATTTTTTGGCTCTGTGTACTTTAACTAGGGTTTTTTCAAGCATTTTTCTGAATTATTTCAGGATTGAAAACCATTTATATTTATAGCAGCCAACTTAACCAAGAACTTTTAGCCAGATGTATTTCTAACCCTCACAAAACTAAAAACTCTACAATCTCTACATATTATAAAACAAAGTCACTTTTTCTGTCTGTTTTTTCCCTTGAATGCTTAAATCTTGAAAACTAAGCAACGGATTTTTATGCGGTTTTTTTTAATAAATAGATTGGTTGAAGAGGAAGGTTTATGTCATTATAACGTGAAGAAATATATAAAGGGGGCGTGCAATCGGACAAAATGTGGTAAAAAACCATACATTTTTTGTTTACACAGCCATAAATCCTAAACGAATCCACCGATGAAAATGAAACTTACTTGAAGTTAAACTTTGAAATATTTACTTTCGTTCTGGATTATTGTTTCATATCTTATTTAACCAAAATTGTTTAAACAAAAACAGCACTTTTTCCAAAAAAACCCGTTTGGTTGTTTGTTCGCTGTTAAACGAATGAGCCATTAGAACTTAACAGCGAATAAACACACAAACAGCGTTATGAATAAGGTGGGGTGAGATCGTATGGTGAAAGAACGCTGTTTGTGTGTTTGTTCGCTGTCAACCTATTATGCGGGAATCGCACCCCACCTCATTAATGATGAATTAGATCGTATGGTGAAAGAACTCGATACGTATGTATGTAAGTACATATGTACGAATCTCTCGCATAATTAAATTTCGGACGTATGTATGTATGAATGTATTTTCAATTCATGGCCGTACTGAATTCCATGTAATTTACATTTTTCCGTGCGAAGCCGGAGCGGGTTGCTAGTTACAAATAAAATACACCCATTTATGTTCTATAAAGCCAAAATTACTAATACTCTACACCTTTATAAAAAAAAATGTGAAATTGTAAGCTGTGTAGCCAATATATTTGTTTTGAATCAGAATGAATACAATTATTTTCATTCATTCATTCATTCATATTCTTTTTTCTTCAATTTTGAAAATTTTAGGCAAAGTGAATATTCAAAATATAAAATATTCAAGGCAGAGTTTTTTGGTTCTTCAAATGGAAAATTCAAATTTACTGTATTCTATTGTACTCAAAGTTTGAACCCATTCATGCAGGGCTCTAGTTTGTTACTACAAAGCCACCTGTATAGTGAATCTTCCGGCATTTTACTCATTGCTACCATTATATCAGATTCTCCTACTTCCAACAAGGCATCATCCGCAAACAGTCTAATTTTGCTATATCTCAATGCCGAGGTTATGTCATTTATATATGTAGATGTTAAATAGGACTGGCGCTAACACTGACCCTTGTGGCAGTGCTATTTTTATCGCTGCCTCTTCGGAAACCACGGATCCTATAGCTGTTTTTTGTTTGCGATTTGTGAGAAAGCTCTCAAACCATTGCAGCTCTATATCCTTAATGCCTATATTCTGCAATTTGGCAAGCATCAGATT